>CM042140.1:53098291-53487263 GCA_023376005.1 Doryteuthis pealeii
GGCGCTCGAACCTGCGGAATGGCGATTGTGTTGTGGTAGTCAAAACTTGGTTGTAGTTCGCCCCTTTTAAGTTTTGGTCTTGTCGACCGCGGTCCAGAATGCAAAGAGGGTAAAGAGCGTGGGTTGGTTATCTCTGTTCTTGTAGCGGTATCGTCCCTTTAAAGTTTGAGGTCGACCGGAGTCCAGTGAGGGTAAGGGTGACGAGTGATGTCCTGTTTGTAGCGGGCTATGTTCAGCGCCTTCCACCTGCCTATTTTCGGCTCTGTGTCGCCGCGTGACTGCTCTTCGGCTCTTTCAAAGTCGGGGATTTATCCTTTTTCGGCTCGAGGAAAATTGGATCAGCTTTTGGCTTTCTTTATTTTTACGTGAAGGTCACACGTTGGTCGAAAATGAAAAGGTTCGATTATATCTTATAATTTCATTCCGCGTGCGCGGATCCGTTCACAAGACGAGTTTTTTCATTTAACCAAAATCTCATAGTACTGGCACATTCCGCGTTAGTGTTCTCCCAATCTGATAATGAACTGAAACATTCTGTATGTTGGTGACGGGGTGGTTATTGGGTTAGGAATTTTGTGGAATTGGAGATATCTTATTTGCTGTTATATAACTAAAATAAGGAAAGCTGACTTATTTCCGGAATTTAATGAAGGAGGGTTTGAAAAGGGAGATACATGAAAGAAAAAATATTTTAAATTCCTTGGCCGGCACACGTAATTTCCGGGTAAGATTGTATTAGTTACACAGGTAAGTATAGATATGCTATACTTACCTGTATAACTAAAACAATTTCTACTCGATTTAGTTTACCGACCGGGGGAATTCTTTTTTGTTAATCTATTTTTCTTTCAATCATCTCCTTGTCGAAGATCCTCTCTCATTATATATTCCAGGAAATAATTCACTTGTGTTTTACTCGGCCTAAGTCTTGTGACAATTTTCTGTATTTTTGGAGTTTACCGCACCGAAAAAAAAGCAAACAAAAAGAACGAAGATAGATTTGGTCGTATGTTTGTTTAAATAGAAATAAGAAAATAGAAGAAAAAGAAAAACTGATGATAAAGTAGTAATATTGAACAGGAATATTAGTAGTCCACTAAGGGAACCCTATATGGTTAATTCTTCAGTTTTAGTCTTAAAGAGCAAGAACCATGAGTTCCAACTTAAGCTGGGGGGGACCTGGGCTGTCAGATCGCAGAGGTTGTGGGGTTTCATAGCAAAACAATAGTGAGATTATTTCTCATCCGGGCTGACGGGGATTACTAGCAGGTATTACTGTGTCGAAGAGTCACATCGACAGTTTGGTTCTTGGGGGTGGGGAGACTGAAGCTTCAGTTTTGCCTTCAACTTTTAAAAACAAATTATTCAGTTTGTCTTTCCAGAGCAGCATTATTTTGAAGAAAATAAAATTTTTCTTTTTAGGAATAAACAGTCAATGGAATTTAATTCCATAAGCCCATGGTGGCAGCACTTTCTTGGAAAGTACAGCAACACCTAGAATGGTGGAGAAAAGGGGAAAACTCTTTAAAGTGGATTCTGCTATCCATGTAGAGGTCTGTATTCTATGGGCAGTGCATCGGAAAGGGCGGGAGGATCAAATACAGTTTTTGATGAGTCTTTTTCGGACCGGGCTCCGACTCTTAGTCAAATGTTAAAAAGTATCAGCGAAAACCAGAATTCTTTCGTCGAGAAATAAACTGGGTTATTATTATGACCAATTACAGTTTAATAAGTCTTTCCGGAACGGGCTCCGACTATTGGTCAATCTGTAGGAAAAGCAACTGCGAAAACCAGAGAAATAAACTGGGTCTATTACTATTGACAATACAATTACAATTAATCTTCCCTGAATGTCCCGACGTGTTGTCAAGGATAAGAGAGCAAATATGCAACTTATGTACCTTTCCCTCCATTTTCCTACCTGATGTTAGAGCATGTTTAAATAAGATAACAAGCTTGAGCTTATTTTTTTAAAAACAACAACAAAGAAACAGCCAATCAAGCAATTGTTCAGCTACCACCTCATGTCAGAAAGAAAAGGAGTTCATAGATGTGACAATTTTCACATATTTGCATACATTCAACAAAGGCGGCACAAAGTCCCTTCATCTTTGTCTGTTTGACGGAGAAGCTTCCAAAGGCAGCATATTCATTCATTTCCCTTGGTGCAGCTCCCCCACATTCCAGAAAGAGGATGTTTGGGGCGGTCAATCTCAGGAGTCGAGCGGGAGCGTCCGGGTGATAATAATAAGAGCTTGAACCTAAGAATTATGGACTAAATTTTCGAAAGCTCGGTCTTCTAAACAAACCTGTTGGCCTAATCTGGAAAACAGAAAAATTGGAGGTGTTTTGCTCCCCTTAATCCACAGGATCCAGCATATACTTTCAGATGCTCTGGACATAATTGGAAGGGATGTGTTCCTTCCCTCCTCTAATATTGATTCGTGGGTCCTTCAGTAAGTGTCACCAGAAAGGTTTATTCTTCGTCTTGGAGCACTACAGGCCTCCTTACCAGTCAGGGATTTATCTCCAGACCTGTTACAGGACTTTCCAAGGGATTTACCAATAATATTTTTTTAATAAATAGATAAAAAGGAAAAGAAAATTCTCTACTCTGAAAACTGTCTTTAAGAGCTCATTCAGACTTAGCAGGTTTAAAGCTTGTGCAGAGAAAATATCCAGTATGGCCCACTTTGAGAATCTCTTTCTAGAAAGGGCTCAGAGTTACACCAATAATGCAGAAGCATTCCACCAGGAGAGTGTACGAAACAGGCAAACAGATATACATATGCTGGGGTATTGAACGGATATTATCGACCCTGTAGTCTGCTTCTATAAATGACTTGCAGATTTCTGATTTCATTGCATGCATTCTGGGGTTACAGTGCTTCAACTATTGCCAGAAGTATGGAACGCGTTTAGTAGCTAGGGTGGGAGATTTTCTTTTAATTCAGGTCTTTTCGAATTTGGTTTAAAGGAAATTTTAGTTTTAAATACCTACGTGACGATCAATTATCCCGCTAATTGGGGTTTACTCTTTGTTCTAAGGCGTTGTCATTAATTGACCCCCTTTCTTAATATTCTACAGTATGAAGTTTATGTGGAAGGCCAGTCCTTCTAGTGGCCTTGGCTTCTGCCGATGAGTAGGGAGCTAAGAGGCTTTATCCATCAAGGAGTAATATTTAAGCATGAGGAGCTGGTATTCAACTCTTTACCGAAACTTTTTAAAAAATTTCTGTCCAAGACTCGGGCGTTTGAGAAAGCTTGATCACCTTGGTTATTCAGGATTACACATTTATAGATGGCTGAGACTACCTGTGTCCTGTCTTTGTCTGAGAGCATACACGAACAAGAATGCGAACAGTTACGGCAAGATGATGAAACGCTTTATCATTCTCTATTCGAAAACCGTTTCTAGATTGTGTCTGCGGTGAGGATCGGCTACTCGACCGGATTATGAATTCCCTTCAGAGATCCACATTACAAGTTTTGAGCGTGATATTAGGGGCCCTAATACATATGGATACATTTCCTATATCGATACATTGAGAGTATATGATATTAAATTGAGTTCTCAACAGACGCAGAATCCTCAAGCTGCCATTGCGCTTCTTCAGAAATTACATTAATCTTTTGTCTAAAGGGACCATTTTTTGTGAAGAGGAAGTTTGCAGAAAGGTGGTCAACCTTTAGAAACAGTTGAAATTGCCACCAGTAACTCGGCTCGCGCAGTGTGTTTCCTTTTTACTCTCTTCCCCACCTCCATGCGTTTTTCTCTATGAAAATTCTATCTCTAGCACTCTCATCGAAGCGCTCGCTAAAATTAGATATGCATATAAACCTTAGGGTTCTTACAACATAAGTGTATAAACCCTGTCTTCGATAGATCATCGCATTATACTTACCTGTCATTCCTCTTCTCTCCCTCCTTTAGGTTTCGGGTTTGTTGAGTACCTCGTATAAAAAAAGTGATGATTTCTGGAATTTAATGAAGAAGGGACTTAGGGCAAGGGAGATAATGAAAGAAGATGTAATTTTAAAAAATATTCTCCGTCGGGGTTAAACTATTTGGGTAAAATTGCATTAATTATATAGGTAAGTATAGATATCTCATAAAAGGGTTTTACTTTAAAAGCTTCCATTCAGATAGTATATAAACACAAAATTTTATAGGCAAGGGAGATCTTTTTTTTTATTTTTAAATTAGATTTTACTTCCTATAGGCACACAGACATATATACACGATATATAGACATATGAAATTCCCATAAACGAGTAAATCTTATACACATATAAAGGGCAGTTTGTGTGTATGTATGCCAGAGTAATCTATTGAAAATAAAACAATTAATGACTGTAAATATATATATATTTATATATATTTATATATATATTATTATATAGATATTATATATATATTATTATTATTATATTATTATTATCATTTTATTATTATTTTAATTATTATTAATATAGGGACCTTGCAAACTTGAGCCTAAAATGCGTTTTTGACAAAATGACTTTAGCCACCCACCCCCTACAGAAAATAATTACCAAAATCAGGGAATTATCAGATTTAGAAATTTTCAGTGTTTATTTATCAAAGAATGATCTTTATAATGCATTATTTATTTTATTTTTCAAAACTTTCTAATTTTTTTCAGTCACTTAATTTAATGCTGGGGGGCGTAAAATGTTTCGAGTTGGTCCTTGACTGATACTAATTACAGTATGAATAAAGAGAAAAAAGTTATGAATAGAAACAACACAAAAAATTTACGGTTGCTGTTCTATGAGAAAATAAGTACCGAAATCGAAAAATAAATTGAAAAAAAAAATTGGAAAAATAATTTTAGGAGATTTCTTTTTTACTCATTTCCATAATTATTCAATTGCCTATTTTCTTATTAAAAAAATATACATCGATGTTTTTTCTGCTTTAAAAAGGGGGGAGCTTAAAAATTTTTAATAGAGTTTTTCTTAAAATTTATTACTTTAGGAATATAAAAAATAAGTTTGCATTAAATAGATCTTTATTTCTTAGAAACTAAAATATAACATTTTTAAACATTCAAGATTCACATATTTTAAAACAATTAAATTGATTTTCAATATAAATTTACATAATGTTCGAAGATTAATTGTATGGAAGACAATTAGACCAATACGTAAATGTTTATGAATTACCTCCTTTAGGTTAGAAGAGTTAATCTTTCTGTCTGTAAGTTTACCGAAAAGAATTCAATATCTAATAAGGGTAAGTTCATTTTCATTATTACTATTTTTTAATTCAATTATTCATTTTTTATTAAAAATATTTTTCAAATTCAAATTGATGTTTTTTTTTCTCACTTTTATCTTTAAATTAACAAGCTCTTTCGACATTGGGAATGAAGTTGAAGCGACATGGTCGGGTCTGGGGAAATTCTATAGCTCGGCAAAAGAAACGCTTGGGTATGCCCATCGGAAACATCAAGATTTGGTTTGATTCAAATGATCCAGAAATACAAACCTCTCCTTGAAAAACATGCATAAATGTCATCAAGTCTGATGAATGATAAAAAATGTCAAACAAAGAAAAGATGCATTTAAATTAGCTAAAGGAAAATCACAAGCCAGACTGAGGAAAATGAAGGAGAGTTGGTGGACATCAAAGGCAAAAGCTTTGCAGGAGGCTGTTGACAAATATGATCTTAAATCATTCTTATCAAAATCTAAACGGTATTTTTGGTCCAATTTCCAATGGTCTATCACCAATTATGTCAGTGGATAACATTCTCTTGACTGACAAAAATGATATTGTCAAACGTTGGGCGGAACATTTTTCTGCAGTCCTGAATCAGAAATCTTCTTTCGATATCGTGTTAATAGGACAATCTTCCCCAGAGACCTATTGGTACAATCCCTTATCTGCAAACATGTCAATACTTGAGGTGAAGAAAGCTATCAGAACAACTTCAAATGGAAAAGCACCTGGTGAAGATGGAATTTCAGCAGAATTGTTAACGTGGAACCAATCTTTTGACACACAGGCTCTGCAAATTCTTCAACCTTTGTGTGGGACAAGGGTGAAGTGCCGCAACAATTTAAGGGACGCATCAAATTGTCCATTTGTACAAAACAAAGGAAGTAAGTATGACTGTGACAAACAACAGAGGAATATCTCTTCTCTCGGTTTCGGTAAATCCTTGGTCCGTATTCATCCTTAATAGGCTTAATGACTTTGTCTCAGGATCAGCACTTACCCAGTGTTACGTTCCTATCGCTTTTCACGTTTTACAACGCTTTTCCATCAGAGATACCAAAGAAATGAAAGGTGCACATGCAACAATTGGCCATGAACAACAAGACAATATATATATAATATAATATAATCTTTAATTCGGAATTTGTAAGCTGGAAGGATATGAGACGGATGCCGGACAAGCTAGGATTATTAGGCGGAATTTCTTCATACAATTAACAAATTTTTTCACAACGAAAGAGTTTTGTACTTATCTTTTATGGTTGATTCATCTTCTGTATTTCTTCATGGGGTTGATTTCTCCTTGGTAGTAGTAACCTTCTCCATGGGAACGATTTTCTCCCATCTCCCCCGAGATTGAAGAATCCCACATTGTCACTGACCGGTCCCGAGTGCCAACTGACCTGATCACGGGATCTCTTTCCTTCCCCAAAAAGGATGGTGGGGGTATTCCCGTTCGTCTCTTTGCCTTCCCCCTCTCTATAGGTGGCTACGTGACATGACTAAGCAGAATTATTCTTGTTCGGTAAAATAAGTTCATGTCACGTTGGGTCATTTTCTGGGACTTCTCCACTATGGCGTCATAGAGAGTCCTAAGAACATTTAAAAGTTTTCTAATTGTGGATCATTTGATTGTACGTTAACACCAGAAACAGTGTTATTTTGCTCAGGTAAGAGGAACAGTAGATGATTTTCTGTCTTCGCAGGCTCAGACAAGTATAACACCAGAGTGGTGCAAGAAGTGACTGGACGATATCTCTTAGATAGTTTGAAAAAACAATTCTGGATATGAAAATTAATAATTGATTTTAGAGTTGTACAAGCGACTTATATTCAGGTACAAGTCAATGGGGTAGGGTAACGTCACACCAAGATAATAATTTATCCAACAAAAGAAATCTAATGGCAGAAATCGTTGATATAAAAGGAATATGGCTGCTGCATTTATATCTTATGTCGTTCTTGTGGCGCGACTGGATAGGATAACGATGCAATTTCTCGATAATAAATGAGGTAACAATCTTAAATAATGTCTTCCCTCGCTGTGTAATGCGATCTCGGCATGTGGTGGTCTTTATATATACATAGAGAGTGAATTGTCCGCTGACACTGGACACTATACGACCTAATTAATGACGGTGTATACAATAACAAATAATTTTCAGAGTGCCTCACAATCAGGAAACCTTGGGTTGAGACTTTTCCCTCATCAAGGCATAGATTTTCGATTGCCGCCCAATCAAATGCAACTGCGTGGGTGGGTTTTTGTACACCTTCTTGTGTTTACCACTGTGGGGGCCATTTTGGTCCGGCATTTCTATTGCTAGCCAATCAGAGCCCTGATTCAGGGTTTGGAACCATAAAAAAGGACCAAAAAGGGTTCCAGGCAGATTGGAGAGCTGGTCCTTGGCCAAGATCGCGACAGCTGCGTTTCTTGACCAGATTGGACAAACTGCTTTCAATAGCGGATCTCGTGTGATCTCATGACCCTTAGTCCGATACGCTCCTTTGACTTTTGTCATCTTTAATAATCTAGAGTCCTGAATTTGAATCAGAACGCTATATATTATTATACAATAAATTCCACTGAGTGTCTGGACTCTCGCTCCTCTCTCGCTCTCTCGTACTCTGATTGGAGTGGTGTCACCCCCTGATCATAATACATCTCACAAGTACCTTTATTGTTAAAACACGAGGTGATATATATAGACTCGCGCATCGGTGAGATCGACTTTGAACGCTCAATGTTACACCAGGTACAGCCCAGAGAACAAGCACTTCCTTCACTTTTCCGTGTGGTCTCGGAGCGCCATCGGTTCTCGCAACACGCCGCGCTCTCTCTATCATTTGGTCCCTGTGACTATATGCCTCCTACACTTTGCGCACCCGACCCTATGTCCTCTCATACATTTGTGCCGGACCACCATAGTATTACATTTTGGGTCCCGTGACCAGATATAGTATTACATTGCACCCGACCAACATCGTGTTACATTTAGTGCCGGCGTGACCACAAGGATATTATCAGAAGGCTCGAGAGCAAAAACAAAGACTTTCATAGAAACAAATTTTTTGTGGATTTCACAAAAACCTTTAGATACTGGTCCCGGACTGCTCTGTGGAAAGTGTGTCAAAATCCGAAGTCCCAAATAGATGCTTCAGATCTACTTTTGCATGAAGGAATGAGGGCTTCTGTAGATCATGTAGCGAGCAACTCAGTACCTTTTCTGGTCTTCAACGTACTTAAGCAAGCGCTGTGTTCTTGCACCACTTCTATTTGGCATTATTTTTTTCTGCCATGCTCGAGAAAGCATTTCTCAGATCTAGGCGAAGGAATAAATGTTGAATTTAGGAACAAAGCGGTGGGCCTATACAATCAACAACGTTTTTTTAAAGCTTAGGCCAAAATTCTTTAGCTAGGTACGTGATTTCTTCTCTTTGCAGACGATGCCGTCATTAGCACATAGCCTAAAAGACATCCGGCCATTATTATAAATCTCTAGACGTCAAAAGTATTTTTGACTTACAACAGTATTTAAAAAAACTGAACTACGTACCAGCACGCAGCTTGCAATCCACGCCTGGTAAATCCATTGTCTTCATTGGTGCGAAAAACATGGAAGATTTGTTGACACATTTAAATATCTTGGCATCAACAGTCACATCTGATGGAAAAATGGACAAAGAAATCCATTCCAGAATAGGTAAAGCTAGCACTGCTATTCGGCTTTATCTGGAAATATTGTTTATGGAGTACCAAAGATGCTATCTTCTTAAAATAAAAATTCACATCTAGTCGTGCTTTCCTACTCTACTGTATGGTGCTGAAACTTTTGACATTTTACCGCAAGCACATAAACCAACTTGACTACATTTCACATGCGTTGTCTTCGGTGTTATTTGCGCTATAAATGGTGAGATAAAGTAGAAATAGCACATTTAAAAAGTGCGATGATTTGCTGGGCATCGAAACGCTACTAGCCAAGATTCAACTATGGTGGGCTGTCACGTTTGTCCGAATGAATGGAACAGGCTGTCAAAGATTTTATACGGGGCAACTAACCAAATCTAAGCGCTCTATGGACGTCTTCTCTTACGCTATGAAGACAAATGAAGTAAATTTGAAACGCCTCGTATTTGACCTGAGTTGGGGCCCTTGGGGGGGAAAGGAATTTTCTTAGCATCGGATCGGAAGGAATGGTGTAAGACCTGTTTCGCTAACTAAAGAGCTTGACACAAATAGACTGAAGCATAAGAGATCGCTCGGCCTAACTTTAAAAGAAAAAACATTTAACTCCTGCCTTGGATCATTTCGTTTGTTCAGTGGGTGATGCTCGCAGCAGGGCTGGGCTGCTGTCACACTCGAGCGAAACATAAAATGTCTCTTGACAGCATGCACAACATGGGAGAATCAATCCACTCACTGCTGACCCTCATCTATCGTCTCGATAGGAGATCCACATATATTATTATATATTATATATATCTATATAATATATATATATATATATATATATATATAATTACCTTAACTATCACCAGAAGCTTACTTTTATGTTAAAAATATTGTCTGGCGCTCACGTGATCCAACTTAAGATTTTATACCATTTGGGAAAAATTCCTGACGCCCCACCCAGTCTTTTTTACATGATGATTACATGATCAAACTTGGGATTAGTTAATAGATGGATGCTGGAGACTAGACTTCTTCATTCCCCCCTCTATATTCCAGGCAACGCTGGGTAGCCGCGTCTAGTCAACCTATACAATATTTCCTCGATGGGGTGGCGGTGTGTCTATAATCACTATTATGTTTTCACTTCACTCCTATTTTATAAAACATTGGTGCATATATATTTTTTAAAAAGTTTAATAGTGGAATGGGAAATAATGGGGAGGGCATAAGCCTTCGACTCTCTACATGTTATGAACACGTCGATTGGCGCGTGTTTCACCTTAGACTTTCTTAGCAACGACTCCATTTACATCTTTTTCAGGATAAAGAAGACATTTCAGACTCCTATTATTCGCACTACACATGATATCGGTCCATCTGTATAAGAACTCAACATCTTCTAATTGTTATTCTAAGATATTTGGCCGTATTTTTAACAAAATGAATTCAATTCCCTAAAATAAAAAAACATCAGGGATTTTAATGAAATTCTCTCCAGTGTTTGATTTATTTAATGAATGCACTGCAGTTATAATGCATCAGGCTATTTTATTTCAAACATCCTTGCATTTTTTTCAGGTCATTTATTTTTGGGGCGCAAAATATTCGGTGGCGTTATATTAAAATTTGGAAAACAATTACAGTATGAATAAAAAGACAAAAATCCGAAGGTGTGAATAAAAGAAAAAAATAATTTTTGAACGTGCACTTATGAAATATTAACATAACACAATTCTTTCAAAAGATCTAGCTGAACACTTATTAGATATAGTGCGACTTATTAGCTTGCCTATAAACAAGAGTGAAAAGTTTGTATACAAGTTATTAGTTTTTTTTAATAAGTGCATATGAAAACCGGTTCGATTTTAACATGTTTTAATTACATTTTAACATAAACAATTTTTCAAATGTACATAAAATTTTTCAATCTTGACTCTTATCAGATTTAATTGTGATAGGTATTTCAGCATGCAAAGACTATTTGCAATGATTATTTTCCTAGTTCAATATTTTTCAACACAAGTCTTATTTATTTGTTTATGGGTGTTTTGATGCAAAGTGAAAAACGGCTCAATTTATTTGTGTTTCATTAAATTTAGCATACATCATTTTTTTTTCCTCAAATTTATTAAAGTGTGCCTATAAACCAAAGTTTAAAATGTCTCAGTTTTAATTTGTTAGTTTTATTCACCCTCCCCCTCAACTCAAAACTTTCTTCTCGATGTCCGTGTGCACTCTCGATAAACCTTCATTTTTAGAATAAATAACAAATTTTGAAGTTGACTGCTATGGGATTGTGGGGGGCGTACCGCCCTAGTGGACACAGTTGTACGCAGTCACGATACGCATGGCATGCTGTCGGACGTGGCGAAGGAGAGAAGGGTTGCAAGTACTAACAGTTTGGGTGGGAAGGACACTCAAGTTGCTGTTGAATTGGAGTAGTCAAAACTGCAATTAAGCAAACCGGCCCCACTCGACATTGAGTTCTATCGTGGATGGGGGTACTATGATTTGGCTTGTTGCTCGCGATTGGACGCAATCAAAGCGCTGAGCGGAGGTGTTCGTTTAACTGGCACTGGCGACTGTTAAATTTTCCCCAGACTAGCGAGCCGTTCTGCGCTGCCATCCGGATCAGCGAGCCCGACTTCTGTGCAGAGCTACGATGCGAGTTGAAAGATTTTGGACCGCATTTGTGGAAGTGTCCGACAACCAGCTACCAGCCACGTTGAAAAATTACGATAGCAGAATATCTCATCCCTTATTCTTCTCCAAGGGAGTACAATCGCGATTCTAGATTCTTGGATAGACAACTCGGCTGGCTGCCTTTCTCCGAACCATGCGATGAGTTGGAACCCCTCAATAAGTGCTCAAATTCCTGGTCGTTGGCAATTATTTCCTCACTAGATACATAGATACACCTTGGATAAGCGTCAGTGCATACGTCTACTCTCCCCTCCAGGATTGCTCACACACGACTCAAAGGTCAATTCTTAAGCGGAGTTTCAACAGGTTTTTAATTCAGATTGGTAAATTAATATATACAGCTAATGCAGACGTTTTGCGCTCAAAAGCTGAGGGAATGCGAGCACGGATTCAAATGTCGCCTATAGTGGACCTGGTGCCGGGCCGTCATCAATAAAATTCACGTTGACAAGTCTTGTGGCCATTCCAAACGGTGAAGCGTTAAGAGACAAAGGTATTGCTGTACCCGCTTGGGTTCGGGCTAAAACGTGGCACCCACATATCATGCAGTCCATTGTAAGGCTGTTGATCGGGGCAAGATGGAACCATCAACAGCGCTGACTCTTATATACATCGACAACCATATTTCGTTAACCGGAGAGTGTGTCTGAAGACAGAGAAGCTTGTTTGGGCTGACTTTGTAAGGGCGGCGGTCGCATCTAGTGTTGTGGCGCGCTACGTGTGCTGGGCTGTTATATTGTCTGGGAGGCGCACGGTAGACTTCGATGGCAAACGCGACGGTCAGCCGCCCACACACGCGCGGAAAAGATTGCTTCGACCGGTAGTACGTCAGGAGCCTATTTAGAGCTCACCGTCGCGTTGCCATCGGTCGACCGTGCTCCTTCCCAGACATATAGCCCCAACACCGCAGCGTAGCGCGCCACTACTCCAGTTGCTCTGGGTCTTACAAGTCCAGCCCAAACAGCCGCCAGACACACTCTCGTTAACGAAGTATGTTGTCTCGATGTCATAAACGAGTCAGCGCTGTTTGATGGTTATTGCTTGCACGATCACCAAAGTCGCGCGCGTGGACCACTCTCGTGACTCGCTCGCTCTCCGCCAGACACACAGAGAGAGAATATATAGCCCACCGAACCGCGGTGTGAGAGCGAGTGAGCCTTTGTTTCATCGTAATAAAACCTTCACGTTTGGAATGGCCACAAGGACTTGTCAACCGTACGCGCTCCTCTCTCTGATTCTCCCGCCCCGGCACAGGTCCACTACTATCAGACGACATTTGGATCCTTGCTGTCGCCATTCCCTCAGGCTTTGAGCGCAAACGTCTGCGCATTAGTACTGTATATTACTATTTACCAATCTGAATAAAACCTGTTTGAACTCCGGCTTAAGAAATCATGATACCTTGTGCGGCATCTCGCGCGCGCGCCCTCTCAGCCTTTTCCCAAGTCGGTACATAGCACGACTAAGTGAAATAATTGCCACGTCCAGGATTTGAACTTTGGGTTGACCAAAGCCTACATATTCATTGGTACGGAAAGCAGCCAGCCGTTGTCTTATCCAATCTGCAGATCGCGATTTTACTCCTCTTGGAGAAGAATAGGGATGAGATATTTGCTATTCGATTTTTCAACGTGCTGGTAGCTGGTTTGTCGGACCACTTTCCACAAAATGCGGTTCCAAATCTTTCTACTCGCCATCGTACTCTGCACAGGAAGTCGGCTCGCTGATCCGATTGGCAGCGCAAGAACGGCTCCGCTAGTCTGGGGACCATTACGTCGCCAGTGCCAGTTACGTGAGAACACTCCGCTCAGTCTGATTGCGTCCAATCCGAGCAAACCAAATCCTAGTTAACTCCCATCCACCGATTTGAACTTCAATGTCGAGTGGGGGACTGGCCGTGTTGCTTATGCCAAGTTCCCTCTCCCCTCACTTCTGACTCTCCGGTGCTCACCCACTGTTAGTACTTGCACCTTCTCTCTTCGCCACGTCCGACAGCATGCCTGCGTATCCAGTGACTGCGTACAAACCTGTGTCACTAGGGCGGTACGCATCATCCCATGCAGTCACTTCAAAATTTGTTATTTATTCTAAAAATGAGCGGTTTATCGAGACGTGCACGCACGCTCTGGCATATAGCTGGAATTTTGAGTTGAGGGGGAGGGGTGATTAAAAACTAACAAATGAAAAATAACATTTTAACTTTGGTTTATAGCAACACTTTATAAATTTGAGGAAAAAAAATGATGTATGGCTAAAATTTAAATGAAAACACATAAAAATTGAGCCGTTTTCACTTTTGCATCAACAACCTATTAAACAAATAAATAAACTTGTGTTGAAAAAATATTGAAACTAGGAAATAACATTGCAAATAGTCTTATAGCATGCTGAAATACCATCACATTAAATTGATAAGAGTCAAGATTGAAATTTTTATGTACATTTGAAAAATTGTTTATGTTAAAATGTAATTAAAACATGTTAAAATCGACCGGTTTTCACTATGCACTTATTAAAAAAAACTAATAACTTGTAATACAAACTTTTCAACTCTTGTTTATTAGCCCAAGGCTATATAAAGTCGCACTATATCTAAATAAGTGTTCAGCTAGAAATCTTTTTGAAAGAATTGTGTATGTTAATATTTCATAAGTGCACGTTCAAAAATTATTTTTTCTTTTATTCACACCTTCGATTTTTGTCTTTTTATTCATACTGTAATTAGTTTCCAAATTATATAACCCACGATATTTTTGCGCCGCCAAAAATAAATGACCTGAAAAAAATCAGGATGTTTTGAAATAAAATAGCTGATGCATTTAAATGCATTCATTAATAAATCAACACTGAAATTTCATTAAAAATCCTGATGTTTTTTTATTTTAGGGGATTGAATTCATTTTGTAAAATACGGCCAATATCTAGAATAACATTAGAAATGTTGTTTTCATATAGGACCGAACTGTATCCGATAAGTGCCAAGCTTGAAATTTTTTAGTTAAATTAAAAAGATTATGTATGCTAAAATCTAATGAAAACGCGTCAAAATCGACGTGTTTTCACTATATGAGGCTTATGCCCCTCCCCCCATTATTTTCCCATTCCACTATTATTTTAAAAATATAAATAACCCCTACCTTATATTTTTACATGAAAAATCAAAATAAAGGTGGGGAAAACATAATAAATGTAAAAAAGTAAAAAAAGAAATATTTATTTACTAGAAGCGGCTACCAGCGTTGCCTGAATATAGAGGGGGGATAAAAAGTTAGTCTCACAGATCCATTATTACTAATCCCAAGTTTGATCATGTAAACAATCAGTAAAAAAAGACTGGGTGGGACGTCCCAAATGTATAAAAAATCTTCAATATTTTTACAAAAAGTAAGCTCTGGTGATAGTTAAGGGCTATATATATATATATATATATATATTATATTATATATATATATATATATATATATATATATGGTGGAATCTCCTATCGAGAACGATAGATGAGGGTCAGCAGTGAGTGATTTGATTCCTCCCATGTTGTTGCATGCTGTCAAGAAGACATTTTATGTTTTCCTCGAGTGTGACAGCAGCCCAGCCTGCTGCGAGCCATCAAGCCACACTGACAAACGAAATGATCCAAGGCAGGAGTTAAATGTTTTTCTTTTAAAGTTAGGCGGAGCCGATCTCTATGCTTCAGTCTATTTTGTTCAAAGCTCTTTAGTTTAGCGAAACAGGTCTTACACCATTCCTTCCGATCCGATGCTAGATCTTCCCAAGCACTCAGGTCAATATCGAGGCGTTTCAAATTGTACTTCAATTTGTCCTTATAGCGTAAGAGAAGACGTCCAATAGAGCGCTTAGCATTTGGTAGTTGCCCGTATAAAATCTTTGGAAGCCTGTTCTCATTCATTCGGACAACGTGACCAGCCCACCTAAGTTGAATCTTGGCTAGTAGGGTTTCGATGCCAGCAATATCGCATCTTTTTAAAATTGTGCTATTTCTTACTTTATCATCACATTTTATAGCGCAAATGACACGAAGACAACGCATGTGAAATGTATCAAGTTGGTTTATGTGCTTGCGGTAAAATGTCAAAGTTTCAGCACCATACAGTAGAGTAGAAAGCACGACTAGATGTGAATTTTTATTTTAAGAGATACATCTTTGGTACTCCATAAACAATATTTCAGATAGCCGAATGCAGTGCTAGCTTTACCTATTCTGGAATGGATTTCTTTGTCCATTTTTCCATCAGATGTGACTGTTGATCCAAGATATTTAAATGTGTCAACAATCTTCAATGTTTTTCCACCAATGAAGACAAATGGATTTACAAGGCGTGGATTGCAAGCTGCGTGCTGGTACAGTAGTTCAGTTTTTTAAATACTGATTGTAAGTCAAAATACTTTTGACGTCTCAGAGAATTTATCAATAATGGCCTGGATGTCTTTTAGGCTATGTGCTAATAGAGCGGCATCGTCTGCAAAGAGAAAGATCACGTACTAGCTACAAGGAAATTTTTTTGACCTAGCTTTAAAACGTTGTTGATTGTATAGGCCACCGCTTGTTCTAAATTCAACATTTATTCCTTCGCTTAGATCTGAGAATGCTTTCTCGAGCATGGCAGAAAAAAATAATGCAAATAGAAGTGGTGCAAGAACACAGCCTTGCTTAGTACCGTTTGAGACAGAAAAGGTACTGAGTTGCTCGCTACATGATCTCACAGAAGCCCTCATTCCTTCATGCAAAGAGATGATGATCTGAAGCATCTTTATTTGGGACTTTCGGATTTTGACAACACTTTCCACAGAGCAGTCCGGGACACAGTATCAAAGGTTTTTGTGAAATCCACAAAAAACTATGAATAAGTCTTTGTTTTGCTCTCGAGCCTTCTGTAATAATATCCTTGCTGGTCACGCGGCACTAAATGTAACACGATGTTGGTCGGGATGCCAAATGTAATACTATAATCTGGTCACGGGACCAAATGTAATACTATGGTGGTCGCGGCAACAAATGTAATACTATGCTGGTCGGGGTGCCAAATGTAATACTATGATCTGGTCACGGGACCAAATGTAATACTATGCTGTCGCGGTGCCGAATCTAACACGATGGGTGTTCTTTGACCCACAGGAAAGTTGAAGTGCTTGTTCCGGGCTGTACCTGAAAGTGACCAAATTCACCGATGTTGTTCCACAATTAATACGAACACGTTTTTAACAATAAAAGACCTTTATTAATTATACAGTGATTAAAAATCATGTACAACCACAAAGGGGTATCGAGTTGAAGTTGAGTCGGAATTTTGTGGACTGACTGGCGATATATGTTAGGTTCTGATTCAAATTCAGGACTTTGAGTAACAAGATGACAAAGCAAAGACGGTGACAAGGGCTATGAGACGGAGCTATCAACCTGCTATTGAAGCAGTTGTCCAATCTGGTCAAGAACCAGCTGTCCGATCTGGCCAAGGACCAGCTCTCCAATCTGCCTGGAACCCTTTTGGGTCCTTTTTTATGGGTTCCAAACCCCTGAATCCAGGGCTCTGATTGGCTAGCCAATAGAAATGCCGGACCAATGGCCCCACAGTGTAAACATCAAGAGGTGTACAAAAACCCACCCACGCAGTTGCATTTGATTGGGCGGCCAATCGAAAATCATGGGCCTTGGAGGGGGGGGTCAACAAGTCTCCACCCCAGTTTCCTGATTGGTGAGGCACCTGATAATATTTTTGTTATTGTATAAATGGTCTTGTGTCAGGCTTATGTCAGTTGCTATGACAATTCCCAGAAATTGGCCTAAGACCACCCAGCCGAATTGTTATTCTTAACTGATCAACATTTTTAAGATTTAATCTTTAAACTGTTTTTGTGTAAATTCTCTTATCCTATCCAGTCCCCACAAGAACGACCATAGATATAAATATGACAGCAGCCATTCCTTTTATATCAACCGATTTCTGCCATTAGAATTTCTTTTGTTCGGATAAATTATTATCTTGTGTTGACGTTACCCCTACCCCATTGACTTGTACCCTGATATAAGTCGCTTGTACAACTCTAAAATCAATTATTATTTTCATATCCAGAATTGTTTTTTTCAACTATCTAATGAGATATCGCCAGTCACTTCTTGACACCACTCTGGTGTTATACTTGTCCTGAGCCTGTCGAAGACAGAAAATCCTATCTACTGTTCCTCTACCTGAGCAAAAATAACACTGTTTCTGGTGTTACGTACAATCAAATGATCCACAATTAGAAACTTTTAAAATGTTCTTAGGACTCTCTGACGCCAGAGTGGAGGGGAGAGTCCCAGAAAATGACCCCAACGGTGAAATGACGTATTTTACCGGAACAAGAATAATTCTGCTTAGTCATGTCACGTAGCCCACCTCTAGAGAGGGGGAAGGCAAAGAGACGAACGGGAATACACCCCACCTCCTTTTTGGGGGAAGGAAAGAGATCCCCGTGATCAGGTCAGTTGGCACTCGGGACCCGGTCAGTGAACATAGTGGGATTCTTCATCTCGGGGGAGATGGGAGAAAATCGTTCCCATGGAGAAGGTTACTACTACCAAGAGAAATCAACCCCATGAAGAAAATACAGAAGATGAATCAACCCATAAAAGATAAGTACAAACTTCTTTCGTTGTGAAAATTTGTTAATTGATATGAAGAAATTCCGCCTAATAATCCTAGCTTGTCGGCATCCGTCTCATAATCCTTCCAGCTTACAAATTCCGAATTAAAGATTATATTATAAATATATATATATTGTCTTGTTGTTCATTGCCAATTGTTGCATGTGCACCTTTCATTTTCTTTGGTATCTCTGATGGAAAAGCGTTGTAAAACGTGAAAAGCGATAGGCGAACGTAACACTGGTAGTGCTGATCCTGAGACAAAGTCATTAAGCCTATTAAGGATGATACGACCAAGGATTTTACCAGAAACCGAGAGAAGAGATATTCCTCTGTTGTTGTCACAGTCATACTTACTTCCTTTGTTCTTGTACAAATGGACAATTGATGCGTCCTTAAATTGTTGCGGCACTTCACCCTTGTCCCACACAAGGTTGAAGAATTTGCAGAGCCTGTGTGTCAAAAGATTGGTTCCACGTTTATACAATTCTGCTGAAATTCCATCTTCACCAGGTGCTTTTCCATTTGAAAGTTGTTTGATAGCTTTCTTCACCTCAAGTATTGACATGTTTGCAGATAGGGATTGTACAATAGGTCTCTGGGGAAGATTGTCTATTACACGAGTATCGAAAGAAGATTTCTGATTCAGGACTGCAGAAAAATGTTCCGCCCAACGTTTGACAATATCATTTTTGTCAGTCAAGAGAATGTTATCCACTGACATAATTGGTGATAGACCATTGGAAATTGGACCAAAAATACCGTTTAGATTTTGATAGAATGATTTAAGATCATATTTGTCAACAGCCTCCTGCAAAGCTTTTGCCTTTGATGTCCACCAACTCTCCTTCATTTTCCTCAGTCTGGCTTGTGATTTTCCTTTAGCTAATTTAAATGCATCTTTCTTTGTTTGACATTTTTTTATCATTCATCCAGACTTGATGACATTTATGCATGTTTTCAAGGAGAGGTTGTATTTCTGGATCATTTGAATCAAACCAATCTTGATGTTTCCGATGGGCATACCCAAGCGTTTCTTTTGCCGAGCTATAGAGAATTTCCCGCAGACCCGACCATGTCGCTTCAACTTCATCCCCAATGTCGAAAGAGCTTGTTAATTTAAAGATAAAAAGTGAGAAAACATCAATTTGAATTTGAATATTTTTAATAAAAAATGAATAATTGAATTAAAAATAGTAATAATGAAATGAACTTACCCTTATTAGATATTGAATTCTTTCGGTAAACTTACAGACAGAAAGATTAACTCTTCTAACCTAAAGGAGGTAATTCACATTTTACGTATTTGGTCTTAATTGTCTTCCATACAATTAATCTTCGAACATTATGTAAATTATATTGAAAATCAATTTAATTGTTTTAAAATATGTGAATCTTGAATGTTTAAAATGTTATATTTTTAGTTTCTAGAAATAAAGATCTATTTAATGCAAACTTTATTTTATATTCCTAAAGTAATAAATTTTGAAGAAAAACTCTATTAAAAATTTAAGCTCCCCCCTTTTTAAGCAGAAAAAACATCGATGTATAATTTTTTTAATAAGATAATAGCCAATTGAATAATTATGGAAATGAGTAAAAAAGAAATCTCCTAAAAATTATTTTTCAATTTTTTTTTTCAATTTTATTTTTCGATTTTCGGTACTTATTTTCTCATAGAACAGCAACCGTAAATTTTTTGTGTTGTTTCTATTCATAACTTTTATCTCTTTATTCATACTGTAATTAGTATCAGTCAAGGACCAACTCGAAACAATTTTACGCCCCCAGCATTAAAATTAAGTGACCTGAAAAAAATTAGAAAGTTTTGAAATAAAATAAATAATGCATTATAAAGATCATTCTTTGATAAATAAACACTGAAAATTTCATTAAAATCTGATAATTCCCTGATTTTTGGTAAATTATTTTCTGTAGGGGGTGGGTGGCTAAAGTCATTTTGTCAAAAACGCATTTTAGGCTCAGTTTGCAGGTCCCTATATTAATAATAATTAAAATAATAATAATAATGATAATAATAATAATAATAATAATAATATATATATATATATATATATATATATATATATATATATAATATATATATATATATTTACAGTCATTAATTGTTTTATTTTCATAGATTACTCTGGACATACATACACACAAACTGCCCTTTATATGTGTATAGATTTTACTCGTTTATTGCAATTTCATAGCAATACGGATAATGCGGTCTATAGGAGGTAACTCCTAATTAATAAAAAAGATCTCCCTTGCACTATAAAATTTTGTGTTTATATCAATATCTGAGAGCTTTTAAAGTAAAACCCCTGTTTATGAGATATCTATACTTACCTATATAATTAATGCAATTTTACCCAGAATAGTTAACCGACGGAGGAATATTTTTTAAAATTACATCTTCTTTCATTTATCTCCCTTGCCCAAGATCCCTTCTTCATTAAATTCCAGAAATCAGTCACTTTTTTATACGAGGTACTCAACAACCCGAAACCTAAAGGAGGAGGAGGAAGGAAGTATACAGGTAAGTATAGATATCTCAGAAACAGGGGTTTTCCTTTTTTTTAAAACCCTAAGTTTATATCAATATCTATATTTACATGCATAACTAATGCAAGAAATAGAATTTATAGAAAAACGCATGGAGGTGGGAAAAGAGTAAAAGGAACATACTCACTTATTCTTTTGCAATTTCAACTGTTTCTAAGATGAATACTTCTGCAAAACTTCCTTCACCCAAGCAAAATCCCTTAGACAAAAGATGTAAATGTACTTTCTGAAGACCAACGGGCAGCTTGGAGGATTTCTCTGGAAAACTCAATTTAAACAAACCCCAAGATGAAGGGAATTTCCTAGTATTATGGGCCCTAATATCCTTCAAACTTAATTGATCTGAACGTTCATAACCATGTCTAATAGCAGACACAATCTAAAACGGTTATTCGGATAGAGAATGAAAAGCGTTTCATCATCTTGCCGTAACTGTTCCATTCTTTTCGTGTATGCTCTCAGACAACGACAAGGACACAGGTAGTCCTCAGCCATCTATAAATGTCGTAAATCCTGGAATAACCAAGGTGATCAAGCTTTCTTCAAACGCCGAGTCTTGGACAGAAATTTTAAAGTTCGGTAAGAGTTGAATACCAGCCTCCTCATGCTTAATATTACTCCTTGATGGATAAAGCCTCTAGCTCCCTACTCTATCAGCAGAAGCCAAGGCCACTAGAAGGACTGCCTTCCAACATAAAACTTCAATACTGTAGAATATAAGGGAAAAAGGGGGTCAATTAATGACAACCCTTAGAACAAAGAGTAAACCCCAATTAGGGATAATTGATCTCACGTAGGTATTTAAACTAAAATTTCTTTAACCAAATTCCGAAAAGACCCTGAATTAAAAGAAAATCCTCCCAACCCTAGCTACTAACGCTGTTCCATATTCTGCAATAGTTGAAGCACTGTAACCCCAGAATCATGCAAATGAATCAGAAAATCTGCACGTCATTTATAGAAGCAGACTACAGGTCGATATATCGTTCAATACCCCAGCATCTGTATATCTGTTTGCCCTGTTTCGTACACTCTCCTGGTGGAATGCCTTCTGCCATTATTGGTGTAACTCTGAGCCCTTTCTAGAAAGAGATTCTTCAAGTGGGCCATACTGGATATTTTCTCTGTCACAAGCTTTAAACCTGCTAAGTCTGAATGAGCTCTTAAAGACAGTTTCAGAGTGAGAATTTTCTTTTCTTTTTATCTATTTATTTAAAAAAAAATATTATTGGTAATCCCCTTGGAAAGTCTGTCAACAGGTCTGGGAGGATAAATACCCTGACTGGTAAGGAGCCTGTAGTGCTCCAAGACGAAGAATAAACCTTTCTGGTGACACTTACTGAAGGACCCAGCGAATCAATATTAGAGGAGGGAAGGCACACATCCCTGTCCAATTATGTCCAGAGCATCTGAAGTATATGCTGGATCCTGTGGATAAGGGGAGCAAAACACCTCCAATTTTCTGTTTTCCAGATTAGCCAACAGGTTTGTTTAGAAGACCGAGCTTTCGAAAAATTTAGTCCATAATTCTTAGGTTCAAGCTCTATTTTATCAACCGAGCTCCCGCTCGACTCCTGATAGATTGACCGCCCAAACAATCCTCTTTTCTGGAATGTGAGCTGCACCAAGGGAAATGATGCAATATGCTGCCCTTTGGAACGCTTCTCCCGTCAACAGACAAAGATGAAGGGACTTTGTGCCGCCTTTGTTGATGTATGTCACTTATGTGAAATTGTCACATCTATGAACTCTTTTCTTTCTGACATGAGGTGGTAGCTGAACAATTGCTTGATTGGCTGTTTCTTTGTTGTTGGTTTTTAAAAAAAATAAGCTCAAGCTTTGTTATCTTATTTAAACATCTCTACATCAGGTAGGAACTTGGAGGGAAGGATACATTAAGTTTGCATATTTGCTCTCTTATCCTTGACACACGTCGGAGCACATTCAGGGAAGATTAATTGTAATTGTATTGATCATAGTAATGACCCAGTTTATTTCTCTGGTTTTCGCAGTTGCTTTCCTACATTTGACCATAGTCGGAGCCCGTTCCGGAAAGACTTATTAAACTGTAATTGGTCATAATAATAACCCAGTTTATTTTCTCGAACGAAGAATCTGGTTTTCGCTGATACTTTTTAACATTTGACTAGAGTCGGAGCCCGGTCCGAAAAGACTCATCAAAACTGTATTGATCTCTCCCGCCCTTTTCCGATGCAACTGCCCATAGAACTACAGACTCTACATGGAGTAGCAGAATCCACTTAAAGAAGTTTTCCCCTTTTTCTCCACCATTCTAGGTGTTGCTGTACTTTCCAAGAAAGTGCTGCCCACCATGGGCTTTGGGAATTAATTCCATTGACTGTTTATCCTAAAAAGAAAATTTTATTTTCTCAAAAATAATGCTGCTCTGGAAAGACAAACTGAATAATTTGTTTTAAGTTGAGGCAAACTGAAGCTTCAGTCTCCCCCCACCCCAAGAACCAACTGTTCGATGTGATCTTCGACACAGTATCCTGCTAGTAATCCCCGTCAGCCCGGATTGAGAAATCAATCTCACTATTGTTATTGGCTATGAAACCCCAACAACCTCTGCGATCTGACAGCCCAGGTCCCTCCCCCAGCTTAAGTTGGAACCTCATGGTTCTTGCTCTTTAAGACTAAAACTGAAGAATTAACATATAGGGTTCCCTTAGTGACTACTAATTTCCTGTTCAATATTACTACTTTATTCATCAGTTTCTTTCTTTTTCTCTCTTTTCTTATTTCTATTTAAACAAACATACGACAAATCTATCTTCGTTCTTTTGTTTCTTTTTTTTTCGGTGCGGTAAACTCCAAAAATAAGACAGAAAAATTGTCACAAGATCTTAGGCCGAGATAAAAAAAAAAGTGAATTATTTCTGGAATTTAATGGAGAAGAGATCTTCGACAAGGGAGATGATTGAAAGAAAAATAGATTAACAAAAAAGAATTCCCCGGTCGGTAAACTAAATCGAGTAGAAATTGTTTTAGTTATACAGGTAAGTATAGCATATCTATACTTACCTGTGTAACTAATACAATCTTACCCGAATTAGTTTGCCGGCCAAGGAATTTAAAAATATTTTTTCTTTCATGTATCTCCCTTTTCCAAACCCCTCCTTCATTAAATTCCGGAAATAAGTCACTTTCTTTTTGTTATATAACACAAATAAAGATATCTCCCAATTCACAAAATTCACTAAACCCAATACACCCACTCACCAACAATACAGAATGTTATCAAGTTCATATATCAGACTTGGAGAACACTAACCGGATGTTGCCAGTACTATGACTTTTGGTTAAATGAAAAAACTCGTCTGTGCAAACGGATCCGCGCACGCGGGAAGAAATTATTAAGATAAAATCAGACCTTTTCATTTTTCGACCAACGTGTGACCTTCACGGTAAAAATAAAGAAAGCCAAAAGCTGATCCATTTCCTCGGCCCGAAAAAGGATAAATCCCCGACTTTGAAAGACCGAGAGGCAGTCAGCGGCGACACAGAGCCGAAAATACAGGTGGAAGGCGCTTGAACACTAACCGCTACAACAAGACATCACTCGTCACCCCTTACCCTCCTGACCCGGTCGACTCGACCTTAAAGGGACGAACCGCTACAAGACAGAGATACCACCCACCGCTCCTTTACCCTCTTTCATTCTGACCCGGTCGACAAGACCAAAACTTAAAGGGGCGAACTACAACCAACGTTTGACTACCATCAACACATCGCATTCCCGAGGTTCGAAGCGCCATCACATTCGACCAAGAGAGAGAGAGAGAGAGAGAGAGAGAGAGAGAGAGAGAGAGAGAGAGAGAGAGAGAGAGAGAGAGAGATTAGTGAATCTGTTACTCTAATTCCTTTTTTGTCATTTGAGGAGCTGGACTTTTGAATTAATGCGCAGAACTTTATTTTCATTCGTATTTCTATCTTGTGCATTAACGATGTATTCGAACTATTTCGGTTGTTTTATTTCTTATCTGGACGCTTCGTGATAAAAAGAAATGTCATTAGTGAAATGTGATGACTAAAAGTCTATATTCTAATCTCGGTCTCCATGACATGGGTATTTATTTGTAAAAAAAATGATTTTATGAATAAAGCAGCAAAGAACAAGTTAGATAGATCGGCTTTAGGTCCAAATTTGTTTTCCGGGAAAATTCTGCCATGTTTTGCACTGCAGTGTTAAAAACCTGAGAGTGAGACCCAACAGGTCAGAAATAACTTCCTTGATGTGAACAGGAAATTAGTAGTCATTAAGACACAATATATGTTAATTTTTTTCAGTTTTAGTTATTTTTTTTTGGGGGGGGAGGCTGAAGCTTCAGTTTGCCTCAAAACTAAAACAAAGAGTGGAGTAGTACTGTATTCAGTTCATCTTTCCAGAACAGCGATATTTCTGACGAAATAAAAGGTTGTTTCTTTTAGGGTAACAACCAATTGAATTAATTCCCAAAGCCCATGAAGAGCAAGGGTGTTCCAGCACTTTCTTTTAAAGTGCTGTATTTAGTTCGTCTTTCCAGAACTGCGTTATTTCTTAAATAAAAGTCTTGTTAGGAATGCAACCAAAAGAATCAATTCCCATAGTCCAAGAAAGCTAAGGGTGTTTCAGCTCTTGCATTTTATTTAAAATAAAAATTTAATAAAAAAAGGGACTCATGCGAAAGAATTGTCAGCAAGAAGTTACAGGGATGATATTAGTCCCCTACTTCTCGAACATACCTGATTTGGGCGGAAATTTGAGATAGCAGTCTTTTCTCTGAGACTGAAATTGACCGAATTTGGAGGATCCCACAGTTTGGACACATACTGTAGAAGGAATTACTTTTATTTCAAAAGTGACTTTGAAATTAAATCTCCCAGTATAAAAAAAAGTAGACTCAGAATTCAAATCTTTCTTTATTAACACCTAGAATGGTGGAGAAGAAGGGGAAAACTTCTTCAAGCGAATTCTGCTATTCCATATAGAGCCTGTAGTTCTATGGAAAGATGCATTAGAAAAGGGTTGGGAGCTCAATACAGTTTGGAATAAGTTTTTTCACACCGAACTCCGACTCGAGTCAAATGTAGGTAAGTATCAGCGGAAACCAGAATTTTACTTCAAGAGAGAAAGAATGAAAAAAACAAAAAAAAAAAAAATAAAAAAATAAAAACAAACAAACAAAAAAACCCTGAGTCATTACTATGACCAATTACAGTTTAATAAGTCTTTCCAGACCGGACTCTAACTCGAGTAAAATGTAGGAATGCAGCAGATTCTTCGTTCGAGAGAATAAACTGGGTCAATACTATGACCAATTACAGTTTTAATAAGTCTTTCTAGACGTACAATCAAATGTAGGAAAGCAGCAGCGAAAACCAGATTCATCGTTTCAAGTTGCCTTGTTTCGTACACTCAGGAGCGTGTACAAAAAAAGGCAACTAATGTACAGATTTTGGGTATTGAACGATATATCGATATATCTATAAATGACGTGTGCAGATTTTCTGATTCATTTGCACGGTTCTGAGGTTGCAGAGCTTCCACTATTGTAGAATATGGAAGTGCATTACTAGCTATGGTTTTTAAATTCAGACTATTTTCGAAATTTGGTTAAAGAAATTTTTAGTTTAAATACTTTAGTGAGACCACTTCTCCGTAATTGAGGCTTACCCTTTGTTCTAAGGGCTCTAATTAATCACCCCCTTTTCCCTTAGATTCTACAAGATTAAAGTTTTATGTTAGAAGACGGACCTGATTGTGGCCTTGGCTTCTGCTGATAGAGTAGGGAGTTAGAGGCTTTACCCATCAAGAAATCTAATCTTTGGCATGAGGAGGCTGGTATTCGACTCTTACCGAAATTTAATTTCTGGCCAAGACTCGGCGTTTGAAGAAAGTTTGATTACCTTGTCTATTCCAGATTTTACGAAATTTACAGATGGCTGAGGACCACCTGTGTCCTTGTCGTTGTTTGAGAGAATACATGAAAAGAACGGAACAGTTACGGCAAGATGATGAAACGCTTTTCATTCCCTATCAGAAGAACCGATGTAGACCGACAGCGATTAGTTCAATTTCAAGGTGGATTGTGTCTGCTATTAGACATGGTTATGAGCCTTCAGATCAATTAAGTTTGAAGGATATTAGGGTCCATAATACTAGGAGATTCCCTTCATATTGGGCTTTGTTTAAATTGAGTTTTCCAGAGATATCCTCCAAGTGGCCCGTTGGTCTTCAGAAAGTACATTTACATCTTTTGTTTAAGGGATTTTGCTTGGGTGAAGGAAGTTTTGCAGAAGTATTCATCTTAGAAACATTTGAAATTGCAAAAGAATAAGTGTTCCTTTTACTCTTTTCCCACCTCCCTGTGTTCTTCTACAAATTCTATTTCTTGCATTAGTTAAGTATAATATTGCATTAGGTAAGTATTGATATAAACTAAGTGTTTAAAAAAAAAAGTAAAACCCCTGTTTCTGAGATATCTATACTTACCTATATACTTTCTTCCCCCTCCCCTCTTTAAGTTCTTGGTTGTTGAAGGTGCTTATAAGTGCTTCGTATAAAAAAGTAACTTATTTCTGGAATTTAATGAAGAAGGGGTCTTGGACAAGGGAGGCAATTGAAAGAAAAATAATAAAAAAAAACATATTCCTCGACTGGTAAACTAAATCGGGTAAAAATTGTTAGTTATAGAGGTATAGATATCTCGTAAACAAGGGTTTTACGTTAAAAACCCTCAGTTTTCGTTATTTTCGTTGAAAATTTTATTCCGTCTGCTTTTTCCCAATCCATTTGATTTTCACGCACATTTTCATCTTTCCTTTTCTATTTCATTCTGATGGCCTAACTCAGTCGGTTGAGTATCCGCCTAGAAATCGCAAGGTTCCAGTGGATAGACTCTCTCACTGTCCGGCTGATACTGACAATAGGTCACTCAGCCAACTTCTCTAAATTTTACAACTTTTAAATTCCATTTAATAAAAACTTCAATATTCTAATTCTAGAGACTGGCAAAAGTGGAGGTGATAACATTTTTTTTAAAAATTTAAAAAATTTTCAAACTATTACCAAAAATCATGGATATGTCCGATTTTTATGAAATTTTCACTACTTTATTCATTGATGACTTGATTTTTATAATGAATAGCTTATTGTATTAAAAATGTTGCGGTCCCTAATTTTTACATTTCTAGAAAGATTAAATTCTGAAGAACATATGAAAAGATTAAGAAATAAAAATTCAATACCCAAAAAAAGTGATTTGAAAATTTAAGTTATTTTCTTAAAACTCAAAAAATAATTTATGTAACATGTTCTTTTTTCGTAGTTGTGAAAACAGTATTTTTCTTCGAATTGACACAATTTTTTTTCCACACATCTCGGCTTTCATAACTTTGCGAAATCTTTGAGGAAGGGTGATAACTCAAACGAGGACTTACCTCCCTTGTTATCGGTCCTTATCTAATTTAGTATTTTTTTTAAGTGTTTTTTTTTAATAAAGCATTTTTTTTAAATAAATAATTTCAGATTTTAAATTAAATAAGTATGTAATATCCATAGATTAAGGAAGAAAAATGTACTAAAACAAAAATCAGAAATAAGAGAAAGAAAATTTGTTTGAAAAATTTTATATGTTTAAATTAGGGTGGCCCCAAAATCGTCTGCTCGCGACAGATTTTTTGTTTTAAAAACGAATTAAAATTAATCAAATCAATTATTTAAGGTCAAACTTTTGTCTAAAACGATAAGTAGTAACATAATGACCATCATTAAAAAAAGAAAAATATCATTATATATACAATTTAAAAAAACAACATTTAAAACGATTTTTCGGCCAATTTCTATCGCTTTCGATTTAAAATAGCTTAAAATGGCTTTTTTACAAATTTAATGTAACATTTGCGATTGCAAAAAAATTTACCAAAAATCAGGGAATTATCCGATTTTAATGAAATTTTCAGTATTGATTTATCAATTAATGAATTTTGTAATGCATCAGTTATTTTATTTCAAAACTTTAATTAAGTATTTTTGCTATGAAAAATTAATATATAAAATTCATTTAAAATATGAAAAGCCTGATGTTAAGTTTAAAATGTTATATTTTTAGATTCTAGAAATAAATATCTATTTAATGTAAACCTTATTTTAGATACAAAAAGTAATAAGTTTTGAAGAAAAACTCTATTGAAAATTTAGCCCCCCCCCCGCTTCTTAAGCAGAAAAATATTGATGTATAATTTTTTCTTTTATAAGATTAAATAATTATCGAAATGAATAAAAATGACATCTCCTAAAATTTAATTTTAAAATTATTTTTTACATTTTATTTTCCGATTTTCGGTACTTATTTTCTCATAACCTTATGGGGGGGGGGGGGTTAAAAATTAAGTAACCTGAAAAAAATTAGAAAGTTTTGAAATAGAATAAATAATGCATTATAAAGATCATTCTTTGATAAATGAACACTGAAAATCTCATTAAAATCCGATAATTCCCTGATTTTTGGTAAATTATTTTCTAGGGGGGGGGGGGCTAAATTCATTTGGTAAAAAAAACCATTTGGTTTGTTTTGTTTTACGGCATATCAACCTCAGTGAGTCATTTAATGCCGATAAAGTTTTGAAATAAATCAATTCTTAATGGATAATACAATTTTTTTTATAAATACATTTTTCTATTTAACCCATAGATGGGACCCTAACAGGTACTACCACTCCGGGTCAGAGTGGACCAGGGAGCAATGGTGATGAAGGGGTGCTCCACATTCCCCAAACCTCTAAAACTGGAACCTCACCATCAGATAGAGTTTAACGTCATTCCCAGGACATGTAGACCCGCAGCCACCGCCTTCTAGCACCCATATGATAAAAAGGGGTTGGGGCTTGCCATAGGGGGCCTCTCCGACCGCCCGTCTAGCCCAAGAAAGGGCCAAAGTGGAGTAATGCATGTCATGAACTGCTCATCCACCTGGGCTTTATCCTTAAGCATCACGGGTCGCCACCTACGGCCAACAGGTGGTCCCATTGGGGGATTTTTACCCCTCTGCAGAGGTGCAGTCGGTGCATTCTAACACCGCAGCCGACAGGGCGGTGGTAAAAAACGCATTTTCGGCTAATTTTGGGCCACCCTAGTTTAAATCTAATGAAAACATGTCCCAAACGATATGTTTTAGCTATCTATTATCACATTAAAAGAAACCATAATAAAATTGTTTACAAACACTTGTCACGACCATTGAGAGGAAGATGGGTCAGAGTTTAACTACGATATCTTCGTCAAGGCGAAACACATAAAAATATTTTTAAAAGAAAATAAAGTGGAGTAGAAACGTTCTACAGCCGGGTTGAAGATAGTACGGGAAGATAAAAATAAATGCAACAGAACGATCGATATGAATAAGGCAAGACGGATTAAGAAAGATTTTATTGATAATAATGAAAGAAGGAAAATTAGAAGATCGGGACTGAGTACGCAAAGGGATAGTTATTATATTCACAACTTTAAATTAGCAAACAGGATCATGAGCATTTATGAGATTTTAATATTTGTTCGAGTAATGATGTGTGTACATAATTCTTTCTTGATATACGAGTGCATGTAAAAAGTGCATAGAAATTGGCGTAAGGCTTAACAAACCTATCTTTATTGACAGTCGTTTTCATTTGAGATTTTTCATAATTCTGTTTAGAATTCTGTTTTCTGCTTTTCACCATTTCAATTCAATTCCACCTTCTTGACTTCAACTTCCATTATATTACATGAAGTTATTCATAGATCTCTTCACTGGGTTAAAGAAGATTTTCTGTATAATCTTTATTAATCTCCGTAGTTGAAATATTGCAGCACCATGCAGAAGGAATAACGAAGATATTCCAGGGTTGCTTGCAGAACTTCGTGCTAATACTGGATTTTCCTTCAATTGGATCTTTTCTCGCTGTCTTTTTGGTTATTCTTTTTGGCACCATTACATTACCACCAGTTGGTGCCATTATATTATCATCTGATTGGCTGTCAGAGCTCCTCAAGAGCTTTGAATGTCCACATTGTCTGCTGCTGCTGCTGTTGGCTTTCTGCATACAGTAGCGTGCTGCTTATAATCAGAGGGGGGTCACGGTCAAGTCTGACTCAAGGCTCCAATCGATAGTCCAACTACTTCCAACTGTATCTCGCTCCAATTCTCCAATACTGATAACCGTTGCTTCTCGAACCGACTTCACAACCTTCGCACGGACCTGGCAGCAAACACTTCTTGCAAGGTTTACGAACGACTTTATTTGAAGTGAGCACACTCGTGCACTCACTCCAAACAAACTTTTATTCATTTAGAAGTGAGTTACAGCGAGTGTGAACACGACTCGGCATATAGCCGGAAGTTTGGTTTTGGGGGGTGGGTTATAAAACTGGTCATACAACTACACTGATCTATCTAGCTAGGTTCAGTCGCCGACCGATTCATTCAAAAATAAAATAAAATTCTTGCATTCTCTCCTTACGCAGCTCTCTTCCACCAAAATACCTCATTCGCTCTATGCATCTAACCTACTTAAAAATTTTCCCCATATTCGTTTTGATGATTTGGAGGGGGTGGGGAAAATAAAAACAGAAAAACCCAAGAAACTGAAAATACATGTAAACAAAAACAAAATTTGTGGGTCATTTTTGGTTACCCCCTTTCCCTCAGCTAGTATATCAGCCTGCCGACTGTCTTCCGTACTTTGAAAGCAAGCCGGTCAGTGCTCTAATAAGGGAGTGGGTGTCCTTAGTGGGTTGTCGGTAAAAAAATTGGGGTTCTATAGGCCGGGCGGGTTGGGTTACTAAAAAATTTGACTTTCCAGGAAAAAACCTTAGAGTGACACGGGTGGTTTATAAAAAACTTGGGATTGGGGTCCTGGATCTGTCCTACGAGAAAAAACTGGGGTTGATGATCATTCAGCCTCCTAACTAAAAGGATCTATAGTGTATGCAGTTTTTGCTTTTCTTGGCTTATCTTTTGTTTATTTTAAAGACTTTGTTTGTCTATCTAAGGGATGGGGTCCCGAGACGGGATCCCCGTCAGTGCTGGCCATGATGGGCAGGCAACAATGTTTCCACTCCTGCCCCCGTTCTCACACACAAGCTTGCGGCATTTATCCACCTTTCGTTGAATGTCATGGTGTCGAGCATCCTCCTATCGCACCTAATCTTTATTTCAAGCTGATGCTTGAAATAACAGATCAGATCCTGACAGGAGAATTCCCCGTCCTCATGCAATCCCTTGTTTCGCGTCGACCATATCACCATTCTAGCTACGGCTAGTATAGCGAAAAACATCTTTCGTTTTTCTCCGGCGAACGGCGGACTGACATTATCCACGACGTAACCCACGTCGAGCGGCACCCACTGATTGGGTGCGATACGGGCCGTAACCTCGTTCACGTACTCCCAAAACGAACGAACCCCGACACAGTGGTAGAAGGCGTGCTCAGCCGTTTCTTCTAAACCACTGTCGCAACGGGTGCATGATGGAAAATCTGCGGCGTTCGCTTTGTATTGCACGCTTGCGAGCGGCAACGCATTCCGAGCGAGTCGCCAGGTGAGGGAGAACTCGGAGTTGTTCATGAACCCAGCACCTGGCGCCCAATTCCACTGCGAGCGGACCTCCTCCAACGACGAGCCGTGCCGTTCCACGAGCGGATCAGAGGCGGACCCCTCCACTAATGCCCGATACAGTGCCCTTCGAGGCCATGAGACGTCACTAGACTCAGGTAGTCTTCGAAGGGCGTCACGACACTCAACTAGAAACCGCTCGTTCCGTCGAATTTTACGGGGCCGCAGCTTCAAGTCCGGGAAGGTGACCCGGATTCGCAACGACCAAGCGGTTTCGGTGTGCAACGATCGATTCAGAAATGCCAACCTCTCAGCGTCTCGATGAGCCGCCAAGTTCGGCATCCCCAAACCTCCATTACAAGGCCGCTGGAAACAAACCTCCCTGCGTACCATTGGCCGGCGCCCCCTCCACAAAAGCGGAAAAGGGCCCGTTCTATCGCCAATAACCGAGCCGCAGGAAGAGGAAGTACAGACAACCGGTAAAGGATCAGGGGAAAGATGTACGTAGCACAAACCTCCGCCCTGCCCTTTAAGGACAACCCCTTGGAAACCATTTTCGGATCCGAGCTTCCACCTTTGTCTGTACTTCCGACCAATTTTTTATCGATCTGGAGATCCGGCCCGAACCACACGCCCAGGATTTTAACGGGACCGTCACTCCAGCGGAAGGGACCGGGCAGGGTATCGGATCCTGCCCAGGCACCCAACCGCAGCCCTTCGCTCTTATCTAAATTGATCTTTGCTCCAGTGATTCGTTCGTACCTTGTAAGCGCCTGCTTCACCGCTTCTATGTCCGAAACGCATGACACGAACACGGTGATATCATCGGCGTACGCGGATACCTTGGCTTTCACGCAGCCAGCAACAGCAATTCCGCGCAGGACCGGACATGCCTCCCCATCTCTAAGCCTACGGAGTAAGGGCTCCAAAGCGAGGACATAGAGAAGAGGAGACAGGGGGCAACCCTGTCGCACAGAACGCTCAATCGGAAAGACAGCCGAGCGCTTCCCATTAACTTGTACCACAGCCGTAGGGGATTGGTACAGCATCTTTATCCATTTGCGGAACTCCGGTTTGAATCCGGCGGTCTCCAAAACAGTCTCCAGGAACCGGTGGTCCACCCTGTCGAATGCCTTGGACTGATCTAAATTGATCAGCGCGGCACATTTGTCGTCTTTTATCCCCTCTAGGATCATGCAAATTGTTTTGGATCGATCGATTTCACAGCGTAGTTCTGTTCCAGTCCGATCAGATCACCGATAACATTCCGCAAATGGTTCGCTAAGACCCGGGCCAAAATCTTTAACTCTGTGTTTAGCAGAGTTATGGGCCTGTAATCATCTAAGCCCTCCCAAACATTCCTGCCACCTTTCTTCGGCAATGTGATCACACCCTTGGTAATACGCTTTGGGATTGCTCCCAAAGCAAACCAATTGTTGAACACATCCGTCAGAATAGGGACAAAAATGTGCGACAACCTCAAGTACAATTCGTAGGGTAAACCGTCCAGTCCCGGAGCTTTGTTGAGGCCGACCTGCTTCAACGCATTACGGACTTCAGAGTCTGTAATCCTCCCCTCACAACCAGCCGCTTTCGCCTCCCTAAGGTGGGGAAAGTCGGCTAAATAGTTGTGGAACCTCTGCACCGGGAGGTTCGGCAACCTGGTAAATCGTTCCTGGAAATGCCCTCGGAAGGCTTCCCGCATCTTACGACCTGCACGAAGGCTGTGCCCGTCCGGGGTTACAACCTTGTCAATATATCGTTCCGGAAACCTTCTGAACTCTTCCTGACGCAATCCTGCGTCCAATTTCACGGCCTCGTTGGACACTCTATTTAGCCTAGATCTAACTACACAACCCTGATAGCGTTCGCTAGCCTCACGCTCAAGGTCCCCTCTAGCTAGGTCTAAGGCTAGGGGATCCCCCCCATCCACCGCCCGGGAAATTCCATCTTCTATGGCCTTCACTTTCGCTGCCTTATCTAGGGCAAGCCGTTGGCAATATTTGATAGTGAAGTCCCTAATCCTAAACTTAAGGTCAGCCCACCATCTATTCCCAATAACCGCCCCCACTAACGCCCGCTTAATAAGTAAAACCAGCCTCTCACGGTAGTCACGTACCCCCAGCACTGAGGTATTTAACTTCCAGTAAGAGACCAGCCTAGGCCTATCGCTTAATCGAAGAGTGACAGTAAGCAATTTATGGTCACTCTTCGCATATAAGTGGAACACAGGACAATCTAAAATGTCAACATCGGCTCTTCTAACTAACACTCTGTCCAAGTATGTTTTAACTGGAGCAGAGGGCGAGCTATTCGTCCATGTCCACATCTCCCGCCCTGGGTGTTTTTCACGAAACCTGTCGACCAGATCGAACTCGGCCATTAGATCGCGCAGGCTGCTATCACACCACGCCGACCCACTAGCTCCCCGTCCCGTCCGGTCTAACTTGGGATCAAGGATCGCATTCCAATCTCCCATTAAAACTGTCCGCCCCGAATACGTCATGTACGACCCAACTGCCGAAAAAAGGATCTCCTCTCAGCGGCGCTATTAGGCGCATAAACTGCGAGCACTCGGAACTTGTAACTTGATACGGCAATATCGGCCACAATCAGCCTACCACCAGCGCCAGCATAAACAACGTCAGTCACCGCCCCCAGACTGCTTTTTACTAGCAGTGACACACCCCGACTGCTTGAATCACCGAATGCTCAATAGACCTCATAAAAATGATTACCACCCAGCACCCGGCCATCCACGCTTGAAACGAAATGCGTCCACGCCAAGAGAGTTGAGTTCTTCCCTCAAACGACTAGCGCTTGAAGGGTCCCTCAAGCCCCTACCATTTATACTAGCAAGAAGAAGAGACATTGTCGCTTACCTTAATCAGTGTCCACCACTGGCAGGAAATCCTCTCGGGTAAGGACGCCGACGGTTTGTCCAAGATTCCCTTTACCCAATTCTTTGGTAACGGTATCTGTTCTGGCAATACCTCCGACATCCTGGGGATACTTTATTTTTAGTGCCCTGTAAAAAAAAGGGTGCATGAAAACGGGGACCCTCCCCTTGCATTTAGGTTTCATACTTTTACAATAGGGATGCACCCTGTTAACCAACTTAACGCCCGGGAAGGCCTTTTCGGCTGCGTCTATGGTTCGCCATATCCCCAGTGCATGGCCACTGGCCTCCCGAACGAAAGTGGTAACCAAGGGTGCATCCCTGAAATTTAAGGGATTATTTGTTGATTTCCCATCCACGGAGTCTAACTGCAGGAGTGGGGCCCACGCTCTTTTTTGTTGTACAGTCAGGTACTTTTCAACCTGCTCGGGCTCCACCTTGCATAAGTTCTCAGGAAAAAGGTCTCTTTTTCGGCTCCGTGGATGGGCCTGACTGTCCGGCGAACTTGATTTCGCCGGTGAAATAGATTTTTCTTTTTTCTTTTTTCTCTTTTTTCTTTTTGAGGAGGAGTGGATTCGGGGCTTTGTGTGTGCGAATCAGTGGGCTGGGATGAAGGTGTAGGGGACTGGGTAGGTATGTTATTTTTAAGTGTTGTGTCTGTAGTGGACTCTTCCACTGTGTTGGTGTTAGGGTCTACGGTCTGGGATTTTTTCTTTTTTCGGCTGACCGCCATTTTACGGTCAGCCGTCTCCCCCTCAGCACAAATTCTTCTTTTAACTCCAGCATCCATTAACTCCATTGGTATAACCACCACTGGAGCAGGTTTGCTGGGGTTCTTAAATGGGGTAACCTTTGGAGAAGGTTTTGGTGTTGTTTTCTTGACGGGGGAGGCAGTAATGGTTGCAGCGTAGGATTCCCTCCTCCCCTTCCTCTTCACTTCAGTCCAGTCGTCTCCCACTTTCTCTGCGTTGAGGTTAGTAGTTCTTCCCTCTGCCTGCCTTCCAGCTTTTGTTGTTGCTGTCACCGCCGCTCCTGCTGCTGCTGCTACTGCTGGTGTCGCGGTGGCTCTATTTGCAAGTAACCTTTTAGGACAGTTTTTAGCAGTATGTCCTTGCTGTCGGCAATCCCAGCAGTGAGGCCTGCGTCCCTCGACAACGACTGTAATGGTTTGGTCGTTAACCGAGTACTGGTCTGGGATATTATCAAATCCGTCTTTTCTTAGGTTCATTATGAAGGTGGACTCGCCCACCCGCACCCCTCTGTTCAGCGTGGTATTGCTTGCTTTCACCTCCCCGTAACTACTCAGTATCGCCATTAGTTGTTCTTCCGATACAGCTGCGGGGACGTTATGTAGGGTTACGCGAGTCCGCCTTCTGCCTTTGTACTCTGGCTGCAGTTTAACCTCCTTGTAGAAAAGGCTTTTAGTTGCAGACCTCACTGCTTCGGCCTCGCTTGGGAAGAGGACATCCCACGTGGCAAACCTCCTTCTGCTTATATGCTCGGCAGGAATTTTGTTTGCCAGCAGAATGTCCAACATTCTTTCTTTCGTGAGGCCGATTAATCTTCTTGAGACCGCCTCCGTGCTTATGAACGAAAGAATCCTCGGCTCCAAATTTTCAACTGCCTCGGGGAGGGGCTTAATGACGTTCCCTCCAGCAGGTCTTTGTATTTTTCGGTCCAGTTGGACCTGTGGAGCTCTGGATTCTGTTCTTTGAATATTTTTTCCTGAGACGGTCTCCAGCTTGTCTTTTGGCCGGCTCAGGGCCTTTGTTGGTGCTTCTTGGGGCTTTCCTTTGGGAAGTAGCTCTTGTGGAGCTTTTGGGAGGGCTGGCCACTCCATGGTGCCTTTTGAGGTACCAGGCATTGCTGGTGGAGGCACCAGGGGCTTTTTCCCCCTCCTACGCTTTTTTCCCTTCGGGGTAGCCGCTTTCTCCGGAGTCACGGGTGTTGTCTCCACCCGGTATGGGCTGGCATTTGTACCCTTTTTCGGAGTCTCCTTGTCATTATTGGTTTGTTCGGGGGTGGCCTCGTTCAGCACGGGTCCTTCGTTGGAGTCGTTTTGGTTTTGAACGGGGTTCGCCCCTTCGGGGTTGGTTTTAATCCCGGCTGGTTCTTTGTTTGTTGGTTCCTTTTCTGGAGTGGGTTCCGTTAGAACAGTTTCACTGCTTCTTCGCTGGGTGAGATAATGTCGAAGTCTTTAAATAGGGCTTCGGCTGTGTCGTCTCCCAGCTTGTCAATGTCGAAACCGTCCGAAAAGGGGTCGTCAAAAATATCCATTATTTATGGATATGTAGAATAAAATGCCCAACAGGGGCAACAAAAAAAAGAAAAAACCCCAAAGGGGGTTAAAAATAAAAAATATTCAGTTGCTTACTGTTAAAGGGACGTGCTTGTCAAAAGAAAAAGAAAGAAAGAATACTGAGAAAAAAGACTGCTACTAAGCAGGAGGAAGAGATAAAGAATTCCTGACCTGCGAATAGGTTGGAAAAGGAATGTCCTCAACCAACCATACTCACAGGCCACACACGCGATAACGAACTTGACACAAATGCAAGGTTTACGAACCACTGCCCAAGCCTCCGACACACTCATTATATAGGCCACGGCGAGGCGACCGATTGGGCAATCTACAGCTTCAGATTTGCATCAGCGCACCTCGGCCCAGCACGCTTCCAAACTGCTCCACAACACGCGCATGCAAATCGCGGACGCTTTCGAGCATGATGTCGCGTATCTTGCTCACGACAATCATCTATCTATCTATCTATCTATCTATCTATCTATAAAGGACAATTGTGTGTATGTATGTCCGGGGAAAACTATGAAAATAAAACAATTAACGACAAAGTAAATATATATACACATTCACTATCACAAGAGCTTGCTTTTTGTGCAAAAATAATGAAGATGTATATTCATGAAGATATCAAAAATGTAGGATTTGAATAATAAGAGAAAGGAAAGTCAATGGTTGCATTCGTGATAACATAAAACAAATCAATCGTGAAAAATAAAAAAAATAATCAATGGATCTGCGAGACTAATCTCCCCCCCCTCTTCTACCGGGTAGCCACATTTAGTACTATATAGATCCTAACAAATTCTGGGCCGAGTACTATATGTCTATTTTACTTACTCGCTATATGATTTGTCCCTCAGTCGGTAGAGCGTTCGGCTAGGAATCACAAAGTTCCGGGTTCGATACCGGCTCTCGCTAACTCAGTGTATGAGTAGCACAGGGATCTGTACGGTAAAGCGAGGAGCTGATGGTAGGTGTGGCGCTCCACACCAGACGCCAAAACAATCTCCTTGGTCTAGCACTAGTGAAAAGGGGATAGACTGTCTCGCTGTCTGTCTGATACCAACATTAGGCCGCCCCGACGACTTTACTTTTACTTATATGGTGGAAATGTATATTCACTTAATTTGTTACTCGCTGAACATGGATTATACTCTCTCATAAAGAAAAATAGATTTTATAAGAAATATCATAACTTTTGTAATTATGTGAGACTTCACTTCAATAAAAGATATTTATTAGTTTACATTTAGTCAGAGGTGCGTGGTGTAATGGTTAGAGTCGTAAGGAAATGGACTCGTCGACCCGAGTTCTAATCCTGAGCGAGGCTGTTTGCATTTCACATAGCGCTACTACCCTTAGGAAAGGTATGCATCCAACTCCCTCCAGCTATGGGTAAATAGTTGGGCAAACTGGGCTCTTTAGCCTTGACTAGGTAACCAGTCTGGGCGAAGGAAAACTCTGAATTCAAACCTGTTAAACTCCGCTTAAGAAACCGACCTTGTGTCACATCCTGCTCGTGTGTGTGTGTGTGGGGGGGGGGAGGATATATACATTTAGGTTTTGTATATATATCTATTTACATGGATGCTTTCTGCGACAATTTAATTTCATGTCCGTTTTTACAGAGCAATCACCATGACATGCAACACTTCACTTTGTCCTTTACTTAGGTTAGACGGGCGGTTGGAGATGCATCCTCCGATCAATTGACTGGTCACGTCAAGCCCTAGCATATATATGATTGTACCAACCCTATTGCCAAACCCTAACTCTTTTATCATATATGTGCTAAAAGACGGTGGCTGAGGGTCTTATTCTTCTAGGTATGACATTAAACTCTCTTCTCCTCTCTCTCTCTCTCTCTCTCACACTCTCTCTATATATACTCTTTCTCTCTAGCTATGGGTAAATAGTAGGGCAGTTGAGTTCTTTAACCTTAGTTAGGCAACCAGTCTGGGAGAAGGAAAACTCTGAATTCAAATCTGTTAAACTACGCTTGGGGTGGTCACTACTAAAATAGGCTCTGTCCTAATAAGTGATCGATTTCACTAAATGGTGAAGTTCCAGTTCTGGAGAGCTGGGGAATGTAGGAACGACTATTATTATAATTTTGCTTGTTCTCCATTCAAAATAACATCTCATACACAGGAAATTTGTAAAATTTGAAATTAAAAAAAACTCAAAATCCCGAAATGTTAACAATAAGATTTATTACCTTTTGTATTATAGGGCTGATTTAGCTCAGTCGGCCAAGCGTCCGACTAGGAACCACTAGGTTCCTGTTTCGATACCGGTTCTTTAATAATATGAAATCTTATAAATCACTGGTAATGCCCCCTTTCCTTATTGAACTAATACAAAGTCGCTGACCCTTAGATAAATGTCGCTAATTATATAAATCAAATCTGTCTTGTGTAGATGTGTTTGAAAAATTGCCAATTAAGATTTTTTTTTATATTGTTCCAATGCAGTTGCTTAAAAACTCCTGGAATGTAAAGTCTTCATTTCTATTCCATATGCAAAAATGTGTAATTACAAATGACGAGTTTATCTAATTACAAATCTATCAATCTATCTATACATATATAAAGCACAGTTGTGTGTGTGTGTGTGTGTAAATGTATTTATGTATGTACAATTCTGCTTTCTCAGGCTGGATATGTCAATCATAGGAAATCTCATCAGGGACAATTCATGCAAATTCCAGGAACAAACAATGTGTCTTGTGCAATCTGTAACAAAGTCTGTAAGTCAGCTTCTAGTCCTAAGAGACATATGGTGATGCATAAGCATCAAATTTTATCATCTGATCCATCTGATACAACTAGAAGGACGTTCTTCCTATGTCAAATTTGCATCAAACTTTGCGGCCCTGTAGCGGGTTTGATGAGTCATTTAAGGGCTCATGAGAGGAAGGATTCTGGTAGTGGGGTTATAGGATTGTGAGGGATGGCAGTAAGGATGATGCTATATGTATGTATGCATGTATGCATGTGTGAGTGTGTGTATGTCCGGCTAAAACTACGAAAATAAAACAATTAACACATTCACTATCACATCTGGCTTTTTGAGTATTTTTTGTTATCTATCTATCTATCTATCTATCTATCTATCTATAACGAGTAGTTGGTGAGTATGTATGTGTGTATGTCCGGCTGAAACTACGAAAATAAAACAATTAACGACAAAGTATATATATATATATATATATATATATATATATATATATATATATATATATATATATATAATCCAAAATTCCAGGGAAGAAATATTCCTTACGACACATGAGTTTTATAAAACAAGTCACAGTTTCAGAGCTCAACGTGTGCTCTTAATGTTAGAGTCACAGAGCACATATATAAGTAAAGAAATAACAAAAGACTTAGAGATTTAGCATTATAGTCTATTTCATCTCCTTGAAATAGACTATAATACACACACTCACTATCACCAGATATGGCTTTTTGAGTAAAAATATTTTTATTGTTTGTTTAAATAACTTATTTATCTATCTATACATATATAAAGAGCAGTTGGTGGGTATGTATGTGTGTATGTCCGGCTGAAACTACGAAAATAAAACAATTAACGACAAAGTAAATATATATATATATATATATATATATATATATATATATATATATATATATATTCAGTATCACCAGATATGGCTTTTTGGGTAAAATAGTTTTATTGTTTTTTATCTATCTACTTATTTATCTATCTATACATGTCCGGCTGAAACTACGAAAAAACAAAAACAATTAACGACAAAGTAAATATATATATACATATTCACTATCACCAGATCTGGATTTTTGGGTAAAATAATTAAGATTTGATTTATATTCGTGAAGATAATTTAGAAACAAGATTCAAGTAGTAACAGCGTATTTTTTTGAATTCAATATTTTAAATAGGAGACACTGGTTTTTCTTTTCAGGTTGTCTGTGCAATGGGGCATCATGCGAGGATCCAACTCATGACTTGATAATAATTGATCTGTGAGACTAACTTCTCACATTCTACCCAGGCAACGCCGGGTAACCGCTTCTAGTAAGGGCAGTTGTCTGAATCTGTATGTCCGGAGGAAACTTCGAAAATAAAATAATTAACGACAAAGTAAATATATATACACATTAAATAACACCAAGGCATGGTTTTTGAGCTAAAATAATGATGATTTGAATTATTTTCGAATACATCTAAAAATTAACCAGCATTATAAAATAACGTTAAAATTATACTCTGCCATTTTTCGACGTTTCTCGCTATAATATTATGCATGTGGTGGTAGGGGTGTATGTATAATACTATGCATTGGGCATGCATATGTGGCTGCACAGTTAGTTGTATATATAATTCTAGGTAGTTATGATACATAATATATATGATATATGATACATAGTCAAACCACATATATGTGTGTGTATGTGGTAGACCGAATAAGTAGTAGTAAAACCCATATATAAGATAAGTATATATGTGTGTGTTCAAGTAGATCATGTGTGTGTATGTATATATAGATATAGATATATATGTGCGTGTATATATATACATGTGTGTGTGTCTACATATATTGTATGTGTAAAGTAGGGTCAATGATAAGTTAAAGAAACCATTAAAACTCAAGGAAGATCAAGAAGGATGATAATCTTAGGGGACAGAGAGTCTAGGTTTTCAATAACTTTGAGTTGACCATAGGTTAGGGAGCAATAAAATATGACCTAGATTAAGACAAAGAACTTTTCAAAACACCCGGGTTTTAGACACAAATCTCGGAGGATGAGATTTCGTACGAGAGTGAGATGAGATTTGGGGATTTCTGGGAAATTTGAAAAGTTGAATCAGTTAGCCTCTGGGAGCCGAGGAGGACAGGAGTTAGTTTTGGACACCAAAGAGGACAGGAGCTGCCCACTAGAAGCTAGCCTAGCAGAGGTCTACAAAGAAAAGGGGGGAACCCCCCATCTCGACAACCATGGGAGATAGGACTGATTAGAAGCAATGCGAGTTTATACACCTCCCTGCCATTTATCTGAAGTTCACCTGACATTGTCTTGTCTTCGTCTTTCTTGCTGTTGTTTTTTTCCTTATGACACATGGGTGCGTTCCAGACACGGCGTTGGGGTTTTCAGACGATAAATACGGCCAGTGACAGAAGTGACAGGGTTCGATCAGGACAGACTGCTATTGTTCATCAATATTCTCTTCGGACGTCTTGTACACAATAATTAAGGGCATTGATCTGGGAGACTGCTATTGGTTGTGATCGATATTCTCCCAGACGATTTGGACGAGAACGGTGGAAATAATGACGACCCGACCCCCATGTTGTCATAACTGGTGCCGTGACCAGGATATCAAGGAGAGAGAGGAGGAAAGACAGAGACGAAAAGGAGAGAGAGAGAGAGAGAGAGAGAGAGAGAGAGAGAGAGAGAGAGAGAGAGAGAGAGATGGATAGACTGACAGTCAGACAGACGGACGAACGAAAAAAAAAGAGATGGTACAGATGGGTATATATGTACATATATATATATAAGGAGACTGTGAAAAGAAAAAGAAAGGAAAAGAGAGATCAATTAAAATGATCAGAAAAAAAAGAAGAAAGAAAAGAGACAAACGAGGAAAGATGAAAGAAAGACTGAGAAAAAGAACATTTGTTTTGGAAGAAAGAAAGAGAGGAAAAAGAAGGAAAGTAGACAATCGAGGAAAAATGAAAGAGACTGAAGGAAGAAAGAATTGAAAAGAGAACACTTAAAAAAAGAAAGAAAGAAAGAATCAAAGGGACGCGTGCGCACGCACAAGCAAAAATAGTATGTATGTGGAAGCTCAAGAAAATTGTTAGTTTTTTGTTTTGTTTGTTTGTTTTTATAATTTACATTTGAAGAACAGGTATTTGTAGATCATTTTTATTGTTTTTTTTGTTCTTATCTATGTTTAATTTTGATTTTTACAAAATCGGAATTGTCGGTTGAATAACTAAATTGTAGTGTCCCTACAAAGGTTTAGTCGGACAATTCATCATAGGAATTAGAAATATATCTCAGTAATCAGTTTTGTTTTAGGCGAGAGAGAAGGATTTATTCTATAGTTTGGATGTGTTTCGAAAGGAAAGAAATCAAATGTCTAAGAAATATATATTTTCTTGTTTTTACTAGTTGTGGATAATTAAAAAAAAATGTTTTTTTAATGGTTTTGTATGAGAAGTATAGTTAGTTAATTTTTATAGATTTTGTCAAAGGACCTCACCGAGTAATTTTATTATATTTATTTTTACCCAAAGAAATGAAAGAAAGAGAAGCTTTAATAGAGAAGAAGAGAGAGAGAGAGAGAGAGAGAGAGAGAGAGAGAGAGAGAGAGAGAGAGAGAGAGAGAGAGAGAGAGAGAGAGAGAGAGAGAGAGAGAGATATCTGATATACTGTTTGGAGCAGTGGGAGAAAGGAAGGGACCGCGGACCTTACTACTAGGTCATGAAGATGACTTGCATTTTTTTTTTACGACTTGGACGGAAAGTCAGTGATAGATAGATAGAGAGGTGTGTAAAGAAATAAAAAGTTGTTTCTTTTGGTATTTTTTTTGTGTTTTTTAGTTATTATTATTTAGAGTAAGCATTTAATTAGACTTTCTTAATTAATGTGATAAGATTACTAATGATCTTTATTTAAAAAATCGTTGAGAAGATTACCGAAGTTTTTTATTTTTTTATTTTACATTTTTATTAAATGTTGAGAAAAAGGAGAGACCCCCCCCCGAGAAAGAGCGAAGCACCTCCCCACCCACACCTGTTGATTAGTTGTTTCTTGTCTAATACAGCCGATTTAATTGATTTTTTTTCTCCGGTTTTTCATATAGTTGGTTAGAATGTTTGTGTAAAGAAAGAAGGATTTTAAGTAATTATTTTGTTTATTTATTCATTTTTGAAATTGCTATTTATTTAATTTCTCTGTTGTCCCACTAAAGTATATATTGTGAAGTAAGTAACGTTAGAAAAATTTAATGTACGTTTTAATTAATAAAAATTATTATTATTATTATTATTTTATATACAACAATTAACTGTATAATTTTTTTATTATTATTTTATTGTTTTTTTCCTTCTCCTAATTTGATTTGACGTGGAGAATTGAGCTTGTTTTGTGTGTGTTAATTGAATGAAGATTATTATTATTATTATTATTATTATTATTATTATTATTATTATTATTATTTTATATACAACAACGGACTGTAGAATTTTTTATTTTTTCATTTTATTGTTTTTTTTTCCTTCTCCTAATTTGATTTGACTTGGAGAATCGAGCTTGTTTTATGTGTGTTGCGATCAGACGTGTGCCCAAATATATTGAAAAAAAAAAAGAAGAAAAATGGACATTGACTTTTTGTACCGTCCCATTAGGGTGAACATTGTATGTGTGTGATGAAGGGGCGAAACCCACCCCTGAACAACTTTGGCCATTGAACTGTTTTGTTTTTGTTTTTTTGTTTTTGTTGATTGCAAAATTGGGGCATAAAGGCCCAGAGAATCAAGAGACTGATGATTGTTTGGTATTTGTTGGTATTTTATTTTAAGTGTAATGTTATTGAACAGGGGGGTGATGGAGACCCCCGGCCACAAGGTAGACCCGACACTGCTTCCAATCAATAATTCCGGTACGGCACCGAAAGAACTGTGTGGATCTCTTATGCCACCACGTCGTAGGAATGGGATTACGTAATACTTCTGAATCGTTTTAGTAGAGGGGTTAAAATTCCCCTATGTTAGTGGGGGGTGGGGCGAAATCGAGGAGGTGAATTGAGAAGTCCTCCTGTAAGAAGAGGGTGCTTAAAATCCCTGTGTTTAGTGGGAGATGAGCTGAGGAAAGCCCTCCTGGTTTGATTAAGTAAGAAGTTCCCCCAAAAGATTGCCTTGAGGAAGCAGGGTCGAAGAACCAAGCTGGCAGAAGATGATTTGTTTTTTTTTTTGTTGTTTGTGTTATGTGATTTTGGAAAAGGGTGTGATAGAAATCACTCTGAGCATTGTTGGCCATTGTTGCTGTTGTTGGTTTGATGAGAGGGGACTGATTCCCAATTACCAACATATTATGAATGCATGTTCTTTTTGTCGTTGAATTGTTTGCTTTGTTCTCTCCTCGCTGTGCCTCTGCTCTCACGGGTGTCCTGTTGGGCCCCCGGGTCCAAACCCAGGGATACCAAGGGGGTAGAAACAAAGATGGGATGCAGGGCCGTGAGTACGCGTATCCGGCCCAGAAAGAATGACCGCAGAAACAAAATGGAAAGGTATGACCACGGAAACGAAATGGAATCGAGAAGGAATGACCGCCGAAACAGAATGGAAAGTAACGACCGTAGGTACGAAATGGAAAAAGGTAGGACGAACGGTAAGAAGGAAACAGCCAGGCAACGCAACCGGAATGGGAGAAGGATCTTTGGGTGAGTGCTCTGGTGCCTGACGGGCCACTCTGTGCGGGCGGTTGCAAATCAGGGAGAGAAACAATGTGTCATGTGAATTTTTTTTTCTTGATTGTATTTTTTATTTTATTTTGTTGTAATTTATGAATAAATGACAAGAATAGCAGAGGGAGGTACATAATATTATGCATGTGGGGGTAGGGGTGTATGTATAATACTATGCATTGTGCATGCATATGTGGCTGCACAGTTAGTTGTATATATAATTCTAGGTAGTTATGATACATAGGTAGTAAGTCAAACCACATATATGTGTGTGTATATGGTAGACCGAATAAGTAGTAGTAAAACCCATATATAAGATAAGTATATATGTGTGTGTTCAAGTAGATCATGTGTGTGTATGTATATATAGATATAGATATATATGTGCGTGTATATATATACATGTGTGTGTGTCTACATATATTGTATGTGTAAAGTAGGGTCAATGATAAGTTAAAGAAACCATTAAAACTCAAGGAAGATCAAGAAGGATGATAATCTTAGGGGACAGAGAGTCTAGGTTTTCAATAACTTTGAGTTGACCATAGGTTAGGGAGCAATAAAATACGACCTAGATTAAGACAAAGAACTTTTCAAAACACCCGGGTTTTAGACACAAATCTCGGAGGATGAGATTTCGTACGAGAGTGAGATGAGATTTGAGGATTTCTGGGAAATTTGAAAAGTTGAATCAGTTAGCCTCTGGGAGCCGAGGAGGACAGGAGTTAGTTTTGGACACCAAAGAGGACAGGAGCTGCCCACTAGAAGCTAGCCTTAGCAGAGGTCTACAAAGAAAAGGAGGGAACCCCCCATCTCGACAACCATAGGAGATAGGACTGATTAGAAGCAATGCGAGTTTATACACCTCCCTGCCATTTATCTGAAGTTCACTTGACATTGTCTTGTCTTCGTCTTTCTTGCTGTTGTTTTTTTCCTTATGACACATGGGTGCGTTCCAGACACGGCGTTGGGGTTTTCAGACGATAAATACGGCCAGTGACAGAAGTGACAGGGTTCCGGACAGACTGCTATTGTTCATCAATATTCTCTTCGGACGTCCTGTACACAATAATTAAGGGTATTGATCTGGGAGACTGCTTTGTGATCGATATTCTCCCAGACGATTTGGACGAGAACGGTGGAAATAATGACGACCCGACCCCCATGTTGTCATACGCTAAAAGTAAACAAATAAGCTTTTCTTTTCATTTTTTTTCATATTAAATCTACTGATTCAAAGTTGTAAATATTTCATTGTACAGGATAAACAATCGTTTAATTAATCTTTTTTCTCTTTTTTTAATTATACAATTTTTATTTTGGAAGCTCCCGTAATCTAATGTTATTTATTCGTAAAATAGGATTCTAATGATATTATTTATTGCGCGTTAGTTTGTATTTATACCAAAATAAGAACTGTAATTCAATATTTAACTTTTAAGCACATTAAAAATTCTATTTAAAAAAGTATGTTTAATTTTTTTTTTTTGCATTTAGTTTTCTTTTCTTTACGTAACGTTTTCAAGTCAGTATACTTTTCGATTTAAAACATAATATACTATAAGAAATTTAATATATATATATATATATATATATATATATATATATATATATATATATATATATATTGTCCATGGTGAAAGATCATCGGGATGCGGTCATTAGGAGTTTTGTGTTTATATTCGAGGAGATTTTGTCTGTTTAAGGATGATGCTTTTTTATGACTGTTTTAATGAGTTTTATGAGGTAGTGACATTTTAGGAATTGTTGTGCTATTTTGTTAGTGTGGTCTGCGTAATCTAGGGGGTCTGAGCATATGCGTTTTATTCGTATGCATGAGCTATGAATTATAGATTTTTTGAGATTGAGAGGGTGATTGCTGTGGAAGTCAAGGGAAGTGTGGTTTTCAGTAGGTTTAGTGTATAGGGATGTAGTAAGTGTGTTATTTTTAGAACTGATAATTACGTCTAAGAATGGGATAGAGTTGTATGAATATTCTAAGGTGAATTTAATTGTTTATATATATATATATATAATCAAATAAATATGTATAATTAAATAAAAAAAATAAAATAAAAAATAAGATAAATATAATAAAATAAAATCTAGCAGAATCTCTAATTACAAATTTTGATAAAATCAATTTCATTCTAAACTTCTAAATCCAACACACACATACACACATGTAAATGTATATGATCAAGACACGGACACACATACAAATAACACACACACACACACACACACACACACACACACACACACACATATATATATATATATATATATATATATATATATATATATATATATATATAAAAGAATCAGGTGGTCATGTTAGTAAAAAAATATATGCTTAGAAGTCGAGCCAGATCTGGAATAATAATCAAAAACTGAACAGGCTCACACGCATAAGCACACACACACACACACACACACACACACCACACACACACACACACACACACACACATACCCCCCAACCCGACACAGAGTTTGGAAGGCATGAGACACAACCAAATGGACAGTCACTGGCAACAACTTCAGTTCTGGAGATCTTCTGTAGAAGAGATTTTTATCACGAAATATTAAGAATAAATCACAGGTTAACAAACAACACCAAAGTTACCTTCTTTTTCTTTACACTTGCATTATAATAGCCTTCCAAAACAACAAACAAACCAATATAAACATTGTGTTTATATTGGTTTGTTTGTTGTTTTGGAAGTGTAAAGAAAAAGAAGGTAACTTTGGTGTTGTTTGTTAACCTGTGATTTATTCTTAATATTTCGTGATAAAAATTGCAAATTATAAAACCCTTTTAATAATGTTATTTTTTTAAAGATAGTAGAGTATAAACAATCGTTTATTTAATCTATTTTTTTATTATACAATTTTTATGGACAATTTAAGAATTAATCACTTAGTTAGACTTTTGATATTACGGTGAGTTAAATTAACTATTATAATTTGATATTCGATCGGCTACGCTTTGAATTAATAATGTTAATTTTTAAAGATTATTGATCGTTTTACTTCAATTTGATTACTTTATTTTTATTTATTTATTTATTTTTGCTTTGAAATTTAGCAAATCGCGTCATTTATATTTGATTAAAGAATAATTTAAAAAATAAGAAATTAAATGATAAAATTTCAATAATAAACTTCTAGTTAAATCTGCGTTTTTACTGATTCAAAGCTGTCGTAAACATTTCACTGAAAGTATTTTATAATTTAAAAAATCACAGCTTTCAAAAATTGATAAAATATAATTTCATTGAAAAATTGTTTATTGAATCTCAAAAAAACAAAGAAGACATTCAAAATTCTCTTAAGATAAGTTTTGATTTAAAATTTTTTAAATTCTAATTCAATTACTATATATATATATATATATATATATATATATATATATATATATATATATATATATATATATACAGTTTCTTAGGAGTACAAAACTAATGAGGCTGTGTAAAAGCGTATACATTATGAGAGAGGAAAATTTCTTAAAAGAAAATTAGGGTACCCTTATAAATAGATATTTAATCTAAGTGTTATAATTCTTTTTTTGATCAATTCTCATCGGAGAAATACATTGATAGATGTTTGAACGAATGTTGGAATCGTTGTTGAAAAAGTAAATTTTTTCCCCTTTCCAACAGGAAGGAGGAATTAGAGAAATACGAACTGTGCGAAGGGGTTCGAAAGTTTCTGGTTCCACCACACGAAAGGTTGAGGCTTGAGGTATCAAAAAGAAGCAATTTGTGGAACAGTTTTTGTGTACACAGGATTGGCTGAATTCTGGAGATGTACAGAGACTCAAGTACTTGGAACTGAAGTTCACTGCTGGAACCACTAAGGATGGAAAGCATGGCTAAGTGGTATGCCCGAGCGCATGTGCGGTTACTTAATAAGTGCTGTGCAATAGCAGAGGAAGAGGTTTTATCGGCCGTGGTGGGACAGTCCAAATTACCAGAACGAATATTGGAGGGTATATGTTGTCTAATTCTGGATTCCAATCTCAGCGTGGTTCGACCAACGTAGCAAATTTCACATTTGCAGATATATTTGTAAACTAAATGGCTTTTATGGTGGGAGGTCAAACCATCCTTGAGATTGGGAGGGAATAAGACGTTCGACTTAATGATAATGCGAGGATTGACAGCATTGTAGCAATGATGGATGGATTTTTTAAAATTTTATCAATTATAGGGATTGAAGATTTGCCCAGCCAAGTCTAAGATAGACTGGGCATTGCTTTAGCAAAAGTGAAAGAATCCGGAGCGGCGATGGCAAATATTTTTGTGGGATTTCAAGAAGATATTCTATTCAACACCAAGATCCATCTTCTTTTATTTTATAAAAGATACGTTTTTGACTTACGTGTTTTGACTTACTTTGAACCTTCGTGGATGACGGTCTTAGTTGTGTTTTTTGTGAGTTCCTGAATGTTTGACCTGTAGAGGGGGTTGGTTTTTAGCTATTCCTTTCCAAACATTTTTGCAGGTCAGGAAATATTTTTTCTTCCTCCTGCTCAGTAGCAGTCTTTTTTCTTCGTCTTCATTCTTTTACTTTTGGCAAGTTTGTCCCTATGCCCGACCAGTTTATTTTTTAATTTTTTACCCCCCTTTTTGGGGAGCTACTCCCCCAAGAAAACCCCAAACGACCACCAAAAGCACCAGTAAAGGCCCCTGGGTTGGCCAAGAAGACAAACTGGAGACCGCCTCAGGAAGTTAAATTCCAAGAACAGGATCCAGAGCTCCACAGGGCCAATTGGGCCAAAAATATAGCGGTCTGTTGGAGGGGAACGAAATTAAGCCTCTTCCTCAGGCAATTCAAGACTTGGAGCCGCGGATCCTCTCCTTCATCAGCACGGAGGCGGTCTTGAGAAAATTGATCGGCCTCACCAAGGAGAGAATATTGGACATTCTACTGGCGAACAAAATCCCTGCTCAACATATAAGCAGAAGGAGGTTCGCCACGTGGGATATCCTCTTCCCAAGCGAGGCCGAAGCAGTCTGCAGAGGTCTGCAACAAAAAGCCTCTTCCACAAAGAAATAAAATTGTAGCCAGAGTATAGGGGAAAGAGGCGGACTCGGGTAACCCTGCACAACGTCCCCGCAGCTGTTTGATGAGCAATTAATGGCAATACTCAGAAACTACAGGGACGTAACAGCAAATAACACCACGCTCAACAGAGGTGTACAGGTTGGCGAGTCCATCTTTTTAATTAATCTAAAAAAGGAAGGCTTTGACAGCTTTCCCGATCTATACATGTGCAAGGATCAAAGCATCTCGGTTGTGGTGGAAGGACGCAGACCTCACTGCTGGAATAGCCGGCAACAGGGACACACCGCCAGAGACTACCCAAAAAAGGCATCTGCGACGAAGACCACACCAGCACCAGCACCAATACCAGCGGCGACAAGAAAACCTGCAACACAAGCAGTGGAAACAACCAATGAGAAATAATCTTCAGCCTCTGCGAAACCAACACCCGAGGCGGGGGATACTTAGACTGGGGTGAGGCGAAAAGGGGGGAAAGGTTCCTACGCCGCAGCCATCTCTACCTCCCCTGTCAAGAACCAGCAAGAACCCTCTGAAAAGGGAAAAACACCAAAGCCTTCTCCAAAGGCTACACACAAAAAGAACCCCAGCAAACCGGCTCCAGTGGTAGTCATCCCAATGGAACTAATAGAGGCCGGATGCACTGGGGTTAAAAGGCGTCTTTGTTCTGAGGGGGAGTGGCTGACCGTAAAATAGCAGTCAGCCGAAAAAAGAAAAAAGCCCTGACCGTAGACCCCGACATAAACACAGTGGCAAAACCCACTACAGACACAACATTAAAAAATTCCAAACCTACCCAACCCCTTACATCTTCATCCCAGCCCTGTGATTTACATACACAAAGTCCCGAAACCACTCCCCCTCAACTGAACCTACAAGAAAAGAGAGCGGAAACAAAAAGATCACCATCCGTCTCTTCAAGATCAACATCGAGATCACCCTCGAGATCTCTTTCACCCGAGAAACGATCTCATCAACGGAGCAGGAAACGGGACCTGTTTCCGGAAAACTTATGCAGAGTGGAGCCCGATCAAGTAGATAAATACCTGTCAGTGCAACAAAAAAGAGCGTGGGCCCCACTCGAGCATCTGGACTCCGTGGATGGCAAATCTGGGAAACTAGCAATCCTTTGAACTTTAGGGATGCACCCTTAGTTACTATTTTCGTCCGGGAAGCCAGTGGCCATGCACTTGGGGTATGGCACACAATTGAGGTGGCAGAAAAGGCCTTCCCGGGTATGAAACTGGTTAACAGAGTGCATCCCAATTTTAAAAATATGAAGCCAAAGTGCAAGGGGAGGGTCCCCATTTTTATGCACCCTTCCCTTTACAGGGCCTTAAAAATCAAGTTTCCCCAGGATGTCGGCGGTATTGCCAAAACGGATACCGTTACAAAGGAATTGGATAAGGTGAATCTTGGACAAACCGTCGGCGTTCTTGCTCGAGAGGACTTCCTGTCAGTGGTGGACACTGATTAAGGTAAGCTCCAATGTCTCTTCTTCTTGCCAGTGTGAACGGGAGGGGCTTGAGCGAGGCCACCGAAAGAAAAGGCCCGTTCTTTGGGTGTGTGACGTCACAAAAGTAGGCCCAATTTAGAGCAAGCGAAATAGATACTGTTGTCTCGTAAAGACAGTAAATAAACAAGTGTTACGTTTCATTAAACTTTAATAACTGAAATTCGTTCATAATTTTATTTATTTCAAATTTGAAAACAATTTTTATAAATAATAACAAACATTGTTTTCATTTGCATGTTTTTTATTTTAATTTAAAAAACCCTGTAAAGGGTACATAAAAAACAAATACCATTACATTAAACTTTAATAACTGAAATTCGTTCATAATATATATTTTTTTTAAATTGAAAACATTTTTTTATAAATGATAAGCAACATTGTTTTGATTTGCATGTTTTTTTATTTTAATTTAAAAAAACTGTAAACTGAATTATGAATAAATGAACAATCAATTATTAGATAAACAAACAAACAAATATAAATAAATATACTAAATATAAATTTGATAAAGTTTAGGTAAATTATAATCAGCATGGTTTTGATTTGCTTTTTTAAAAAATTTTAATGATTATTCTGTAAATTTACACTATTGTAATTATCAAGTGATAATTACTTAATACAGGAACAACTGAATTATGAATAAATGAACAATCAATAATTAGATATAAACAGACAAACAAATTACAATAAATATAAATAAATATATTAAATATGAATTATAATCAGCATTGTTTTGATTTGCTTTTTTTTCAATTTTAATGTTTATTCAGTATTTTTACAATATTATATTATATATAAACAGACAAACAAATTACAATGAATATAAATAAATATATCAAATATAAATTTGAAACCAAGTTTAGATAAATTATAATCAGCATTGTTTTGATTTGCTTTTTTTTTCAATTTTAATGATTATTCTGTAAATTTACAATATATACTGAATTATGAATAAATGAACAATCAATAATTATATATAAACAGACAAACAAATTACAAGTAAATGGCGAATAAATAGAAAAAATTAAATACAAACAGATTTAAAAAAATCAAATAATACTTATTGAAAAATAGGTTATAGATATAAAATTCAGCTGAATGTCTGAAGTATTCTTTTTTTTGCTTAACTTATTAATGATGTTATCATTTTCTCTAGAACAAAAATTATTTAAAAGAGCATTTGTAGAGCTTAAGATAAACATCTTTTCTATTTTTTTCAATATTATGACCTTCATCACAAGTGTCAACATTAAAAAGTAGCTCATGGTCTGCCAATACATTCAATGTTATATGCATGGCTAATTTCCTTTGATTTACTGAATGAAGAAAATAATGATTTTTTATCAGCTTACCAATGACTACATAATTATATAGAACAAAATTAGTAGTTGTATCATAAGGATATAAGAGAGAACCTCTATTAATCCCTTGAAAATAGCGGTTTATTTCAGGTATTTCTTCCACTTTATCTCTTCCAGATAATAGGTTTTTGCAATTATTGCATTTAGTTTTCTTAAAAACAGCATAGCAGCAATAACCGGCTAAATATAATATTACAGGAAGAACTTCTCGACATTTATTAACATCATCCTCTTTGACATCAATTGTAAATTTATAAATATCTAACTTTTGCTGCTCTGTCACTTCATCCCAATTTGGTTCTTGTAAATTATTTAAATCAATTTTAAAGCATTGCTGATTAAATGATAAGCTCAATTTTAAAACTGATAGCATTCTAATTTTTTGTTCACACTCAAAGACTTGCCGTATTGAGATATTATACTGATTACCACTAAGTCGCCGGTATTGCCCAAACCTTGCCTCAAGGTGATCAGTCTGAAATTTGCCAGGTAATATGTATAGCATTTTCAATTCTTCCATGCAATACTTAGTCAGTTCTAGAAATGCATAGGTTGTATGATGCAAAGCAGTGAAGGTTTCTTTTGTTAATTTGCCATTTTTTCCAGAAATGCTATTCCAAGATTCTAACCAGTCACAGAATACAGAGAGAAATCTAAAATTTTCTTCATTTACTCTAAGTAGATTACAGTATTTATTTCTAAGGCGACAACCTTTATATGGTGTTTTTACATTCATTATTGTCCACCAAATATAAAATATGTTTATATATTCTGCAACTTCTGCAAAATTAGGCAAACATTCCTGTTTTCCTAACGTCAATAATCCCTGAATAGTGTATTCATTGAAAATTTGCAGAACTAAATTAACATTTTGCCTTTCAAGACTAGTAGGATAAAGAGCTTTTGAGGTCAATTTATAACAATATTTCAAAATTGACTGAGATTCCAGGACATGAAGTTTCTGTAAGGTATAAAATGGGGCACTTTGGATACTATTTAATTCATGATTTCCATTATGACAAAATTTTGGAAAGAGCATGCATTTAGTTGCATCTTTTTGACCAAGCCAATTGTTTCTAATGCATTTTAATATATGGACTGAGTCAAATAGAAAGAAAAGAGGCCAAGACTTAACAAATGGGTGTTGATATACAATCGAAAGCTTTGGTGGATTGCAAAAGTAAGATATAGCCTTTTTATTTATTGCATTATTATCTGTTATGATTGATAATACTTGAAAGCCTATCTCCTCTAAAACAATTATAATACGTTTAACAACATTAAATAAATTTTCAGCTTTAAGACATTTAGTTGGCATAACATGCACAACATTCTTATATGGTGAGAATACACTGCTAAGCATAAAAACAAATGCACTTGTTGCAGCTTCATTTCTATTGTCAGATAAGCCAACAATATTACCACCCTTATAATCAAAATAAGGTTTTAGGTGAATTTCATCAACTAGCAAAGATACTGTGGTGTCTTTCTGTACAAGTAACTTGAATTTGTTTTTAATATACATGAGACAATTGTTATCATGTTGCTCAATTAAAGGATTCATATTTGTTGATAATGTTACTCTTTTAATTGTCGAATAACTAGGTAAAATTATATTTTTTACTATCTCTTAATAATCTATACTCTTTAGGAGAGCAGTTATATAATAATGAAGAAAATATCATCAATTCTGTTGAATAATCAAACTTATTCTGTGTCATTAATTTTAGCTGCTCATATATAAATTTTATTGAATTAGAATATTTGCTTGATTCATCTTGTATCAATATAAAAAATGACATGATTAATTTTAATATAAAAATTATACTAGTGGGATTAGCTTGCTGTTGTTCTGTGTCCATTTTCTTCATGTTTTCTATTAGAGTCTCTAGAACATTTTGATAATTTATATACTTAGGAATTTTATAATGTCCTATCATATCCATTTTCACATCCCTACAAAATACATGAACTGCAAAATTAGACTCGATTAAAAGAGACAAATTTATTTTTGGATATGGGTTTTTTATGATACTGCATATGATAACTGTTTCTTGCTGCCTAATAACATTCCAGTAATCTCTATCAAGAAAATTTAATTTTCCTACCAGATCATTAATATCATAAAATTTGTTTTGTTTTGTATATGTTAACGCATCCTTAACACTTTCATTTAAAGCACTTTTAAGTGCAGAATTGTCCAGTCGAATTCTTCTAGAATCTGGTGACTCTCTAAAGGTGATTGATGATGATAGATATGAGGGACAGTTTGAGAGAATTCTAGGAATTGCGCCATCACAAAGAGATTTTAAAAAAAGTTTAACTTCAATTGCTGCCCCTGTTTTTTCATCAAATGCTGATGCTTCTCTTCTTATGTCCTCTGGTCGAAAATGTAGTTCACATACCTAAAAATATTGTAAAAATCAAAACCTATTTTAAATCCTTGTAAAAATCTTAAAAGTTTGTCAGCAAATATCTACAATATGAAGCATTTTTCTTATAATTCTAGGAAAAATGAAGAGTGTTCTGATATCTTTAAGGAACATAATTTATCAATTCAACAAAACATTATTAGTGACAAATCTATGTACAAATAAAGAGAGAATTTTTAACATTTATATATTTTTTGAATTAGAATAATGAATAATTATTTTTTGGATAAAATGATTTTGAAAATTTTGATAGATTTTAATCCTTTTTAATCCTTTAATTTTAATCCTAAATTTCAATTGAATTACAATTGTGAATTACAAAGACATGAGATTAATTTAATTACTATTAGAATTATTTTATCATCAATAATTTTGTTATTATTATTATTATTATTATTATTATTATTATTATTATTATTATTATTATTATTATTATTATTATTATTATTATTATTATTATTATTATCTGATGGTCGTTCACTGGAGTCTGACTGAGAGCAAGTCTCCTCAGGTCTCCAGGACTCTTCTGAGTATTCTGGCAGGTTGCAGCAGTTCATTGTTCTGAATGGTTTCAATCCTTCCTCTGATTTCCAAACTTTCCAAACCTTAATTATTATTATTATTATTATTATTATTATTATTATTATTATTATTATTATTATTATTAGAATCAGTATTTTTATGATAATAATAATTTAAATAACAATGATAACAATAATAACTTCAGGGAAATACCATCAGCTAATGCTGGTGTGAAAAACTAATAATAATAATGATTGCAATAATTATAAGGATTGATACCATCCAGAACACTGTACTGCTGCAATCTGCCAGAATACTCAGAAGAGTCCTGGAGATCTGAGGAGACTTGCTGTCACTCAGACTCCAGTGAAAGACCATCAGCTAACACTGATGTGAAAACTCAAAAGGAGTAAATAATGATAACAAAGGCTAAAATTACAAATTGTCCTCAAAATTAAAACGGAAAATTTTGACGACGATTTGCAACACATTAAACTAAATTTTGAAATTAAAATTAATCTTAAAAATACGATTCAAAATATTTTACTTTTTTTTGGTAAGTAATTGTTTTATTTCATCAATAAAAAATCTTTCTTTTTTTTATTTATTTACTTTATTTATCTATTTTTTTTCCTACTTGGCTTTTTTTTTTGAGTAAGTCAGGTTAGTTTATTTCATTTATTTAAGGAATCTTGAAATATTTTCTAAACTGCACATGAATATTTTAGTTTAGAAGATATTTCAAAATTTACCCCCACAAAAAAGTCAAGTATTTTGAGTCGGATTTTTAAACTTAATTTTAATTTCAAAATTTAGTTTGATGTGTTGCAAATCGTCGTCAAAATTTTCCGTTTAAATTTTGAGGACGATTTCCAACTTTAGTTCAATAATAATAATGATAACGATAATAATAATAATATCAATAATAATAATAATAATAATAATATCTCTTTTTTATTTGAATAAATTTATATCAAAGTAATTGTGGGATTATTAGACATTAGACAAATATTTACTTTCTCGCATTTAAGACTAACCAAAATAGTAGAGGAGTCAATTTAATTTAATAGACTGATTTATTTATGAATAAAATTATTCAAAAATATTGTTAGGATTATCAGAATTATTTATTTTATGTTTATAAAAATATCCCTTTACGAATTTAATGAATTAATATCGAGAATTTCTTTAGAGTTTATTTCTAAAATATGAGTTTTTACAAAACTTTTTACTTTACACTCTTATGTGAAAAAAATTGTTAACTTAAGACAGCGATTTTAATGTCTTAAACTTGATTTTGTGAATTACAAAGACTTTGAAATACTTCAATTATTGAAGTTTAAATTAAATTTATTTAGTTTTAATACAAAAAAATTACTCACTTTGGAATTCTTTGTAGGTAAAAAATTTTCTCGTCTGGTAGCGTAAATCTATTTCTCGCACGAAATTTTATCATAAGGGAAAGAAAAAACACTAACTTTTGGTCCATTTCTATAGTTTCCATTACAAAAAGGACTTAAGGCACAAAAAGGCACAACACACGCTGTTGAGAGGAAATCCTTTTTTCGGCAGTTTGGGCCGTACATGGCGTATTCGGGACGGATAGTTTAAATGGGAGATTGGAATGCGATCCTTGATCCCAAATTAGACTGAACGGGGCGTGGAGCTAGAGGGTCGGATAGGTGTGAAAACAACCTGCGCGATCTAATGGCCGAGTTCGATCTGGTCGACAGGTTTCGCGAATCACACCCAGGGCGGGAGATGTGGACATGGACGAATAGCTCGCCCTCTGCTCCAATTAAATCATATTTGGACAGGGTGTTAGTTAGAAGAGCCGACGTCGACATTTTAGATTGTCCTGTGTTCCACCTATATGCGAGGAGTGACCATAAATTGCTTACTGTCACTATTCGCTTAAGCGATAGGCCTAGGCTGGTCTCTTACTGGAAGTTAAATACCTCAGTGCTGGGGGTACGTGACTACCGTGAGAGGCTGGTTTTACTTATTAAGCGGGCCTTAGTGGGGGTGGTTATTGGGAATAGATGGTGGACTGACCTTAAGTTTAGAATTAGGGACTTTACTATCAAATATTGTCAATGGCTTGCTATAGATAAGGCAGCAAAAGTGAAGGCCATAGAAGATAGAATTTCCCGGGCGGTGGATGGAGGGGATCCCCTAGCCTTAGGTCTAGCTAGAGGGGACCTTGAGCGTGAGGCTAGCGAACGCTATCAAGGTTGTATAGTTAGATCTAGGCTAGACAGAGTGTCCAACGAAGCCGTGAAATTGGACGCAGTATTGCATCAGAAGAGTTTAGAAGGTTCCCGGAACGGTACATCAAAAGTGTTGTAACCCCGGACGGGCAAAGCCTTTCGGGCGCATTTACCCGGTTGCCGAACCTCCCGGTGCAAGAGTTCCACAACTATTTAGCCGACTTTCCCCGCCTTAGGGACGCGAAAGTGGCTGGTTGTGAGGGGAGGATTACAGACTCTGAAGTCCGTTGTGCGTTGAAGCAGGTCGGCCTCAACAAAGCTCCGGGACTGGACGGTTTACCCTACGAATTGTACTTGAGGTTGTCGCACATTTTTGTCCCTATTCTGACGGATGTGTTCAACAATTGGTTTGCCTTGGGAGCAACCCCAAAGCGCATTACCAAGGGTGTGATCACATTGCCGAAGAAAGGTGGCAGGAATGTTTGGGAGGGCTTAGATGATTACAGGCCCATAACTCTGCTAAACACAGAGTTAAAGATTTTAGCCCGGGTCTTAGCGAACCGTTTGCGGCTTGTTATTGGTGATCTGATCGAACTGGAACAGAACTACGCTATGAAAGGAAAATCGATCCAAACAATTTGCATTTGGTTCGCATGATTTTAGAGGGGATAAAAGCCGACAAATGTGCCGCGCTGATCAATTTAGATCAGTCCAGGGCATTCGACAGGGTGGACCACCGGTTCCTGGAGACTGTTTTGGAGACCGCCGGATTTAAACCGAAGTTCCGCAAATGGATTAAGATTCTGTACCAATCTCCTACGGCAGTGGTACAATTGAATGGGAAGCGCTCGGCTGTCTTTCCGATTGAGCGATCTGTGCGACTGGGTTGCTCCCTGTCTCCTCTTCTTTATGTCCTCGCTTTGGAGCCCCTGCTTCGTAGGCTTAGAGACGGGGAGGCATGTCCGGCCCTGCGCAGAATTGCTGTTCCTGGCCCCGTGAAAGCCAAGGTATCCGCGTACGCCGATGATATCACCGTGTTCGTGTTATGCGTCTCGGACATAGAAGCGGTGAATAAGGCGCTTGCAAGGTACGAACGAATCACTGGGGCAAAGATCAATTTAGAAAAGAGCGAGGGTCTGCGGCTGGGAGCCTGGGCGGGATCCGATACCCTACCCGGTCCCTTCCGCTGGAGTGACGGTCCCATTAAAGGCCTTGGCCTGTGGTTTGGGCCGGATCTCCAGGTCGAGAAAAATTGATTGGAAGTACAGGCAAAGGTGGAAACTCGAATCCGAAGATGGTTTCCAAGGAGGTTGTCCTTAAAGGGCAGGGCGGAGGCTTGTCCCATCTACATCAGGTTTGCTTCCAGTGGCCTTTTAATGGAGGTTTAGGGATGCCGAACTTGGCGGCTCATTAAGACACTGAGAGGCTGGCATTTCTGAATCGATCGTTGCACACCAAAACCGCATGGTCGTGGCGGGATCCGCCTTCCCGGACATGGAGCTACGGTCCTGTAAAATTCGACGGAAAGAGCGGTTTCTATTTGAGTGTCGTGACGCCCTTCGAAGACTACCTGCGTCTAGTGATCTAGTGATGGCAAGCTTGTGTGTGAGAACGCGGGCAGGAGTAGAAACATTGTTGCCTGCCCATCATGGCCAGCACTGACGGGGATCCTGTCTCGGGACCCCATCCCTTAGATAGACAAACAAAGTCTTTAAAATAAAACAAAAGAAAAACAAAAGAAAAAGCCAAAACTGCATACACCATAGATCCTCTTAGTTAGGAGGCTGAATGATCATCAAACACAGTTTTTTCTCGTAGGACATATCCAGGACCCCAATCCCAAGGTTTTTATAAAACCACCCGATTCACTCTAATTTTTTCCTGGAAAGTCAACTTTTCTAGTAACCCTGGCCTACAGAATCCCAATTTTTTTACGGACAACCCACAAAGGACACCCACTCCCACAGAGGTACTGACCGGCTTGCTTTCAAATTATAAAATGCGGAAGACAGTCGGCGGGCCTTCATACTATCTGAGGGAAAGGGGGTAACCAAAGTGATCCACAATTTTGTTTTGTTTACATGTGTTTTCAGTTTCTTGGGGCTTTTTGTTTTCAATTTCCCCCCACCCCCTCCATCTCCAATCACCAAAACGAATATTGGGAAAATTTTTAAGCAGGATAGATGCATAGAGTGAATGAGGTATTTTGGTGAAAGGGAGCTGCGCAAGGAGAGAATGCAAGATTTTTTATTTTTGAATGAATCGGTCGGCGAGTGAACCTAGCTAGATAGATCCGTGTAGTGTTATGACTAGTTTTATCACCCCTACCCCAACTCCAAACTTCCAGCTATATGCCGAGTCGTGTGAACACTCGTTGTACCTCATTTCGAAATAAATAAAAGATTTTGAAGTGAGTGCACGAGTGTGCTCACTTCAAATAATTACCACTCAGCCATGTTTTCCATACTTAGTGGTTCCAGCAGTGAACTTCAGCTCCAAGTACTTGACTCTCTGTCCATCTTCAGAATTCAGCCAATCCCGTGTACACAAAAACTGTTCCATAAATTGCTTCTTTTTGATACCTCAAGCCTCAACCTTTCGTGTGGTGGAACCAGAAACTTTCGAACCCCTTCGTACGGTTCGTATTTCTCTAATTCCTCCTTCCTGTTGAAAAGGGGAAACATTTACTTTTTCAACAACGATTCCAACATTCGTTCAAACATCTATCAATGTATTTCTCCGATGAGAATTGATCAAAAAAAGAATTATAACACTTAGATTAAATATCTATTTATAAGGGTACCCACGGCCTACTAATACATTAAGAGGCAAAAAATAACAGGCCGAATTACATTTTAACTCATTCTGGGCCGCTTATAAACTTGACGAAGAAAGGGAGTGTTATATAATCGCCGCACCTATATTTGTGGCCTTGTGCCAGACTTGGAAAAGAACCTTAGAAAAATGTACTACCGATTATCTTAGATTACTGGGTGGTCTTTGTGGAATCACCGAAAAAGTAGTTAGGATAGATAACATCTTTTTAACGAGAGAAAGCAGACGATAAGTCTAGGATTAAGAAAAAAACAGTCTTTTGGACTCCAAGAAGCCTTTGATGTTTAGGTTAGTGAACGCTGGTTGACCAGTGAGATTGGAACGAATCGAAAGAAGTCGAACGTTCTAGAGAAGGAATCGTCTAGAAGATTTTAGAAATACTATTTAAGACCCGCGAATAGAATCACGAGAGGAGTTGGATTTGAAGTCAGTTGGAGTTGGAGTTAGCGGGAGTTAGGGTCTGCGAGCAGAGCAGTGAGGGTCCGAGAGTCAGAGGCAGTTAGAACCAGGAGGCCGTGCGTGGCAGTTGGCAGTTAATGAACTGAGGTCGCTGATGTGTGAAACCCGAGATGTAATATTTTACACTGAACGAAGTTAAAACCATATTTAAGGAAGCTGACCATCTCTCTCTCTCAGTAACTTTCATTAAGTAAATAAATTCCTGAAGTAAGAAATACTGTCCACGTCTTTATTTTCTACACGCCAAAGGAATTGTACGGGAATTCATGAATGAAAGTCATTAAACCAACAAACTTGTCAACAAGTCAAATTGGCCGTAACGAAGGAGCACGCGGCCGTGAAACGTGATACCTTTCCCTTGACCAAAAGAAGTGGAGGAAGATTTTGGGGCTAGCTAAGACTGACTGCTACAGCTAGATCTGTGTATGTAAGCAAACGAAACTCCGTACGTACGAAGTTACGAGTAGTAGTGCCGAAGAAGGAAAGGCACTAAGGTTAAATACGAACTGGTACCCCAACGTAATAGATCCCTAACTGGTCCCACAACGTAACACATTACGAACTGATCCCACTACGTTACGTATCGCTAATAGAAAGCCAATACGTTACAGGAGGTAACTTTAAACATTTAACAGAAGATAATAGAATAATACCGTTAGAATTTATTAGTTATTATTTTAATTTTAATTCTTTTCAAAATTAAAATACATTATTTATACTTTGTCTTTCACTAATCTACGAATTATAAAAGGCTGTGATTTACCTTGTTTTTATGCTTTTCAATCACGTATGCGGTCTGTTTTGCCGTATAGACGCTATTTTGGTAAAATTACTAACGCAATTAGTTCTTTGTATAAAACATTTTGAAGATAAATTTATTTTGAAAGGAAAGCGAAACACACTTAAGTGGGATTTACATCCAATTCCTACAATCCATTCAGAAAAAAAAAATAAGAAAACCGTCTCTTTTGCCGATAACAACAGAAATGAGGAAGCCACCGAAAATTCGACGGACCCACAAACCAGATGTCGGTCTCTTTTAAAATAAAACATTAAATTTGGGGAAGGCCTGAATCCAGTCCACTCAATACTTCTTGATATTTTGGCCCAGCACGAATCAGAAATACAAGAACTCTCTTTGTCACCAGACAGCAAAGAAGTGGCTTACACAATTTCAGGTTATATCTCCAAAAAATTAAACGTTTTCAATGTGAAATGTGTTCCCTGGTCATGGTAGGCAATGATAGGGATAATGCTATAGAGAAGCAATATTTCGATTTACTTTCTCGAGGAGGACTTACGATACCATCTAACCAAATGGCAGAATTTGTTAGTACTTGTTTTGCTATACTTGATTATGCAGATAAATTTATTGCAAAGCATAATGAATCCACAATAAGAGAGTCTACTGAAATAATTTTGGAAACTTATTCTCCAAAATATATTTTTACGTGTGAACAACAGTGAAAAAGGACTTAAATTTGCATTAAAAAATTGTTGTAAATATATTTTACAACAAACAAAGGCTTGCATTTGATGAAATTCGAAAACAAGCAGTAAATTACTTTAAAAAAAGACAAAGGTCAAAAGAAAATTGATTTATGAAGAGATTATTGGTAAGTTTCTTTTTACGATTATTTGTTTTGTATTACTGCATAATTTTTTAATAACGATTTTTATTCTTTTTATGTACAATCTTTTCATATTACATTTCTGAAGAAAAAAAAAAGAAAGAAAACAGTTTGTGTATTTTTGTATACTTTTAACATTTTCCAGCCTAAACCTACAGATTGACTATCAGGCCAATCGGCCTGTTATTTTTTGCCTCTTAATGTATCATGTGGGGCCGTATAATATTAGTAGGCCGTGGGGTACCCTAATTTTCTTTTAGAAAAATTTCCTCTCTTATGATGTATACGCTTTTACGCAGCCTCATATTATATGTGTGTGTGTGTGTGTGTTTTTCACTTAGAAATATGTTATTAATTGAATTAATTCTACTTAAAGATGTTCGATTGAAAATGTAAACAAACAATGTTTAAGTCATTTTTTTAAATTTGCCTTTTAAACAAACTAAAAATTCTAAAAAAATAACATTTTTTTGCATTTAATATAGTAGGTGACAATTTTCTTTTGATTTAAGTCTTTTAATTATAATTTGAAAAATAACAAACGTCTTTGCATATTTATTCATTAAATTTTACATAATACAAAAAAAAAAGAAGAAATTAAAGAATTATTTTCAATTTAAATAGGGTTGCTTTATTTTTATGCAATGAATTAATCAAAATTAAAATTAAAATTAAAGAATTATTTTAAATTTGAATACTGTATTTATTTAATTCTTTGTATGTTTTTTTCTTTTTTTTTTTTGAAATATCGGTTTAACAAATCGCTTCATTTATAAGAGGAAACTTCGAAAATGAAATAATTGACGACATAGTAAATATTATGCACATTAAATATCACCAGGGCAAAAATAACGAAGATTTGATTTGTATTTTCGAATACATCTAAAAATTAAACAGCATAATATAACGTTAAAATTATACTCTGCCGTTTTCGGCGTTTCTCACTAAAAAGTAAACAAAATGAATAACGGAAGCTTTTCTTTTTTTAATTTTTTTTCATGTTCAATCTACATTTTTACTGATTCAAAGTTGTAAATATTTAATTGTACAGGATAAATAATCGTTTATTTAATCTTTTTTCTTTTTTTAATTATACAATTTTTTATGGACAATTTAAGAATTAGTTACATTTCTGACATCGTTAATTATTACGGTGAGTTGATTTTAAATAAATACAAAATTCTTTCTAAGATTAGCTTAGATTTTTAGATTTTTTTTGTTTTGCTTTTAATATTTCAAATAGGAGACATTAACTTTTCACAGACGTTTCATGGCTGTGCCCTTTTTTTAATTTAAAAATTAAAATTTACATAGTTATGTACTGGTGTCCGTCGTTCGCAATGTAAACAAACTTGTTTACTAAACAAACCATTTTTTATTTTTATGTTGGTCATTGTTTATATAAATAATTGAGTTGATTTATCTATCTTAATATTAGAAATACAAATAAAATCATGATACTAATGCAGATTAGCGCGCAATAGATAATACCAATAGATTACCTATAAAATGCACTACCTTTTTGAGTAAGTGGGTTAGAATTAGGCTATACTTAGGATAGTACATTATTTTATCAAATTATTATAGTATAATTTGATATTCGAACGGCTACGCTTTGAATTAATAATGTTATTTTTAAAGATTATTTATCGTTTTACATTAATTTGATTACTTTATTTAATTTTTTTTGCTTTGAAATATTCATTTGAAATTTAGCAAATCGTGTTATTTATATTTTATTTAAAAAATATAGTTAATCAATGAATTAACATTTCTTACTATATCATTATGTAATGTCATTATCTCTACTCTGACGAAAAAAAAATCCCTGACTTCCCATCAGGCCGGATTAAAATAAGATCTTTTTTACGTGGTGATTTTTGTGAGTCAGCATGCGAGGATTGAACTCACTATTCAGTAGTAATAGATCTGCTAACCATGTTTTTTCTCCTCTACCCGGGCTTTGCCGGGTAGCCGCTGCTAGTACATATATAAAGGCCAGTTGTGTGTATGTGTATGTTCGGAGGAAACTTCGAAAATAAAACAATTAACGATAAAGTAAATATATATTCACATTAAGTATCACAAAGGCTTTGTTTTTGAGCAAAAATAATGAAGATTTGATTTATATTATCGAATATATTTAAGAATTAAATAGTATTATAAAATAATGTTAAAATTCTACATTTTCGGCGTTTCTTGCTAAAAAATAAACAAATGAATAACGGAAGCACAATCAATTTTTTCTTTTCATTTTTATCTTATTAAATCTACATTTTACTGATTCAAAGTTGTAGTAAATATTTCATTGTACAGGATAAACAATTGTTTATTTAACTATTTTTTATTATATAATTTTTACGGAAAGTTTAAGAATTAATCACTTATTTACACTTTTGACATTATAGTGAGTTGATATTTGACTTTTAAACAAATACAAAATTCAATCTAATAAGATGTGATTTTTAATTTTTTTTTTGCATTTGATATTTTAGATAGGAGACATTAATTTTCCACAGAGGTTTCATGCCTGTGCACTTCTTTTATTTAAAAATTAAAATTAAAATATTTATGTACTGTCAATATTTCCTGCGTTCGTCAATGTAAACTAGATACCACCAATTTTTCCTGTGAAATTCCCCCCACTAAATTTAACACAATGAAACTTGCATAAAGGTTAATATTATCTCGAGAATTCTTTGTCCATTTCAAAGAAGAAACATTAAACAAACTCTTAATTATTAAAAAACAACATTTTTCAGCTTACGGAAATAATGAAAATTATGAACGAAAAACAATGTTTGTATTTTTGCACCGTTAAATTAATTGAAATTTAACGTAGCCATTTTTTAAATATCAATTATATAAATTTATTATAATTAAACTTTAATATATGATTTTAATCTAAATAATAAGAATAACTATTTCTAACGATTATTAGCAATAGGATTTTCTTAATTATAGTTTATCCGTTTATCAGTCTAATTTTTTATTTTTATTTTACTTTATTTTATTTTTTGTTTTAATTCAAACGTAAAAATTAAAAAAAGAAGTTTAACGCTCGGGTGGTAGAGCATGGGACCGATGAAAATGCAAAAAATAAACATTCATAAAATATAATTTTGATGTATTGTTATATAGTAAGGTAACGTGAGTATTAGGGGGAGAGTCCATCGTCTAAGTACTTCAAGTGAATTCTGCACAGAGTAATATGTGTTCTTAAATAGTGGCTACAACCTTCGCCACTGTTGAGGTACGTGGGAGATGGGCCATTCTATTATATCACTGAGCTAAATTCTTCCGTTGGAATTTAACTTTTAATATTTCTTCTTTTTTGGATTTGGACATAGTCGTTTTCCCGCTTTCTTTTCTCTTAAACTTTTTCTCCTTACCACGGTTAACGATGGTGATGCTCGGGGAATTTGCGGAGAATAAGAAGTTGATGGTACAGGCGGCACATCCACAGGTACTTTTTGGTTAATGGATCTCAAATGTGTCGTATAACACTTCCATAGGAAGCTCTACGTCGTTATGCTCGATATTTTCAATATATCGTGGCCTGATTGGATTTACATGTCTTTTGTGACCAAATTGCTTTCCCTTGATTATGTAGATCACTGTTCCAATTCTCTTGGTAACAATACCGTCCTATCGAACAATACCGTTCTATCGAACTCGAAAGAGTTACTGGGAGTAACTCTTTCGAGTTCGATGGTTCCAAAAAAAACTTTATCACCCGGTTTATACATTTTTGTATTAAAATTCCTTTTTCTTTTTGGAATTTTCTTTTTCGGCCTTGGTAGTAACCTGTCGAATACGGATCTTATCTTTCGTGCAAACATTAGTTCTGCTGGTGATAGCTTTGCACTAGTGTTTGGATTTGGTGTGATCCTGTATACAGCAAGAAATTTCTGTATACTACGTTCGTCCGTATCTAGTCCTTGGTTCTTTCTTAATGCTCTTTTGAATGTATCCACGAACCTTTCTGCCTGCCCGTTGGACCTTAGATTGTAGACAGGTGTCGTGATGTGTTCTATGGCCAATGAAGAGCCGTAGTCTTTAAATTCTTTACCGGTGAACATTGTAGCATTGTCGGTGACCAATATTCTTGAAGTTCCAAAGCGACTGAACACTTCGTCCAATGCTTTGATGGTGTTCGTAGCTGTAGGGTGTCTGAACTTGTAAATTTCCGGCCATTTAGAAAAACTATCAATGATGATCAAGTAATAGTATCCGTTCAGTGGTCCTGCATAATCTATATGCACCCGCTCCCATGGGATGTCGGTCTTTGGCCAGGGTTGAGTTTTAATCAGAGGGGCCTTAGCTGCTAGTTGACAACCCCTGTATTCTTTAATGATTTTCTCAATGTCCTGGTCCATGCGTGGCCAATACGTATAACTCCTCATCAAGGATTTCATACGGGACATACCTGGATGGCATGTGTGAAACTTTTAAAATCTTTTTTTGTAAAGAGTGTGGCATTACCACCCTATCAGCATACATAAGCGTTTGATCGCAGATTGAAAATGGAGATACCTTTGTTCCATTTTCGTTTCTTTCATTCAATCTGACTTGCTTTTTTCTTTGTCGAATAAAATCGTCCGTTTCAGCGGCTTTTTTAATGTCTTCCAATGTGAACGGTCACCTTCGAATAGTATTAATTAGTAACCCTGAAAGCTCTTTTTCCTCTTTCAATGATGCTATCACTGTTTCTTCCAAAGGTTCGGTGTTCTTTGGAATTAGTCTCGAGAGACCATCTGTGTAACCCATTTTTTTCGATGCGATATACTCCATTTTGAAATTATAGTTTAGAAGTATAATACCCCATCGTTGTAACCGGTTCGATGTATGTTTCGGTATACCTTTTTTGAGCCAAAAATCATTTGTAGAGGTTTGTGGTCCATTTGTAGTGTGAATACTTTACCATGTATGAATCTATGAAATTTCTTGATAGCATGAATAATTGAAAGGCTTTCCTTTTCAATTCGACTGTAATTTTTTTCTGCTGGTAGTAATGTTCTGGATGAATGAGCTATTGGTTTTGTCGACCCGTCTTCAAATCTATGCAGTAGAACTGCCCCGAGTCCATACTGGCTTGCGTCCGTTGCTACGATCAGTTCTTTATTTGGGTCGAAGTATGCTAGTGTGACGTCTGATAGTAGACATTCTTTTATTCCTTGAAATGCCTTTTCGCACTCTTTAGACCAACACCATTTTTTACCCTTTTTTAGTAGTTCATTTAATGGGGCTCTTAGCTCATACATCTCGATATGTATATACTATAATAACTTGCTAGACCTAGAAATACATGTAGCTTCGTTGCATTGTCCGGTGAGAGCATATCTTTTATGGCTTTCGCTCTTTCTGGGTCAGGTTTTCTACCCTTCTGATCAACTATCTGTCCCAGATATTTCAATCTATCCATAGAAAATTCACACTTTTCAGGTCCTAGCTTAAACCCGTATTCATTAATTCTTTTAAATACTTCCCGAACATGTTTCCTATGTTGTTCCCTATTTTCGCTTTTTATCAGTATGTCGTCCAAATACGCCATAGCGTATTCTAGACCAGCCAGTATAGCATCTACGATCTGTTGGAAAAGGCTCGGTGCCACTTTTAGTCCAAATGGCAGACGTTTTAGGGTATACAAACCCCGATGCGTATGGATGGTTAAGTATTTGGAACATTCCTCATCGACTTTAACTTGTAGGTGTGCTTCTGACAAGTTGATTTTAGAAAATAAGTTTCCTCTGTCAAGCTTTAAAAAAATGTCTTCTGGAGTTGGAAGCGGATAACTATGATCTCATTTAGGCCTGTCGAAAAATCGGCGCAGACTCTTATATATATTTTTTTCTTTACGTATACTGTCGGTGACGCCCAATCTGAATAATCCACCTTTTCGATCACTCCGACTTTCTCTAATCTTTCGAGTTCTTTGTTTATTACCTCCAAAGATGAAAAGGGTACATTTCTTTTAGGTTTGAACACTGGTTTTACATTTTCTTTAATTTCGAATCTTACTTCAGTTTTCGTGCAACAACCTAAACCCTCAGAAAATACTTGAGGAAATTCGTTTTTTAGTTCTGATAAAAGTTCCTCTGTTTGTCTGGATTTATTTTTTTGTAGCGTCTAATTTATTACAGAAAGAGTTTATAGGCAGCTCCCATAAGTCAAATAAAATTATCCAGTCAATACCGAAAAGACACGAATTCTTACCTGGTACAACGTATACTTTTGAATTATGCGTTTTTCCACCAAACGACACGTTAGATTCGAATTCGCCGTTAAATTTTAATCTATTTCCCGATACGCCTCTAGCGACTTTACCACCACAAGCTTTGTATTGATAATTCTTTTATCGCGTTTGACGTTAATTAATCTTTGACACTCCTCAGTTACTTTTTGTAATGTGATTTCTGGGTCCTGTTCCATGATTGTTAATATTCTGGAACGTATAGCTTTGTCTTTTGGTGCAGTTAACCCTTGCACGAAGATTAAACATTTGAACATGTCCTTTGAAATTTCGTTTATTTTAAACAGTTCACATTGAGAGTTGACCGTACCAGAAACGAAATCCTACACTTATATTGCGTATGGAAAAGGCTATCACGTTCGTTGAAGATTTCCGACGATGTTTTAATCGTTTCGTCAAACGAAATTTCCTCTGGTTTATTAGGTAGTATAGCATTTGTATATTTCGTATTTTCTTGAAAACTCAATTTCTGAAGTAACAATGTCACTTTTTCTTCGTCGGACCACAGTAGACACCTTTTTGAAAAGATAGACTCATATTTCCTATAGTATGTTGGAAATGTCATACCGTTGTCGGGGTCATAGTGAAATTCTGAGAGAGAGTTTGAAATTCCATTCGCCGAGAAGATCCTTGATCCTCTTTCTTGAACTACTTGATTTGTTAGTAGTTTCTCAAAATTCTCCTGTTGTTTCAATAGTTGGTTTTGCATTTTTTCTAATTGCTAATGAATTAATTGATTGTGTTCCTCATGCAATTTTTGTTGTTGCTGCATAGATGACTTCGTAATTTGCACCAACTGATCCATTTTGTTTCAAAGGTATTCAATTTTACAAAAATACCTCCACACAACACTACTCATATGAGAACAGCCTTATCCTGTTCCTAATAGTGAAACCCAAAAAGTAAGTAATTTCTGTCAAATACGAAACACAAGAGAAAACGAAAATCCAGATTGTGCAGAAAGTTCTGCCGATAAAAAAGAATTACCGTTTTCTTGCGGTTTAGGTTCAAATCCGTGTGGCGACCTGCTACACGATTTTTTCTTTTTTCTTTTTTGTAAATCCGTTTTTTTGCGTTCCAAGTTCAAATCAGTGTTGCGCCCTGCTACACGATTTTTTTCGGGTTCGTTCAGATCCTTGTCGCCGCTTGTTATATAGTAAGGTCACGTGAGTATTAGGAGGAGAGTCCGTCGTACTTCAAATGAGTTCTGCACAGAGTAATATGTGTGTTCTTAAATAGTGTTATATACCTCTTTTATTCTTCTGGCCGGATCTGCTTCTATCTTCTAATGGTCTGGTATATCTTCTACAGGTCTCGTCTGGTCTTCTTATCTGGGGATTCCGTGTCTGGTTCTGCTGGGGACCATTTCTTATCAGAAGCCTTGTGTCATTGTTAGCTTTTAGTAATAACAACAAGACTTCGATTTACCTTTGATGTTATTTTATTCCGGATCCCCAGGCCAGACAACTGCGCAGTCAGCTCACATCTTCCTAGCTTCGCTTCTAACTTCTAACTGCAACTCACTAACTGAGTTCCTTACAACTTAAACCGGAAGGGCTTCTATCACTTCCGATTCCACGATTCTATCCCACATGAAAATCAAAGTAGACCAAAAAAAATAAAGGACAAACCATTGTTTTTATACTTTTATTACTGAATTGAAAGTGCTGCTCAAAAGTATTTGAACATAAATAAAATGTAGACCCAACAAATTAATAAGAGACAACACATTGTTTTATAGCCTTTATTCTGAATTGAAAGTGCTGCTCAAAAGTTTGAACATAAAAATCAAATGTGACCCAAAATTAAAAGAGACAACAACATTGTTTTTATAGCCTTTATTACTGAATTGAAAAGTGCGCTCAAAAGTATTTGAACATAAAAATCAAATGTAGACCCAACAAATTAATAAAGAGACAAACATGTTTTATAGCCTTTATTCTGAATTGAAAGTGCTGGCTCAAAAGTATTTGAACATAAAAATAATTTAGACCAACAAATTAATAAAGAGACAAACACATTGTTTTTATAGCTTTATTACTGAATTGAAAGTGCTGCTCAAAAGTATTTGAACTAAAAATCAAGTAGACCCAACAAATTAATAAAACACAACACTTGTTTTTATAGCCTTTATTACTGAATTGAAAGTGCTGCTCAAAAGTATTTGAACATAAATCAAATGTAGACCAACAAATTAATAAAGAGACAACACATTTTTATAGCCTTTATTACTGAATTGAAAGCTGCCTCAAAAGTATTTGAACATAAAAATAAATGTAGCCACAAATTAATAAAGAGACAAACACATTGTTTTATAGCCTTATTACTGAATTGAAAGTGCTGCTCAAAAGTATTTGAAAATTAAAAATCAAATGTAGACCCAACAAATTAATAAAGAGACAAACACATTGTTTTATAGCCTTTATTCTGAATTGAAAGTGCTGCTCAAAAGTATTTGAACATAAAAATCAAAATGTAGACCCAACAATTAATAAAGAGACAACACATTGTTTTTATAGCCTTTTTACTGAATTGAAAGTGCTGCTCAAAAGTATTTGAACATAAAATCAAACATAACCCAACAAATTAATAAGAGACAAACCATTTTATAGCCTTTATTACTGAATTGAAGTGCTGTGTAAAGTATTTGAACAAAATCAAAATGTATAACCAACAATTAAAAAGAGACAACACATTGTTTATAGCCTTTATTACTGAATTGAAAGTGCTGCTCAAAGTATTGAACATAAAAATCAAAGTGACCCAACAAATTAATAAAGAGACAACACATTGTTTTTATAGCCTTTATTACTGAATTGAAAGTGCTGCTCAAAAATATTTGAACATAAAAATCAAATGTAACCCAACAAATTAATAAGAAACAAACACATTGTTTTTATAGCCTTATTACTGAATTGAAAGTGCGCTCAAAAGTAATAACATAAAATCAAAGTAGACCCAACAAATTAATAAAGGACAAACATTGTTTTATAGCCTTTATTACTGAATTGAAAGTGCTGCTCAAAAGTATTTGAACATAAAAATCAAATTTAGACCAACAAATTAATAAAGGAACAAACACATTGTTTATATTTATATACTGAATTGAAAGTGCGCTCAAAGTATTTGAACTAAAATCAATATTAGACCCAACAAATTAATAAAAAACAAACACATTGTTTATAGCCTTTATTACTGAATTGAAAGGCTGCTTAAAAGTATTTGAACATAAATCAAATGTAGACCCAACAAATTAATAAAGAGACAACACATTGTTTTATAGCCTTATTACTGAATTGAAAGTGCTGCTCAAAATATTTGAATATAAAATAAATGTTGACCCACAAATTAATAAAAGACAACACATTGTTTTTATAGCCTTTATTACTGAATTGAAATGCTGCTCAAAAGTATTTGAACATAAAAATCAAATGTAGACCCAACAAATAATAAGAGACAACACATTTTTTTAGCCTTTATTCTGAATTGAAAGTGCTGCTCAAAAGTATTTGAACAAAAAATCAAATGTAGACCAAACAAATTAATAAAGGACAAACACATTGTTTTATAGTCTCATTACTGAATTGAAAGTGCTGCTCAAGATATTTGAACATAAAAATCAATGTAGACCAACAAATAATTAAAGAGACAAACAAATTGTTTTTATAGCCTTTATATTGAATTGAAAGTGTCTGCTCAAAGTATTTTAACATAAAAATCAAATTAGACCCAACAAATTAATAAAGAGACAAACACATTTTATAGCCTTATTACAGAATTGAAAGTGCTGCTCAAAATAGTATTGAACATAAAAATAAATGTAGACCCAACATAAAAAAGAGACAAACACATTGTTTTATAGCCTTTTACTGAAATGAAAGTGCTGCTTCAAGTATTTGAACATAAAAATCAAATGTAGACCACACAAATTAATAAAGGGACAAACACATTTTTATAGCTTTTTTACTGAATTGAAAGTGCTGCTCAAAAGTATTTGAACATAAAAATCAAATATGACCCAACAAATTAATAAAGAGACAACACATTGTTTTTATAGCCTATTAACTGAATTGAAAGTGCTGCTCAAAATTATTGAACATAAAAAATCAAATGTAGACCCAACAAATTAATAAAGAGACACACACATTGTTTTTATAGCCTTATTACTAATTGAAAGTGCTGCTCAAAAGTATTGAACATAAAAATCAAATGTAGACCCAACAAATTAATAAAGAGACAAACACATTGTTTTTATGCCTATTAACTGAATGAAAGTGCTGCTCAAAAGTATTTGAACATAAAATCAATGTAACCCAACAAATTAATAAAGGGACAACACATTGTTTTTATAGCCTTTATTACTGAATTGAAAGTGCTGCTCAAAGTATTTGAACATAAAAATATGTAGACCCAACAATTAATAAAGGACAAACACATTGTTTTATAGCCTTTATTACTGAATTGAAAGTGCTGCTCAAAAGTATTTGAACATAAAAAATATGTAGACAAACAAATTAATAAAGACAAACACATTGTTTTTATAGCCTTTATTACTGAATTGAAATGCTGCTCAAAAGTATTTGAACATAAATCAAATGTAGACCCAACAAATTAATAAAGAGACACACACATGTTTTTATAGCCTTATTACTGAATTGAAAGTGCTGCTCAAAAGTATTTGAACATAAAAATCATATGTCGACAACAAATTAATAAAGAACAAACACATTGTTTTTATAGCCTTTATACTGAATTGAAAGTGCTGCTCAAAGTATTTGAACATAAAATCAAATGTAGACCCAACAAATTAATAAAGAGACAAACACATTGTTTTTATAGCCTTATTACTGAATTGAAAGTGCTGCTTAAAAGTATTTGAACATAAAAATCAAGTGACCAAACAAATTAAAAAGACAAACACATTGTTTTTATAGCCTTTATTACTGAATTGAAAGTGCTGCTCAAAAGTATTTGAACATAAAAATCAAATTAGACCCCAACAAATTAATAAAGAGACAACACATTGTTTTTATAGCCTTTATTACTGAATTGAAAGTGCTCGCTAAAGTATTTGAACAAAAAATCAAATGTAGACCCAACAAATTAATAAAGAGACACACACATTGTTTTATAGCCTTTATTACTGAATTGAAAGTGCTGCTCAAAATAGATTTGAACATAAATCAAAGTAGACCCACAAAATTAATAAAGGGACAAACCATTTTTTATAGCCTTTATCTGAATTGAAAGTGCTGTTCAAATATTTGAACATAAATCAAATGTAGACCAAACAAATTAATAAAGAGACAAACACATTGTTTATATTTTATTACTGATTGAAAGTGCTGCTCAAAAGTATTTACATAAAAAAAATGTAGAACCACAAATTAAAAAAGAGACAAACCATTGTTTTTATAGCCTTTATTACTGAATTGAAAGTGCTGTCAAAAGTATTTGAACATAAATCAAATGTAGACCCAACAAATTAATAAAGAGACAAACACATTGTTTTATAGCCTTATTATACTGAATTGAAAGTGCTGCTCAAAAGTATTTGAAAATAAAAAATGTAGACCCACAAATTAATAAAGAGACAAACACATTGTTTTATAGCCTTTATTACTTATGAAAGTGCGCTTAAAAGTATTTGAACATAAAAATCAAATGTAGACCCAACAAATTAATAAAAGGACAAACACATTGTTTTTATAGCCTTTATTACTGAATTGAAAGTGCTGCTCAAAGTATTTGAAACATAAAAAATCATGTAGACCCAACAAATTAATAAAGAGACAAACACATTGTTTTTATAGCCTTTATTACTGAATTGAAAGTGCTGCTCAAAGTATTTGAACATAAATCAAATGAGACCCAACAAATTAATAAAGAGACAACACATTGTTTTATAGCCTTTATTACTGAAATGAAAGTGCTGCTCAAAGTATTTGAACATAAAAATCAAATATTAGACCCAACAAAATAAAAGAGACAACACATTGTTTTATAGCCTTTATTACTGAATTGAAAGTGCTGCTCAAAAGTATTTGAACATAAAATAAAGTAGACCAACAAATTAATAAAGAGGACAACACATTGTTTTTTTAGCCTTATTACTGAATTGAAAGTGCTGCTAAAAAGTATTTGAACATAAATCAAATGTAGACCCAACAAATTAATAAAGAGACAAACACATTGTTTAATACTATTTATTACTGAATTGAAAGTGCTGCTCAAAAGTATTTAACATAAAAAAAATTGTAGACCCACAATATTAAAAGAGACAAACACATTGTTTTTATAGCCTTATTACTGAATTGAAAGTGCTGCTTAAAAGTATTTGAACATAATCAATGTTGACCAAAAAATAAAAAGGACAACACATTGTTTTTTAGCCTTTATTACTGAATTGAAAGTGCTGCTCAAAGATTTTGAACATAAAAAAATATAGACACCAACAAATTAATAAAGAGACAACACATTGTTTTTATAGCCTTTATTACTGAATTGAAAGTGCTGCTCAAAAGTATTTGAACAAAAATCAAATGAGACCCAACAAAATTAATTAAGAGACACACACATTGTTTTTATAGCCTTTATTACTGAATTGAAAGTGCTGCTCAAAAATTTGAACATGAAAATCAAAGTAGACCCACAAAATAATAAAGGACAAACCATTGTTTTATACCTTATTACTGAATTGAAAGTGCTGCAAAGTATTTTGATAATTAGTACCCAACAAATATATAAAAGAGAACAAACCATTGTTTTTAACTATTATTACTGAATTGAAAGTGCTGCTCAAAAGTATTCATAAAAATAAAGTAGACCCCAAATTTAATAAATGATTTGTCTTTATTTACTGAATTGCTGCTTAAAAGTATTGAACATAAAAATCAAATGTAGACCAACAAATATATAAAGAGACACACATTGTTTTTATAGCCTTTTTACTGAATTGAAAGTGCTGCTACATATTTGAACATAAAATCATTGACCCAACAAATTAATAAGGGACAAACACATTGTTTTTATAGCCTTTATTACTGAATTGAAAGTGCTTCTCAAAGTATTTGAACATAAAAATCAAATGTAGACCCAACAAATTAATAAAGAAACAACAACATTGTTTTATAGCCTTTATACTGAATTGAAAGTGCGCCCAAAGTATTTGAACATAAAACAAAATGTAGACCAAAAAAAATTAATAAAGACAAACACATTGTTTTTATAGCCTTTTTACTGAATTGAAAGTGCTGCTCAAAAGTATTTGAACATAAAAATCCATGTAGACCCAACAAATTAATAAAGACAAAACATTGTTTTTTAAGCCTTATTACTGAATTGAAATGTGCTGCTCAAAGTATTTGAACATAAAAATCAAATGTAGACCCAACAAATTAATAAAGAGACAACACATTGTTTATAGCCTTTATTACTGAATTGAAAGTGCTGCTCAAAAGTATTTGAACATAAAAATAAATGTAGACCCAACAAATTATAAGGGACAAACAAATTGTTTTATAGCTTTATTACTGAATTGAAAGTGTGCTCACAAGTATTTGAAATAAAAATCCATGGCATACACAACAAATTAATAAAGGACAAACACATTGTTTTTAGCCTTATTACTGAATTGAAAGTGCTGCTCAAAAGTATTTGAACATAAAAATCAAATGTAGACCAAACAAATTAATAAAGAGACAAACACATTGTTTTATAGCCTTATTACTGAATTGAAAGTGCTGCTCAAAGTATTTGAACATAAAAATCATTGTAGACCCAACAAATATAAAGGAGACAACACATTGTTTTATAGCCTTTATTACTGAATTGAAAGTGCTGCTCAAAATATTTGAACATAAAAATCAAATGTAACCAACAAATTAATAAAGAGACAAACACATGTTTTATAGCCTTTTACTGAATTGAAAGTGCTGCTCAAAAGTATTTGAACATAAAAAATCCATGTAGACCCAACAATTAATAAAGACAAACACATTGTTTTATAGCCTTTATACTGAATTAAAGTGCTGCTCAAAGTATTTGAACATAAAAATCAAATGTAACCCAACAAATGTAATNCCAGAAAGCAAGGTGAGAGTGAGGTCAAGCATTGTCACTCACTCTCAAGGCCATCAGCTGTACTGATTGCCATAAGGATCTATATTACCTTAAAAAGTAATAGGGATCCAATTAATATGTAACATCCCTCATAATCATACATTTTAAATTCATAATTAATTATGAATTTACTTTTACTTGCCTCTCCATTTTGAGGCTCTACCGTATTCTGGTACTCTCTAGATTACTTCGAATTCTATTCTCTTTTTCTGCGCGGTTGTCTGGTTCCCCCATGCATACATCAATTTTACATGATAACAAGTTTTCAACAAAAAACAACACTGCAGGGCCATTTACAATTCCTGACAAAAATCAAAACACAACTGGACCAACGTCTTGGTCCCAAAATCCTGGTCACAAACCAACGTGACCCTGGTCACTCCTGCAATACATTCGCCTGGATTCCAATGACCAATTCACCAGCTTTCCGCTCCACAGGTCACTTACCTGGAGACTGGGAAGGCAATTTACATCAAAAATACAATGATACCGAAAAAAGATTCAAAAACATTGCACACATGGTCCCTACAATACATTAAACATCACATGCATGGAGAAACAACAACAATTTTATCGCGCAACAATAAAAAATCTACAACGGCTATGCGTTACTCATAAGTTCTTAATATAGGATACACGACACAACACAACCAATACCATTAAGTATTTTAAATTTTCTTCACAAAAAATATATTACTGTGCCAAATAGTTTCACTTTGAGGGAAAACTGTTTTATCCTGATTCCACACTCGGTCACTGCCAGTGGCTTACAAATTCTCCAGGAACCCTCCAACACAAAAAGTAGGTACTTGTCTGTTCTTAACATATAATTATTCATTGACCATGCTATCCGTATCCAGACTCGAGACATCCCTCTCAGCCAAAACGTTCTGGAGACCATTCCAAAATCATAATTCCCCCCAAAATTCAATCCACATAAACAGGGGCGGCCTCTTCGCCTTTCTTCTTATTCTGCTCTCCAGAACCCCTAACATTCCGAATCCGTCGGAATAATAAAACCCAAAAAGCGCGGATTAACCTTCCGTAACTACGGTAACTACATGGGACGCTCATCAGGGAATCTCAATACGTGAAATGGTGGGCCCTCGATAGACCACTTTCATTACCATATCTCCACCGATTCCCAAAACACCGAAAAAATTTCTCCAAATAGTCAGGCATGAGTTCAGAACTCGATCCATACTACAGCAAGGTCACAAAATTCACTAATAAAAATTTTCAAAACTATCAATAAAATTTGGCACTCATAAATCTCACTAAAATCAACTTTTAACTATGTCAAACTTTCGGAAAAAAATTCAAAAACCGAATTATACCATGGTCACCGACAAAAAAATGCAAAGTACAAAGTCAATTATTAATTTCTTTCTTTTAAAATATTGTCAATCAGCCTCCAAGGCTTTTCCACGAAATCAAACCAAAGTTTTTGTTTTTTTTCAAAATCACCAGTGTCAAAATCCACAATTCATCAATATTAAAATTACTAAGTTACTTATTTTCAACAAACTCTGATTAAATTTAAATCCGACTTTTTTTCTAAAAATTTTAACATTCAAAATGGCCGACATGTGGGGAAAATTACCCGCTTGACTCAAAAAAACGTTCATTTCAAAGATGGCAGCCATGTCTACGTGACTGGTTATTAAAAAAAAATTTTTTTTCCATTCATCCTTCAGCCAATGAGAGACAAGGAGGGGGGGGGGTAAGTTGGTTCTTTTCACAAAATCAACCCCAAAGGATTTTACAATTATACGCCATTTTTATTTTTCCTCCAAAATTCAAATAATTCACCAGCTTCTTAAAATTATCCAATTAATCAGGGTAACAAACCTTAGTACTTCTAAAATTCAAACTAAAAAAATAGGCACTTGCTCTTTCTGGAGTTTATTCATTTATCCGTTTATCTACGAAAAATTCTTAATCTCTCAAATCACAATTTATGTCTTCACCCACAACCTGCGTTAATCAAAGACATCAATCAAAGATCAAAAATTTGAAGAAATCGACCACAATCGTATTCCCAGAAAAAAAAATATATATACATATATACATTGTGCGGAGCAGAGTAACACGAAAAACCTCTTGGAGCAGGGCACCACCATTTATCTCTTATTCTGACATATTCAAAACTCCAAAAAACACAGGAAAATGTAGGCTTCCACGCCTTTCGAAAAACCATCGAATTGCCTAATTAGGACATTTTCCAAAAACAGGATCTCTGAATTGGCGAGTTTTCTGTAAAAACTACTTTCATTACCGTGAGTCCAAAAAGATCCAAAACATACAACTTAGCCGAATCTCCAACAATTGACTCAAAATCAGACCCTCAATCCGAATGAAAAACAGCATTGTGATCCAAGATAAAAAAAATTACATTCTCAACTAAAAGTTTCAAAATTACTTCTTTAAAAATTAACTTTTTCCTTGCACGGATAAAAACTCACTAGAATTACAAAATTATTTAAATCCATCATAACATTATGAGTCAAATGACATAAATGCATGGGTAATCTCAACAAAAAAAATACAGCTTCAATCGAAAAACGAAAAAATTCCAAAATGGCGGCTGAAATTTTTCTTCTAAAATTCACCACGTGTTCTACCGGTCAAAAAAATCTTCCCTAGGGGGGGGGTTGTCGTTGGTGCACATGAATTCTGCAACAATTACTGCTAAATCACTTGCCTTCAGGGTGGGAGCACATATTCTTTAGTCTTTCTCTCTCTCTTTTTTCTCCGTGGCATATACTTCAGTCTCTCTCTCTCTCTCTCTCTCTCTCTCTCTCTCTTCCTTTATAGCATACACAGTCCTTTTTTTTTTTTTTTTTTTTTTTTCTATCTTCAAAACAATTAAAACTATGGCAAATGACCTTCCACAATTCAATCATACAGCAAAAAAAAATTTTCCTCTTTCTTTCTGTCTTTCCTCACAAAATTTCAAATTATACATATCAAAACAAAATATCCCTTCTTCTTTTTCTCTTTCTTTGGCATATACACTCTGTCTCTCCCTTTTTTTCATAGCATACAAACTGTCTCCCCTTTTTCTATATTTAAACAATTTAAACAATCTATTAGCATTTTTGATAACATTTTTTTTTTTAAAACAAATCTAAAAATTTATTGCAAAGTTCAAGCTTATACAACAAAAATTAATTGTCTCTTTCTTCTTCTTTTTTTAAAACAATGTCTCTCCTTCTTTCCTCCAGTCAAGTCTTTAAGTCGGATTTCTTTTTTCTCTCTGAAAGTACTTAAAACAATGTCCCTTTTGTCTTCTTTTTTTTTTTTTGTTTTCTTTTCAACATTCTATCTTAACTTCAATTTTTTTTGGTGTCTAATTTAGTCAGACTTCGTCTTTTCGTATATTAATTCAAGTTTTTATTGTAAAAATCACTAAGTAACGCTTTTTTTTCTCTTTTTCTTTTCTCTTAATGTCAGTCTCTTTTTTTCTATAGTCTGTTTCTAAAAACAAGTGTGTGTGTGTGTGTGTGTGTGTGCGCGTTCGTTACTTACGTTTTTCTTTTTAAGTTCTATCACGTTTTTTTTTCTTCTTCTTTCTTTCCTTTGCTTCATTTTTCTGCCTTTCTTTTCTTCTCTGTCTAGTGGCACGTTGTCCAGGTTCGAATCTGATCACGTCTTTATGGCGTGACTGGTCTTAAGGCACCAAATATCTATTATGTTACGTAGCGCCTTTTCTTTTCTTCTCTGTCTAGTCTTCTATCTCTAATGGTCTGGTATATCTTCTACAGGTCTCGTCTGGTCTTTCTTATCTGGGGATTCCGTGTCTGGTTCTGCTGGGGACCATTTCTTATCAGAAGCCTTGTGTCATTGTTAGCTTTTAGTAATAACAACAAGACTTCGATTTACCTTTGATGTTATTTTATTCCGGATCCCAGGCCAGACAACTGCGCAGTCAGCTCACATCTTGCTAGCTTCTAACTACTGCAACTGCCTTACTCTGCAACTGACTAACTGCAACCTTCTGAGTTCCTTACACCTTAAACCGGAAGAGCTTCTATTGCCTTCCGATTCTCACGGTCCCTTTCCGCAAGGCAAAGTCAGAGTGAGGTCAAGCATTGTCACTCACTCTCAAGGCCATCAGCTGTACTGATTGCCATAAGGATCTCTATATTACCTAAAAAGTAATAGGGATCCAATTAATATGTAACAATAGTGGTAGAACCATCGCCACTGTTGAGGTACGGGGAGATTGGTCATTCCATTATATCGTATAAATTCAATACTTTAATAGATAAAAAATTAAATGTAGATTTAATTCTAATATATATCACTCAAATTTATTTCAAATGCATTTAGGTATACCAAAAATGGTCATAAAATGCTTTTTGACAAAATGACATTAGCCCCCCCCCCGAAATTTTTGGAGTTGGTCTTATAGTTTTCTAATTACAGTATAAATAAAGAGATTATTATGTTAGAATAGAAAAAAAAAAATTACGGTGTCTTTTCTATGAAGAAAATAAGTAACGAAAATCGAAAAATAAAATGTAAATAAATAATAAATAATTAATCTTTTGGCGATTTCTTTTTTACTCATTTTGATAATTATTTTAATTGGCTATTATCTTATAAAAGAAAAAATTATACATCGGTACATTTTCAATCGAGATTTTCTTCAAAAAGTATACTTTGATGTAATAAAATGAGGTTTGCATTAATTAGATATTTATTTCTAGAACTAAAAATATAACATTTTAAACTTAAATCAGGCTTTTCATATTTTAAATGAATTTTATATAATAATTTTCATAGCAAAAATACTAGATTAAAATTTTGAAATGAAATAACTAATGCATTATAAAAGTCATTAATTGATAAATCAATACTGAAAATTTCATTAAAATCGGATAATTACCTGATTTTTTGTGAATTTCTTTGCATGCGAATGTTATATTAAAATTGTAACAAGCGCTTAAAACCATTGAATGTCGGATCGCGCCGAAATTGACTAAAACTTTAAATGTATTAAAAATAAACTGCATATGTAATGATATTTTTCTTTTTTTAATGAAAGTTATAAAAAAAATAAACTGCATATGTAATGATATTTTTCTTTTTTTAATGATAGTCATTATGTTACTGCTTATAGATTTAGACAAAAGCTTGACCTTAAATAATAGATTTAATTAATTTTAATTCGTTTTTAAAATTTGTAGCAGACAACAAATTGGGTATAGATAATAAAGGTACATATCCATATGTACCTCTATTATCATTAACGCCATAAATTCATTAAATATAATAGTATCCATATTTTGTTGTTGTTAATAATGTTGTATCCATAAATATTTCCAGACAGAGAACTAGACGCAGTCGAAGGAAATTCGGAGAATGTGGTTGCAGTAGACCCAGAAATATTTCCAGACAGAGAAACTAAACGCAGTCGAAGGAAATTCGGAGATGTGGTTGCAGTAGACCCAGAAATATTTCCAGACAGAGAACTAGACGCAGTCGAAGAAATTCGGAGAATATGGTTGCAGTAGACCCAGCCGCTTCCTCCGTTGAGGAAAGAATTCAAGGACAACGTGTATTTTTGTGAAGCTTCCATGAAGTGAAGACAATATCAAGTCTGTTCCCTCCAATTACCATGTAGCTCCAAAATTGTTTGATAGAACTAAGCTATCAGAAGAGAAGAAATCAAACAGCGAGACACTGCTAAAAGTTAAAAAAGAGAAAGAAAAAGCAAAACAATCAGCTAAAAGCAAGACAGAAATTTGGATTTCTAATTTACAACTATAAAGCTACATCCCTTAAATGCAAGACAAAACAATATACGGCACCCTCCAGCACGGATGAAAAACCTGTACTGGGTATGACGTTAAACTACAGCCTACTACATACATTATTTTATAGCCTTTATGACTGAATTGAAAGTGCTGCTCAAAAGTATTTGAACATAGAAATGAAATGTAGACCCAACAAATTAATAAAGAGACAAACACATTGTTTTTATAGCCTTTATTACTGAATTGAAAGTGCTTCTCAAAAGTATTTGAACATAAAAATCAATTTTCGACCCAACAAATTAAAAAGAGACAAACACATTGTTTTTATAGCCTTTATTACTGAATTGAAAGTGCTGCTCAAAAGTATTTGAACATAAAAATCAAATATGTAACTCAACAAATTAATAAAAAGACAAACACATTGTTTTTATAGCCTTTATTACTGAATTGAAAGAGTCTCCAAAAGGTATTGAACATAAAAATCCAAAATGTAGACATCTCCCAAAAAAGAGAGATAAAAACACATTGTTTTTATAGCCTTTATTACTGAATTGAAAGTGCTGCTCAAAAGTATTTGAACATAAAAATCAAATGTAGACCCAACAAATTAATAAAGAGACAAACACATTGTTTTTATAGCCTTTATTACTGAATTGAAAGTGCTGCTCAAAAGTATTTGAACATAAAAATCAATGTAGACCCAACAAATTAATAAAGAGACAAACACATTGTTTTTATAGCCTTTATTACTGAATTGAAAGTGCTGCTCAAAAGTATTTGAAAAAATCAAATTAGACCCAACAAATTAATAAAGAGACAAACACATTGTTTTTATAGCCTTTATTACTGAATTGAAAGTGCTGCTCAAAAGTATTTGAACATAAAAATCAAATGTAGACCCAACAAATTAATAAAGAGACAAACACATTGTTTTATAGCCTTTATTACTGAATTGAAAGTGCTGCTCAAAAGTATTTGAACAAAAATCAATGTAGACCAACAAATTAATAAAGAGACAACACATTGTTTTTATAGCCTTTATTACTGAATTGAAAGTGCTGCTCAAAAGTATTTGAACATAAAAATCAAATGTAGACCCAACAAATTAATAAAGAGACAAACACATTGTTTTTATAGCCTTTATTACTGAATTGAAAGTGCTGCTCAAAAGTATTTGAACATAAAAATCAATGTAGACCAACAAATTAATAAAGAGACAAACACATTGTTTTTATAGCCTTTATTACTGAATTGAAAGTGCTGCTCAAAAGTATTTGAACATAAAAATCAATGTAGACCAACAAATTAATAAAGAGACAAACACATTGTTTTTATAGCCTTTATTACTGAATTGAAAGTGCTGCTCAAAAGTATTTAACATAAAAATCATATGTCGACCCAACAAATTAATAAAGAGACCAACACATTGTTTTTATAGCCTCTATTACTGAATTAAAAGTGCTGCTCAAAAGTATTTAATATAAAAATCATATGTCGACTCAACAAATTAATAAAGAGAAAACACATTGTTTTTATAGCCTTTATTACTGAATTGAAAGTGCTGCTCAAAAGTATTTAAACATAAAAATCATATGTCGACTCAACAAATTAATAAAGAGAAAACACATTGTTTTTATAGCCTTTATTACTGAATTGAAAGTGCTGCTCAAAAGTATTTGAACATAAAAATCAATGTAGACCCAACAAATTAATAAAGAGACAAACACATTGTTTTTATAGCCTTTATTACTGAATTGAAAGTGCTGCTCAAAAGTATTTGAACATAAAAATCAATGTAGACCAACAAATTAATAAAGAGACAAACACATTGTTTTTATAGCCTTTATTACTGAATTGAAAGTGCTGCTCAAAAGTATTTGAACATAAAAATCAATGTAGACCCAACAAATTAATAAAGAGACAAACACATTGTTTTTATAGCCTTTATTACTGAATTGAAAGTGCTGCTCAAAAGTATTTGAACATAAAAATCAATGTAGACCAACAAATTAATAAAGACACATTGTTTTTATAGCCTTTATTACTGAATTGAAAGTGCTGCTCAAAAGTATTTGAACATAAAAAATCATGTAGACCAACAAATTAATAAAGAGACAAACACATTGTTTTTATAGCCTTTATTACTGAATTGAAAGTGCTGCTCAAAAGTATTTGAACATAAAAATCAAATGTAGACCAACAAATTAATAAAGAGACAAACACATTGTTTTTATAGCCTTTATTACTGAATTGAAAGTGCTGCTCAAAAGTATTTGAACATAAAAATCAATGTAGACCAACAAATTAATAAAGAGACAAACACATTGTTTTATAGCCTTTATTACTGAATTGAAAGTGCTGCTCAAAAGTATTTGAACATAAAAATCAAATGTAGACCAACAAATTAATAAAGAGACAACACATTGTTTTTATAGCCTTTATTACTGAATTGAAAGTGCTGCTCAAAAGTATTTGAACATAAAAATCAAATGTAGACCCAACAAATTAATAAAGAGACAAACACATTGTTTTTATAGCCTTTATTACTGAATTGAAAGTGCTGCTCAAAAGTATTTGAACATAAAAATCAATGTAGACCAACAAATTAATAAAGAGACAAACACATTGTTTTTATAGCCTTTATTACTGAATTGAAAGTGCTGCTCAAAAGTATTTGAACATAAAATCAAATGTAGACCCAACAAATTAATAAAGAGACAAACACATTGTTTTTATAGCCTTTATTACTGAATTGAAAGTGCTGCTCAAAAGTATTTGAACATAAAAATCAAATGTAGACCAACAAATTAATAAAGAGACAAACACATTGTTTTTATAGCCTTTATTACTGAATTGAAAGTGCTGCTCAAAAGTATTTGAACATAAAAATCAATGTAGACCCAACAAATTAATAAAGAGACAACACATTGTTTTTATAGCCTTTATTACTGAATTGAAAGTGCTGCTCAAAAGTATTTGAACATAAAAATCAATGTAGACCAACAAATTAATAAAGAGAAACACATTGTTTTTATAGCCTTTATTACTGAATTGAAAGTGCTGCTCAAAAGTATTTGAACATAAAAATCAAATGTAGACCAACAAATTAATAAAGAGACAACACATTTTTTATAGCCTTTATTACTGAATTGAAAGTGCTGCTCAAAAGTATTTGAACATAAAAATCAAATGTAGACCCAACAAATTAATAAAGAGACAAACACATTGTTTTATAGCCTTTATTACTGAATTGAAAGTGCTGCTCAAAAGCATATGTCGACCCAACAAATTAATAAAGAGACAAACACATTGTTTTTATAGCCTTTATTACTGAATTGAAAGTGCTGCTCAAAAGTATTTGAACATAAAAATCAATGTAGACCAACAAATTAATAAAGAGACAAACACATTGTTTTTATAGCCTTTATTACTGAATTGAAAGTGCTGCTCAAAAGTATTTGAACATAAAAATCAATGTAGACCCAACAAATTAATAAAGAGACAAACACATTGTTTTTATAGCCTTTATTACTGAATTGAAAGTGCTGCTCAAAAGTATTTGAACATAAAAATCAATGTAGACCAACAAATTAATAAAGAGAAAACACATTGTTTTTATAGCCTTTATTACTGAATTGAAAGTGCTGCTCAAAAGTATTTGAACATAAAAATCAATGTAGACCAACAAATTAATAAAGAGACAACACATTTTTTTTTATAGCCTTTATTACTGAATTGAAAGTGCTGCTCAAAAGTATTTGAACATAAAAATCAAATGTAGACCCAACAAATTAATAAAGAGACAAACACATTGTTTTTATAGCCTTTATTACTGAATTGAAAGTGCTGCTCAAAAGTATTTGAACATAAAAATCAAATGTAGACCAACAAATTAATAAAGAGACAACACATTGTTTTTATAGCCTTTATTACTGAATTGAAAGTGCTGCTCAAAAGTATTTGAACATAAAAATCAAATGTAGACCAACAAATTAATAAAGAGACAACACATTGTTTTATAGCCTTTATTACTGAATTGAAAGTGCTGCTCAAAAGTATTTGAACATAAAAATCAAATGTAGACCAACAAATTAATAAAGAGACAAACACATTGTTTTTATAGCCTTTATTACTGAATTGAAGTGCTGCTCAAAATTTGAACATAAAATCAATGTAGACCAACAAATTAATAAAGAGACAACACATTTTTTTATAGCCTTTATTACTGAATTGAAAGTGTGCTCAAAAGTATTTGAACATAAAAATCAAATGTAGACCAACAAATTAATAAAGAGACAAACACATTGTTTTTATAGCCTTTATTACTGAATTGAAAGTGCTGCTCAAAAGTATTTGAACAAAAAATCAAATGTAGACCCAACAAATTAATAAAGAGACAAACACATTGTTTTATAGCCTTATTACTGAATTGAAAGTGCTGCTCAAAAGTATTTGAACAAAAAATCAAATGTAGACCAAAAATTAATAAAGAGACAACACATTGTTTTTATAGCCTTTATTACTGAATTGAAAGTGCTGCTCAAAAGTATTTGAACATAAAAATCAAATGTAGACCAACAAATTAATAAAGGAAACACATTTTTTTATAGCCTTTATTACTGAATTGAAAGTGCTGCTCAAAAGTATTTGAACAAAAAATCAAATGTAGACCCAACAAATTAATAAAGAGACAAACACATTGTTTTTATAGCCTTTATTACTGAATTGAAAGTGCTGCTCAAAGTATTTGAACATAAAAATCAAATGTAGACCAACAAATTAATAAAGAGACAAACACATTGTTTTATAGCCTTTATTACTGAATTGAAAGTGCTGCAAAGTATTTGAACATAAAAATCAAATGTAGACCCAACAAATTAATAAAGAGACAACACATTGTTTTTATAGCCTTTATTACTGAATTGAAAGTGCTGCTCAAAAGTATTTGAACAAAAAAATCAAATGTCGACCAACAAATTAATAAAGGGACAAACACATTGTTTTTATAGCCTTATTACTGAATTGAAAGTGCTGCTCAAAAGTATTTGAACAAAAAATCAAATGTAGACCAACAAATTAATAAAGAGACAAACACATTTTTTTTATAGCCTTTATTACTGAATTGAAAGTGCTGCTCAAAAGTATTTGAACATAAAAATCAAATGTAGACCAAAAAATTAATAAAGAGACAACACATTGTTTTTATAGCCTTTATTACTGAATTGAAAGTGCTGCTCAAAAGTATTTGAACATAAAAATCAAATGTAGACCAAATTAATAAAGAGACAAACACATTGTTTTTATAGCCTTTATTACTGAATTGAAAGTGCTGCTCAAAAGTATTTGAACAAAAATCAAATGTAGACCAACAAATTAATAAAGAGACAACACATTGTTTTATAGCCTTTATTACTGAATTGAAAGTGCTGCTCAAAAGTATTTGAACATAAAAATCAAATGTAGACCCAACAAATTAATAAAGAGACAACACATTGTTTTTATAGCCTTTATTACTGAATTGAAAGTGCTGCTCAAAAGTATTTGAACATAAAATCAAATGTAGACCCAACAAATTAATAAAGAGACAAACACATTGTTTTTATAGCCTTTATTACTGAATTGAAAGTGCTGCTCAAAAGTATTTGAACAAAAAATCAAATGTAGACCAAAAAATTAATAAAGAGACAAACACATGTTTTTATAGCCTTTATTACTGAATTGAAAGTGCTGCTCAAAAGTATTTGAACATAAAAATCAAATGTAGACCAACAAATTAATAAAGGACAAACACTTTTTTTATAGCCTTTATTACTGAATTGAAAGTGCTGCTCAAAAGTATTTGAACAAAAATCAATGTAGACCCAACAAATTAATAAAGAGACAAACACATTGTTTTTATAGCCTTTATTACTGAATTGAAAGTGCTGCTCAAAAGTATTTGAACAAAAAAATCAAATGTAGACCCAACAAATTAATAAAGAGACAACACATTGTTTTTATAGCCTTTATTACTGAATTGAAAGTGCTGCTCAAAAGTATTTGAACATAAAAATCAAATGTAGACCAACAAATTAATAAAGAGACAACACATTGTTTTTATAGCCTTTATTACTGAATTGAAAGTGCTGCTCAAAAGTATTTGAATAAAAAATCAAATGTAGACCCAACAAATTAATAAGAGACAACACATTTTTTTATAGCCTTTATTACTGAATTGAAAGTGCTGCTCAAAAGTATTTGAACATAAAATCAAATGTAGACCCAACAAATTAATAAAGAGACAACACATTGTTTTTATAGCCTTTATTACTGAATTGAAAGTGCTGCTCAAAAGTATTTGAACATAAAAATCAAATGTAGACCAACAAATTAATAAAGAGACAAACACATTTTTTTTTATAGCCTTTATTACTGAATTGAAAGTGCTGCTCAAAAGTATTTGAACAAAAAATCAAATGTAGACCAACAAATTAATAAGAGACAAACATTTTTTTTATAGCCTTTATTACTGAATTGAAAGTGCTGCTCAAAAGTATTTGAACATAAAATCAAATGTAGACCCAACAAATTAATAAAGAGACAACACATTGTTTTTATAGCCTTTATTACTGAATTGAAAGTGCTGCTCAAAAGTATTTGAACATAAAAATCAAATGTAGAAACAAATTAATAAAGAGACAAACACATTGTTTTATAGCCTTTATTACTGAATTGAAAGTGCTGCTCAAAGTAATTGAACATAAAATCAAATGTAGACCAACAAATTAATAAAGAGAAAACACTGTTTTAAAGCCTTTATTACTGAATTGAAAGAATTAATTTATTTTTAAAGCTTTATTACTGAATTGAAAGTGCTGCTCAAAAGTATTTGAACATAAAAATCAAATATAGACCCAACAATTAATAAAGGACAAACACATTGTTTTATATTTTATTACTGAATTGAAAGTGCTACTCAAAAGTATTGAACAAAAATCAAATGTAGACCAACAAATTAATAAAGAGACAAACACATTGTTTTTTTAGCCTTTATTACTGAATTGAAAGTGCTGCTCAAAAGTATTTGAACATAAAAATCAAATGTAGACCAACAAATTAATAAAGAGACAAACACATTCTTTTTATAGCCTTTATTACTGAATTGAAAGTGCTGCTCAAAAGTATTTGAACATAAAAATCAAATGTAGACCCAACAAATTATAAAGGGACAAACACATTGTTTTTATAGCCTTATTACTGAATTGAAAGTGCTGCTCAAAAGTATTTGAACATAAAAATAAAATGTAAACCAACAAATTAATAAAGGGCCAAACACTTTATTTTAAAAGCCTTCATTACTGAATTGAAAGTGCTACTCAAAAGTATTTGAACATAAAAATCAAATGTAGACCCAACAAATTAATAAAGAGACAAACACATTGTTTTTATAGCCTTTATTACTGAATTGAAAGTGCTATTCAAAAGTATTTGAACAAAAAAATCAAATGTAGACCCAACAAATTAATAAAGGGACAAATACATTGTTTTTATAGCCTATATTACTGAATTGAAAGTGCTACTCAAAAGTATTTGAACAAAAAAATCAAATGTAGACCAAACAAATTAATAAAGAGACAAAGACATTGTTTTTATAGCCTATATTACTTAATTGAAAGTGCTGCTCAAAATATTTGAACATAAAATCAAATGTAGACCAACAAATTAATAAAGAGACAATCACATTGTTTTTATAGCCTTTATTACTGAATTGAAAGTGCTACTCAAAAGTATTTGAACATAAAAATCAAATGTAGACCAAACAAATTAATAAAGGGACAAACACATTATTTTTAAAGCTTTCTTACTGAATTGAAGTGCTACTCAAAAGTATTTGAACAAAAAATCAAATGTAGACCCAACAAATTAATAAAGAGACGGACACATTTTCTTTATATCCTTTATTACTGAATTGAGAGTGCTACTCAAAAGTATTTGAACAAAAAAATCAAATGTAGACCGAACAAATTAATAAAGAGACACACACATTGTTTTTATAGCCTTTATTACTGAATTGAGAGTGCTGCTCGAAATTATTTGAACATAAAATTCAAATGTAGACCGAACAAATTAATAAAGAGACAAACACATTTTTTTTATAGCCTTTATTACTGAATTGAAAGTGCAACTCAAAAGTATTTGAACATAAAAATCAAATGTAGACCCAACAAATTAATAAAGAGACAAACACATTGTTTTTATAGCCCTTATTACTGAATTGAAAGTGCTGCTCAAAAGTATTTGATCATATAAATCAAATTGTGACCTGATTCAGATTTTGAAATTAGAAAAAGAAAGAAAGAAAAAAACCGAAATGTAAATTCGCCACGTGGCCTCGACCAGAGAACCAAAACAGATGGTGGCTATGAAATGATCATATCGAAAGTGGATTTTCGGGTGGACATAGGACCTCCCAGAAGCAAGGATCTTTAAATGGGCGGCGATCGAGAAGTGACCAGACTAAAGGCGCGGAACAAATATCCAGAGGTCGATGCTGGAGAAATTCAAGTGTCCTGGGAGGCCTCCCGTTAGGAAACACTCGAGTTAACTGTAAGGGCTGGAGACAGCACTTTGATACAACCAGACTGATGTCGTTCGGAGGAATTTGACCATGATTGTCTTGAACAGAATTTTTTTCTTGTTTTCCCTTCCACTTAAGAAAAGAGATAAACTCTTGTTTAAAATCGGAATTAAAGAAAATCAAATGTATTTAAAAACACTCAAGTAGCCGGAAGAACTGAAGCCCCTGCCGATTTGGCGAAAGTGAAATCGATTGGCTGGTTAGAACTACAGGAGGGCGGTTACCCTGCCAAAGTGCGAGGTGCAGAGAGTTACTAATATCTTCATGCCGGCCGGAAATAAAATTGTTCCGATTGAAATATTATTTAACTGAGACAATTTTGCTTGAGAATCAGATGAGGCCGAACGGGCAGATTAAGCCAAACCAGGCTTGAGAGCAGATGTTGTGATTGCTTGAGAATCACATGAGCTGATCGGGCTAGCTGAGAAGATTAACGCAAATACTGAGAACCGAGAGTAACTGACTTCAGCTAAGACGATTTGAAAATTTAGTCAACTTTACAAACTGCTTTGCACAATACTTTGCAGAAGACCAGAAGTTATCAATTACGGGTCCATCACTCCCACAGTCTTGAGAAATAATTGTTTTTATTCTTTTGTTATTTGAATATAAATTTTGTTATGTTTGAAGAAGAAAAAGATTCGTTGTTTTTTATGTGACCACTAGGCCGCCATTAATCTTGGAAATCAATTTCTATAGCAGATTTCTAGTCGTTTGAGATCTGAACACAACGTGGGCATTCGGCTAGACTTTCAGCAAATATAGAGACCCTGCAATCCTTGGTTGATGCAGAAAATCCGATCTTGACGGCCAATTTCGGAAATTTCTGTGAGCCCTTTTGCTCAGTAGCGACCGACGGGTTATAAAAATGTAGACCCAACAATTTAATAAAGGCACCAGGGCAAGGTCTAAAAGGAAAAGGAAACCCACAGTAGACCCTGAATATCATTATTATTAATACTAGCAAATATATGCACCCTCCGGGTTCAAGTATTTAAGTTTAATGTAATGAAATATTATATTAAATTAGAAAGGCTAATGAAACTAAATAAGAATACCGATAAAAAGATTTGAAACAGAGGGAGTATAATAAAAAATGGAACAACTGAAACTTACTCTTCCATCACTCTCATCTTTCATTGTTATTTTTTCTAATTTAAGTATTTAGTTAAAAGAGGAAGTAAAGAATAAAATGACAGTTATCTTTTTTTATTAATGGATTTCATTTAAGATTCATTGAAGAGATTTTTGCTTATATTCATTAAAATAAAACCAAACAATTAGAAATCAATAATACTAAGCACATATTTAATAAAATCACATTTTTAATATCAATATGCAAATTAGCCTTCCCATTCACACTGTAAACCACTATTTTGTTGTATATATAAATATAATTGCATGTTGTCAGTATGTAGAGATGGTTAACAGTATTAATAATGTAAAACAATTTTATTAATAATTGAGGTTTAAATAAAAATACAATCATGGAAAATGTGATGTCAATAACTAAGGGAATAGTGATATGAGTAGTAATATAGTTTCGGTTACAGACAGAAAAGCACACAATCTCTATTATAATAAGATGTAGGATAATGTCAGAAATATTAGGATTGTCTGACTGTAAATACCCCACCAAAAAATCCACGTGGACATTATTAAAGACAAAAATTTAAAATGCTGCATTCAGGATCAAAAATACACCATTTTCTACCCCAAAAATAAATGGGAAACAAAACAATTACACAAAAATAAAAACAAATCAGTAGCATGGCTAAACTAATGCCCGAAATATCGGGCATTAGTTTCCAAACTGACATCGAGTAAATGACCCTTGACAACACTATGTGTATCTCTGCTCGAGTTTAATATCACACACATAATTTCTTTAATTCAACACACTATGTTTTTGACACAATAAACACAGTTATCTACAGTACATTATTCAAAGTCTGGTCGAGAAAACGAAACGAGAACGAGGGACAGTTTTTTTTTAATCTAAGGGCCCGATTCTGGCTGTTGATGATGGCTATGCGGTTTACTTGGAAGATTAGTTTATCGTTTTAAAGTTACTAACTCTTAACTAATGTAGTCTAAGACAATAGACCCGTGACCCACAAAATCCTAGGCTGTCGTGAGCTTTCATTTCCCATAAGTATGGATCCCTCACCCACTTCCGGATCTGGTTCTGCATTATCGATGGGTATCTCTCTGTTCAGCCCCGACATTTCTGAGTGTTGGACCCTTTCTAACCCCACAGTGTCAGTTACAATGTTTTAACTGATGTCTTTGACTGAAGTACGTTTATCTATCTTCCATCTAACAATCCATCTTCTTACTATTAATCCTAATATTATGAGTATGATAACGATGGCAGCACAAACCCCTATAATCAATTTCATCGGGGTTTCTTAAATCTTGAGTTACCGTTGACTTGTGCAGCTAGCACCATGTAATCATGAGCTGTGCACCCATTCTCTATCTGTATAGTGGATAGTGGGGCTCGGACAACAAGCTTACTCCGGGATTTTTCACCACAAAATACCATGAAATGCAAGTCATCGGTTGTTGCAACCATCCAAGATGCTCGATCAACCCTGATTGCAATTGGAAGTCGAGTGTTTGTTTTGATAGTTACCCGACAGTTCTTTTCTACTCCTGCCCGATTATGTCGAAAAAGTGACATCTCACAAGACTCGAATTACTGAGGCAAACAGGACCGGAAACCTCGCATAATTTGTTGGTAATTTCCGAGCACCGTGCTGCCTCACTTAACAATATGTATCGGGGTCCAGCCCTATTCACAGCGATCATTTCCGACTCCAACTCAAACCTGGCCGACAACTTTGAATTGTCCGCCGAACCAGAGCGTGTGATTAATGGAAAGGGATGATTTAAAATACTATCCATCACGTAAGTGTGTTCTCTATCTAACAATGGAACATCTACAACAACTACAATAGACCTTGAGTCAAAAAGTGTCCTACAACCCAATGTTCAATAATAATTCCATATGTCCTCATCTGGATCACTTGCCAATTTGAAGTTATCCGGTAGCACTTGAGCTATATTATACAGTAATTCCCTCAGGTCGTGCGGAGCGATTATGCTAGGAGACAAATGGCCAATCGACAATAAGTTGAGTTGTAGTTCCAAGTGACCCAAAGCTATGCGGACATCCGAGAAGTATTTCCTTAATCTATCAACCATAATTGTGTATAACCAGTGTCTATGCGTGAGAATGTCTAACCTGGAAACTCGTTTATCTAATCCCTGTGTCACGTTCACCATGGAAATCGCAATACCTTTAAGACTAGAAATGAGCTCGTTTATTTTGTGCCTATTATCTGATACTTCATGTCTCGTAACATTTACAACAGAGATGCTATCTTCTATCACATGCAATATCCACCCCTGTGTATCTGCTAATTTCCCCAATGCCTTCTTGATTACATGAAGATCATCCTCCGATGCAACACCAAAAAGGTAGCTCACGGCATTTCCAACAAATGACAACATGGAACGCTTCGCCCTATGAGTCATGGACCTATAATCTTTGTATTTTAATAGCAATTGCTCGCGTTCTACTTTAATTTCCTTACATTCTCTGTTTACGCTATTTATCAGAGTTTCGAAGGTGACATCTTTAAGGGACTCCTATGGGAAGTCTTCTTTTGCGCCTGCCTGAATATGTTTGATATATCCTTCTAATAGCTGGAATGCAACATCATACTGTGTCAAATCGATTGAGAATGTAATTAGCCACCTCGCACGCGTGAGCGATATTTCACTTCGTTCACGAAAGATGACGTTCTGGTAGCTCTCAATCGCTAAGCTTAACCCAGGAACCAACAACAGGATCAAGAGAACGAGGTTCGCCATCTGAAACGAAAGAGATACGGCAGTTAGCTTCGTTCTGTATCAGCCCCAGACACGGCGAACACAGTTCAAACTTTAACTACTATTTAACTTAATGTCGTGTTCACGGACTTCCAAACCCATGTGTCTTGTTATAAGGTTTACCTAACTTCATTTCATGTACTTCTCGTACCTCGCAAACTCACCCTAACCTATACTACAGCATATCTGCCAGCAAGTCTACAAGACTTTTCAACTGCTCTTTCTTAGTCTTGCGTTCATCTACAGAGCGTGTAGGCACATCAGTTATTTCGGGTACAATAGCTGTTTGTTCTACCTGTACAACGTCGGTCACCTCCTCATCAGGTGATCCATCAGGGGTTTTCCCTTCCACATTAGTGGAATCTAATGTCCACCCCTCCAAACAATCATCTGTACGGGTGGGCGAGTCGTTAGACATGCATCCAACCTCAACAGTCAACACGTTTTTATCCGCCGTTTTGCGTCGTGTCATGATACGACGCCCCATTAATGGAACATCCGACTTGTCATCTGATTTGTGTCTTCTCGTAGCAGTAACTTCACGCTCACTCATCTTTCTTCGTGACTAGATTGCTGCCGCCCTGGCAAATAAATGAGCTCCTTTTATATCGTCGGTGTAATTTGCATGGGCGAAGCCACGCTCACGCCACGAACGAGAGAGAATCGAGATCACACCTTACAAATTCGCTCGTCAATGGTGACCATGCTTCTTCAGCTTAATTCAGGCAGAACCTGACAAGCTAAGCAGATGCGTTTCGCCGGAGGTAAGTAAGCTTGTTCATTACATGATTCCTCACGTTGGTGTCGACATTTGTGTACAGGAAAGTCGGTCTGTTCGTCCATGGATTCGCTGTCAGAATCGCTGGATTCTACCGGAGCAGCTACTACTACTTTCCGTAACGGCCTCTCTGTCGTGGGAATTTCCCATTCCTCAATGGACGCTGCCTGAAGATGCTCGGCATGCATCTTTGTGACTGAGTCAGTTAGCTGATCTTTAATTCTATAAGAGACAGGGCCAGTCTTTTCAACTACCACATAATATGGCCGCCAACGCATATCCAACTTCCCTCTTCTATGGTGGTTCTTATAGTACACTAAATCACCAACCTTAAACTCTACGTCCTTAGTCTTACTAAGAGATTTATCTATCGCTACTTTCCTCGCCTTTTTTATGTTATTCCTAACTAAAGTAAAACAACGATGCATTTCCTGTAGGGCGATTTCATGATCTTCATCACCATAATATATACGACGATGTCTCAGTATATTGTCTAAAGGCAAAATAACATCTCTGTTATAAAGCAAGTAATATGGTGAGAATTTTGTGGTTTCGCTTACGTGAAACCGGACGGCTGCTAACATTTGGTTGATGTAAACATCCCATTGCTGCCGTTTTTCTTCGCCAACACATTATGCATTGTCCTATGGAATCATTCTACCTTACCATTACTCTGAGGGTGATAAAACGAAGTTGTAACATGATGTATGTTTAGGTCTTTCAATGTTTTTTTCATGATCTTATTGATATTCTCTGGTCCGTTGTCAGTTAGAAGCTGAAGTGGTGCCCCAAATTTTGGGAAGACTTCGTCAATTAAAAGGTTTACCACTGTCTCTGCCTTCTTGTTAGGGACAGAAAACGTCTCTGGCCAGCCACTGTACATGTCTATGAAAGTAACTATATACTGGTTGCCTAAGTGAGTCTTTGGATAGGGTCTAGACACACCCAAAGCAAGCTTGGCAAAAGGGAATGGAGGCATATCACACTTCTGCATATGGGATTGCTGCTTTTTCAGATTCCTTGTCTGGCATTAAACGCATTTACCTACAAAATCATTTATATCTCTTAACAAACAGGGCCAGAAATATTTCCGTTTTATCGACTGAAAAGTTTATCCACACCCATGTGACCATTGTCTTCATGGTATTGAATGAGCACATTTTTTCTAAGGCGTGACGGGATATACAGTCTGATAAGAGGTTCATCATCAGGCTGAGACAAGTAATACACTATCTCATCCATTACTATATATTTTTCTGTTCTATTCTTTTAGCTCTACCATTTTTCAATCTACTCTTCAGGTCTAGAATCTCCTTGTCTGATTCCTGCTCCCTAATCATGTCTATCCCCTGCAATGTGGGACGTTCATGTGTCATTGACGACTTGTCAGGATTTTTATAGGATGCAAATTCCTTCGGTTCAATTAAATTTGAATGTATCGTACTAACTAAGTAATTCCTATCATCTATATCTACGAGAGAATCAACACTGTCATCCTCTACATCGGCGGTACGTGACAAGAGATCTGCGCAAACATTCTTTACCTTTGAGATACTGTATGCTACAATTTTAGCTTGCCATGCTCAGAGCCCAAGTCTGTATCTTCTTATTTTGTATAGGTGAATTAAGTAAGTGCCCTAGGGGTCGGTGGTCAGTGTAGATCGTAAATGCTGCACTATGCAAATAATGGTTTAGTTTTTGAAGGGTATAGTATATTGCATAAGCCTTCTTTTCTATCGTTGACCATCTAGTATCGCTTAACTTATGGGACAGTAAGTAAATTGTTTTTTTACCACTTTCTTTCCTTTTCCTCATAAACCAATTGGGATAAACATGCGCCAATTGATTGATCACAGGCGTCGGTATATAGTCTATACTCCCTGTTTGGGTCGGGATAGGCTAGTATCACCATATCCGCGAGCTTCTTTTTTAAACTATCGAAAGCAGCCTGACAAGCGTCGTCCCATTGAAAACGCGATACTTTCTAGTTAGATTAATTAGGGGCTCGGCTATATCAGAAATTTTTTTAATAAAGCGGCGATAGTACGAGGTCATTCCAATGAAGGCTCTAACTTGCCTAACAGCAGTTGGAGTGGAAACTGATTCTATAGCCCTTACTTTATTAAAATCTGGCTGTATCCCCCTCTGACTAACTTTGAACACTAGGTATTGAGTCTCTTTTTTAAAGAACTCGCATTTAGCTGGTTTCAACTTGAGGTTATGTTCACGCAAACTATTGAAGACTGCGTCTATATGATTCAAGTGATGTTCAACTCTGTTTGAAAATATTAAAATATCATCTAGATAGGCAAGAGCAAAATCTTCTTGTCCACGTAAAACAATTGACATCAACTCCTGAAAGACCCCGGGGGCATTTGCGAGTCCAAATGGCATGACATTAAAATGAAACAATCCCCTGTGACAAGTGAATGCACTTTTCTCCTTGTTACCCTCATGGAGTTTAACTTGCCAGTAACCTGATTTTAAATTAAGCTTCGAAAAGCGACGCTAGTATATCATCAATAACTGGAAGTGGACGGGCATATTTCTTTGTAAAATCAACACAAAATCTTTTACCACCATATTTCTTCTCAACTAATACTATTGTGAAACCCCACGGGCTATTGGACCTCTCAATTACGACTGCTTCCATCATTTCATCGACTGCTGAGTCAACCAACCTTCTTTGTTTAAGTGGGATGCGGTATGGCCGCTTCCTTATGGGGTCATGCGTTCCAGTGTCGATACACATCTCTACAGTATCAGCCCTGCCCAGGTTTTTTTATCATCACTAACAAACAAGTCCCTATTTCTTGTCAGTAACCTATCAATCTTGGGCTTAAATTCTTCTGCTACCCTTGCCTGTTCAGAATCTGTATAGGAAATTTTACTCTCCCGTCTGTCAGGCATAGTAATTTCAGAAATACTACCTACCCTTCCAAATCTAGCAACTGGACATCCCCGTTTTAAGGTAACCGTTTGGTTACTATTATTCATTATTAGCAACGGAAGCCTGGGAGATTTAGTTATTTTTATAACTCCGTTGGCTACAGATATGCCGCTGAAATTACTAACATATCCACTACTCAGTTGTTCAATTTCATATTCCATACCGCCCACATTTCTGAGCTTAGTTTGCCCTTTACAAGTGTGCATATGTTGGGGTTTTAATGTTATTCTCTGTGCTAACCTAATTATAGAGGAAATATGGATATCTTCTTCTAATGCTATGTATTCCTCCCCAATTCGCAAGGCCCCCAAATCAAAATACATTCTCACCCCTTTCTGCCTCAGCCAATCGCGACCGCGAATGTCACAACAAAGAAATCATGGGGAGTGGACTGACTTCCTATCTGAACCTGGAGAGGGCATAAGCCTTCAATGTACAATGTACTAAAGCTCGATAAGTTGTACCACTAATCTTAATGGAGACAGAGTTTGGCGCGCCCACATTACCAACTATGTGCGTTGGTACATTCTTGTTCCACTCGTTGGGCGTCACACGAGCGGACCTCTACGTTTCCCGAGACTCGATGCCAACAAAATATTTGCATATGACCCTGCATTCCACAATTCCAATACCTAACAATGCTCTTTTACCGCTCTCGAGTCCTATATCTTGCTTCCCCATAACGTCTTTTCTGACTGTTTGATTTATATCTACCTTTATTGTTATTATTATTACTATTATTATTACTACCGCTACTATTACTGACACGAGTATTTTTATCATTATCATCTATCGATGTAGTAGGACTCACTGCTTCTATAGCTATCCGCTTCCGAGCGTGGCAAATCTCCATAGGCTCCTCTTCGTATTTCGAGCCTTCGTCGAGTCGAATTTTCCATTTCAACTCGGATGGGCCTTCTGATAGGCAGCTTCTAAATTTTGTGGCTCGTCCTTCAATATTGCCAACTTTATCTCTCGGTCCCTTATCCATTCTATAAAAAAATCCTAACACTTGTCTTACTGCCACTTCATTCCTCCCATCAACCCCCTCGTATGCACTCTCCGCAAGGCGTACCACTCTCTCCATATACTCCTGTATTCCTTCTTCTATACCCTGCTTAATATTCGCTAATTCTACTAACCGAGCACTGGGGTTAGACACCACCCCGTTGTATTCTCCTAAGGAATGTTTTAACTCATTCCACGTTAGTTGTGGGTTATTTGCTATGAGTCTTTCTAAATACTGTCCAACGGTACCTCCCGTTGTAAGGAGAGCCGTTTGACACTTATGTCTTCTGCTACGCGCACGATTTGAAAGTATCTCTGCATATCCCCCAACCAAGTCCGATATCCACCATCTTCCTTACAAACTAACGGTTGAATATTCTTTAATAATGCGTCCCCTCTTAAAGTGTCCGTCACCGAACAAGCTATTTTACTTAACTCAGCGGTCAGGCTCTGAATAAGATCAGCGAAAATACGTTGATCCATTTTAATTATTAATATATATATATATGTTTTTCTTCTACTAGCAAATTTTTCTACGATAATACAAGAGCAGAATTTAGACAAGGTAAAATCAAAAAGCCACCTACCTTTCGTTGTTCTGTGATACTGCGATCGTCTAGTGTTTTGCTGTGAGCCGGTTCGTTCTCACTCTGTGTTGTTGTGTTTTGTTTAACCCAGCAGGTCACTGCGCACCAATTCAACGTCTGTTGTATAGCCAACTGACTACCGGACTTCAATAAAATTCTGGCCGGTCTTAGTGGTTTTTCACGTTGTGTCCGTAGTAACAGTTTTTAATGAACAAGCTTACTTACCTTCGGCGAAACGCATCTGCTTAGCTTGTCAGGTTCTGCCTGAATTAAGCTGAAGAAGCATGGTCGCCGTTGACGAGCGGATTTGTAAGGTGTGATCTCGTTCTGTCTCGTTCGTGGCGTGAGCGTGGCGTCGCCCATGCAAATTACGCCGACGATATAAAAGGAGCTCATTTATTTGCCAGGGCGGCAACAATCTAGTCACGAAGAAAGATGTGTGAGTGTGAAGTTACTGCTACGAGAAGACACAGTTTTTTTTCGTTGTGGTCGTGGTAACAGGTTCCGAGTCCTTGTTTGAACTTCGTGGTCCACGAGGACCAAATCGTATTTGTTACGTAGCGGGTATGGTCACAGTACCAAAAGCGATATATGTAGTAGTCGGCTACTACCGACTACTGGACTTCAATAAACAACAGATACGTATATACAAAGATAGGACCCGTCTTTATTTTCTTCGGTGTGTGGTTGGTGAGGGTCGTAGAGCTTCACAATGAAAATGCCGGTGGCTGGCGAAGAGCGCCGTGTTCACAAGGAGTGCCTGATGGGTGTTTGCTGACGGGAGACGCGAAGTTATGCTATCGGCTGTTCGCTTGGGTTTATCTGCCTCGTCTCGAATCCTCTTGCCTTTATATTGACAACACGCTTACGCATCTTTATCTTTTGATCTGGTTTTTACATCCCCTTATATGCCTACGCATTTTTATCTTTTGATCTGATAACGGACATTTGTTATATATTTCTTTATCTTCTCCCTGCTCCTTTGACCGGAAAGCCTCGCGTCCGTTTTCCCCTTTTTTAATATATATTTTAATATTTCTCTTAGTCTTTTTGCCGGAAGCTCCGTCTTCCGGGCGAGGACAATACAACATAATGAAAACATACAATGATTTCATCATTGAATGTTTCTTATTTCGTCGGGAGAATGTAAAAATATATGAGGTAGGGGTTATCGCCCTTGTATTACGAGCCTCGCTATCAAACAACTAACCACGGGCCAAAGAGGCAAATTCTTTCTCTTTCTGATTCAGCAGCTCCGGGAGTCGGACGACGACGAGGCGTCTCTTATATCCAGCAGAGCGAGCAGATAGCCGTAGCTAAGGGGCTCCGATAACTCACCCTACCTCAGGATTTCAGCTAAGTTGACTATTATTTCATATAACATTCCCGCAGACAAACCAAAGTTTGCAACAATTTATGTTATGTATGTCCGTAATACATGTCTTTATCCCAATTCTAAGTTGTGTTTGTGTTTTATCTTTAACTCTAACTTGTCTGTCACCACTCGTGGTCTAAATCACCACAGTCTTCAAATCTTGTTTCTTAAAACAAAAAAATGTAAAATGTTACGGGATAATTATTCAAAATGACACAGAACTATAATGTTTAAATTTTTCCAATGAACACTAAAAAGAAACTAAAATTATGCAAAATGAACGAATTTAAAAAGATATATATTCATTTTTTTACGTCCCATTGAAAAAGTGTTAATTGCAGCAAAACTAAAAATTGATAAGACAATAAAAATGATTTACAAAAGGAGACAATACGGTAATTCAAAAAGATTTATTTAATGAACAAATAAATAAAGAAAACTAGTGACTTGCATAATTTGGCCGTTATTAACAATTTTAAGGCCCAAAGCCGAAAAAATAAATGATACAAAGTATAAAAAAGGGTGGTTACAAGGATTTCTACTCACATTTACAAATAGAAGGAAACAAGACAATAAACAAAAATGTTTTTCCTTTCTTTCTCTTCTTCCACTGTCGCGGGCAAACCTTCTGTCCGGGTGAAAATAAAAGGTCACCGTTCTGTCTATCAAATCTTCCCCTTTGGTGTTGATACTGGTTGCTTCTCTCTCTCTTGGGTTCCACTGCTATGTTATCGGTTGAAAATTTTGTCAGGTGCTGAGTCTGTGAAAAAAAGGGTGAGGACTGGTGACTTACCGTCTGGAGCTGCTGGTTGGGTTGAAGAAGTTCTGACTCTTGTGATTGAACACAAGACCAGTGAGAGATTGCATTATGTAGTTTTACTGTCGGAAGTTGGAGGGATGGGGAGACATTGCAGCGCCTATATAATGTGCTTTCCTTTCCCGTTCAATCTCTCTTCTTCGCTCCCGTGATCAACTACGGTTATAGAAGTTTTTTACTGAGTGTTTACTACTTGTTACCACTTGTTACCAGACCCTAGGCAGGAGTGGGTCGCAAAAGATTATTCCTTTTGCAACCCCGACTCGTCGGCTTGCTCCACCTGGGTCACCAGTGTTCAACTATTTAATTTTTCTACAAGTCACAAGAATTGTTTAAGGCCTTGAACTTCAAGAAGCTTCTTGCTTCTTAAAAATAAAATGTACAATATAAAATAAAGTCGACACTAGACAATAGCTTTTCTTCTCGGGAGAAGAAATAAACTCTTTCTGAGAGCCAAAAATATAATATTTGGGTTTTCCAAATATGCAACAAACAATTCGAAATTCTTTCTTTTCCTTTGGAAAAGAAAATACACACTCCTTGAGCTAAAAATAATAATATTTGTGCTTTCCAAATATTTAACAATACAAAACAATTTATCATCTCCTCTGGAGAAAAAAATAATCCCACTCTGTGAGATTAAATACAATAATTCTGGGAAAGGCTATGATAAACTTTTGGAGGAAAAGGCCTCAACAGGATGGTAAAACCGACCTTTGTGAATGGTTTTCCGGAGCACATCTCCGAAGCCTTCCAGCGGCTCCCCATAATGTGGTATGTAGGTAGCAGAACTATTGCCACATTCGAGGGTGCTAACCAGGAGAAAGGAGCAAAAGCTGGAAACTGCTTCTAGTTACAAATGGCGAGTAGCCAAAAGTTAGGAGACAACCAAATGTAATGTTTGTGTTAACATATGTTAACAGTGCTGTCAAATGTCGTAGGGTCAGATAGTAATAAAACAGTCTACTAGTGCAACGCATTTTCTTCTGTGCACCTCAACCTCAATCTATCTATGCTGAGTTAACATCTTGTCTGGGGCGGAGACCGGCGCTCCAGTATGATTGTATTCGTTACATACGTAAAACTTTATCTGTGCTTTTCTCTCGACCCTCTTTTTTCACGTGCTCGTCTTGCAGCAGCAGCAGTTGAATCGGTCCAGCATGATCATCTCTTGGTATAGCTCTGTCTCGGGCTAGAAGTAGCGAAATGTTCATTTCATCCATTCGGGAGATGTGATCGGGTAATCCAGCGAAAAAGGCGCACTGTAAGCATCGCCCAGTTATTCCATCGAACGTCACCGAAAGCTTTTGTAGCTTCACTAAGTAGACATCAGGATACTTCCCATAGCGCGCTACGAACTGTTTTGATGTCATGTACCAGTTTGTAGTGAAATCCATGAACGGTGTGTCACTTAATGCAGCTGTAAACGCATTTTTTCATTACTTTGCTACCGGTACAGGGTGAATAAACCAGCTGTGGTTGCAAGCACACGTAAACGTCTCTTTCCCGGGTTATTTTTCACAAAACAAAGTAACAGTCTTTTATATACGAACGGAATTTTGCGATTGGCGAGGACGAACGTAGATGGATGAGAATATTCATATTCTGCCGTCAATAAATTCACCTGGTTGGTCCATGCTAATATATGGAGCGAAATAGTCAAAGTAGCGGTCAACGTCAAGGAGTGCTGATTGTCATCAGCACTCCAGTACCGGTCTTCTCTCACCTTTCATTACAGAAGGAGGAAAATAAAATAATGTTTCTGAAGGGTCTATTTGTAACTTCACTCTTCCCAGAATCACCGGCGGAGTTCAGAGAAGAGATGTCTACCACTGACATGATCTTTCTGAGACAGCTTCAGAATAAATTTAGAGAGCAGAGAAGACCATTCTACATAGCGTCATCGACTACACGAAAGCTTTCGACCTTGTGAGCAGGAATGGTCTCATCCAGATGACTGAACTAATTAATCCGCACCCTCCAGTCCTTTCACACCGACATGCAAGGCACCGTCCAGTTTAGTGGGTCCATCTTAGACCCCTTCGGCATCTGTAGTTTTGTCAAGCAGGGATACGTGTTGGCACTCACTCTATTTGAGATTTTATTTTCCATTCTTCTGCGCCAAGATTTTGGTACAACAACTAAAGGAGTCTACCTTCACACAAGGACAGATGGTAACCTATTCAATATTAGCCGTCTAAAACGCAAAACAAAGGTCAGGCCATTTTTCATCCAGGACATGCTGTTTGCTGATGACGCAGCAGTAGTGTCACACTCTCAGGAGTACTTGCAAACACGAATAGACACACAAGCCCGACCATCAGTCTCAACAAAACGAAGACGATGGGATATTGGACAGAAACCTACCCCTTCATCACCGTCAACAATTACACCATGGAATCCGTAAACACCTTCACGTACCACGGGTCCACCATCACCTGTCGCTCGATGCTGAAATCAGTGGCCACATTGGGAAAGCTGCTTAAACTTTTGGGAAGCTTACAACGAGTGTGTGAGGGCAACAACAGGCTCACTGTCAGTACAATGGTGCAAGTGAATAGGGTATGTATTATCAGCACTCTCTTGTATAGCAGCGAAACCTAGACCATGTATTCCTACCAAGAGCGGTGTGTAAATAGCTTCTACTTTCGCTGTCTTAGACGTATACTTGACATCACCTGAAGGGGCATGATCACTACAACAGCAGTCAAAGAGAGAGCACAGCTTCCTAGATTGTGCTTTCTATTAAGACAGCGTCGTCTCTACTGGCTGGGCTATGTCCGCCAAGATGGACATTGGGTGAATCTCAAAGAACATCCTCTATGCGGAACTTTCATCTGGCAAGAGACAGACTGGTTGCCGTATGATCTCAAGTCCTTGAACACCAATTCTGCCAGCCGGGAAAATTTGGCTCTCCGAAGCGGGCATTTCATATCTGAAGTCATACTGACACAACACAATGAAGTAAAGAGGTCCAAAAGAAAGCAACAGTAATAGAGCACCAGCGCACTATCAACATCTTCAGGACATGCGCCATCTGTGGTCGAAACTGTTTGTCAAACATTGGCCTTCACAGTCACAAAAGGTGCTGCGCTAGAACGTAAGTTCAGAGCACGGGAAATATATGGTCTCCCAAGACTGCGATGCCGATGATGATAGTGTATATGACTAGTAACGCTAATCCCTGCCTCTGTTTTAAAGTAGTGTTGTAAAATTGTAGATTAACAGACCACTAGTTGACTATTTCATTTTTCCTCCAGAGGAACCCTAAAAAATATTCTTCGGTATTTTCTTTGCAATTTCTGAAACATGATCGTTCTTCAACACCCATCAAATGATTTAAATGATAACATTTTCTTCAAATCTTACATTTTGCTGGACACTGTTCCTAGAAGTGTTGTCTGTTACATCTTCTGTAATTCCATAAAAAGTTTCCTTTTGATAGGTATGTTTATTTTCTTCAGGTTTTCTCGAAATTTTGTTACAGTTAGTTTTTACAGAGCCTTCCTTGATTACATTTTCTCCATTTTTCTCTATATTTCAATAGCTTTTTCGAGCTTCACATCTAATATTAGCAGTAATCGTCCCGACAACTTTTTGATTCGTAGATCTACTACAAATGTATCTCCGATTTGTTAATTCCAGTTCAAGAACAGACACTGTTTCGCTATTTCATATAATGTCCCAGCAAAAATTGATATCTATTCTCCTGGGTGATGTGTCCTAAATGGAAGTTGGCTCTCTCATTCATGGCATTTCTCTTGGGAATAAAATCAGCATTTAAGACCGTATCAAAATCCTTATTATCTTTCCTTGTAAACATTTTCTGTTTCCATTACCATACAATAAACAAGGTGTTTATTTGTATTGGTCTCATTTCTGATATCTGGTCAAAATCTTTCAAACTCCTGACCACATCTTGACTGGCCTGTGGTATTTGTAAATTCAAAATTATCCGGTGGGGTTAGTTTGAACATTTTTCCTTTTTTCTCTTTACTTAACATTATCTGCAAAAAATAGTTTTAATCTTACACTTCAGTCAGATTAATCCTAGTTCTTGTACCATAATTCGTTCTATAATTTGTATGTTTTTTTTTCTGCTATAGAATCGACCAATGAGGATATACCTTGTACTTTTGTTGTCTTGGTTACCATAATAGCGCATACAGTAAAAGAGTGAGAAGGGACGCAAAATTAGAGATGAGACGTGATTGAGATAAGAAAAAGAAAGATTTTATTATCAGTTATCAGAGAACATATTTAGATATATTGTATATTGAATTTATGTCACATGTTTTATATGTCGAATTGTATCTTTATGTTTTCTGCATAGTAAGAAAAAAATTACTCATTACTTAAATAGAAACTGTCTCCATAATAAATCATATGTGAATACGCACATTTTATGTTGTATTTTATTCTTTATCACAACAAATTGGTGACCGACGACGTTTTACAATACACATATAAGAGAAGTAGAGACAGCAAAAAAGGAACCATTTATTCAATAAATAAATATAAAAACCACTGAGTTCATGGAATCGGCCATTCCTGGCTGGTTTTCAATTATGGAAGCTTCAATGGAAGTACCTTAGGTACAGCGACAACTACAAATTCTTATTTTCTTTACCTTCAGAGATAGCAACTAAAATTCCCAAGGCGTTTCTAGACTCACAAAATTACTAAGGCTTAAAAAAACCAGTAATAGAATCATATGAAAGAACAAAACCAGAATCATTAGACAAATTAATGTCTACAATCACTACCACGGGACGTCCATCTATTTATCTCCAAGAAATAACTTTAGCTACCGGACTAGAAATAGAACAGGAAGTAGTGATACATAATTTTTTACATTATGTGTTATATGCTATGGTAATAATAAATTACCAGAAAAACAGAGCCACAAACAGACATACAGAAAGAGCATACGAGAATCTTACAATAGCATACGGATTAAGACCTTTTCACAAATAATTTTTTTTTACCGCAGCCACATATACTATACAGATAATACCAATTCATGCAAACCATGCTGTAAATGGCCGAATAGAAAGTGAGAAATCATAATGTAACCAAGTTTGTTCCCACAAACCCGCAACAAGATGGCGGATAGAAACTTGTCGGGCAAATGCAGGTGACCATGACGAGTTCGCCATTATTAAGAATTAACACAAAGATAGGGACAACAAAAATGTCATTTGTTATAGGCAAGGGAGCTAATATATCAATAATACCATATAAATTAATAAAAAGGTGTAACGCTACAGCCTACTTTGGTCTCATTATCGTCAACAAATCGTTCCAGAATTAAATGTTACGGACAAACGAAACTAGAAATTAGTATACAAAACTGAAATTGGTCTCCAAAATAGTCGCCAAGAACCGGTGATCCACTCTGTCAAATTTATTGAACTGATCCAATTTTTATCTGCACGGCTTCTTAGTCATTTTTTACTCCCTCTAGAATCGTGCGGACCAGTGCAGGTTGTTTTGGATCGACCCTCCCTTCACAGTGTAGTTCTACTCAGTTCCGACCAAATCCGGGCCAAAATCTTTAACTGTGTTAAGCAGAGTTATGGGCTAACCCTCCCAAACATTATTGCCACCTTTCTTTAGTAATATTATCCCTTGGTAACGCTACCAGGTATTTTCCCCTGTGCAAAACAATGGTTAAACATATCCGTCAGAATAAGGACAAAAACGTGCGACATCCTTAAGTACACTTCATAGGGTAAACAATCCAATTCCGGCGATTTGTGGTAGCCGACATACTTCAACACATGACGGACTTCGAAGTCAGTCAGTCTCCCCTCACAACTAGCCTCTTCCGCTCCATAAAGCGAAGAAGTCGACTAAATAGTTGTGGAACTTCTGCACCGGGACGTTTAGCAACCGGGCAAAGAGTGCCTGGAAATGCACCTGAAAGGCTTCTCGGATCTCACGAGTCAATTGAAGGCTGTGTGCATCTGGAGAATCGACACATTTGATGTTGGGGAACCTTCGCAACTCTTCCTTACGCATTTCAACGCCAAGTTTCTCTGCTTCGTAGAACATTCTTTGTAGCCAATTTCTAACTATGAATCCCTGGTAGCGCACGATAGCCTCACGCTTCAGGTCTCGTCTAGCTAGATATATGGCTAGGGGTCCTCCCATCCATTATCCGGGAAACTCGTTCTCCTATAGGGGTTTGCGACTCGGCCCTTGTGTCTGGGCCGGTCGTCTTCCATGTTGCTTTGTGGCCACCTGCCACTGAGATCGTGCGGCGGAGTACCGTTTTTAGTGCCTCTAGACCGTCTTCTTCGACGATATCTGAAGGCTGATCATTCGAGCTGTGCAACTCAATGTCGAACACCTCCATCCTCTAAAAAGGGGCCAAGAGAATCAAGTTCAACAATAAAAAGAAAAGAACCTAAGAGGATAACAATAGGACAACAAGAAAATAACGAGGGTGAAACAAGCAATAACAATGCAAAACAATGCCATACAATCAAAAGACTTACAAGAAACACAGGTGTTAACCGGCCAAGGCTGACTCTCCCCCAAAAATCCTGTCCGATTTATTTCAGTTAATAAGGTTCACTTGCAAATTCCGGCACATGAGAATCTTGCAGTTTTAGATTGTACAGAGCACAGGCAATCTTATGTCGCTTTCTTCGGGGGGATAGACTGCGTTCATTACACTCCCCTGATTTCATCACACATGTAACCTCTTACGTCTGCCGCTTCTTCGAATATATGGTAGAGCAGGTTCATTCCCTCCCTGCGGTAGTCCCATTACAATCTGCTGAATTATCACTGTCGCTCGAATAGTTAAATTCATCATCGATTAAATCTTTTGTTACCAGCAAACACATATCATCAATCAACGCGGCAGTTCCATTCTCCACATTTCTGCTCACTGCATTGGGAGATAGGCGGGGGTCTCTCACGTGTCGTGGCGCCCAAGCACACTGTTTTGGGACACCAATTCTGTCACTGTCCTTGTTTTCCATTCACTCGGCCGATCTCAAACTAGCACGATGTCTCCTTTCTCGTAGATATCATGCTCGTATTCGGTCGGCAGTTGAGAAATCTGCAACGGACTTCAGCAAATCACCTCCTCTAGAGTGCATCGCTTTCTGGCGACAACCCGCTTAATAGATATGTGGGATTGATCAACAATGTCATAGCCAGACTGCATGTATGCGTATCGAAAAGGCAGGCAGAGACCCTGAAGCTCCCGCTGGTAAATGCCGTGCCAGGATCTTTTGGGGCGGGTTCCTCTCAAAGAAAGTAGAGTTAAGGCAGACCACAAATCAAGTAGGCCCATATTCGATCTGGGTGAGGTAGTGAGCGCCCTCATAATGGGTGACATTCATGCCCAACCTGTGCCATATGTTCACCAATTCTAATTTTGCCATCGAGTTGGGTCGACAAACATTTACGACAGAACCTAATTGCAGCTCCCACGCCTCTTTCGTGTATCTGATTTCGGACTCAGCCAACACGCGTCTTTGATAGTAGCCCCACACAATTCACCCGTGGTTAGGAAACTTTCATCAAGCCACACGGCAAGCTAATCGCTATCCATTTGCCTTTACATGAGTTGGTTTGTCTCACACGGTTTGCGGTCTCCGTCATTATCCTTCGTAGAGATGAATCGTCAGTATAGTCATCTCAGCCTTTTGTCCCCACGCTCACCCTTTGCTTGATGGTAACAGGCGCTACTGGTAACCAGCCGTACGCTGAAAGATACCCAACGCATTTCCAGTAGAAAAAGAATACCTTTCTCCTGGTAATTCTTTTCTGGGACGTCTTGGGGTTCGTTCTCACATTTCCCAAACAGGCCATTGTCTCCTCCCGAGACAGCTAGATAAGGTGCTTTTGGTTGTACGTTAGTCCGAAGCGTGACAAATGTTCAGCGACGTTAGTCGCAGGCGTGGCATCTTCATTGACGTACAGATCGTCGATGTACGCTGAAGTGGGCTTTCTGATTCGTTCATCCTGCGATATGACCGTATCCACAATAAAGCAGTAGTTTCTAGCTTGGAAAAGCGCACTTGGAGATATGCGGATCAGTCAACTTCTCAATCCATTGCTCTACTTCATTATACGCTCCTCTGATTGTCGCCGGCACAGAATATTCCGTAACGTGGTTTTTCAACCTGCTGGACGCTGTACCTTTCGCCCATTTCCATTTATTTCGTTGCCGATCGAACTCTGCTTGGAAATCAGTCTCCTTGATGAGTGCTGTTGCTGCTGCGCAAGCTGAAACCGGTTCAGGAGCAAAATATACCTGTTGACTTTGAAATAAATACTCTGCTAAGAACTTTAATTGCATCTATCCACATAAGGAGGTAGAATCCAAGTGAGTATTCCATCATTACCAGGACCATCCATCATATTCGCCTTTCCACTTCCAAGCTGACTGACCCGATTCAGCACGTCTACGTCACGCTGCTATTAGTAGTCATGTCCACGTTTCGTTCCTTCCACATTCGGCATACCTTCTGCCTTACAATAGTACGAGAGCACCCAGAGTCGAGCAGCATGACACACTATTTCCATAAAAAATAGATTTTCACTTTCGGTAGCGCCAAGTCACATGTTGTTCAAGGAAGAAGCTGGCGCATAGCTGTCGTCCCCTGATTTAATTCCCGGGCACTACCAAATTGAGAGAGGCGAGGACCATGATTTCGAAGTTTAGGGTCTCGATTTTTGCGTTGAACGAGACAATCCCTGGCTAGGTGGTTAATTTTGTCACATTCGCAGCATCTTATCCCGACGGTTTTTATTTAGCATCCTTCACTGCAAGTTGGCTTCATAACTGCTGGAATTATCGCCGGCTTAAGCCGGTTGTTTTTCAATATGGCTCTCGCCCAAGCCAGAAACTGGGAAATATCCATCTCTTCCATTCGGGAAGATGCAGGAAAAGACGCAGGTGTCGCCGAACATGGTCGGGCAACCCATGGACAAAAGTAGCTTTAAGGCATCGATCGGTTGTACCATCTGTATTTTCGCCAGCAAGACATCGACGGTTTCATTTGGGCTCAGTCACACTGGATTCCGTAGAAAATGTTAAAAGAGCGTCTTTTATGGAATTATAATTCCACTGTTTGTCTTCGCTTAGTTGTTAGTAAACGCGCCGCCCGTCAAACACAAAAGGGACTACGCATTCTATTTTCTTCACAAAGCACAACCGACACACCAGCTCACCCTTCTCTATCCATTCAACAACGGATTGACTGAGGTCCATGCCACTAAACTCCGGTATCAGCTTTAGGTCAAACTTGTTCATCAGCCAAAATACGCCGAAAATAGCTTGAAGGATAACACTATCTACTTCGTTAGTATACGCCTGTCACTGAAAGGTAATCTTGATTTTCTATTTCATTGAACTCCTTCCACTCGCTGGTTTTTCAAATTGAATGTATCCCGATTTGTTTTAGGCGAATTATTTAATTCCAGCACACGAGAATTTCACGGTTTTACAATGTGCAGAGCACAGGCGATCTTAGATCGCTTTTGTCATGGGGAAAAATTGCGTCCCCTACACCTTTGCGATTTACCAGTGTGACATGCCTCTAGTATATCAACTAGTATATATATATACATTTATAATAAATTTCTATATAATGTGTGGGCGAGCAGGAAAAATTGTATTGGTAAAATAATACTATTCTCCTATCAGACAATGATTTTCAAACATTCCCTTTCCAATTGCGGAAACGTTGAGAGGAAGTAAGTAACTCTTTTCTCGGTCTTACCTTTTCGCGACTGACAATCGGATTTAAAGTACACACGACTTCAGAACTTTCGCACCCAGTGAAGATAACAATTTAGTTGGTTATCATGACGATCAGATTCGCGCACAAGAGCTGAACACACCTTGGAGAGGTGAGATGTGTATTGCCTCGCTCCGTAATTGTGAAACGTCGCGGTGAATGAAGCGGCGAAAGAAAGAAAGAAAGTCAACATCACCGAAAAACTACGAACTCTGAATAGAAATAAAGAAAAAGAATTATTTTAGTGGATTATGCAGAACGTTCAAATTGTTTGAACATCTAAAGAACTTTGACGCATATTTGATGCATATGAGAAAATAGGAAAGAATATCTCTCTCTCTCTCTCTCTCTCTCTCTATATATATATATATATATATATATATATATATATATAAAGAATAATAAAAGGACATTCTTTTATTATCCACGGTATCACAGTGAGTTAAATCTCTCTTGTTTTGCATTCTGTATTTTAAATTTTATTTTTAAGTCTGTATGTTAAATGTTCAATTGCTCGCCCACCCATGTATGATAATATGATAATAGAGACACCCTTTCCATATCCCTTATTACATGTATATATATGTATATTCTATTTTATTATTGTTTGTTTTTAAAATACTTTTCTACTGCCTGTATTTGATGTAAATAAATATTTGATTCAATTAGCGGAATCCTGCTTGTTTCCTTGTTGTCTGGCGTTGTGTTCTATATCGATCTCTGGTTCACATATCGAAGCTGAGAAGAAAGTTCCCCCATCCCTTTGTGTTATTCTTTTACACCCGGGTCTCTTGCAGTTTAAAAAAAAAATTATTATTGTTGCGGCGTTCCCGACGGGTGCGTGCACGTAACACCAGCAAAAGCTAAATTTCAAACAATAGATCAAGAAACAGATAATTATCCCAAGTTAAAAATATTACATTGATAAAAAAATATTTATTTTATGTGATGTATCCAAATACTTTCTAAAACTTTACCTTCCTAAAGAATGAGATCTATATTTGATAGTATAAAATCCTTATTTCATTTGGGTACCAAAGCAACCAGTAAGATGATAAAACCCCGATTCTTCAGGCTAAGCATTGATAAAAGTGTTAAACGTGTCAATCTTCTAAGATAAACAGAATACTAAAACATCTATATAAACGATCAATTCACCTGCAATTTGTTTTCATACTGTTCATATAGACAACGTTGGTCCTCTAAAACAAGGAACCTCAATGATGCATAGAAGCTAAAACTTTAACAAAAATTGCAGCAAAAAGAGTTACGTTTGTTAACACGTGAATGACACGCTGGTGTGTTCCACTATATGAAATAATTGACCGAATTTGAAAATGTGCTATTCTTTTTCCCAAAATCTTTCGAAGAGATCAGATGTGTGTTTCGCCGTGAGCTAATTACAAATTTATTTATTGAATTCATGTCACATGTTTTCAGTCAAGATACAAAGCGTATGCTGGTTGTATACCAGCATTAACCTTGTATCTAGACTGAACTCATGTATGTTTTCTTCATAGTAAGAAAAATTAATCATTACTTTGCCAACAGCGATATATGCAATCGCTACGCTGTCGCAGTAAGAAATAAATTTGATATCCTCCAGGAGACATCTGAAAGCCTCTCACCAAACGAGGAATACGAAAACTTTGTTAGTGCTCACCTAGAAGCAGCAGCAGAGTGCGTACCAACCAAACTAAGAGCTAAGCACCATATTCCCTGGGAGACAGAAGAAGTTAGAGAAAAAAGAAATGATACAAAAAAGCAGCCCAACGTAATAAAACAAACCCAACTAACACAAATTTACACAACGTAAGGAAAGCCCAGATGGAACTAATCAAAACATACAAAAAAGAACAAACAGAATATATACAAACACAAATAAATAACATCAGACAATCAGTGGAAGACAGACAGTCGCGATTAGCATGGTAAACGAAATTAGTGACAGGAAAAGTACCTCTAGATCAAAGCTAAAGGCAACCAGCCAGAAAGATAGACTGCAGAAATGGAAAGATCACTTCCAGAAACTTCTGTGAAACCCACCTAAAATCATGAAAAATAATACCCAAAATATCATAAATAGACAACTAGACATAAAACTAGGGGATTTTACAACAGAAGAACTCAACGAAGTATGAAAGAAACTAAAAAATAGAAAAGCAGCAGGTCTCGACGAAATACCCACAGAGGTATGGAAGATGGGAAAGTTTAACGACATACTGCTTAGGCTATGCAATGCTGTATATAGACAAAATAGAATAGATAAATGGACGAAGGGATGTATCCTCCCATTCCCAAAAAAGGGAGACCTAGGAATCGCTAAAAACTACAGAGGCATAACTCTTACTGCTATTGTAGCTAAGATATATAATGCCCTTCTGCTTAATCGCATCCGACCCGAAATAGAGAAAATCCTTTGGAAAAATCAAAACGGATTCCGCAGAAATAGATCAACAACCTCTCAAATATTGACTATACGACGAATCATAGAAGGGGTTCGAGCATAAAATCTAGAGGCAACGCTACTATTCGTAGATTTCTCTAAGGCATTTGATTCCATACACAGAGGAAAAATGGAACAAATACTACACCTGATGGCGACACAGATTTCTTTGACATCACCGCTGGGGTCATGATATCTATCATATGCCTAGACTATGTACTCCGAACTTCACTAGATAACATAAAAGAAAAAGGATTCACACTAAGAAAGGTAAGAAGCAGGCGATACCCCGCACAAACTGTCACAGATGTAGACTATGCTGATGACCTCGCACTTCTTGCAGATACACTGGCACAGGCTGAAGCACTTCTACACAGCCTGGAGGAGGCAGCAAAGAACGTCAGCCTTTATGTGAACTCTGATAAAACTGAGTTCATGAGCTTCAAAAAGCAAAGAGACATCTCCACACTTGACGGCAAGCCTCTTAAGTCAGTAGAACAATTCACATACCTAGGTAGTAATATCTCATCCACAGAAAGTGATGTTAATACTCGAATAGGAAAGGCATGGTTGGCCACCAATAAATTATCAGTCAAATGGAAATCCAATCTCCCCGACAAGCTAAAGAGACGTTTCTTACAGACTGTGGTTGTGTCGGTACTGCTATATGGCTCTACCACCTGGACCCTAACAAAGCTCCTAGAAAATAAGCTAGATGGGAGCTGCACCAGAATGCTGCGAGCGGTCCTGAATAAGTCGTGGAAGCAGCACCTTACAAAAAAACAACTGTATGGCCACCTGCCCCCCCATCTCACAAACCATACGAGTAAGACGGGCTAGGCATGCAGGACACTGCTGGAGAAGCAAGGACGAGCTCGTAAGCGACGTACTACTGTGGAAGCCAGCACATGGGCATGCTAATGTGGGCCACCCAGCCAGGACCTACATGTATGTATGCTAGCTGCAGCGCAGAGGAGCTACCAGAGTCGATGAATGATAGAGAAGGTTGGCGAGAGATCGTCATGGATATCCGTGCAAACTGCGCGACATGATGATGATGATGAAATAGAAACTGTCTCTAGAATAAATCATACATGGATACTCATATTTTATGTTGTATTTTATACCACACCACAAGATTGACACAATAAGGTAATGAAGCAGCCTCCACTGATAAAAAGTTCGGATTTTTAAGCCAATCTATTAATTAGATTACAGTTAATTTAGAATAAATGTTTTAGCCCATCTACATTTAAAAATAATATTATTGTATAAATACTGGTTTAATTTCGTAAGAAAAAAAGAGAAAATCATGGAACAAAAGAACAGTTGAATTAAAAAATAAGAAATGCGTTTAAAATATGTTTAATTTTCGATTTGGTCACTTAAAAAAAAAATAAACTTATTGTATTTGCGAATTTGTTAAAAGCTAAAAAATAATTTTAAATTATCTTTGATGAAATTTTTAATACAAATACTTAAAAGAAATTCTTTATAGGCAATTTCTAAAAAGAAAAAAAAATGAAATATAAATGTTTGAAAATTGTTTTATTAGTAAAATACATATTTTCCATAATAGACACATGCATAATATTTTGTTCAGTATACATATAATTTTGCCTATGTGTTTACTATTTCCAAAAAGTTTAGCATTTTTTGTATAATTGAATTTTACAGCACCCACAGAACTTATTATTCAGTCAATTTTAATGACATTTTTGATAAAAATATGGACAGATCTTTTTAAATGAAAATTTCCCCAAACCATCGGGAATCTTCTCTCATTTTATTGTAGATTTTTTCTTCGATTTTGACCCGAGTTTTATGAGAAGATGTGTTGCCCCTTTTCGTTTTCATATGTATAAATTTTGACCCGAGCAAATAAAGACAGAACATCGGTCTTTGATAAGAAAACAGGTATCAAGATTAATGTTGAGTTTAAGAAACCATTTCTTCATGATCAAACTGTCCCTTATATTCATCTTCATTAACCCCCACGATTGAGCCACCAGACTCAAGAAAAATGACTTGAAAATTCTGCCTTTACGTATTGTTGATGACTTGGCAATATAAACAGTAGCAGAAATTCCATAGCATTGATGATCTAGAAGGGAAATTAATATTTCTTGAGAGAAATTCCTGAAATATTGTTAGGCAACAAAAGAGACTTATTATATTTTACATCATCAAATCCTAATATCCAAAAATCAGCCTGTCTCTTGTAATTTAACCCGATCCTGCAGTATATGTTTTTTGTTGTGATTTGGAAATGAATACTATATGGGAGTAGGAGGTTCCTAATCATGTAAGAGATGCAAATACTATTGAAATGTTGATGGAAATATTAAAAAATGGATAATGTGCGATTGCTGTATTATAGTTGGTAATACCATTTCTATCATTTGTACAGGACGCGCTATTTGAATATTTTCATGCAATTAAATTTATATGTGAGGAATTACAATTAATGACACAGAATAAGTTTGATTATTCAGCAGAAATGAGGGCATTTTCTTCATTGTTGTAAAACTACTCCTCGAGATAGTACATGCTGCTAAGAGACAGTAAAATATAATTTTACCGATTTATTCAGCCATCAGAACCTTATTAACCTAAATGAATTAAGCAATATGATAACTGTAGAAGAGTATTAAATTTATTGTTATAATGATATATTGTTGTATTTTCATTTTTGACAAAAGTATAATTGTCTTTTACATATCACATTACTAGAGACATACTTCTATCATTTAATTAATTGTGCAGATGCTGTAATATTTTCCCCACAAAATGTCCGTAATTAATATTGTTGTGGTTAGATAAAATAATGCTATGCAAGTTTTAATTCTCAAATATCCTAGAAATATTTTACCTACATTCATTATTATTTGTGCGGTCATTAAAAAGAGTGTCCAGAAGACAATCTGTCAGAAGATTTGAAATATTAAACGGTAATACTGAGAATAAATGTGTAAACTCACAAAAGGTTGGTATCTGGTCTCTAGTTAATAAAATTATACAAGTACAGTTTTCAGCATTTTCAGACAGTCATAAGATATACCCCTCCTGCAGGCAAACTTCAAATTAAATGGCCAATATTGGTCAGGTATTTTGTAGTAAAAATATAAACATATTAATTTATAGGCTTTATCATCATGCTACCTAAGGGAATTGATGGTGCCAAGGAAATCAATGTGTAAACAAGACCATAGTTTTTCTGGGTATGACCAATGTGAGTCGTCAACTTGAGGCATAGTTTTATGTGCTTTTATACAATGGATTGGTCCTGTAAATCACAATGCAGACAATTGCTTTCATGCTTTTGAGTCTTGAATGTAGGTTCTTGAAAGCCGCTGGTTTGAGACTAGCAGAGACAATGATGACATCAGCAAACACTAGGCAAGTGTTAAAGATGGATGGTGACTCATTCAGCTTTAATCAACTTTAATAATAAACTTTAATATTTTTGGAAGTAATAAACAGACTTGATTGCTGTGAGTCTTTTGTTTGATAACAGCTGTAATGACCGGATGCAATCAATGAATGTTCATTTTAATGTCAGTGGCAATAACAGTGTCGTACTCAGGGATTCTGCAAAAAGGGTGCCAGATGGGTCGACCTCAGTAGTTCTGTGGTACGGAGACTAAAAGGTATTATAGTAAGATGGTGGCCTAACATTGCAATCGGTGGGTGAATATAGGGGAACTTCTTTTTTAGAGCCAAATATGGAGAGTAATATGTTAAAAGAGTGAAGTGTCGTCCATAAATCTCATAGAACTTTTTTACAGTAATAATCAGTGATAATTCCTGCATGGAAACTACCCCATCAAAAACTAATTGATTACAAAGTTAGTTATAAACAGAAATTCATTTTAAAAAAATAAGAAAATCGGTTAAAACTTTGAAATCTAGTGCACGTCCGTAAATTTTGGTAGCATAAAATATCGCCAGGAGCTGATTTTAAATATCTATATGAAGAGCAGGCAATGTTGAAAACAGTTTACATGACAACAAAATTTAATAACGATTCAATCACAGTTCATCAATTCTTATTTTGGTATAGAACCGGGTCGAACCGACCGCCAGCAATAAAAAGAAGAGAAATCGTGTCAAAAGTTACTTGTAACAATTGTGACAGTTGTTACAACATAGGAACCTGCGAACTTTACAACGGTTATATCCACCCAGACTCACTTCCTGTAGATACTTCTAAAATAAACGGCAATCTACTCGTTTGTGTTTTGCGTATCCAAATGCACCCTGTCTTCTCGTGAGTAATATCAGAACAAACCTATTATCTATAGATCTAGCATCCGGTAAGAGTTTTTATTTAAACCATGTTCATTGTGATAGCGTTCTAACTCATGTTAGCTATAAATAGCTTAATGCCATGTGCGTGCATACGGTAATACAATAACAGTGAGAGAGGCAACACACAGGTCAACAATGTCTCTCGATTTGACACTCAGAGCCATTAGATGATCAAATACGATCACAAGATACTTGATGTTAAAAAGTGAAAGGACTTTCGCAGACAAACGTCTACTATAAGATTTCTCTAAATTCGCTTTACACGGGGTAACAACCTAAAACAATTTTTTATGCAGCCCTTATCAATACACAAAAAAAAATAAACAACTCATTAGATTCACATTATAGATTTTATTCACAAAAGCAAAAATAAATTTAAGAGAAAAAAGTAGCTCCGAAATGCCCTGCCTATATTTTCCTATGTAAAGAAACTAGAAATTTCTTATTAATAAGTATATATTTAAAAAACTAAAACAAATACTTTTGATTAGTTAAATTCAAGGTGAAAATATTTTATTAATTGTTTGTCTACATTCTTGGTTTAATTCGTCCAATTCTTCACAAATTTCTGCATATTTTACAGTAATAAAAATTTTAATTCAACATTCATTTTAAAGTATCTTTCTGTAAACAATATTTTTTGAAACAATGACTTGCAAGTTTGCCAGACACTTTTCGTCAAGCAAGTAAATGATAATGAAATGTGACATTTTCAAATAAAATTAATCTCATTAGTAATTCATAAATAATTCAATGACAACATATAAGTAACCAGGTTTCTCATTGTTATCGTCAATTAAATACTCAATTGTCTAATTGATAATGTTTCAAGACAAATATTTCTAATTTCGGAAAATTCTGATATATTAACATCTTTTTAAAAAAATAATTTCTGAAATATATACAACCGCTAACGGAAGATTTCTTTTCAATTTTTTGTCAGTGTTTATATGGAAACAATTCAGAGGGGGAAAAATCACATTTTTAGGTTGTTTTCTTTTTCAACGGAGAGAGTGTCTCAGCATCAATTGCCTAGTCTAGAGGTCGATAATTTTTTTTATAAAAAACAAAAGTTGTCTGACTTGTTTGAGTTTTTATTAGCCAAACACCACCAAAATAACATTTTCACATCGAAAAACAATTTACTATTTATTTTTCTATTTTAACTAATTCTCAGATTACTTTTGTTCAATAAAAATAAATTAAGATAAAAGCAAAAGCAAAAAAAGATAGAGCGAATGGTGAATGACGAAATCTAATACAAGTCAATCTAATACTGTCAATCTGTTTTGCGAATAATGCAATAGTAATAATAAAATCCATGAAAGCACACAACCAAATAGAGCCATAGGCTTTCTTAATCCCAACAATTGGTTCTACTCACTGAGAGTAAGAGACCTGTGTGAATACATCCATTTCTTCGATGCGTCTGAGATCACGGTCAATTAATTGCAATGTGACGGTGATTTTTGATTTCGGTGATTTTTTACGGGATTTTTTACGATGATTTTTTTGTACGATGACAATTTTTATTACTTTGAAGTTGTTGTGGCCTGGTTAGGGGCCATAATAAAGACACAAGACATGAAATGAGTTAAACAAATATATTAACAAAGAACAGTAGTACAAAATTGTTATGACCTGTTTAAGGGTCAATAAATAATAACTCAACACGGGTATAAAATGTAGGAAACAGATTGTATTCAGCAATATATATCAACGTACAATGGAAGGGTTTCCTTGTTTCAGTTTACACGAAGAACTGTATCTGGTACTACTGGTATTTACATGTGTCCCATTTACACACGATATGGCACAAGGCCGTTTTATGTGGGCACCACCCACAAGCCGAGACTCATGGGGTGGTAGGAGAAAATTGCGTCGATTCCAGCACAGCCTCTTTAAGTGCAATGAGGCAGGCATCTGGGATCGACGCTATTAATTTAGCAGTTCACTGGACACCCGTCCCGAAGGACAGGTGTATCGGGTACTACTGGTATTTACATGTGTCCCACTTACACACGATATGGCACAAGGCCGTTTTATGTGGGCACCACCCACAAGCCGAGACTCATGGGGTGGTAGGAGAAAAATTGCGTCGATCCGAGCTCAGCCTCTAAGTGCAATGAGGCAGGCATCTGGGATCGACGCTATTAATTTAGCAGTTCCCCAGTCACCCGTCCCGAAGTACAGGTGTATTTGGTGCTACTGGTATTTACATATACCCCACGTGTATACGATATGGCACAAGGCCGTTTTATGTGGGCACCACCCACAAGCCGAGACTCATGGGTGGTAGTAGAAAAATTGCGTCGATCCGAGCTTAGCCTCTAAGTGCAATGAGGCAAGCATCTGGGATCGACGCTATTAATTTTAATAATTCACCAGACACCCGTCCCGAAGGACAGGTGTATTTGGTGCTACTCGTTTGAGTAGCTTTACTCTGTTAAATATATATCCTTTGGGTAAGTCCATGTTCGTGTCATAAGTGAGTCACCTACAACACCCCTCCCACAAGCCTAAACTCCGAAGGAGTCTCAACATCTTAGCATTTAGCAGTTCACCAGACACCCGTCCCGAAGGACAGGTGTATTTGGTGCTACTCGTTTGAGTAGCTTTGCTCTGTTAATATATACCCTTTGGGTAAGTCTATGTTCGTGTCATAGGTGAGTCACCTACAACACACCTCCCCCAAGCCTAAACTTCGAAAGAGTCTCAATATTTTTTTCTTTTTTGGGTTAATATTGATTAATTCAGCCCTTTTCCTTTTTCTATTAGACTGACGTTTTTCGGGGGCAGGTTGCGGAGATGGTAAATCAAAAGTATCAAAAATTACGTCCATGGTCTCCTCTTGTTCTGGTGGGCCAGTGTTAATGTCGTCTGACCATCGCTTTCTCAGCTGGTTCAGATGTCTCTTGTGCGATAATTTTGGTCCGTCGATGATATACACCATATTTCCAATTCTTTTTTTTAATGGTGCCTAATTCCCAGAACGTTTTATTTGATTTAAGAATTTTAAAATAATTTTTTCTCCTGGAACGTAGCGTTTTGACGTTGTTTGATTTCTACTGGGTTTGATTTGTCTTGGAAGTAGTTTTTCAAACACAGATCTTACTTTGCGTGCGAACATTATTTGTGCGGGAGGTAATTTTGCTGGTGTATTTGCGTTAGGTGTAATCCTATATACTTGTAAAAACTGTTGAAGGGCTTTGTCTGTTGGTGTGCCCTTGGCTTTTTTAGGGAATGCTTTAATGTGTCAACGAATATCTCTGCCTATCCGTTAGATTTAGGGCGGTAAGGGGAGGGTCGTGATATGATTTACTTGGAAGAATTCCTTAAAATCCCCTGATATGAATTGCGTACAATTGTCAGACACGATGCAATCCACTACACCAAAACGAGCAAAGAGTTCGTGTCATGCGCTAATAACCACTCCAGTGTTGGCGTTTTTACATCTAAACACTTCTGGTCATTTGAAATAACTGTCCACTACTATTAAATAATAGTGCCCGTCCAAAGATCCCACAAAATCCACGCGAATGCGTGACCAGGGATGGTCCGTTTTCGGCCAAGGACTAAATTTAATAGGTGGAGACTTTGCCGCCAGGGCACAGCCCGTACAATTTCTTACCATATTTTCAATGTCCTTATCGAGATTCTTCCAGAAAACGTAGGATCTCATTAGGCTTTTTGTCTTTGTTATCCCCGGGTGTCCGACGTGAAAATCTTTTAATATACGTCTTTGGAGAGTGGCTGGGACGATCACTCGATCTCGATACAACAATACATCATCGCATAATGTATAAGCGTTAGCTACTTGTTGGTCTTTGTTCGCGATTCTTTCCTTCATTTGTGTGATGAACTCATCCATCGTAGACTCCTTTCTGATTTCCTCCAGAGTGACCGGTAGCTCCCTTACTGTATTGCATAATACGGTACTCATATCTCTTTCAGTACGTAGGGATGCAATAACCGTATCCTTTAGGGGCTCTCGCATCTTAGGAATTAGCCTAGATAGTCCGTCTGCATGGCCGAGTTTTTGTGATGGTAAGAACTCCATTTTAAAATCGTAGTTAAGTAGGATTGCAACCTGTTGGTTGTGTGAGTCGGCAGACCCTTCTTCGAGCTGAAAATGGTTAGTAACGGCTTGTGGTCCGTTTGGAGTAAAAAAATGTCGACCATCTAGATAGTGGTGAAATTTGGTAACGGCAAATATGATTCCTAAGGCTTCTTTTTCAATCTGCGAATAGTTCCTCTCAGCGGGGAGGAGGGTCCTTGACGCGTACGCGATAGCTTTGTTTGTCCCATCCGGCATCTTGTGTAAGATACACGCTCCTATGCCGTATGAACTAGCGTCACAGGCAACGATTAATTCCAGGTTAGAATCAAAATGAGTAAGGAAAAAATCTGAAGTTAGAGCTTCTTTAATTTTATTAAACGCCTCTTGACATTCGGTAGACCAATCCCATTTCTTGTCTTTTTTCAAGAGTTCATTTAATGGTGCTCGTAAGTCGTGCATTTTGGGTATGAAGGATTGATAATAATTCGCGAGTCCCAAGAAACTTTGTAGCGAGGTGACATTATTTGGTACCGGCATCTCTTTTATGGCTGTCGACCTCTCGGGGTCTGGCTTTCTCCCGTTCTCGTCTATTATGTGTCCTAGGTATTTAATTAAAAAAAAACTCGCATTTTGATTCCTTAATCTTGAAACCATAATCCTGTATGCGCTTAAAAACCAGATTTACATGTAGCTTATGTTCGTCCTTATCTTGACGCTTGATCAGTATATCGTCAAGGTAGACAATTGGGAAATCAAGACCACCCAACTGGGTATCCATTACCTGTTAAAATATCGCCAGTGTGAACTTGACTCCAAACGCTAGTCTTTCGAACTTATAGAGTCCCCGGTGTGTGTTCATACACAGAAGTCTGGAACTATTTTCTTCCATGGGGACCTGCAAATACGCATCGCTAAGGTCTATTTTTGACATTTTTTTTTACCTCCGTTTAGCTTGCAAAATACCTCATCAGGACTTAGCAGTGGAAATATATATTCTTTCAGCGCCGCATTTAGGCCCGTGGAGAAGTCTGCGAATACCCGAACATCGTTTGATTTTTTCTTTATATAGACGGCTGGCGCAGCCCACTTGTTATATTGTATTTTTGAGATTACGCCGATCTTTTCCAATCTGTCGAGTTCCTTGTCTATTTGGTTAAGTGACGCAAAAGACACGCTTCTTTTCTTCTTAAATACAGGTTGACTGTCGTTTTTTAACTCGAGTTTTACGGACATTTTGTTACATCGACCCAGACCACCAGAAAAGACATCTGGGAATGTCTCCTTTAAATCTTTTGATTCTGCCGTTGCATTTTGAACGTTTTTGCAAAAAGTATTTATTGGCGAATCCCAAAGCTCAAACCCCTGTATTGCGTCGCTACCAAAAAGATTATTTGTATTTTTTAATACAAATATCTTCATTTTTTTCGTCTTGTTATTTTGGGTGACGTTCACAATAATTTCCCCCTCAAATTGTATTTTTCGCCAGTCACTGATCTCGCTATTTTGGTAGTTTTCAGCATCGTAGGTCTCCCAAGCTTTCTCCACGTTTGAAGATTAATTATTGTCAAGTCACTACCAGAATCCAGTTGTAGATTTATTTTTCTTCCCAGTATCTGTACTGGTACATATTTTCTGTAGTCTTCGTCTTGCTTGTCCCATTTGGTCGTTTTTACATAACTGCTACCGGCTTTCTTTCTACAGTGGGAAGACTTGTGACCCGTTTGGTTACAATTGAAACACTTCCGCTTTCGGTAGTCGCAGTCAGTAGACTAGTGTAATGCTCCGCATCTCACACTGGGACTAGGTGGCAACTTGTTTTGTTTCTTGGGAGAGCTCTGAGTTCTTTCTGGTTTGCTATATCTGGGGATGAACTGAATTTCTTCTTCGTGTAGTGTACTTTTCGGACATGCGAGATCCCCGACTCTTCTATATCATTTGAGTCTTTTTTATGGTAACGTACCTCTGGCAGTCCTCTGCCAAAAGTCGTAGGGTCAAATTAGGCTCACTTTCGAGTTTGTTTAGAACTCTCCTTCTGACCTCTGCATCATTTGGTGAAATTAATTTGAAGTTGTCTGCAACTTTTGTTGACTTTCGCAACTTTTGTTGACTTTCGCAGCAAAAACTGTGAATTCCTCATTTTCCTCCCTGACTAAATTTAGACAATTCCATCGTTTATGAAAGAGAGATGTTTTTAGGGGAAACAGTTCAGTTAGAAGCTTAACAGCCTCTTGGAACGTTAGTTCGTTAGTTTTTCAAGGTATAATATAGTTTACGAACCTAGTATGTTCGGCGGTATCCAACTTTCTTGTTAAAAGTCTGACTTTTTTAGAGTCTGGCCAGTTTTTACAGTCATTTATCCTCGTAACGCCTAAAATAGACTTCGAAGCTTTTATCCTCATTTGGTCGGTATTTAAATGTATCAACTGCCTACCATACTGCGCCTTGGGTGAATGTGTCATCATCATCAAGATTTGCAGATTTTTATTCACGATTTGGGCGAATAAATCCATTTTTTTGTCAGACTGAATTTGCATTTCCGACAAATGCAGTTGGAATTGTTGCTGTTGTTGTTGAAATCTTTCCTCTAATTTTAGTTGGTGTGGTTGAAATTGTTGTTGTTGTTGTTGTTGAAATTGTTGCTGTTGTTGTTTCAACATCTCCAAAACTTGAGCCTGGATATCCATGTTTGTAACCGACAAAAATATTCAACCGAATCAAACGCTCTTCCTCTTTTCGCAATAAAAAGAAACTCAGAAATTACGAGTTCTAACTGAGTAAAAAAAGCTTGTTCTTTTACAATAAATGAAAATCAAAAATTAAGATTTCACTTTCTTGCAGAAAAAAATCCATGCGTGTCGAACAAAAAAGTTTGTCTTTCTGACGAAAAGAATTTTTTTTCTTTAAAAATGGATACGAGGTTCGTAATCCTAACGCGGTGGTTTCAAATGGCAGTGTTTCTTTGTACATTTTTTTTGGTTCTGGCTCAAATCCCGAAGTCAGATAAGGTCTTTTTGAGACTCTGTATCGTTTTTGCTGGAGATTTTTCAGTTTTGTACCGTGACTGTAGTATTGCGTTGGTCCTTATAAATCTTTAGACGCTACTGCTTAGGGTTCCGTGAAAATCCTTTTTCCTCGTCGCCACTGTTATGACATGTCTAATGGTCAATAAATAATAACTCAACACGGGTATAAAATGTAGGGAACACATTGTATTCAGCAATATATATCAACGTACAATGGAAGGGTTTCCTTGTTTCAGCTTACACGAAGAACTGTATCTGGTACTACTCCTATTTACATGTGTCCCACTTTCACACGATATGGCACAAGGCCGTTTTATGTGGGCACCACCCACAAGCCGAGACTCATGGGTGGTAGGAGAAAAATTGCGTCGATCCGAGCTTAGCCTCTAAGTGCAATGAGGCAAGCATCTGGGATCGACGCTATTAATTTAGTAATTCACCAGACACCCGTCCCAAAGGACAGGTGTATCGGGTACTACTGGTATTTACATGTACCCCACATGTACACGATATGGCACAAGGCCGTTTTATGTGGGCACCACCCACAAGCCGAGACTCATGGGGTGGTAGTAGAAAAATTGCGTCGATCCGAGCTTAGCCTCTAAGTGCAATGAGGCAAGCATCTGGGATCGACGCTATTAATTTAGTAATTCACCAGACACCCGTCCCGAAGGACAGGTGTATTGGGTACTACTGGTATTTACATATACCCCACGTGTATACGATATGGCACAAGGCCGTTTTATGTGGGCACCACCCACAAGCCGAGACTCATGGGGTGGTAGAAGAAAAATTGCGTCAATCCGAGCTTAGCCTCTAAGTGCAATGAGGCAAGCATCTGGGATCGACGCTATTAATTTTAGTAATTCACCAGACACCCGTCCCGAAGGACAGGTGTATTGGGTACTACTGGTATTTACATATACCCCACGTGTATACGATATGGCACAAGGCCGTTTTATGTGGTCACCACCCACAAGCCGAGACTCATGGGGTGGTAGAAGAAAAATTGCGTCAATCCGAGCTTAGCCTCTAAGTGCAATGAGGCAAGCATCTGGGATCGACGCTATTAATTTTAGTAATTCACCAGACACCCGTCCCGAAGTACAGGTGTATTGGGTACTACTGGTATTTACATATACCCCACGTGTATACGATATGGCACAAGGCCGTTTTATGTGGGCACCACCCACAAGCCGAGACTCATGGGGTGGTAGTAGAAAAATTGCGTCGATCCGAGCTTAGCCTCTAAGTGCAATGAGGCAAGCATCTGGGATCGACGCTATTAATTTTAGTAATTCACCAGACACCCGTCCCGAAGGACAGGTGTATTGGGTACTACTGGTATTTACATGCACCCCACATGTACATGATATGGCACAAGGCCGTTTTATGTGGGCACCACCCACAAGCCGAGACTCATGGGGTGGTAGAAGAAAAATTGCGTCAATCCCAGTTCCGACTCTTTAGTGCAATGAGTGGCATCTGGGATCGACGCTATTAATTTAGCAGTTCACCAGACACCCGTCCCGAAGGACAGGTGTGGGTGGGACTACTGGTATTTACATGTACCCCACATGTACATGATATGGCACAAGGCCGTTTTATGTGGGCACCACCCACAAGCCGAGACTCATGGGGTGGTAGGAGAAAAATTGCGTCGATCCGAGCTTAGCCTCTAAGTGCAATGAGGCAAGCATCTGGGATCGACGCTATTAATTTAGCAGTTCACCAGACACCCGTCCCGAAGGACAGGTGTGGGTGGGACTACTGGTATTTACATGTACCCCACATGTACATGATATGGCACAAGGCCGTTTTATGTGGGCACCACCCACAAGCCGAGACTCATGGGGTGGTAGGAGAAAAATTGCGTCGATCCGAGCTTAACCTCTAAGTGCAATGAGGCAAGCATCTGGGATCGACGCTATTAATTTAGCAGTTCACCAGACACCCGTCCCGAAGGACAGGTGTGGGTGGGACTGCTCGTTTGAGTAGCTTTACTCTGTTAAATATATACCCTTTGGGTAAGTCCATGTTCGTGTCATAGGTGAGTCACCTACAACAAAAATATATACCAATGAGTCAGTTACACGCGAGGCTGTCTTATCGGTTGTTTGCTGAAATAATAACTCTCTAAAATTCTAACTCTCTGAAAGGACCTGCTACTATTTATAGTTGGAAGAGTTCATGCGCGTATGGTAAATTACCAATCCTAAGTATTAACTCCGCAGGAGTCTTAATACATTTTCCTCTTTGGGTTAACGACGATAAAGTCCGTCATTTTTCTTTTCCTCTTTTTACGGCGTTGTTCCGGGGCCGCTTGTGGTATTGGCATGTCAAAAGTATCGTAAATGACATCTATGACTTCCTTCTCTTCAGAAGGGCCACTGTCAGCATCATCTGACAGGCTTTTTCTGATTCGGTTCACATGTCTCTTGTGTTTAAACTGGGGACCTTTAATTATATAGATAATATTTCCTACTCTTTTCTCAATTGTACCACTTTCCCAGAAAGTTTTATTATCATGATACATCCGGAAAAAAGCCTTCTCTCTGGGTTCATAACGTTTTGTTGGTACAGTGTTTATTCGTCCGGGATTTGTTTGTTTGGGGAGTAGCTTGTCGAACACAGACCTGATTTTACGCGCAAACATTAACTCGGCTGGGGGTAATGATGATGGTGTGTTGTCGTTGGGCGTAATTCTATACACCTGAAGGAACTGTTGTAGAGCTTTTTTCTATGGGTGTGCCCCTAGCTTTCAGTTCTCTTTTTAGCATGTAAACGAAGCGCTCGACCTGTCCGTTAGACCTTGGGGGATATAGGGCGATAGTGATATGATTTGATCTGGAAGTCTCACAAAAATCCTTAAAGTTGCGGACGTAAATTGTGTTCATTGTCAGACACTAGACAATCGACAACCCCAAGTCTGGCGAACAGTTCGTGGGGGAAATTGATCGTCACTTCTGTAGTGGGATTTCTATATCTAAGGACTTCGGACCAATTTGAAAAAAAAAAACTATCTACTACCATAAGATAATAGAATACGTCTAGCGGGCCTGCAAAGTCTATATGTATTCGGGACCATGGTTGGACCGTTCTAGGCCTAGGACTATATTTGACTGGGAGTACGCTGTTTCGATATCCTTATCAATCTTCGGTCATAAGGCTTTTAATCCTTATAATCCCTGGGTGGCCAGCATGGAAATCTTTCAGAATTCTCCTTTGTCGTGTTGTGAGAATGACGACTCTCTCACTATACAGCAGTACTTCGTCGTCTAAAGTCAGTTGGTCCTTTTCACAAATTCTTGCTTTGGTTTTCCTGATAAAGTCATCGTTAAAGTCTTCTCGTTTGATTTGGAGTTACTGGGAGTTCCATTACTGTGTTGCATAATGCGGTTTTAAATACTCCTTCTGTTCGAAGAGACGCAATCACGGTATCTTCAAGAGGTTCCCTGTGTTTCGGGATTAATCTGGACAGTCCGTCGGCATGACAGATTTCTTTAGACGCTAGGAACTCAATTTTAAAAGTATTATTTAAGAGGATTGTTTCCCCATCTCAGCAGTCTGTTTACTGTATGCACAGGCATACCCTTTTTAGAACCAAAAATAGTAAGTAATGGCCCGTCTGTAATGTAAAATGTCTACCGTGGATGTACCGGTGAAACGTTGTTACTGTGAAAATAATCCCTAATGGCTCCTTCTCAATTTGTGAGAAAAGTTCTTGACGCGTGAGCAACTCGTTTGTGAGATCCATCTGGCATCTTATGTAGAATACATAGCCCAATACCATACAAGCTGGGATCACTGGCAACTATAATGTCAAGGCCTGGGTTATATTAGGTGAGAAACAAGTCTGAAGTCAAGGCCTCTTTTATTTTGACGAATGCTTTCTGACATTCAGGTGTCCACTCCCAGTCCTTGTTTTTTTTTTTAGAAGTTCGTTTAACGGAGCACGTACGTCGTGCATATTAGGTATAAGCACCTGGTAGTAGTTTGCCAATCCTAAAAAGCTTTGTAATGAGGAGACATTTTCGGGAGCTGGCATATCCTTGATTGCGGTAGCCCATTTAGGATCTGGCCTTCTGTCATCTTTGTCTATGATGTGGCCCAAGTATTTAATCTTCTTTAAAAAGAAGTCAATTCCGGATTCTTTCAATTTGAATTTGAAGTCTTGAGAAGACTTTATGAACATGTTCCTTGTATTGTTATATATTTTGGCTCTTCATTAATATGCCACCGCGAAGTCAAAGTCACTCAGCATAGTGTCCATTACTTGTTGGAAGATTGCCGGCGCGACTTTTACCCCGAATGATAGACGTTCGAACTTGTACAACTCAATGGATGTTGATGCAAAGCAACTTAGAACATTCTTCCTCCACTGGTATTTAAAGATACGCGTCACTGAGGTCAACCTTTGAAAAATTTTTCCTCTATTTAGTTTCGCAAAAATTTCTTCCGGGTTTGGTAAAGGATAGTGATAGTCTTTGAGTGCCGCATTAAGCCCCGTCGAGAAATTGGCACATATCCGGATCTCCTTTGTCTTTTTTTTACATAGACGGTCGGTGAAGCCCATTGACTGTACTCAATTTTCGACAAGACCCCAATTCTTTGAAGTCTGTTGAGTTGTTCATTTATTTGTGGTAAAGAGGCGAATGGCACGTTTCTTTTTTTCTTAAACACTGGCTGGATGTCATCTTTTAACTCGAATTTTGCCGCCATCTTATTACACCGACCAAGGCCCCCAGAAAAAACTCCCGGAAAAGTTTCTTTTAAATCTGTTATTAACTTTTCAGCCTCGGTAGTTAGGTTTTTGAGTTTTTGGCAAAATGACTTAATTGGCATGTCCCACAATTTACAGTTCTCCTTCCAGTCGGTGTCGAATAAATTGCCTGTATTCTTTAGTACTGACATTTTTAGTTTTAACATTCTTCCTTGAAAGGTTACATTTGTTTTTCTTCAAACTTGATTTTCTCCCCTGCGAGTCCACAGTCTTCCAGCAAGCCAAACCTTCTCCTAGTCATTTTATTAGATCTGAGCAACGTTGGTTTTTCCAACTTTTCGCCAGTGTGAAAACTTATGATTCTGACCCAGAATCCAACTGTAATTTGATATTTTAATTTAGAATTTTTACTTGCACGTATTTCCTAATGTTTAACCCGATTTTGTGTTCGACCGGTTTTGTGTTTTTTACGCAGCTATTAACTTTTTCTTGCTCGGCAATGTGAGCTCTTGTGCCCGACCCGGCTACAAGTTAGACATTTCTTATTCCGGTAAGGGTAATCCTTATACCAATGTAGTGACCCACAACCGGAGCACGGGTTAGGAGGCAAGTTGTCTTCTTTCTTTTTGTAATGGTTTGATTTAGAGGGAGAACTAGATTGTTTTTTCTTTTGGTGTGCTATGCCAGATTCGTCGATATCTTTCGAATCTTGGTGTACGCTTACGAGCCTCTTCCACTATTTGTTGGAGAGTAACGTTTGGTTCGTTTTCCAATTTATTCAGAATTCTACGTCTAATTTCAGTGTCTTTAGCTGAAACTAGTCCCTGAACAAATATCTGACACTTGAAATTATTCAAACCCTATTCTGAAATCGAGATAAAGCCTATCAAAAGATGTAGAGAAAATATACCACACACACACACACACAAAACAAACAAACAAACAAACAAACAAAAACGAAATCATATAATTATGCTAAAAAAAGAATAGAAATAATATTATCACTCAAAAAAAGAAAAACATAACCCACACCAAAGTACGATAAAAAGTATATCATCACACAAAATATGATTAAAAGAAAAAAAAATATGATAAAAAGTATATCATCACACAAAATATGACGGAGAACGAAAAAGATCAAGACATTGTCTTGCCTGCCGGAATCGAACCCGCGTCCTCCCGCAGGCAAAAACAGATGCGATTTAGGCACTGGACGGACGCGAACTGCCAGGATGTTTCGGTAAATATGTACATAAATAACATGTGAGTCAAGCGCTGGGCAGTCAGGAGTCAGCAGTAGCAGGTTGACTAACGCGAACGACCGAGTAAAGAAATGTGATTTTAAACTGCTAAAGATTATTTCGACTACGATGACGGATTTTGCAGCTGCTAAACGAAAACGAAGAACGTGTTGACCAGGAGAAGGCTTGGCTTGCTGGAAGACTGTGGACTTGCTTGTTTTTGGCCCCCCTCTCGGCGGGAGCTTGTTGATACGAACATCTATTTCCCCCCATATACCCCCCCTTCTATAAGCTATTTCGGCCTTGGATAATATTTGCCTTGGATAATATTCGCCTTGGATAATATCGGCTTTGGATAATGGCGAAAGTGAAACTCGGCAGCGGCATAATAAAGCCCTTTAATGGCGAGGGAGATGTTGTGGCATGGCTTACCAAGGTAGAGCTGGTGGCGAAACTCCAGAAAGTTGATGATGTGGCAAGTTTGTTGTCCTTGTTTTTGGAGGGAGATGCCCTCCAACTGTAGGGAAATGGACGAGGTTCACGAGACTGATATTGCCCTTATCAAATCTCGTTTGAAAGAGGCTTTTTCGGACGGGGAGTTTTCTGCCTACACTAAGTTGAAAATGACTAGGTGGACAGGAGAAAGCGTGGACGTTTATGCCAGCAAGATACGACAACTTGCAGGAAGGGCAGGATTCTCTGGGCATGGTCTTGAGACGGTGATGAAGCTGGCATTTGTGACAGGGTTCCCGAACGACATCTCAAAGGAGCTGCAACAGGTCACAGTCATCGAAAAATTGACCATGGGAGAGTTGCTAACGCGGGCCAGGGTGCTGACGAAAGACACGACCGAAGATACGGTCGCGACAACGTCGTTCCCTCGACGTGAGGGGGAAGCGTCTTTCAAAACGAAGCCCCAAACCGCCCTCACCTATTACAGGTGCGGCGGCATGGGTCATGTAGCTAGGGATTGTGCAACAAGACGGACCGATGTAACGACCACCCGCCAGGAGATGCGATGCTTCAGATGCTGTGTGGGTGAGAATCCCTCACAGTAAGTGTACGAGTAAATCCAGGATAGGAAAAGTAACTGGAATTAACAAGTCCCCAATCTGTGCAGGTCGATGGGATTCCTCACCATGTGAAAAACTTACGCCCTGTTTCAGGAATGCATGTGCCATCCAGTATTACCGATAATTCGTCAGAGAATGAAGAGCAGAGGGGCGGATCGGAATCTGAATCGCCATATGATGCCTCTGACACGGGTGTCTCGGAAACTACCGACGATGAAGAAGAGGAGGATGATGAAAATGAGGAGGAGATGGATGAAGAAAAGGTGAATGGGGAAGCAGAGAGTAGTGAAAAGGAAGAGGAAGAAACCGCAGCTCCCCCACTTCGAAGGAGCGCCCGAACAAAGAGGCCAGCACCCACCTGCACGTTTTGTGATGAGGACATCAGGGGGGAGTATGACGGAGAACGAAAAAGATCCAAACATTGTCTTGCCTGCCGGGATCGAACCCGCGTCCTCCCGCAGGCAAAAACAGATGCAATTTAGGCACTGGACGGACGCGAAAAACCAGGATGTTTCGGTAAATACGTACATAAATAACATGTGAGTCAAGCGCTGGGCAGTCAGGAGTCAGCAGTAGCAGGTTGATTTACGCGAACGACCGAGTAAAGAAATGTGATTTTGAACTCCTAAAGATTATTTCGACTACGGTGACAGATTTTACAGCAGTTAAACGAAAACGAAGAACGTGTTGACCAGGGGAAGGTTTGGCTTGCTGGAAGACTGTGGACTTGCTTGTTTTTGGCCCCCCTCTCGGCGGGAGCTTGTTGATACGAACATCTATTTTCCCCCATATATTTCACCCCCTTCTATAAGGATATAATCACACTCGCAAAAATGGAGAGATATACTATCATTTACAAAAAGGTAGAAAGCGTGTAATCATACACAAAATAGGGAGAAAAAGATACCAACCATAGAAAAAGGAGAGGAAGCATATAATCAAGCACGGAAAAAGAAAGTGATAATATAATTTTCTCAGATAGACGAAAAGCATATCAACACACATACAAAGTGAGTGGAAGCAAAAAATGGAATATATCATCGCGCACACACACGCATGCGCAGAGAGAGAGAGAGAGAGAGAGAGAGAGAGAGAGAGAGAGAGAGAGAGAGAGAGAGAGAGAGAGAGAGAGAGCGTATCATTATACAAAACAAATGAAAATAAAGCATAGCATCACACATTGGGAAAAAGAAGAGAATGCGTTTCATCACACTAAAGTGCAAACCTATCTTTAGACACAAAAGAGAATTAAAGAAGGCATATCACAATAAAGAAAAACTGGAGAGAAATATAGCATCACTCAAATACAAATGGAGAGAAAACGTATCACCAAAATAATAATAATAATAATAATAATAATAATAATAATAATAATAATAATAATAATAGAGAGCTATCATATAACTAACAACACAAATAAGTAGAGAAAGCATATCACCACACCCACTAGAAATTGATAGAAATTATATTACACTAACAAAACAGTGCAAGGAGTGAAAATATAATGTATCCTCATCAAACAAAAATAAAATCAAGAAATCAGCATACAATCATACACATAAAATTGAGAGACAGCATATCGTAAGTTACAATAAAGGAGAAAAAGCATATCCTCATACACAAAATAAATGAATAAATGGAGAGCAACGATATCGTGCAGCATAAAGGAGAGAAAACATATGATCACACATGAAAATATGAAGAAAGTTTTTTCTTCATATTTTCATGTGTGATCATATGTTTTCTCTCCTTTATGCAAAAAGCACAAAAAGAGGAAGAATATTATAACGCATGATCACAGAAAAGTAAAACAACAGTCACTAAATGAGGGAACAACACACAACAAATAGAAATACATACATCAATACGTTAGTAACTACCTACCTACGTGTGTCACACGACCCGGGGAATTATTTAAACTTAATTAGCGTCTTATCTATTGGTAACATCTCTATTAAAGTCAAACTTAATTAGATTTGCCTGAAAAAGGCCCATGTTATTAATGCATTTAAAATCCTGCAATATGTGTTATAAGAAATGAAGGTTTAGATAGCATATAGTGTGAATAATTTGCATACTGGTTTTAACAAAAAATTGTTTGATAGATAATTACTTGATGTTACAAATTTTTAATATAATTTTTTAAATTCTCAAACGTATTAAAAGCAATCCTATTAGGATGGGTAAGGGGTTAAGAAGAAAATAGTGGAGAGATGGCGATCCGGAGCAACCCGAATAGAAGCGTTAATAATAAGTAGCTTCCACTCCAATTTGTAGATATATCATCTCTCTCTCTCTCTCTCCTCTCTCTCTTTCTCTCCCCTCTCTCTCTCCCTTTCTCTTATGTGTCCGGGGAGGTTGCTAGTTGACCTTAGATAAATAATGAACCATTCCATTTTTATTGCGATGAAAGAAATAGGAGAAAAGAACGCACAACGCCTCAGAGATTAAAAAAAAAGCAAATAGAAAGAAAGAAAGACAAGGATGAGAGATGGGAAGTTTATTCAATAAAATCGAAAGAAGGAAGGAAGGGGGTAAAAGAAGAGAAGGCAGAGAGAAAAAGATACGAAAGATATATAGAGAAAAATGGATAAAAAACAAACAAAGAACGTATATTATTACCCTTTATTTAATTTTTTTACGAAAGAAAAAACGATTGAATTTTGTAGTGTACTTTTGAAGTACACTACAAAATTCATATATATTTATATATATTTTTAAAACGTGTTTATATATATTTTTCATGAAAAAAAAAAAAAAAACTCACAAAAAAATGGTTCTGATAAAATCCAAATAAAATTTAACAGAAGTATATTTTTATACACTAAAATTAGAGTATTCGTTCAATTTTAATATGATATTGTAAAATGTTGTAAAAATGGGTGTATCTAAAAAAACAAAAAAAACACTGTTATCTGACAGACGCATAGGTATCTCCAATTCGATTCGTAAATTTACCCCCCTATATTTAACACAATAAAACTTTGAATAAAGGTTAATACTATCGTTAAAGTTTTGGACCATTCAACAAAAGAAACATTAAAAAAAAACTCCTGATGATTTTCTAAAACTTTTTTCAGTTTATGGAAATAATGAAAATTATGAACGAAATTAATTTTCGCACCATTAAATCAGTTAAACTTTAACTTAGCCAAATACAAGTTAAGCAATAAATTGTCTTACTTTTACATATTCCACACCTGGACAAAATTTCAAAAAAATTGAAGTGTGTGGGTGACAATTTTACTCTTTTCTCGATGATTTGACATAGAATTACCCTCCAGACAGTTTAAATAAAGTCACCTTTTAAATTTTTCCTTTAGTGAGAGTGTAAACAAATATAGATTGTCTGTTTGAACAATTAGCCAGTAAAAACATGGGTTGTATATCTGACCATCTAATTAATCCGTCACTTTTGAAGTGACCCTTCTTTTGAACGTCATCCTTGGTGGGTTGAAAACGTTAAATTACTTTTCGGGTTAAAGACATTAAATTACTTTCCGCAATTGGTAAACAAATCTTCACAGAAAATTAATAAACTGTCAGATTAAGTGGGTGGGGCGAAACAGTCAACAAAGGTAGGACATCACCACAATAAAACAAAACAAACAAAAAATTACGGAAGAAAATGAATATAAATATAAATAAGACATTTTGGGGGCTCATAGGCAGAGGGAAACTTCGCCGACAGAAAGTTCTTGATTGTCATAGAAGCGTGTCTTTGCCAAGTCGTCAGAGATAATTTGATCTCCCAAGTCGAAGGACCCCTTTTAATTCAGGAACGAGCTTTGAAAAGAATCCCGTTGTTAGCTACTCTCTCTCTCTCTCCAACTCTCCTCTCCTCTCTCTCTCTCTCTCTCTCTCTCTCTCGTCATTAGGGATTGGCTATCAATGGAAACCAATAAAGTCGGTAGTGAAATATGCATATTGCATTGGTGCAAATGCAGGTGTGTGTGTATATGTGGCTGTATAGTTAGTTATATTGATTAAGTAGTAAGTCAAGCCACATATATGTATAAATATGTGAGTGGGGTAGATAGAGTAAGACCACTCACATATGAGTATGTGTATGTGTATTCAGTGTGGATCATGTATATGTGTATGTAAATACATACATGTGCGTGTGTGTTCATACATTATATGATAGATAGGTGTATTGTGTATAAGGTCAATGTTAAGTCAATCATAAAAACTAAGAGAGATCAAGAATAGTGATAATCTCTCCTTAGGAGACGGAGGGTCTGAGTTTTGTACAACAAGAAGGGAAATTAAACCACTACCAGTAATAAAAGGCAAATACGGGAAAATTGCGTGTGGTCTTAAAACACAAAGACTTTTCAAATCACGCAGGGGTGGATGGAAATCTCGTGTGGACGAGAGTTGATAGCGAGAATTGAGAATTGAGAATTCTAGGGGATTCGAAAAAGTCAGTGATAGTTAGATGGTTAGTTGCTGGAGACCGAAGAAGACAGGGACTTGAGAGCCGGACGCCGAACTTAGGTCATCCTTAGAGACTTGTGAAGTAGAAGTCAGCTTTAGCAGAGGTCATTAAAGGAACAAGAGGGGGCCTTGTGCGATGGGACAAGCGATGGGAGAAGATGAAATAGCAGCCGATAGGATTGGGTGAATGCGAACCATGTATACCTCATCTCTGCCATTTTTATTGATGTTCACCTGACTTTGTCCTTGTTGTTTGTTCCTCTCTTTATCTCTTGTAATATTATTGGTTTATGCACCTTTCGGTGGGAGGGGGCCTGCAGAGGTGCTTTGAGCATAGTCACAACGTGTACAGGTCCTAGAAAGTAGCTAGCAGACGGCACGGAATCAGGCCTCGCAACCCGCCGGGGGGTGTAACAGAAATACAATTTATTCTGTTCGTGTCAATTGCATTTATTAAATGATAGGAATTGGGAACCGGCTTACGTTTTAAAAAGGCAATGACCGAAATAAATTCTACTACCTCGTTGCAGAGAAAGGACAGGTTGAGATCTAAAAGAGACACAGCAGTCATCCAACATACATTCCTCCACTGCCGCCGCCACCAATGCAACACACATTATCTTGAAGTCTGTGCATACGACACAGCAATTTGTTCTCCCCGCTACTCCGGTACATCCGGTACATATATTGTTTTGACATAGTGAAACCACATTACATCATTAAGTGTATAATAATATTGTACTGTTGGAAAACGTAAGATGATTTAGAAGCTGTTGATACAGTCTACTGTTTTTCATTTTCTTTTTTCAACCATGAAAAATATTCATTTTGTTGACATCTTAGTCAAAGTTTTGATGAATTGATTTTACATGTTGCAAAGATTGATTGTACTTAACTACGAATATTGTCTTTGAAGATGGAGGAACATTGTTTAAGTTGCGTACACTTCAGGGTTCTTTACGCCTAAAAGTGTCAGTTATTCAGAAACTGCATCACGACTGAAACATATTTTCAATGATCAGTTTTGAAGAACTGCAGTGCCTGTTTAATTTCAAATTACCTTTTTAAAAGCACAATAAAAAGGCTGTCAAAAAGACGATATTCCAAGCATTCCTTTTGCATAGCATTGAATATGTCGTTATAAAAGTGTTGTGTTTTGTAAAAGTCTGGTTGATGCTGTGTTATGGGGCATTAACAAATCAATAAGACTAAAAAAAACCTACAGTCTACGTAGTCAGTGTCAGGGTTGAGTTCAGTTCCAGAAATGCCTTTATCCAGGCAAGAGATGTAAGAATGTTTGTTATCTGAAAGGTTAAGGACGTTTCAATTTTCAGAAAATTGCTAAACTTGAATAACTAAGTGATCTAATTATGAATATATATAAGAAAAAAAGCAATTGCTTATTTGCAAATATCCCCCCCAAATAGATTTGATATGAATAACAAAACAGTTATTTGTCCCACCTTGATTTTTAAAGCTTTTTGAAATACTCAGTATCACACATAATATACAATTCTATATTAGTGGGTCACAATGCATTAGCCAATATATAAATGTGACACTATGACCAGTGTGAATTTGACAAATAAGTAAAACATGCATAGTACTTACTATGCATGTAACTATTAATCTGCAATTAATGTAGTACAAAGTGATCTGGGACAATCTATGTAATTTGGATTTTACATGCAAATCAGAAAATCATGGAAAGGCCTACGTTATTTTTTCACTGCTGAACAAAAATCAGAAAATAAAGTTTTTTTTGTAGATATGATATTTTAATAAATAATTATAAAAAGGAAATTCTATTTCATCTTAGATTTTATCATCAAAAGTATGGACAGATATGACATATCTCATATAAGAAATAATTATGTACTATTTCTCTGAATGTTTGAGATGAGGCTTGAAGATTAGTATTATCTGCGTTATTCGGACTATTGTCCCCATCTTCATTGTTATTTGTACAACGTTTCGGCCGATATACCCTCCGGCCTTCTTCAGGTATTTCTTGTCGGACTCGGGAACCTTCTTTTCGAACTCGGGAACTTTCTTGTCGTATTCGGGAGCCATCACGGAACTTTGAACCTAACCCTTTATTTATTCCACGGGGGTATCCTGTTCTCATTCCGCTAACCATAGCTGGGGTAGGAGTTGTGTTAATTAATTATTTTTCTAACTGCTTTCACTCAGGATTGAACTCGGGTACCAGAGATAACTGTCACTTAGAACTGTTTTAACCTAACTGCCTAATCCACTCGGCCATGTGTCCAATTGGACAATTGAGTGTGAATTTTGGGAACTTATAAACCTAATGCCTTAATTTGGCTAGAATATCTACCTATTTTACTTTACTGAAACGTTGTACAAATAAAAATGAAGATGGGGACAATAGTCCGAATAACGCAGATAATACTAAATAATTATGTATGAAAAAATAAAAAAATAGAAAGGCTTGTGATTTGTCAAAATATGAAGGAAGAGAGAGAGAGAGAGAGAGAGAGAGAGAGAGAGAGAGAGAGAGAGAGAGAGAGAGAGAGAGAGAGAGAGAGAGAGAGAACTTTCCATACGTAGGGGCCGCTAATTTTGTAGATGATTCAATTGATCCCAGATTTAGAATTTCGAACTCTGGGGACAGAAAATGTACCAAGATTTTCTGACAAAATTCTCTATTTGTGCTTATTAATATCTATGGTTGAAATCGGATTACAGATAGATGAGGACAGATTGTTTTTTTTTTCTGATGATATTAGTGGGAAATATTTGGATAAATGGGAGTATGGAGTAATAAGAATGGAGTAACTTCATGAAAAAAGTAAAAGACATTCAATTTAGTGCTGTCTGTTCGAAGAATGTTTCTAAAACGGTGACAAATAGTAACAGATGGCTCTAATGACAATGATAAAACAGCATGTGCAGCTATTTTAAATAGAAAAATTGTAAGAAAAACTCTCCCAAATGAAAGTTCCATTTTTTCAGCTGAAAACCCGTGCAATAGATCTAGCACTTGACATAATCTATGAAAATAACCACAAAAAATATCATCTTCTCAGACTCGCTCTCTGTCCTACTATCATTAAGAAATAAAAAACTGGAACACCCTATAATCATTTAGCTCCTGAATAGATTAGACTTGATATCTAACTCTAAGGATATTATGATATGCTGGATTCCAAGTCATATAGGAGTGAGGCGGAATGAAAGAGCAGACTCCGCAGCTAAATCGGCTCTAAATTTGATCCCCGACTATTTCAAGATACCATATTGTTATGACCTGTTTAAGGGTCAATAAATAATAACTTAACATGGGGATAAAATGTAGGGAATAGATATATTCAGCAATATGTCAATGTACAATTGAAGAAGGTTCCCTTGTTACAGCGTACACAAAGAACATGTATCTGCTACTTTTCCCTTGAGTAGCTTTGCTCTGTTAATATATACCCTTTGGGTAAGTCTATGTTCGTGTCATAGGTGAGTCACCTACAACACACCTCCCCCAAGCCTAAACTTCGAAAGAGTCTCAATATTTTTTTCTTTTTTGGTTAATATTGATTAATTCAGTCCTTTTCCTTTTTCTATTTGACTGAAGTTTTTCGGGGGCAGGTTGTGGAGATGGTAGATCAAAAGTATCAAAAATTACGTCCATGGTCTCCTCTTGTTCTGTTGGACCACTATTAATATAATCTGAACATCGCTTCCTCAGCTGGTTCAGATGTCTCTTGTGCGATGATATACAACATATTTCCAATTATTTTCCTCACAGAATTCCTTAAAATCCCCTGATGTGAATTGCGTACAATTATCAGACACGATGCAATCCACTACACCAAAACGAGCAAAGAGTTCGTGTAATGCGCTAATAACCATTTCAGTGTTGGTGTTTTTACATCTAAACACTTCTGGTCATTTGGAATAACTGTCCACTACTATTAAATTGTAGCATCCGTCCAAAGGTCCCGCAAAATCCACGTGAATGCGTGACCAGGGATGGTCCGTTTTCGGCCAAGGACTAAATTTTATTGGTGGAGACTGCAGCCAGGACACAGCCCGTACAATTTCTTACCATATTTTCGATGTCCTTATCGAAGTTCTTCCAGAAAACGTAGGACCTCATTAGACTTTTTGTCCTTGTTATCCCCGGGTGTCCGACGTGAAAATCTTTTAGTATCCGTCTTTGAAGAGTTGTTGGAACGACCACTCGATCTCGATACAACAATACATCATCGCATAATGTATAAGCGTTAGCTACTTGTTGGTCTTTGTTCGCGATTCTTTCCTTCATTTGTGTGATGAACTCATCCATCGTAGACTCCTTTCTGATTTCCTCCAGAGTGACCGGTAGCTCCCTTACTGTATTGCATAATACGGTACTCATATCTCTTTCAGTACGTAGGGATGCAATTACCATATCCTCTAGGGGCTCTCGCATCTTAGGAACTAACCTAGATAGTCCATCTGCATGGTCGTTTTTGTGATGGTAGGAACTCCATTTTAAAATCGTAATTAAGTAGGATCGCTCCCCATCTTTGCACCCTGTTGGCTGTGTGAGTCGGCAGACCCTTCTTCGAGCCGAAGATGGTTAGTAACGGCTTGATTAAGTAGTTAGCTTGATTTCTAAGGCTTCTTTTTCTATCTGCGAATAGTTCCTCTCAGCGGGGAGGAGGGTACGCGATAGCTTTGTTTGTCCCATCCGACATCTTGTGTAAGATGCATACTCCTATGCCGTATGAACTAGCGTCACAAGCAACGATTAATTCCAAGTTAGAATCAAAATGAGTAAGGAAAAAATCTGAAGTTAGAGCTTCTTTAATTTTATTAAACGCCTCTTGACATTCGGTAGACCAATCCCATTTCTTGTCTTTTTTCAAGAGTTTGTTTAATGGTGCTCGTAAGTCGTGCATTTTGGGTATGAAGGATTGATAATAATTCGCGAGTCCCAAGAAACTTTGTAGCGAGGTGACATTATTTGGTGCCGGCATCTCTTTTATGGCTGTCGACCTCTCGGGGTCTGGCTTTCTCTCGTTCTCGTCTATTATGTGTCCTAGGTATTTAATTAAAAAAAAAAACTCGCATTTTGATTCCTTAATCTTGAAACCATAATCGTGTATGCGCTTAAAAACCAGATTTACATGTAGCTTATGTTCGTCCTTATCTTGACGCTTGATCAGTATATCGTCAAGGTAGACAATTGGGAAATCAAGACCACCCAACTGGGTATCCATTACCTGTTAAAATATCGCCAGTGCGACCTTGACTCCAAACGCTAGTCTTTCGAACTTATAGAGTCCCCGGTGTGTGTTTATACACAGAAGTCTGGAACTATTTTCTTCCATAGGAACATGCAAATACGCATCGTTAAGGTCTATTTTTGAAAATTTTTACCTCCGTTTAGCTTGCAAAATACCTCATCAGGACTGGGCAGTGGGTAAATATACTCTTTCAGCGCCGCATTTAGGCCCGTGGAGAAGTATGCGCATACCCGAACTTCGTTTGATTTTTTCTTTATATAGACGGCTGGCGCAGCCCACTTGTTATATTGTATTTTTGAGATTACGCCGATCTTTTCCAATCTGTCGAGTTCCTTGTCTATTTGGTTAAGTGACGCAAAAGACACGCTTCTTTTCTTCTTAAATACACGTTGACTATCGATTTTTAACTCGAATTTTACGGACATTTTGTTACATCGACCCAGACCACCAGAAAAGACACCTGGGAATGTCTCCTTTAAGTCTTTTAATAGCTTCTCTAATTTTGAACGTTTTTGCAAAAAGTATTTATTGGCGAATCCCAAAGCTCAAACTCCTGTATTGTGTCGCTACCAAAAAGATTATTTGTATTTTTTAATACAAATTTTTTTTCGTCTTGTTATTTTGGATGACGTTCACAATACATTTTTTGCTAAGATTAAAAGTACATTAAACTTTTAGTGCGGTACAGAACAAATAAAATAAATAATTTCTGAGCAGCCAATTTAAGAAGAAAGGATGAACAAAAGTAAATTATTACCAAGTAAGAAAAATGTATTATAATACATTATAATATTTTACAAAGGTAAATGGTTATGATATTACAAGTAAAATAGAAATGGAAAGAAAAGAAATACAGAAGTTCAAAAGAAATAAATGAAGAGGAGTAAAATAAATAAAAGAAACCAAGGAAAAGTAAATGAACAACACATTATAAGAAGCCAATTAAAAAAATGCAAGAAATGAGTTGAATGAATACAGTGTGTGTGCGAGGAATTTGGTGTCATTAGGAAATTGTATGTAAAGTTTTTTGAGTCAGCAAAAATTTTCATTCAATCAATCACAAAATTGCAAATAATTCTCTTCTTAAAGTTAACTCATTATAAAATCATCATTGTCATCAACGTTCTTACCAGACGCCAACAAGGAAAATGTCTAAATTTTACCATCTGTCTTACATTTAAAAAAATTTGGAACCATTCTGTACATTTTCCTAGGAGAGATGGAATAATTTGTGTGCCAGAGTCCAATTCGCATATATATATGTGTGCTGTGTATGAACAGATGGTGTCTATCGTGTTATATAAAGAATGAAGCTCTTCAAATTGACTGGCATACTGAGTTGATGATATCATGCTGTTGTTTAATAATTGCACATCAAAAAATGGATGCAAAAATGGAAGCTCTAGCTACTTTTTCTGGCTGGCTCCAAGAAGTCGGCATAGAAAATCAGAGTTATTTTGTGATTGGCTATTTTAGTTGAAAGAAATCGGTACAATAAATCTTAATGATGAAAATGATGATGACCGCAAGTACAATCATCATCATTATTAAACTTATCAAAAATTATAATAATATTATAATAAGATTAATGATGTAGTTACAACATGATTATTAAGACAATGACAATATTCATTACAATGCATTATTAATAATTATCATGAAAATGATTAAGAATGGGAACACTAACTCCAGCGATAATTTATCTAAATACTGTCAAATTATGTTCTTGTTTTCATAGCTACTGGAAAATTTCTAAGCAAAAACAAATTCTCCTTATGATAAATCTGATGAATACTTAAAAATATTTCTATAGAAAATAAAAATAATTTTTAGACAAAGCTTTACTAAATTACCCAAAGAACATTATTTACTAGCCAAAGTGTATATAAAAGTGTATATGTAAATCATATGAAAAGTATGAATATTTGAGCTTCTGCGAGAAATAATGATAAATAGGCTAATTGTATTTTTTAGCAATTTTGAGTAATTCATGTGTTAAATTATATATTCGTACAAGAGAAATTATATATTAATATGGAATTATTAGGAAATTTAACCTTAAATATGACTTCGGCTATGAATATGAAATTAAAAAAAAAATTTATGGTATCTGATGTATTTCATTGTGACCGCATTTAGAAGGCTACATGAAGGCTGTGAATCATGAATTCTTTTTTGCTTCTTTTTAAAGCACTCCCTGTATAAAACATGTTCTATATATGTATTATCCATGTTGGCTAGTCTGTTCACAACCATCTTCCATCGAAATGTATTGAAATTGAAGCCGGTGTTATCTGGTTAATTTCCTTACAGAAAGAAAAACATATATCATTTGATTTCTCTTTCTTTTCATGACAAGAGAAAAAAGGGAATATAAATAAATTTTAGTTTGTGGAATATTTATTTTTTGATTCGTCAAGGACGGAAAGAATAGGAGGACTGGAACAATATTAATAAAAATAAAAATCGCGTGACCTTATACATAGTGAAAGGTATGGCACGTAATCTAAAAATATGTTTTAGCTATTCAGAAGACAAAAGAAAAATAATGTTCGCATTTATCCCATGGTTTTAGACTCGGATTCAGTCAGTCAATCTGTTATCGGACTATGTTGGTCTGATCAGCTTTCACACGAACAGACAGAACTATACACAATACCAATAGCTTACTCTAAACACATAAAATATATTTGTCGTGCGCATGATGCTAAACTGCTGTTGCATCTGAGTTCAAATGATATTGTTCTATGGAGAATTCTGCAATAATAATTCTCAGATATTCCATTTGTCGGACGCATACACGTAAAAAAAAAAAGATAAGTAAAATTTCCGTCTCGTTTCTACACTCGTAATGGTCGAATGGAGTTTTTCAAGGTCTAATAAGTAAACATATATACCCGAGAAACACATTAACAAACCAGTGAAGAAAACCATTCTACCCGGTTAGTTGAATTGAAAGTCCGACGATTTTTCCCGTGATGAGAGCCCGTTAGAGCTGAAATATATATTATTTCACGTGTCTCAACAGCTCTGCCTCTCAAGCGCCATGATATGAAGTAGAACTGTCTTCATTCGAGTACAAGTGCTGATAACCACTTAGGAAATTACAGGTATTCTTAACCTCTAAATATTCCCATCCTTGGGCCAAACTTAACGTTAGCTCCCATTTTCTTTTCAGGACTCAAGCATTCCGCTTTATGCCCGAATGTTTACCAAACTTTAGCAATAACCATTTGTTGCTCTCTTCCACAGTCAAACAGACCGTCTGTTCACTGTGGCGACCAACCGCAAAATCGAAAGAAAAATTATTTTTTATCTTCGAAATCGATGACAAAAATAACATCTTTTTGTTTTTATTTTTATACGCATTGTAATTGCCTTCAAATTATTAATATATTATAACATACTTAACAATGCTTCAAGCAAATTACCAATTACTTTTATCCCTACACCTGAGCGAGGCAGAATTTGCGATCACAAGAAGACTATTCCAACTATCAACTAAAATGGGCTGCCGAATCAACTTTCTTAAAAGATGTCTCATTAATGATATAACTCCTAACACCATAAGAAATATTAAACTTCCAACATGGTTCAAAATACCAAACTTTCAACGCTCACTGGACAACCTTTCTGTATGAGAAAATCACTGCAATATTTACACCTCACACTACATAAACAGATTAAGGAATATGAACAATTACTACCAAAAATGTCTATAACTTCCAGATCTCTATTGAATACTACTTTATCGGCTATCAAACAAAGCTACCACAACTGTGTTGACCACAACAAGAAACGTCTAATAAAAAAATTCACGTGATTACACAAAAAACAACAACAGTGACATAAAAAACACCATGCAGATTTCAACTTAAAACATAAGATGTACACATCTGATGATGCAACTTCAACTTCAACACCCCAAGTAACAGACCTAACAAAATCTTTCGAGTGATGAATTGGAACTACTCAGTCTCGGACCTAAATTTATTATGTCACAAAAATTGAATAATAAACTACTACTCGATATTGAAACCAATTTCTGCAGAACGGCCTACCAACTCAAATGGTTATCCAAAATCCAAGAAGAATCCAACACAACAACAACAACCACTGTTAACACATTTCCCCCCTACACTCTATATCTCCCTATACAACCACCTCCAGCCAACAAAGAATTGGACTCTAAATTATCAAGACTCAAGAGATCAATAGTCAACATACTGAAGAAACATACGACACCACAAAAAATGTATCTAATACTCAACGACACACTCTATCAAACCTTGAAAAATAAAGAACTTATATACCTACCCTCTGATAAGGGTAAGGAATTTTGCGTCATCTCCCAGAATACCTATAACCAATTGGTTCTAGAACACCTTAATAATAACATTTATTCAGAGGTAACAAAACATTCAATCAACACAAATCGAGAATTTAATCAACAGTACATGGATTAACATATGTAAACATAGAAATATATATAGTAAATACAAGAATAACTTCATCACTAGAAAAAGTAAACTACCCATTTTCTATCACCTCATCAAAACTCACAAAACCGACACAACACTTCAGACCAATCATTTCCAGCTTGGAAGGACCTCTTTACAAGATATCATGGCTTCTCTCACAAATACTGAAACCTCTACTTTCCACCTTTCCAGGACATGTTCAAAACTCCGATGAAGTCATCCATAGACTACAGCAATTAAATACTGGAGTACTTAAACACAATAATTACACATTCAGTTTAGATGTGGTCTCACTGTACACCATGGTACCTGCACACCCGGTGGTTGATCTCATATCATAACATATCATCTCTCAAAACCTATACTGTCACAATTTAACTGCAGCGGATATACACCAGCTACTATCCATTATAGTAGACAACACCTACTTCACGTATAACGGACATACATACAAACAAATGTCAGGATTACCCATGGGATCCAGTATCTCAGGCATACAGGCCATTTCATAAATGGATAAACTAGAACGACGAGCACTAACCATCTGCCCATCATGCATTTTCTTCACCAGGTAAATTGACGATATACTTATGTTGACATCACCCAAAGAAGAAGCCAATGACATAGCCGAGAAATTCCATAGTATAGATAACCACATTCAATTCCAAATAGAACATCCAGATAACACTGGTTCCCTAGCACTCCTAGATTTTAGAATAAAAATATGACCTATAGGCAAACTTTACTTCTATAAAAAAAAAAACACCACTAAGGATGTCTTTGTGCACTTCAAGTCAGCACTTCCACTCAGTTCCAAGACAAGTTACATCAGAAATGAAATTAATAGAATACACAATAGATGTAGTGAAGAGACAGACAAAATTATACATACAGCACACTTTATGAACACCCTCAAAAACACTGGATACCCAACTTCATATATACGCCATTTAAATAATAGAAAAATACGGACACTACACACACACTCTAACACCTGTTTCCTGAAACTATCACATTTCAGTGAAACAATCACTAAACAAATACGCAAGGCTATTCATAAAGAGGGACTAGATATCCAACTAGCCCACTCTGGGCCCTCACTACGCCAACATCTAACAAAAAAACAAGAATGTTATTACAGCATGCACACTAACCAACTGCCCAATAAGAGATCCTAACTTATGTCACAAGACATATAGAATTTACCGTTTACCTTGCTCCAAATGCCTTAATTTCTATATAGGTAGTACAATTAGACCCCTCCACATTAGAATCGAAGAACACATCCACACACCTGAATCCTCATTCCATAAACATTTAATCAAATGCAAAAATAAGGACAACAATTTTTCCGTTAAAATAGAGGCTATAAAACGCAACATTGCTAATCTCAGAATTAGAGAAAGTTTATTAATAGCTAAATTAGATCCTAATATAAACAATAGATAAGAATTAAACACGAAATACATAGTTAACTAAATTACACGTTCCATATATAGTTTATAGTTTATTTAGTATACATATTTTACACATATATATGTAATTTTCCCTATCACAAATTTAAACCTACTAACAATCAACTATTTGCATATTTTAACTTTGTTCCCTCAAGAAATAAGTCCAAGGTGGACACTTGAAATAACGGATTTGAATTATGTAATACATCTATAATAGATGTATTACATAATTAGCACATACAATTGATCCTTAACATCTTATGCACTCACAATAGAAAATTTTAAAGATTAAAATTAAATATAAAAAAAAAAATAATCACGAATAATTTAACATTATTGACATACTTATTAACTTCTTTACATGACATTATTTCTTTAAACCATGACATCATTTCTTTAAACCATAATACCCTCTTAAGATTACGGTCAGTCTAGAACTATTAATAAATAAAGTAAAAGATATAAAAAATAATAACAACAAAAGAAAAAAAAAGTAAATAAAATAAATAATTAAAAAAACACTATGCCTTTTGTAATTTAAATATTTGATTTATAATATTTAATCTATTTGAAATTTAAAAATAGAATACTCACAATACATAGTTTTCTTAAATTTTGCATCAATCCTAATAGATAATCATTATATAATATTTTAATATATAATTAATATATAATATTTAATCTATTTAAAATTTAAAAGAAAAAAAAGTGCTCATAAAAGATATTTTCTTAAATTTTCTCATCAATCCTAATACATAATTTAAGATAATCTTTTATTTACTGGTCCATGTATTTAATTTAATAGATTTGATTTTTTACAACTGAAAAAAAAAAAAGAAAAAAAAGAAGAAAAAAACAAATTAGAGAACAAAGGAAAAAAAAACAACAACAAAAAAGAAAGGAAAAAGAAAAGAAAAAAGAAAGAAAACAAAAGCTAAGTTTATAGATTTTTCTATTGACGGTTTTTATTTTGAATTTGACATGGCTACAATCTTGCAATATTCACCGGATGACAAACAGACAATATTGGATACAGGGTTCAAGCATTTATTCTCAACAGACATTCAAAAAAAGAAAAGAAATTACAGTTATTCGCCCATTTCATTCATAACATGAGGAAAAAAGAAAGGAGGAGAAGAAGAAAGAAAAAAAAAGGAGAGGAAAAAGAAATAAGAAGAGAAATTATAACCACACAAAGAAAAACGTAAGCACGTACATTTCCGATACGAACTTCTGATGATGAAGTTTATACTGCGAAATCGATAAGACAAAAATAACATCTTTTTGTTTTTATTTTTTTATACGCATTGTACTTGCCTTCAAATTATTAATATATTTTTTATCTCTTATTTCCAATTCATTTTGGTCACGTGGATATCGCTCCCGGCCGTGAGGTGTTGTGTACCTCTTTCCCTTTTCCACGTTGGGGTCAAAGAGAAAGCTAATCTCTTGCCTGTTTCTCCCCTATTTCCAGCGGCCTGGCTGGAGGGATGGGAGAGTGCCTCGTAGTAGTTTCTGCTTGGGCCAAATTTTAGGGCTGGCATGAAAAGAAAATTCACAAAATACGAAATGTATTTTGTCTAATGTCTTTTTACGTTTTCTTTTCCGTTCTTTTCTGGTCGTCACCCGCACTATCCCATACTTCTATGACGTCACACAACATCTAGGGGGTGAGGTTCCAATTCTGGAGTTCTGGGGATTGTGGAGTACCCCTTCATTGCCATTACTCTCGGGTCCACCCTGACCCGAAGTGGCAGTACCTGTTAGTATCTATGGCAGTATCTATGGGTCAAATAGATAAAATAGGTTTTTTAAAAATGAGTTAACACAAAAATGAATAAAACAAAAACGTCGTCGGCATAAAAGGATCCAAGGTTTGACATGCCGTAAAATCCAACCAACCAACTTTTAAAATGTTATAATTAACCTTTCAACTTAAATATATTCAACCCAAACTATCACACTTTATTACTCACACACATTAAGCATAACATTTTTCAGTTTACGATCAATTCCCGTTGAAAGTACCGGTTCCTGCTAGATCATCAAATTTAAGCAGTTATGAGCCTGTTTGGTCCTTAGACGGGTAACCAATTAAGCAACAGTGGGTACTGTTAGAAATCGATTATCAAAATTACTTGATTCGGGATTAAATGACTCGAAAAGGATTGATATGCCGTAAAATAAAACAACCAACTAACCAGAGAATTTCCCACCTTAAGAGAATGATACTCTCACATTCATTAAACACCAAACTATAATTCTCGAATATACAATATAACTAAGGGATTATTTATGTTTATTTCACACAGGCGAATATTATCATTTTTAGCCTGTCAACTAAAGTTTTATGTAACTTGTTTCAAGCAGTATTTAAAATAGTGTGACTTGGTCTGATTGTTTCAATGTGGTTCATTAAATACTAAAATTTGGTTCATATTCAGTAGAAAAATGAAAAAAAGGCTTATATCAAATGGAGGAAATACGTACAACACATGCTCGGCATTCCGTTTATTTTATCATTCATTTATTAGCCATAATTATTATTATTTATCATTTATCATTTATCATTTATCAGTTATTATTATTATTATTATTATTATTATTATTATTATTATTATTATTATTACTAGCAAATATATGCACCCTCCGGGTGCAAGTATTTAAGTTTTAATGTAATAAAATATTATATTAAATTAGAAAAGCTAATAAAACTTAATAAGAATGCAGATAAAAAGATTTGAAACAGAGGTGGATATAATCGAAAAATAGAACAACTGAAACTTACTCTTCCATCTCTCGTCTTTCATTGGTATTTTTTCTAATTTAAGTATTTAGTTAAAATAGGAAGTAAAGAATAAAATGACAGTTATTTTTTCTTGTTAATGGATTTCATTTAAGATTCATTGAAGAGATTTTTGCTTATATTCATTAAAATACAACCAAACAGTTAGAAATCAATAATACTAAGCACATATTTATTAAAATCACATTTTTAATATCAATATGCAAATTAGCCTTCCCGTTCACACTGTAAACCGCTATTTTGTTGTATATATAAATATAATTGCATGTTGTTAGTATGTCGATATGGTCAACAGTGGCTTCGGCCTCTGGACCATTGATATAATTAACGGCGTCGATCCCAGGGGGCCATCCCCCCAGGCAACACCTGCCCCCTTGATTTAAAGGGACAGGGCTGGGTTTATTGCCCAGCGCCTGAGGCGCCCCCCTTGAGGGGGAATGCCGACGGGATCGACGCAATTTTTTCACCTGCCACTCCATGAGCTTCGGTTTGTGGGTGGTCCCACGTTAATAGGGACTTTGTGCCTGACCCGTACAAGTGGGGTACGCGGTAAATATCATGTAGATATGGTCAACAGTGGCTTCGGCCTCTGGACCATTGATATAATTAACGGCGTCGATCCCAGGGGGCCATCCCCCCAGACAACACCTGCCCCCTTGATTTAAAGGGGCAGGGCTGGGTTTATTGCCCAGCGCCTGAAGCGCCCCCCTTGAGGGGGAATGCCGATGGGATCGACGCAATTTTTCACCCGCCACCCCATGAGCTTCGGTTTGTGGGTGGTCCCACGTTAATAGGGCCTTGTGCCTGACCCGTACAAGTGGGGTACGTGGAAAATATCATGTAGATATGGTTAAAAGTATTAATAATGTAAAACAATTTTATTAATAATTGAGGTTTAAATAAAAATAAAATCATTGAGAATGTGATGTCAATAACTAAGGGAATTATGACTTGAGTAGTGATATAGTTTCGGTTACAGACAGAAAAACACACAATCTCCATTATAATAAGATTATTATTATTATTATTATTATTATTATTTCACACCTGTCGTAACCGGTAGTTCACTAGAAGCTGAGTGACAGCAATTCTCTGCAGGTCTCCATGACTCTTCTGAGTATTCTAGAAAATCTTAAGTGTTGTAGTTCTTTCTTTCACTGATTTGCAGTTCATTCACTCTTTTTTAGACCTCTGGGGCCGTTCTAAGAGCCCCAATAACAATTGGTACGACATTCTCCTTCATGTTCAACAGTTTTCTTAGTTCTCTGGCAAGGTCCAACCAAGTATCTTTTCGCTTTCTTTCACTTTCACACGGCCATCGGCCGGACGGCAAAATCAACAAGATCACAAGTTCGCTTCTGGTTAATCTACACTAGGTCTGGTCTCCTAGCCGGAATTAGGTGATCCGTCTGTATCTCCATGCCCCAGAGAATTTTGTGCGTCTCATTCTCCAGGACAGATTCCGGTTGTATGGTTAAAATTAAATTTCTTGCCCAATTCCCAGTGAATCACCTTCCCAACCCAGTTGTGCCTAGTTTACTGCATTCGCTTATTGACCATTTTGTCTTTTTCTCCACACATTCTACACTTGCTATTCTGTTGGGTCTCATCTATTTTTCTTTGCTATAATTTGTTCTTATGGCATGGTTATAAGAGATTCAGTTTCTTTCTTCAGGTTTCCCCTTCTTAGTCACTTGAAGTGTCCATATAGTTGTTTTTCTTCCCACTCCTGTTTTCTTGTTTTTGCTATATTTGTGCTCGTCCATCTGTTGCAATTGTTTTTTTTCTGGATGCTACTATCAGTTTTTTGTTGCTGTATTCATGAGTGCTCGAATTGTCGCATATACACAACCTTCAATGCTGGCGAAACCTTTTCCTTCTTTTCCTGATACATATAGTCTGTCTGTATCATCTCCTGGATGTAATGCCTTGTGCATTATCATAAGTTTCCTTGTCCTTTGGTCTATATGTCGGAGCTTCTCTCTTGTCCATTTTAAAAATGGTCCAGAGTATCTCATAAGAGAGACAGACCAGGTGTTTGATGATATTTCTGTTGCAGAGTTTAATTTCTAGAATTATTCTTGTCCCTCTAAATTACACTTTATTTTACTCTTTCTTTCATCTCTCCTTGTTTGGTGGTGTCCGCTTCCACTACTTCCAAGTATTTGTAATTTTCCTTTTCTCCAAGTGTCCTTATTTCTTCCCGATTCCGTAGTTCTATTCCTTCCGTTGTTTCTTTTTCTCCTTTTTTTATAACGATCATGGCACACTTGCCGATGCCGAATTCCTATATCCTGGCAGTAGATTCTCATGGTTTGTACATGTGTTTCTAGTTCTTTGTCATTTTTGGCAAAAAATTTGATGTCATCCATTTACATCAGGTGATTGATGCTATTTGTTATAGCAATGATGCCTCTTAGAAAATGTACAGCATTCTACAAATTTACTAAATCAAAGGAGAAAATAAATGTACATAAGGTTTATTTTCTCCTCTGATTTAGTAAATTTGTAGCCCCCTGTACATTTTCTAAGTATATCGTTAGCGGCATCATTACTATAACAAATAGCAATGGTGATATGAAGTTTCTTTATATTTTCACCTCTGCATATGTCTGTCCTCCTGCTGTTAAATCAACTTTCCAATTTTTCATGGCTTTAGTGATAAATTTTAATACTTTGTCGGATATTTTATACATCTTCAAACATTCAGGAATCCAAGATATTGGGACCATGTCATATGTCTTTCTGTAATTAATCCATACCCGCGCTAGATTTTTACGCCTTGTTGAAAAACAACCTCTTTGAAAATGTGCTGATCTATATAAAGCAGATCATTTGTTCCCCTTGTTCCCTTGCGGCATCCTTTCTGTTATTCGGGAATAGTCCACGGCAAATAATCGAATGCTAGATTTCGTCTTTTATTAATTATATATATAGTTAATATTTTTCGCATCATGGATAGGCGCGTTATTGGTCTATAGTTGCTATGGATTGTTCCTTTTTGGGGGGTTTTCTGGATCAATGTAGTTTTTCCTTTTCTCATCCATTCGGGTATGTTTGCTTCTTCGAGGTATTTGTTCAATTGTGTTGTCCTTTTATTATTAATTGTAATTCAAACGATAAATCTGTTTTTAAACCCGGTTTAGCTCAGTCGGTAGAGCGTTCGGCTAGGAATCACAGGGTTCCTGGTTCGATACCGGCTCTCGCCTACTCAGTGTATGAGTAGCCCAGAGATCTGTACGGTGAAGTGCTAAAATAATCTTCTTGTTTTAGCGCTAGTGAAAAGGGGATAGACTCCCTCACTCTCTGGCTGATACCGACATTAGGCCGACCTTACGACTTTACTTTATTTTGAATCTAAAGTAAAAAAAATAACGTTGTAATTAAAATAGTGTTATTAAGTAAATAATAATAACACAATAGATATTATCCGTATTTAATTCTTTATTTTATTATTAATAATTATGTTGTATTTGAAATATGAAATATTATGTTAGTCCACTTAGAAAGGTAATAGTTTTAGCTTCTTTCTAGATCATTATTATATGGTAAGACAAACCTTGGCAAAGCCAGATGTGTGACAGCCTGTGAGGGCGGATATATACAACTTGAAATATTCTCGGGCAGTCACTGTAACCACTGAAATGCATATCTTGTCCTATACACTTTTTGCCAGCTCAACACATTCTCGGTGTAGAAGAGGGGCGCATAAACCACTGGCAAATTCTTGTGCATCCTAAACAAACTTTGCCTGCTTTCCACTGCGAAATATGTACTAAAAAACCTCATATCGGCAGGACGTCGCCCAGAATGAAAAGGTCCAAACTTGCGTCGTGGAATATCCGGATAATACTCGATAGACCCAACTAAAATAGACCAGAAAGAAGGTGTGCCATAATATCCAAAGAGCTCCAAAATACAATATCGACATTGCCGCTTCGAGCGAAGTCACATTCGCTGCGAATGGCAGCACCAAAGAGAAGATGGGCTACACCCGCTAAGTGTTCAACTGACAGAAACGAATCCGGTGTGGCATTTACGGTCAGAAATGGTCTTGTCAAATCGTCTGAGTATAAGTAAGTGATAGACTTATTCCTCTCAGGATTTAGTTGGTCAATGGTTGCATTCTGATCACTGCCTATGCCCCGACTATGACGAACAGTGTATGCAAACATTCTATGACCAACTTGACCAGACACTTCGTGCTATCCTAAACTCTGACATCGGCAAAGTTGCGGCTAGTAAATCACACTCCCCCTGGCCGAAGGTTCTCGGTAGGTTTGGGACGGGTAAGGTCAAAACCAATGGCAATCTGTTGTTACGTGTCTGCTCAGAACACCAGCTGGTCATCACCAACACCTGTTTCAAGCACAAGGAAATTAAAAAAAAACCCTGGATGCAACCAAGACCCAGACACTGGCATCTCATCGATTACATCATCATATGCCAGCGTGACTTACCAGATTTTCTGGACATAAGAGAAATGAGAGGTGCCAACTGCAGTACTGACCATGTCCTGATAAAATTCACCACAGACAACCAGTGAAGCAGGTAAAGAAAAAGGGCAAATAGCCAACTAATAAATAGACACCAGCAGGGTTTGGATTAAAAACATCCGGGAGGACCTGGAAGCCTCTCTGAACTAGAGATTGGCTAAGGTCCCACCAGGTACTGTAGAGGAAAAATGGAACAGTTTTAAATCAATCGTCTATGAAGTATCCAGAGAGAAACTCGGCACTATAAAAAGGAGACAAGAGGACTGGTTTGACAGAAGCTACACGGAACTTGGAGAACTCATTGACAGCAGGAGACTAGCCATATCTCATATACTTGGTAGGATCACTAGGGCTTCCAGGGCCACATCTAAGGCCAGCTGTCAACTCCTATAACTGAGGTGCAGACAACTCAGTCGGACTGCATCCAGAAGTCATAAAGAAAGGAAATAGTCGAGACACCGAGGTGATCTACATCATCGTGAGAGATGACTGGGAAAACTTGAAAGTCCCTGCGGACTGGAGGGATGCGCAACTAGTCACCATTTTCAAGAAGGGGGACAGATGAGCTTGTTGCAACTACCGCGGAATTTCACCAAGGTATATGCCTTGCATATAGGAATGAGGGTATCGGTCAGTTCAAGGGGAGAACTCAGTCACTTGAGGTTGGGAGCGGAGTGAAACAGGGCTGTGTCCTTACATCCACTCTTCTCAATCTTTCTATCTATGGTCCTATCTGATGCCTTCAATAACTTCCCCTAAGGAGTATGGATACAGACTAGACCGAGGGCAGATCTGCTCAATATCAAACAATTCAGAAAGATCAAAATGGTCCTGGTGCAGACGACACTGCCCAGGAAATAATCACACGAATCACGGACACTACAAATTCATTTGGGCTGAAAATAAACCTCAACAAAACTGAGTTTATGTATCAGCCTCCTCCAACATCCCATGAAATTGGACGAGACATATTGATAGATGGTCAGTTTCTAGCTCAGGTAAATACCTTCAGAAACTTGGGATCCACAGTAACTATCAACAACAGACTCAATGCAGAGCTTTATCTCCGAATGTCAAATGCTTCCAAAGCCTTTGGTTGGCTGAAAAGGTGTCTCATTCAACAGACATCTTGAGGACTAAATATGCCATATACCGTGCCAAAGTTCCTGAACCCTCCTGTACGGTGCGGAACCTGGACGGTATACAAAGCGGATGCCCACAGACTACACAATGCTTCACTTGTGCAGTATGTTAAATGTCAAGTTGTGGTAGCATGTTTCAAACAGTTCCGTCCTGGACTCCCTTGCATGCACCACATAGTTGACCAGCGCCACCTGACATGGACTGGCCAATTAAACAGACTTGGGGATGACTGACTGACAAAGCAGATTCTGGACTCTCAACTGAGAGAGGGATTACGTGAAATCGGTAGACCAAAGCCTAGGTAGAAAGACATCAATAGAAACCTGGAGTACTTGAACATCTCCATAGGCAGTTGGCAAGACACAACCAGATACAAAAGCAAATGGAGAAAACAGAGTCAGATGGTGTCATCATCGGTTATAATGGACAGCATACTATTATTATTATTATTATTATTATTATTATTATTATTATTATTATTATTCCCTATTCTTTTAATACATATATATATATATATATATATATATATATATATATATATATATTGCAAAAATATGGATAATGGGGGCAGCGAACACGCTGAAGGACATTTCTACTAAAGTACTAACTACTTCCAAATGGATTTGGCTTAAGAGATCAGACCCATGGAAAAAGAAATGTAGTGACCCCTGGAAATAGGATCTACATATTCTAATGCACGGAGGTTTCTTGCATTGGCTTAAAGGGCTTACTTTTAATTACTCATTTAGTATGAGTTTATAGTCTCAAGATTTTTTATTTATTCATTTTTTGTGGCTGGGGAGGTGTCATGAAGAACATAAGTTGTGTGCGCGTATTTGTGTGTGTGCTGATTCTATGGAACATCGTTCGCTTGAGTGCTTAAGATGAATTTTAGCGTACATTGTATCTGACCGTAGGGTAAATAAATTAATAAAGTAGGAACCCAGTTAATTGAAATTAACATAGTTCACACCTGTACAAAATTTCAGAAAAATTGACGGGGGTGGGTGACATGGCCTGGATGATTTGACATGGAATTACCTTTAACGTAGTTGCACACAGTAGGAATAATAACGGTTTGGATTAATTGATATTGTATGTTAGATACTTAAGAACTAATTAATTGGAATAGGGTTTTACTAAGAGATATGAATAATCCTTTGTCTTTTGTTGTTGTTTAGGAAGTCAAATTTGTAATTTTTTTTTATCGAACTAGCATCGCGGTTTTTGCAAAAATGAGTTAATGTAGATATATTCAGAAGCATATATATTTGAATGGGTTGAATCACGTACTTAAAGCGAGCAAGGCCATTGGGTATTCATGTGGGTTCTGTGTATATGTTGCTGTTTCTTTTTTTTTGAAAAGGCTTGTTAGTTTAACGTGATATAATAATGGCTTGAAACAAATCATGTCTGTTAGGAAGTTAAGTCCCAGGTAATTGAAATAGATTTGAAGAATTTTTTTCAACTTTTATTTTCTATCTTTTGATTTTTTATTTTCTTTAATTTTCTTTAAAAAAATTCTTTTAGGAGGGGGTAATAAAACTAATCCATTGTGTAAATAGTTGGTGTGTAGCTTTATGTAACAGTTTTGTGAGGGTAGTAAATTAGAACAAGTAAAACAATTAGGTTAATCTATAGAAATGAGTAACATACCGTAATTTGGATCCATGTAAATTAACTCATATTGAAACGGGATGTAACCGAAAATTCTTTTTATTTTGGAGTGGGGGGTGGGGGTGGATGGCCTTTTCTCACTGACGGAAACTTTTAATCTAAACTGTAGCTTTTATCATTTGGTTTTGCAAGGTTTGTCTTTATTAACTCCTGTTCTGCATTTGTGAGTTTTATTATATTGTTTTATTATATACTGTTTTGTGTTGTTTATTATTGTTAAAAATTATTAATTGTCCCCTCGTTGGTTGAAATGTTTTCACCTATTTCGCTTTCAGTGGATGGACGTGTCCTTCTGTGGGATGGACAGCACCGACGACCCGATTCCCTTTGCGATCGTTGAAAAAAAACGGCAAGCCCGTCGCTCAAAATGCTCAATGGAAAGTGGCTACAGATAAACCGGAGAGGCGGCTGACCTAGGCAAAGGAGCCAAAGCCTCAAGATCTCAATGGGCAATCGGGTCGGCAGCAGGCCAGGGCAAAATCCAACAAAGCGTCCAAGAAGGCAACCGACCCAGGTGAACGGTCCAAAGCCTCAAAATCCCAGAAAGCGTCCGAGGAGGCAGCCGGTCCAGGCGAAAGGGCCCAACCCGAAAAAGAGACGACCGATCCAGGCATTAGGATCAGTTTGCTTCCAGCCATGGGGAAAGCAGTAAGGATTGCCAGCAACAAACTCATATACAAGTCGTTCCGGATGCATCTCGAATAACTGTGACAAGGCCATATTAGAATTAACATTTACAACATCCCCGCGAACCTTTCGACGAATTGTTTGGCTCAGCTAAGACGGAGACGTTGAAGCAATGTGATCTTTCTACAAGAAAGGCAAAATCAATGCGGGTGATTACCTGTTTCTTATGAACCAAGCAAGGGAAGGCTGCAGCCTACCGTCGTTGTGGAGGGATGGAAGCCTCACTGCTGGGTGTGCTGGAAACAGGAGCACTTGGCGATGAAGTGCTTCTCAAGGGCACATGCTAAACAAATGCCTAAATCAGTAGCAGCAGCACCAACAAGAACAACACCGGCTCCTACACCAGCAGTGGAACCAGTGTTGCTGCTGCAGCATCCTTGGTTGATGGTAACCAAGGATGCTGCAGCAGCAACACCAAGCCTAAACTGCACCAACTCCAAATAACGCCGAGGCAGGCGGGTGGTGGTGGATTGAGTTGGTATGAAAGGAAAGAAGTCACCACACCTACCAAAACTATCCGTCCTCCTACAACTCTATCCAAGCCTACTTCGCTTACACCCAAACACAGCCCGGTTAAAACGCAAACCACCCCTTGACATCGATTGAGTGAATCCCCCACTGCAAAACTATGACCTCTCCAAGGATTCATTCTTTCTCCCCTCCCTGTAAAAAGACCCTCCCGGATAGGCAAAAATTCCCATATCCAGAAAAACTCGGAGTGGACCCACCAAAAAGAACTCTGGGATTACTGAAACTCTAAAAAATCAAGGAAAAATAGGTGGAAAATCCTCTAAGCTCGTGTCTCGTCGGTGACTACTTTCATTCAGGTGTCGCTAGGCCAAACATCTGTAGGGGAGGAGAGCTAGAAGATCGGTGAGGTGTGAAAGCAACCAGATCGATCTAATTGCCGACTTCAATTTGGTCGACAGGTACCGCGTAGATCATCCTGGGGAGGGATGTGGACATGGGTTCGTAGCTCATCCTCTATCAATTAGATCCTATCTGGATAGTGTTAGAAGAGCCGACGTTGACTTTGTAGGATGCCTGTGTTCCACGATTATATGAGGAGTAACCATAAATTGTTTACTGTCATTATTTATTTAGCAGATAGGTCTAGTCTTGCCGCTTACTGAAAGTTCAATAGCTCCTTACTGGAGCTAGAGACTTCCGGGAGCAGCTGGAATTACTCCGTAAAAGGGCTTTAGTGGGTGATTATTGGGAATATATTCAATCACTGATTTGCACAGGGAGCAATCCCTGGTAGCGTCACCAAGGAAGTGATCATATTACTAAAGATACGCGACGGGAATGTTTGGGAGGGTTTAACCGACTACAGGACCCATTACAATGATTAAACGTAGAGTTAAAGATTTTGCCTCGGGCCCTAGCAAACCGTTTATAGCTTGTTATCGCGGATCTGATCGGAACTGATCAGAATTATGCTGTGAAGGGAAGGTCGATTCAAAACAACCTTTACTTGGTCCGCACGATCTTAGAAGAAGTAAAAGACGACCAGGAAGTCTCACTGGTTAATTTAGGTGTCCAAGGCATTTGACAGGGTGGACCACCGGTTATTGGCGACTGTTTTGGAGACCTCCGTATTCGAACCGGAGTTCCTGAGATGGATCAGCATCCTGTACCAATTCCCAACGGCTGTGGTACAGGTGAATGGGAAGCGCTCGTGATGTTGCATAGCGCCTTCTTCACTGGCACTAAATAATTATAATGTTGCATACCTCTTTCTTTAATCAGAAATATTCTGATCGTCTTTGCTATTTCTTCTAAGGCCTAGTGCCTGGAGTTGACTTGGGAACTTCGGTCTGGTTTTCTGTTAAGGATTTCTCTCTATCAGAAGCCCTGTGTCATTGTTAGTTTTTACATAATAAACACAAGACTTCGATTTATTTTGATGTTACTTTATTTTCAATCCCCAACCCAGACATCTGCTAACTAACATAGCGCGCGTGGGTTCCAGTTTAGACAGAGCATAAAATGGCCAACCGCTTTGCTTGACGTCCAACTGCAAAACTGGGGACTCTGAAAAAGGTCCCACGTGACTTCACATATTTGGCGGGCTTTTGTAATTTTCCGTGGAAGGACCCGGCCATGATATGAAAAGGATCATTCCTTCAGAATTACAGGGGACTGACAATAATCTTATGCAACCGCATAGATTATGTAACAGTGAGCCTTTCGTATAGAACGGTCGGTTCAAAAGGGTTTCTCCGTTTCTTCTCTTCTCTGTCCTCACTCTGAAGCTCCTGCTCCGTAGGCTTAGAGTTGGGAAGGCACGTCTAGTTCTGTGCGAAATCACTGTTATTGGCTCCGATTCCCCCAAGGTATCCACGTACGCCGATGACGTTACCGTGTTCGTGTCCCGCCGTCTGGGCATAGTTGCGGTAAAAAGGCGCTTGCAAGGTGACTGGAGTAAAGATCAATTGCGAAAAAAGCGCAGTGTTGCGCTTGGGAGCCTAAAGAGGCGACGTTTCTTTGCCAGGTCACATCAGCTGGAAGGATGGTCAGATTAAAATCCTTGGGGTGTGGATCGGGCCAGACCTTCAGATTGAGAAGAATTGATCGGAGCTACAGACAAAGGTAAAAGCGACGACGGTGTGTGGCCTCGTATGTGGTTCTCCTTAAAGGACAGGGTGGAGGCTTGCGTCATATACCTTTTCCCCTTGATCATTTACCGGTTTCTGTACTTATTGGCACTAGAACGGTCTCTTTTTTCGCCCTTGTAAAAGAGAAGCCGGCCTTGCAATGGCGGTTTTGGGTTGCTGCTGAATAGATACATGTCACAGGGAACCGTGTGGTCGTCGAATGTTCGGGCCGATTTCCCAAAGCTTCTGTGATCCCATGAGGCCGTGAATTGACGCAAGCCCCATGGAGAAGCGCCGTTCCTATCTGAATGCCAGCGGCTCTTTCTAAACATCCTCAGTTCAGTGACCTTTCATGGCACTATATCGGGCGATAGTGTAGTGGACCGATTCAGACCCGCTCATAGAACGACTCGGCTGGTTGTTGAGGAATTGGGCACCATATGCAGGGTTCCTCAACAATTCCGAAGATCTCAAAGACCTGGCGACTTGTTCAGAATGCATTGTGACTTGCCAACATGTCCTTCCAAGCGGACATGGCAATCAGCCTGGTTTTGCACCCGCTTCGACAGTAGTATAAAGAAAACGCTTTGGGATTATGTTGGCGAGGTCACTGCTCGCATCAGTGCCACTCGACGTGGAGTGCGTCGTTGAAAACGTTAGTACTTCGTTTTACGATGAACATCAAAAGGTGTTTTCCGCCGAACTGGTCGTGGTTCAATTGGTAATTTGGACGACACGCTAGAGGGAATAGAATGAGGACAAGCCTTCTTCTTGTTGGGATTGGATTTCTTATTTCAAGCCCCAGCTTAGATGCGACAAGACGAGGCTTGATCGCATAATATTCTGTAAAAGGGAGAGGGGTTTATGTAGCAAGCCTGTGTGCGAGAATGGGGACAGGTTATGAGTCAACTTTTCCCGACGCTGTCATAGTCACTACGGTCCAGCCTCTTGGTCTGGAACCCAACCCAAGGTAGACAAATAAAGTATATAGAATAACAATGAAAAATACATGGAAAGCCTGAAACATTGCACACACAATAGATTCTTTTATCTCGGTCACAGAATCCTCATTGTTCTTCCGTTTTTATTCAGTTAGGACATATCCAGGACAACTGTCTGTTTATTTTTTCTTATACTCACACCTAAGGATTACGTTTCTGCAGAGTCGACAGAATCTTTCCTAGTCCAATCCCACCCATCCGATTATTACCCGATTTTTTCTTCTCTACATTAAGAACATCTACTCCCGATGTAGAGTGAATGATCGGTTTGATTTCGGTCGTCAAATACTGGAAGATAGTCGGTGGCACTACATGTAGCAGAGGGAAAGGGGCTAGGCAAAATGACCCAAGTTTTGTTTTGTGTCTTTATTGTTGGGGACTTTCTGTTTTTTTTCTACCATATCATCCGTTTTTGGGTTTCACATTTTAAGTAGGAATGCCTGAGTTATTAATAAGAATGTTCGCTGAGGAGGGCTCAGTTAAGTCCGACGCGTTTTACTCCCAGCAATCTCACCAACATTATCAAAATATCTTGTCTATCGTCCACTCGTCGTCACAGCCAAAATGCTACTGCAAGCTTTTCTCCGGTTGTGAGGGCTAGGAAATAAATACACAATTACAGTGTTCATCCGGGCTCCTTACTCTGACCTGCCCGTGCGGCACGTGCGACACTAATCAGCACGCGTCAATCCTTCCCATCCGGGCCACTCTGGATAGGTTAGCAATCCCATGTGTCAGGCCACGACTCATGATCAGGAAAATGCGAGTTCAATCTCCCCACTCGCCTCTGATCTCATTCTGCATGCCAAACAAGTCGTGCACGCTTCGAACTACTACGTTCGTGGTTTCTCTCGCCACAGTAAGAAGACTGCAAAACCCGACGGACCATAGTATTTATTGGTATTAATCGGTCGGAGTGGGAAATTAGTTAAACAAGAAAATGGTATGACCCAGTTTTGTCCCGTACCCCCAAAATAAAACTTCGGGCCTTGTGCCCAGGTTCGCGGTGCATCGCTGTATCGACCCTTTTTTTGTAAATAAAATGCCGTTGTCAGGTTTTATAAAAGGGGTCGGTTGTAGTGGGTGCAGCCAACAATCATATATATATATATATATATATATATATATATATATATATATATATAATTTTGAATCGAATGTGATAATCTCGTCAGTTAATGCAAATTTAAGACCATTAAATTAAAGATTCATTATTGGGCTTTAGTTTTTGTTCAATTCCATGTTAAGTATATTGATTTCATCATCTTGTCAGTTAATTCAAATCTTACATCACTGGGTTTATTACATCTCAGATAAATGTACTTTCTATACATTATCGCCATCAAAAAGCATGTGTTTTTTTTTAAAGCACGGAGTTCAATTCCAGATCTACCCTATGTTCGTATTTTCGGCTTCAGATTTTCCATAGTGACCTGTATTCTCTCTCTCTCTCTCTCTCTCTCTCTCTCTCTCTCTCTCTCACACACACCACACACACACACATACACACATACACATACAAACACAGATATACATACACACATACACACACATATATATATATATATACATTATATATTATTTTGAAATAAGAACTATAACCGTTCGTTTAAAACTAAAAACTATAACCTTAAAAAAATAAGACGGTTTAACTGTGTTGAGTTTCTCCCCTGTAAAGGGTTACAGTTTAATGTCTCATTGGTCATGGATAATTTCTTAAATAGTTTGTCCGTGACTTCCTGGAATTTCCAAGGAGGTTCTTGAAAATGTTCTTTTCGCTTGGCAGTTTTCTTCTTGACTGACAGTTCTTAGATTTCATATTGATGTGCTTTTGCTTCCACTAACTCCATTTACTGTTTGCAATGCTAAGTGAGGTTGTTTAACTTCTACAGAGTTTCTGATCTTATTGATTTGACCTTGAATGTATTCGATTTGTTCTTTTCTGTATGTGTTACTCACTTCTTTCTAAACCATTTAAAGTGTCTATACATTGATATGTGTATGTACACATATCAATGTGTAGACACTTTAAATGCGTATGTGTTGGGTTTCTTCTTTTAGTAAACATGCTTTCTTCTAATTATCCCGTTTTTCTAAGACTCTCAGAAAATCGACTTTTGGCTTTTGGTTTTTGGTTTTGTCGGTATGCATTCAGCTGCTGCTTCTATGTGGGCTCTAACTTCATATTCGTCATTAGAGTACGTCTTTGATATGTAATCCGGTGGAGTATCAAACCTGTTTCTTACAGTACCAATAGTGGCCTGTATATGTCGTTATTGGTTAAGAGCCCACATTAGGAAGCAGCAGCTGAATGCATACCGACAAAACCAAACCAAAAGCCAAAAGTCGATTTTCTGAGAGTCTTAGAAAAAACGGGATATTTGAAAGAAAGCATGTTTACTTAAAAGAAGAACCCAAACACATTACATTAAAGTGTTCTACACATTGATATGTGTACATACACATATCAATGTATAGACACTTTAAATGGTTTAGAAAGAAGTGAGTAGTAACACATACAGAAAGAAACAAATCGAATACATTCAAGGTCAAAATCAATAAGATCAGAAACTCTGTAGAAGTTAAAACAACCTCAACTTAGCATTGCAAAAGTAAATGGAGTTAGTGGAAGCAAAAGCACATCAATATGAAATCTAGAACTGTCAGTCAAGAAGAAAAACTGCCCAAGCGAAAAAGAACATTTCAAGAACCTCCTTGGAAATTCCCAGGAAGTCACGGACAAACTATTTAAAGAAATTATCCATGACCAATGAGACATTAAACTGTAACCCTTTACAGGGGAGAAACTCAACACAGTTAAACCGTCTTATTTTTTAAGGTTATAGTTTTTTAGTTTTTAAACGAACGGTTATAGTTCTTATTTCAAAATAAATATATATGTATATATATATATTATGTGTGTGTGGTATGTGTGTATGTATATCTGTGTTTGTATGTGTATGTGTGTATGTGTGTGTGTGTGTGTGTTTGTGAGAGAGAGAGAGAGAGAGAAGAAGAGAGAGAGAGAGAGAGAGAGAATACAGGTCACTATGGAAAATCTGAAGCCGAAAATACGAACATAGGGTAGATCTGGAATTGAACTCCGTGCTTTAAAAAAAAAACACATGCTTTTTTGATGGCGATAATGTATAGAAAGTACATTTATCTGAGATGTAAATAAACCCAGTGATGTAAATTTGAATTAACTGACAAGATGATGAAATCAATATACTTAACATGGAATTGAACAAAAACTAAAGCCCAATAATGAATCTTTAATTAATGGTCTTAAATTTGCATTAACTGACGAGATTATCACATTCGATCAAAATTTATATATATATATATATATATATATATATATATATATATATATATGATTGTTGGCTGCACCACTACAACCGACCCCTTTTTATAACCTGACAACGGCATTTTATTTACAAAAAAAGGGTCGATACAGCGATGCCACCGCGAACCTGGGCACAAGGCCCGAAGTTTTATTTTGGGGGTACGGGACAAAACTGGTCATACCATTTTCTTGTTTAACTAATTTCCCACTCCGACCGATTAATACCAATAAATACTATGGTCCGTCGGGTTTTGCAGTCTTCTTACTGTGGCGAGAGAAACCACGAACGTAGTAGTTCGAAGCGTGCACGACTGTGTTTGGCATGCAGAATGAGATCAGAGGCGAGTGGGGAGATTGAACTCGCATTTTCCTGATCATGAGTCGTGGCCTGACACATGGGAATTGCTAACCTATCCAGAGTGGCCGGATGGGAAGGATTGACGCGTGCTGATTAGTGTCGCACGTGCCGGCACGGGCAGGTCAGAGTAAGGAGCCCGGGATGAACACTGTAATTGTGTATTTATTTCCTAGCCCTCACAAACCGGGAGAAAAGCTTGCAGTAGCATTTTGGCTGTGACGACGAGTGGACGATAGACAAGATATTTTGATAATGTTGTGAGAATTGCTGGGAGAGTAAACGCGTCGGACTTAACTGAGCCCTCCTCAGCGAACATTCTTATTAAAACTCAGGCATTCCCTACTTAAAATGTGAAACCCAAAAACGGATGATATGGTAGAAAAAAAAACAGAAAGTCCCCAACAATAAAGACACAAAACAAAAACTTGGGTCATTTTGCCTAGCCCCTTTCCCTCTGCTACATGTAGTGCCACCGACTATCTTCCAGTATTTGACGACCGAAATCAAACCGATCATTCACTCTACATCGGGAGTAGATGTTCTTAATGTAGAGAAGAAAAAATCGGGTAATAATCGGATGGTGGGGATTGGACTAGGAAAGATTCTGTCGACTCTGCAGAAACGTAATCCTTAGGTGTGAGTATAAGAAAAAAATAAACAGACAGTTGTCCTGGATATGTCCTAACTGAATAAAAACGGAAGAACAATGAGGATTCTGTGACCGAGATAAAAGAATCTATTGTGTGTGCAATGTTTCAGGCTTTCCATGTATTTTTCATTGTTATTCTATATACTTTATTTGTCTACCTTGGGTTGGGTTCCAGACCAAGAGGCTGGACCGTAGTGACTATGACAGCGTCGGGAAAAGTTGACTCATAACCTGTCCCCATTCTCGCACACAGGCTTGCTACATAAACCCCTCTCCCTTTTACAGAATATTATGCGATCAAGCCTCGTCTTGTCGCATCTAAGCTGGGGCTTGAAATAAGAAATCCAATCCCAACAAGAAGAAGGCTTGTCCTCATTCTATTCCCTCTAGCGTGTCGTCCAAATTACCAATTGAACCACGACCAGTTCGGCGGAAAACACCTTTTGATGTTCATCGTAAAACGAAGTACTAACGTTTTCAACGACGCACTCCACGTCGAGTGGCACTGATGCGAGCAGTGACCTCGCCAACATAATTCCAAAGCGTTTTCTTTATACTACTGTCGAAGCGGGTGCAAAACCAGGCTGATTGCCATGTCCGCTTGGAAGGACATGTTGGCAAGTCACAATGCATTCTGAACAAGTCGCCAGGTCTTTGAGATCTTCGGAATTGTTGAGGAACCCTGCATATGGTGCCAATTCCTCAAAACCAGCCGAGTCGTTCTATGAGCGGGTCTGAATCGGTCCACTACACTATCGCCCGATATAGTGCCATGAAAGGTCACTGAACTGAGGATGTTTAGAAAGAGCCGCTGGCATTCAGATAGGAACGGCGCTTCTCCATGGGGCTTGCGTCAATTCACGGCCTCATGGGATCACAGAAGCTTGGGAAATCGGCCCGAACATTCGACGACCACACGGTTCCCTGTGACATGTATCTATTCAGCAGCAACCCAAAACCCGCCATTGCAAGGCCGGCTTCTCTTTTACAAGGGCGAAAAAAGAGACCGTTCTAGTGCAATAAGTACAGAAAACCGGTAAATGATCAAGGGGAAAAGGTATATGACGCAAGCCTCCACCCTGTCCTTTAAGGAGAACCACCATACGAGGCCACACACCGTCGTCGCTTTTACCTTTGTCTGTAGCTCCGATCAATTCTTCTCAATCTGAAGGTCTGGCCCGATCCACACCCCAAGGATTTTAATCTGACCATCCTTCAGCTGATGTGACCTGGCAAAGAAACGTCGCCTCTTTAGGCTCCCAAGCGCAACACTGCGCTTTTTTTCGCAATTGATCTTTACTCCAGTCACCTTGCAAGCGCCTTTTTACCGCAACTATGCCCAGACGGCGGGACACGAACACGGTAACGTCATCGGCGTACGTGGATACCTTGGGGGAATCGGAAGCCAATAACAGTGATTTCGCACAGAACTAGACGTGCCTTCCCAACTCTAAGCCTACGGAGCAGGAGCTTCAGAGTGAGGACAGAGAAGAGAAGAAACGGAGAAACCCTTTTGAACGACCGTTCTATACGAAAGGCTCACTGTTACATAATCTATGCGGTTGCATAAGATTATTGTCAGTCCCCTGTAATTCTGAAGGAATGATCCTTTTCATATCATGGCCGGTCCTTCCACGGAAAATTACAAAAGCCCGCCAAATATGTGAAGTCACGTGGGACCTTTTTCAGAGTCCCCAGTTTTGCAGTTGGACGTCAAGCAAAAGCGGTTGGCCATTTTATGCTCTGTCTAAACTGGAACCCACGCGCGCCTATGTTAGTTAGCAGATGTCTGGGTTGGGGATTGAAAATAAAGTAACATCAAAATAAATCGAAGTCTTGTGTTTATTATGTAAAAACTAACAATGACACAGGGCTTCTGATAGAGAGAAATCCTTAACAGAAAACCAGACCGAAGTTCCCAAGTCAACTCCAGGCACTAGGCCTTAGAAGAATAGCAAAGACGATCAGAATATTTCTGATTAAAGAAAGAGGTATGCAACATTTATAATTATTTAGTGCCAGTGAAGAAGGCGCTATGCAACATCACGAGCGCTTCCCATTCACCTGTACCACAGCCGTTGGGAATTGGTACAGGATGCTGATCCATCTCAGGAAACTCGGTTCGAATACGGAGGTCTCCAAAACAGTCGCCAATAACCGGTGGTCCACCCTGTCAAATGCCTTGGACACCTAAATTAACCAGTGAGACTTCCTGGTCGTCTTTACTTCTTCTAAGATCGTGCGGACCAAGTAAAAGGTTGTTTTGAATCGACCTTCCCTTCACAGCATAATTCTGAATCAGTTCCGATCAGATCCGCGATAACAAGCTATAAACGGTTTGCTAGGGCCCGAGGCAAAATCTTTAACTCTACGTTTAATCATTGTAATGGGTCCTGTAGTCGGGTTAAACCCTCCCAAACATTCCCGTCGCGTATCTTTAGTAATATGATCACTTCCTTGGTGACGCTACCAGGGATTGCTCCCTGTTGCAATCAGTGATTGAATATATTCCCAATAATCACCCACTAAAGCCCTTTTACGGAGTAATTCCAGCTGCTCCCGGAAGTCTCTAGCTCCAGTAAGGAGCTATTGAACTTTCAGTAAGCGGCAGACTAGACCTATCTGCTAAAAATAAATAATGACAGTAAACAATTATGGTTACTCCTCATATAATCGTGGAACACAGGCATCCTACAAAGTCCAACTCGGCTCTTCTAACACTATCCAGATAGGATCTAATTGATAGAGGATGAGCTACGAACCCATGTCCACATCCCTCCCCAGGATGATCTACGCGGTACCTGTCGACCAAATTGAAGTCGGCAATTAGATCGAAATCTGGTTGCTTTCACACCTCACCGATCTTCTAGCTCTCCTCCCCTACAGATGTTTGCCTAGCGACACCTGAATGAAAGTAGTCACCGACGAGACACGAGCTTAGAGGATTTTCCACCTATTTTTCCTTGATTTTTTAGAGTTTCAGTAATCCCAGAGTTCTTTTTGGTGGGTCCACTCGAGTTTTTCTGGATATGGGAATTTTGCCTATCCGGGAGGGTCTTTTTACAGGAGGGGAGAAGAATGAATCCTTGGAGAGGTCATAGTTTTGCAGTGGGGGATTCACTCAATCGATGTCAAGGGGTGGTTTGCGTTTTAACCGGGCTGTGTTTGGGTGTAAGCGAAGTAGGCTTGGATAGAGTTGTAGGAGGACGGATAGTTTGGTAGGTGTGGTGACTTCTTTCCTTTCATACCAACTCAATCCACCACCACCCGCCTGCCTCGGCGTTATTTGGAGTTGGTGCAGTTTAGCTTGGTGTTGCTGCTGCAGCATCCTTGGTTACCATCAACCAAGGGATGCTGCAGCAGCAACACTGGTTCCACTGCTGGTGTAGGAGCCGGTGTTGTTCTTGTTGGTGCTGCTGCTACTGATTTAGGCATTTGTTTAGCATGTGCCCTTGAGAAGCACTTCATCGCCAAGTGCTCCTGTTTCCAGCACACCCAGCAGTGAGGCTTCCATCCCTCCACAACGACGGTAGGCTGCAGCCTTCCCTTGCTTGGTTCATAAGAAACAGGTAATCACCCGCATTGATTTTGCCTTTCTTGTAGAAAGATCACATTGCTTCAAACGTCTCCGTCTTAGCTGAGCCAAACAATTCGTCGAAAGGTTCGCGGGGATGTTGTAAATGTTAATTCTAATATGGCCTTGTCACAGTTATTCGAGATGCATCCGGAACGACTTGTATATGAGTTTGTTGCTGGCAATCCTTACTGCTTCCCCATGGCTGGAAGCAAACTGATCCTAATGCCTGGATCGGTCGTCTCTTTTTCGGGTTGGGCCCTTTCGCCTGGACCGGCTGCCTCCTCGGACGCTTTCTGGGATTTTGAGGCTTTGGACCGTTCACCTGGGTCGGTTGCCTTCTTGGACGCTTTGTTGGATTTTGCCTGGCCTGCTGCCGACCCGATTGCCCATTGAGATCTTGAGGCTTTGGCTCCTTTGCCTAGGTCAGCCGCCCTCTCCGGTTTATCTGTAGCCACTTCCATTGAGCATTTTGAGCGACGGCTTGCCGTTTTTTTTCAACGATCGCAAGGGAAATCGTCGTCGGTGCTGTCCATCCCACAGAAGGACACGTCCATCCACTGAAAGCGAAATAGGTTGGAAAACATTTCAACCAACGAGGGGACAAATTAATAATTTTTAACAATAATAAAACAACACAAACAGTATATAATAAAACAATATAATAAAACTCACAAATGGCAGAACAGGAGTTATAAAAGACAAACCTTGCAAAACCAAATGATAAAAGCTACAGGTTTAGATTAAAAGTTTTCCGTCAGTGAGAAAAAGGCCATCCACCCCACCCCCCACTCCAAAATAAAAAGAATTTTCGGTTACATCCCGTTTCAATATGAGTTAATTTACATGGATCCAAATTACGGTATGTTACTCATTTCTAAGATTACTAATTGTTTTACTTGTTCTAATTTACTACCCTCACAAAACTGTTACAAATAAAGCTACACACCAACTTTTACACAATGGATTAGTTTTATTACCCCCTCCTAAAGAATTTTTTTAAAGAAAATTAAAAGAAAATAAAAAATCAAAAGATAGAAAATAAAAGTTGAAAAAAATTCTTCAAATCTATTTCAATTACCTGGGACTTAACTTCCTAAACAGACATGATTTGTTTCAAGCCATTATTATATCACGTTAAACTAACAAGCCCTTTTCAAAAAAAAGAAAACGCAACATATACACAGAACCACAATGAATACCCAATGGCCTTGCTCGCTTTAAGTACGTGATTCAACCCATTCAAATATATATATGCTTCTGAATATATCTACATTAACTCATTTTTTGCAAAAAACACGCGATGCTAGTTCGATAAAAAAAATTACAAATTTGACTTCCTAAACAACAACAAAAGACAAAGGATTATTCATATCTCTTAGTAAAACCCTATTCCAATTAATTAGTTTCTTAAGTATCTAAACATACAATATCAATTAATCCAAACCGTTATTATTCCTACTGTGTGCAACTACGTTAAAGGTAATTCCATGTCAAATCATCCAGGCCATGTCACCCCCCGTCAATTTTTCTGAAATTTTGTACAGGTGTGACTATGTTTTAATTTCAATTAACTGGGTTCCTACTTTATTAATTTAATTTACCCTACGGTCAGATACAATGTACGCTAAAATTCATCTTAAGCACTCAAGCGAACGATGTTCCATAGAATCAGCACACACACAAATACGCGCACACAAACTTATGTTCTTCATGACACCTCCCCAGCCACAAAAAATGAATAAAATAAAAATCTTGAGACTATAAACTCATACTAAATGAGTAATTAAAAGTAAGCCTTTAAGCCAATGCAAGAACCTCCGTGCATTAGAATATGTAGATCCTATTTCCAGGGGTCACTACATTTCTTTTTCCATGGGTCTGATCTCTTAAGCCAAATCCATTGGAGTAGTTATAGTACTTTAGTAGAAATGTCCTTCAGCGTGTTCGCTGCCCCCATTATCCATATTTTTGCAATATATATATATATATATATATATATATATATATATATATATATATGTATTAAAGAATAGGGAATAAATAATAATAATAATAATAATAATAATAATAATATAATAATAATAGTATGCTGTCCATTATAACCGATGATGAACCATCTGACTCTGTTTTCTCCATTTGCTTTTGTATCTGGTTGTGTCTTGCCAACTGCCTATGGAGATGTTCAAGTACTCCAGGTTTCTATTGATGTCTTTCTACCTAGGCTTTGGTCTACCGATTTCACGTAAATCCTCTCTCAGTTGAGAGTCCAGAATCTGCTTTGTCAGTCAGTCATCCCAAGTCTTTAATTGGCCAGTCCATGTCAGGTGGCGCTGGTCAACTATGTGGTGCATGCAAGGGAGTCCAGGACGGAACTTGTTTGAAACATGCTACCACAACTTTGACATTTAACATACTGCACAAGTGAAGCATTGTGTAGTCTGTGGGCATCCGCTTGTATACCGTCCAGGTTCCGCACCGTAACAGGAGGGTTCAGGAACTTTGGCACGGTATATGGCATATTTATCCTCAAGATGTCTGTTGAATGAGAACACTTTCAGCCAACCCAAGGCTTTTGGAGCATTTGACATTCGGATAGCTCTGCATGTGAGTCTGTTGTTGATAGTTACTGTGGATCCCAAGTTTCTGAGGTATTTACCTGAGCTAGAACTGACACTCTATCAACTAATATGTCTCGTCCAATTTCATGGGATGTTTTGGAGGAGGCTGATACATAAACTCAGTTTTGTTGAGGTTTATTTTCAGACCCAAATGAATTTGTAGTGTCCGTGATTCGTGTGATTATTTCCTGGGCAGTGTCGTCTGCACCAGGACCATTTTGATCTTTCTGAATTGTTTGATATTGAGCAGATCTGCCCTCGGTCTAGTCTGTATCCATACTCCTTAGGGGAAGTTATTGAAGGCATCAGATAGGACAATAGATTGAAAGATTGAGAAAGAGTGGATGTAAGGACCAGCCTGTTTCACTCCGCTCCCAACTCAAGTGACTGAGTTCTCTCCCTTGAACTGACCGATACCCTCAATTCCTATATGCAGGCATATACCTTGGTGAAATTCCGCGGTAGTTTGCAACAAGCTCATCTGTCCCCCTTCTTGAAAATGGTGACTAGTTGCGCATCCCTGTCCAGTCCGCAGGGACTTTCAAGTTTTCCCAGTCATCTCTCACGATGATGTAGATCACCTCGGTGTCTCGACTATTTCCTTTCTTTATGATTCTGGATGCAGTCCGACTGAGTTGTCTGCACCTCAGTTATAGGGTGACAGCTGGCCTTAGATGTGGCCCTGGTAAGCCCTAGTGATCTACCAAGTATATGAGATATGGCTAGTCTCCTGCTGTCAATGAGTTCTCCAAGTTCCGTGTAGCTCTGTCAAAACCAGTCCTCTTGTCTCCATTTTTATAGTGCGAGTTTCTCTCTGGATACTTCATAGACGATTGATTTAAAACTGTTCCATTTTTCCTCTACAGTACCTGGTGGACCTTAGCGCAATCTCTAGTTCAGAGAGGCTTCCAGGTCTCCCGGATGTTTTTAATCCAAACCCTGCTGGTTCTATTTATTATTGGCTATTTGCCCCTTTTTCTTTCCACCCTGCTTCACTGGTTGTCTGTGTGAATTTTATCAGAAAGGTCAGTACTGCAGTTGGCACCTCTCAATTTCTCTTATGTCCGAAAATTGGTAAGTCACGCTGGCATATGATGATGTATCGATGAGATGCCAGTGTCTGGGTCTTGGTTGCATCCAGGGTTTTTTTTTTAATTTCCTTGTGCTTGAAACAGGTGTTGGTGATGACCAGCTGGTTGTTTCTGAGGCAGACACGTAACAACAGATCTGCCATTGGTTTTGACCTTACCCCGTCCCAAACTACCGAGAACCTTCGCCAGGGGGAGTGTGATTTACTAGCCGCAACTTTGCCGATGTCAGAGTTTAGGATAGCACGAAAGTGTCTGGTCAAGTTGGTCATAGAATGTTTGCATACAACACTGTTCGTCATAGTCGGGGCATAGGCAGTGATCAGAATGCAACCATTGACCAACTAAATCCTGAGAGGAATAAGTCTATCACTTACTTATACTCAGACGATTTGACAAGACCATTTCTGACCGAAATGCCACACCGGATTCGTTTCTGTCAGTTGAACACTTAGCGGGTGTAGCCCATCTTCTCTTTGGTTGCCATTCGCAGCGAATGTGACTTCGCTCGAAAGTCGGCAATGTCGATATTGTATTTTGGAGCTCTTTTTGGATATTATGGCACACCTTCTTTCTGGTCTATTTTAGTTGGGTCTATCGAGTATTATCCGGTATTCCACGACGCAAGTTTGGACCTTTCATTCTGGGCGACGTCCTGCCGATACGAGGTTTTTTTTAGTACATATTTCGCAGTGGAAAGCAGGCAAAGTTTGTTTAGGATGCACAAGAATTTGCCAGTGGTTTATGCGCCCCTCTTCTACACCGAGAATTGTGTTGAGCTGGAAAAAAGTGTATAGGGACAAATTGCATTTCAAGTGTTACAGATGACTGCCCGAGAATATTTCAAGTTGTATATATCCGCCCTCACACGTATCCTAGTTCTAGGCTGGTCACACATCTGGCTTTGCAAGGTTTTGTCTTACATATAATAATGATCTGAAAGAAGGCGTAAACTATTACCTTTCTAAGTGGACTAACATAATATTTTCATATTTCAAATAGCAACAGTAGATTATTAATAATAAATAAAGAATTAAATACGGATAATAATCTATTGTGTATTTATTTATTTACTTAATACTAATTCTTAATTACAACGTTATTTTTTTTACTTTAGATTCAAAATTAAAGTAAAGTCGTAAGGTCGGTCCCATGTCGGTATCACACAGAGAGTGAGGGAGTCTATGCCCTTTTGCACTAGCGTCTAAACAAGAAGATTATGTTTTAGCAACTTCAACCGTACAGATTTGGGCTAACTCATACACTGAGTAGGCGAGAGCCGTATCGAACCAGGAACCCTGTGATTCGCTAGCGCGAACGCTCTAACGATCGAGCTAAACCGGGTTTAAAAAACAGATTTTATGCGTTTGAATTACAATTATTCATAAAAGGACAACACAATTGCACAAAGTACCTCGAAGAAGCAAACATACCCGAATGGATGAGAAAAGGAAAACTACATTGATCCAGAAAACCCCAAAAAGGAACAATCCCTTAGCAACTATAGACCAATAACGCGCCTATCCATGATGCGAAAAATTTAACTATATATATAATTAATAAAAGACGAAATCTAGCATTCGATTATTTTGCCGTGGACTATTCCGACATAACAGAAAAGGATGGCCGCAAGGAACAAAGGGGAACAAATGATCTGCTTATATAGATCAGCACATTTTTCAAGAGGTTGTTTTTCAACAAGGCGTAAAAATCTAGCGCGGGTATTGGATTAATTACAGAAAGACTATATGACTATGGTCCCAATATCTTGGATTCCTGAATGTTTGAAGAATGTATAAAATATCCGACAAAGTATTAAAATTTATCCCATAAGCCATGAAAAATTGGAAAGTGATTTAACAGCAGGAGGCCAGACATATGCAGAGGTGAAACATATAAGAAACTTTCATATCACCATATGCTATTTGTTAGTAGTATGATGCCGCTAACGATATAACTTAAGAAAATGTACAGGGGGCTACAATTTACTCATCAGAGGAGAAAATAAACTTATGTACATTTTATTTTCTCCTTTGATTTGAGGTAAATTTGTAGAAAGCTGGTACATTTTCCTAAGAGGCATCATTGCTATAACAAATAGCATCAAATCAGCCTGATGTAAATGGATGACATCAAATTTTTTGGCCAAAAATGACAAAGAACTAGAAAACACATGTACAAACCATGAGAATCTAACTGCCAGGATATGGAATTCGGCAATCGGCTAAGTGTGGCCACATGCCTCGTTATAAAAAAAGGAGAAAAAGAAACAACGGAAGGACTGTAACTACGGAATCGGGAAGATAATAAGGACACTTGGAAAAAGGAAATTGACAATAACTTTGGAAGTGTGGAAAGCGACACCACCGAAACAAGGAGAGATGAAAGAAAGAGTGAAAAAAGTGTAAGTTTAGAGCGGACAAGATAAATAATTCTACGAACATTAAACTCTGGGCAAGCAGAAATCATCATCAAAGCACCGTGGCTCTGTCTCTCTTATGAGATAACTCTGGACCATTTTTAAAGATGGAACAAGAGAGAAGCTCCGACATATAGACAACTAGGAACAAGGAAAACTTATGATAATGCACAAGGCATTACATCCAGGAGATTGATTACAGACAAGACTATTGTATCAGGAAAAGAAGGAAAAGGTTTCGCCAGCATTGAAGGCTTGTGTATATGCGACATTTCGAGCACTCATGAATCACACGGCAACAAAACAAACTGATCGTAGCATCCAGAAAAAAACAAATGCACGACAGATGGACGAGCACAAATATCGTATGCAAAAACAAGAAAACAGGAGTGGGAAAGAAAAACAACTATAATGGACACTTTCAAGTGACTAAGAAGGGGAAACCTGAAGAAAGAACTGAATCTCTTTTATAAACGCCTGGCCTAAAGAACAAATTATAGAAAGAAAAATAGAATGAGACGCCAACAGAATAGCAAAAAGTGTAGAATGTTGGAGAAAAAGACCAAATGGTCAATAAGCGAATGCAGTAAACTAGGCAACAACTGGGTTGGGAGGTGATTCACTGGGTTGGGCAAGAATTTAATTTAACCATACAACCGTATAAAAATTCGGAATCTGTCCTGGAGAATGAGACGCAGCAAAATTCTCTGGGGCATGGAGATACGACGGATCACTAATTCCGGCTAGGAGACCAGACCTAGTGTTAGTTAACCAGACAAGCGACCTTGTGATCTTGTTTGATTTTTGCCGTCCGGCCGAATGGCCGTGTGAAAAGTGAAAAGAAACGAAAAGATACTTGTTGGACCTTGCCAGAAGAACTACAGAAAAACTGTTGAACATAAGGAGAATGTCGTACCAATTGTTCATTGGGGCTCTTGAGAACGGCCCCAGAGGTCTAAAAAGAGTGAATGAACTTGCAAATCAGTGATAAGAAGAACTACAACACTTTAATTGTATTCCTAGAATACTAGAAGAAGTCACTGGAGACCTGCAGAGATTGCTGTCATCGCTTCTAGTTGAACTACCTGGTTACGACAGGTGTGAAATAATAATAATAATAATAATAATAATTTATTATAATGGGCGATTGTGTGTTTTTCTGTCTGTAACCGAAACTATATTCACTACTCAGTCATAATTCCCTAGTTATTGCATACAATTCTCAAAATGATTTTATTTTTTTTAAACCTCAATTTATAATAAATTGTTTTAACATTAATTAATACTTTTAACCCTATCTCTACATGATATTTTCCACGTACCCCACTTGTACGGGTGCAGGCACATAGGCCCTATTAAAACGTGGGACCACCCACAAACCGAAGCTCATGGGTGGCGGGTGAAAAAATTGCGTCGATCCATCGGCATTCCCCCTCAGGGGGGGCGCTCAGGCCTGGCAATAAACCCAGCCCTGCCCTTAAATCAAGGGGGCAGGTGTTGTCTGGGGGGATGGCCCCTGGGATCGACGCCGTTAATTATATCAATGGTACCAGAGGCGCGAAGCCACTGTTAGACCATATCCTACATGAATATTTACGCTACGCCAACTTGTACGGGTCAGGCACAAAGTCTATTAACGTGGGACCGACCCACAAACGCGAAGCTCATGGAGTGGCGGTGAAAAAATTGCGTCGATCCGTCGGCATTCGCCCCCTCAAGGGGGGCGCCTCAAGGCGCTGGGCAATAAACCGCAGCCACTGTCCCCTTTAAAATAAGGGGGCAGGTGTTGCCTGGGGGGATGGCCCTGGGATGACGGCCGTTAATTATATCAATGGTCGCAGAGCCGAGCCACGTTGACCATATCGACCATACTAACACTGCATTATATTTATATATACAACAAAGATACGGTTTACAGTGTGACGGGAAGGCTAATTTGCATATTGATATTAAAAAATGTGATTTTAATAAATATGTGCTTAGTATTATTGAATTTCTAACGTTTTGGTGTAGTTTTATGAATATAAGCAAAATCTCTCTCAATGAATCTTAAATGAAATCCATTAACAAAGAAAAAATAACTGTCATTTTTATTCTTTATTCTATTTTACTAAATACTTAAATTAGAAAAAATACCAAATAGACAAGACGAGAGATGGAAGAGTAAGTTTCAGTTGTTCTATTTTTCGATTATTTCCACTCTGTTTCAAATCTTTTTAATCTGCAATTCCTTATTAAGTTTATAGCTTTTTCTAATTTAATATTAATATTCTTTATTACATTAAAACTTAAATACTTGCACCCGGAGGGTGCATATTTTGCTAGTAATAATGAATAATAATAATAAAATAATAATTAATATAATAATAATAAATAACTGATAAAATAGATAAATGATAAATAATAATAATGTATGGCTAATAAAATGAAATGATAAAATAAACGGAATGCCGCAGCATGTGTTGTACGTATTTCTCCATTTGATAATAAGCCTTTTTTTCATTTTTCCTAACTGATATGAACAAAATTTTAGTATTTAAATGAACTCACATTGAAACAATCAAGACCAAAGTCACACTATTTTAAATACTGCTTGAACAAGTTACATAAAACTTTAGTTGACAGGCTAAAACCATGATAAATATTGCCTGTGTGAATAAACATAGACTAATCCCTTAGTTATATTGTATATTCGAGATTAATAGTTTGGTGTTTAAATGAATGGTGAGGTAATCATTCTCTTTAAGGTGGGAAATTCTCTGGTTAGTTGTTGTTTTATTTTACGGCATGATCAATCCTTTCGAGGTCATTTAATCCGAATCAAGTAATTTTGAATATCGATTTCTAAAGTACCCACTGTTGCTTATATTGGTTACCGTCTAAGGACGCAAAACAGGCTCATAAACTGCTTAAATTTGATGGATCTAGCAGGACACGGTACTTTCAACGGGAATTGATCGTAACTGAAAGATGTTATCTTATGATGTGTGTGAAGTAATAAAGTGTGATAGTTTGGGTTGACTATTATTTGAAGTGAAAGGTTAAATTATAACATTTTAAAAAGTTGGTTGTTGGGATTTTACGGCCTATGTCAACCTTGGATCGCTTATTTGCCGACGGGACGTTTTTGTTTTATTCATTTTTTGTGTTAACTCATTTTTAAAAAAACCCTATTTTATCTATTTGACCCATAGATACTGCCATAAGTCTAACACAGTATGCCACTGTCGGTTCAGGGTGGACCGAGAGTAATGGCAATGAAGGGGTACTTCCAAATCACCGCAGAACTCCAAGAAATTGGAACCTCAACCTCCTAATGTTGTTGACGTCATGAAAGTATGGGATACGTGCGGGTGACGACCAGAAAAGAAAGGAAAAGCAACGTAGAAAAGACTTAGAAACGCAAAATACATTTCGTATTTGTGATTTTTCTTTCATGCAGCCTAAAATTTGGCCGCAAGCAGAAACTAACTTACGAGGCACTCTGCCATACCTCCACCAGGCCGCTGGAAATAGGGGAGAAAACAGGCAAAGAGATTTAGCTTCTCTTTGGACCCCAACGTGGAAAAGGGAAGAGGTACACCAACACCTACGACGGGAGCGAATATCACGTGACCAAAATGATTGGAAATAAGAGATAAAAAATATATTGAAATAATTTGAAGGCAAAGTCAATGCGTATAAAAAAGTAAAAAACAAAAGATGTTATTTTTGTTCTTATCGTTTCGCAGTAGTAAACTTCATCCATCAGAAGTTCGTATCGGAATGTACGTGCTTACGTTTTCTTTGTGTGGTTTATAAGATTTCTCTTCTATTTCTTTTTCTCTCCTTTTTTTTTTTCTTTTCTTCTTTCCTCCTTTTCTTTTTTCCTCATGTATGCATGAAATGGGCGAATAACTGTAATTTCTTTTCTTTTTTTGAATGTCTGTTGAGAATAATGCTTGAACCCTGTATCCCAATATTGTTCTGTTTTGTCATGCGGTGAATATTGCAAGATTGTAGCCATGTCCAAATTCAAAATAAAACGTCAATAGAAAATCTATAAACTTAGTTTTGTTTTCTTTCTGTTTTTCTTTTCTTTTTCCTTTTTTTTTGTTGTTGTTTTTTTTTTCCTTTGTTCTCGTAAATTTGGTTTTTTTTCTTTTTTTTTTTCTTTTTTTTTTTTTTCAGTTGTAAAAAATACAAAATCTTTAAATTAAATACATGGACCACGTAAATAAAGATATTTAAATTATGTATTAGGAATTGATGAGATAAATTTTAAGAAATATCTTTTTACTGAAGGCATTTTTTTTTCTTTTTAAATTTTAAAATAGATTAAATATTATATATTTAATTATATATTAAAAATATTATATCATGATTCTATTTAGGATTGATGAATTTAAGAAACTATGTATTGTGAGTATTCTATTTTTAAATTTCAAATAGATTATAATATTATAAATCAAATATTTAAATTACAAAAGGCATAGTGTTTTTTTAATTATTTAGTTTTTTACTTTTTTTTTCTTTTTGTTGTTATTTTTTTTATATCTTTTACTTTATTTAATTATAGTTCTAGACTGACGTAATCTTAAGAGGTATTATGGTTTAAAGAATGATGTCATGGTTTAAAGAAATAATGTCATGTAAAGAAGTTAAATAAGTATGTCAATAATGTTAAATTATTCGTGATTATTTTTTGTTTTTATATTTAATTTTAATCTTAAATTTTTCTTATTGTGAGTGCATAAGGTGTTAAGGATCATTTGTATTGTGCTATTTGTATACATCTATATAGATGTATTAGCATAATTCAAATCCGTTATTTCAAGGTGTACTTGGAGCTTATTTCTGGAGGGAACAAAAGTTAAATAGTGCAATAGTTGATTTGTTAGTAAGGTTTTAAAATTTGTGATAGGGAAGAATTACATATATATGTGTAAAATATGTTATACTAATAAACTATAAACTATATATGGAAACGTGTAATTTAGGTTAACTATGTATTATCCCGTGTTTAATTCTTATCTATTGTTTATATTAGGTTAATTTAGCTATTAAATAAGCTTTCTCTAATTCTGCGATAGCAATGTTCGCGTTTTATAGCCTCTATTTTAAACGGAAAAATTGTTGTCCTTATTTTGCATTTTGATTAATGTTTATTGAATGAGGATCTCACGTGCTGTGGACTCTGTTATTCAGATTCTAATCGTGGAGGGGTCACAAGACCATATAGAATTCCGTTTCACTTGCTACATCGTTCATTCATTCATAGGTAAATTTAGACCATCCACATGAATCGAAAGAAACATCCACACCCGTGAATACCTCATTCCATAAAACACTCTCTATCAAATGCAAAAATAAGGACACCAATTTTTCCGTTAATGAGGCCTATTACAACGCAACACTCTCGCTAATACTCCAGACCTTAGAGAAAGTTTATTAATAGCTACAATTAGTCCCTAATATGAACATAGATAAGAATTTAAACACGAAATACATAGTTTAACTATATCAGCGTTTATTATACGTTTATAGTTTAACTTTAGTATATATTTTACACACAATACTAATATCGTAATTCCTCATATCAAAACTCTATCACACTCTAACAACTCAACTATTTGCATCATTTACACTTTCGTTCTAGACAATCAGTCAAGGTGGACACTTGAAATATAGAGTACACGTTGAATTATCGCTACATCATCTACTCTAGATGTATTACATAATTAGCACATACAATTGACTCATTAACCACTATTATGCACTCCAATAGGATTTTTAAAGATTAAAATTAAATATAAAAAAAAATAATCACGACACTCCATTTACACATTATTGAATACTTTATTAACTTCTTACATGACATTATTTCTTTAACATGACATCATTTTCCTTTAACCTAATACCCTCTTAAGATTACGGGTCAGTCTTAGAACTATTAAATAAATAAGTAAGATATAAAAAATAATAACACAAAAGCAAAAAGTAAATAATAAATAATTAAAAACACACTAATGCCTTTTGTGTAATTTAATGCTTTGATTTATATATTTAATCTATTTGAAATTTTAAATAAATACTCACAATACATAGGTTTTCTTATTTTGGCATCAATCTATAGATAATCAATCGTATTATTTTTTAATATATAATTAATATTTATAATATTAATCTTATTTTAAAATTTAAGAAAAAAAGTGCTCAATAAAGATATTTTCTTAAATTTCTCATCATCTAATACATAATTTAAGATAATCTTTAATTTACTGTCATTATTTATTTAATAGATTTGATTTTTTACAACTGAAAAAAAAAAAGAAAAAAGGAAGAGAAAAACAAATTAGAGAACAAAGGAAAAAAAAAAACCAACAAAAAGAAAGGAAAAGAAAAGAAAAAGAAAGAAACAAAGCTAAGTTTATGATTTTTCTATTGACGGTTTTTATTTTGAATTTGACATGGCTACAATCTTGCAATATTCAGCGGATGAAAACAGACAATATTGCGATTACAGGGTTCAAGCATTTAGTTTGCAAGACATTCAAAAAAGAAGAAATTACAGTTATTCGCCCATTTCATTCATAAGCATGAGGAAAAAGAAAGGCAGGAGAAGAAGAAAGAAAAAAAGGAGAGGAATAAAGAATAAGAAGAGAATTATAACACACAAGAAAAACGTAGCACGTACAATTTTCCGATACGAACTTCTGATTGATGAGTTTATACTGCGAATCTGATAAGAAAAAATTAACATCTTTTTGTTTTTATTTTTTATACGGATTGTCTTGCCTATCAAATTATTAATATATTTTTTATCTCTTATTTCAATTCATTTGGTCACGTCGGATATCGCTCCGGTCGTGAGGTGTTGTGTACTCTTTCTTTTCCAGTTGGGGTCAAAGAGAAAGCTAATCTCTTGCCTGTTTCTCCCCTATTCAGCGCCTGTGGCTGGGGGATGGGAGAGTGCGCTCCGTAGTAGTTCTGCTTGGGCAAATTTTAGGCTGGCATGAAAAGAAAATTCACAAAATACGAAATGTATTTTGGTCTAATGTCTTTTCGTTTTCTTTTCCGTTCTTTTCTGGTCGTCACCGCATATCCTACTTTGACGGCTTAATCTATGACGTCACACAACATTAGGGTGAGCGTTCCAATTCTGGAGTTCTGGAGGATTGTTGGAGTACTTCATTGCATTACTTCTCGGTCTGACGTGTGGCATACCTGGTAGTATCTATGGCAGTATCTATGGGTCAAATAGATAAAATAGGTTTTTTTAAAAATGAAGTTAACACAAAAATGAATAAACAAACGTCGCTCGGCATAAAAGGATGTCCAAGGTTTGACATGCCGTAAAATCCCAACAACTTTTAAAATGTTATAATTAACCTTTCAACTTAAATATATTCAACCCAATATCACACTTTGTTACTCACACAACTTAAGCATAACATTTTCAGTTTACGAATATTCCCGTTGAAAGTACGGTTCCTGCTAGATGATAAATTTAAGCAGTTATGAGACTGTTTGGTCCTTAGACGGGTAACCATTTAAAGCAACAGTGGGTATGTTAGAATCGATTATTCAAATACTTTGATTCGGGATTAAATGACTCGAAAGGATTGATATGCCGTAAATAATTCAACAGCACTAACAGAGAATTTCCACCTTAAGAGAATGATACTCTCACATTCATTAAACACAAACTATAAATTCTCGATATACAATATCACTCAGGGATTTTTATGTTTATTTCACACAGCGAATATTATCATTTTTAGCCTGTCATAAAGTTTTATGTAACTTGTTTCAAGCGCAGTATTTAAAATAGTGTGACTTGGTTCTGATGTTTCAATGATGGTTCATTAAATACTAGTTTGGTTCATATTCAGTAGAAAAATGAAAAAAGGCTTATATCAAATGGGAGATACGTACAACCACATGTTCGGCATTCGTTTTTATTTTATCATTCATTTATTAGCATAATTATTTATTATTTATCATTTATCATTTATCAGTTATTATATATTTTATTATTATTATATTTTATTATTATTATTATTACTGCAATATATGCACCCTCCGGGTGGCAGTATTTAAGTTTATGTATACAATATTATATTGAATTAAGAAAAGCTAATAAAATTAATAAGAATGCAGATAAAAAGATTTCTGAAACAAGGTTGGTCTATTAATTCGATAAATCAGAACAACTGAAACTTACTCTTCCATCTCTCGTCTTTCATTGGTTCTCGCCAATGTCTTTGCACTAGATAATTAAGGGTATGTATGAGAATTTTATTATCATAGTGAATGTCAAAGACATACAAAATGAACCAGTGGAGTAGTGTAGGTTTTTCTATAGGATATAAATAGGAGGATTTTCATTTCTCTACAATAAGATATCATTGAGAGATTTTTGTTATATTCATTAAAATACAACCAAACAGTTAGAAATCAAGTAATACTAAGCAATATTTATTAAAATCACCATTTTTAAATATCAATTGCAAATTAGCCTTCCGTTCACACTGTAACGCTATTTTGTTGTTAATATATAAATATATTGCATGTTGTTGTATGTCGATATGGTCAACAAGTGGCTTCGGCCTCTGGACCATTGATATAATTAAACGGCGTGATCCAGGGGCATCCGCCCAGGCAACACATGCCTGATTTAAAGGGACAGGGCTGGTTTAATTGCCGCAGCGCTGAAGGCGCCCCTTGAGGGGGAATGCCGACGGGATCGACGCAATTTTTTCACCTGCACTCCATGAGCTTCGTTTGTGGGTGGTCCACGTTAATAGGGACTTTGTGCCTGACCCGTAATAGTGGGGTACGCGGTAAATATCATGTAGATATGGTAACAGTGGCTTCGGCCTCTGGACGCATTGATATAAATTAACGGCGTCGATCCAGGGGGCCATCCCCCAGACAATCCCTGCCCCTTGATTTATAAGGGGCAGGCTGGGTTTTATTGCCAGCGCCTGAAGCCGCCCCTTGAGGGGGAATGCCGATGGGATGAACGCAATTTTCAACCGCACCATGAGCTTCGGTTTGTGGGTGGTCGACGTTAGATAGGGCTTGTGCCTGACCGTACAAGTGGGGTACGTGGAAAATATCATGTAGCTATGGTTTAAAAGTATAATAATGTAAGAACAATTTATTTAAAATTGAGGTTTAAACATAAATAAATCATTGAGAATGTGATTGTCAATCTAAGGGAATTATGACTTGAGTAGTGATTAGTTTCGGTACAGACAGAAAATACACACAATCTTCATTAATAATAAGATTATTATTATTATTATTATTTATTATTTCACACCTGTCGTAAACGGTAGTATTCACTAGACGCTGAAGTGACAGCAATTCTCTGAGGTCTCCAATGACTCTTCTGATATTTAGAAAATCTTAAGTGTTGTAGTATCTTTCTTATCTGATTTGCAGTTCATTCACTTTTTAGACCTCTGGGGCGTTCTAAGAGCCCCAATAACAATGGTACGACATTCTCCTTCATGTTCAAAGTTTTCTTAGTTCTCTGGCAAGGTCCACAAGAATATTTTTGTCTTTCTTCACTTTCACAACGGCCATCGGCGGACGCAAAATCACAAGAAATCAAAGTTCGCTTCTGTTTAATCTACCTAGTTGGTCCTCCTAGCCGGACTTAGGTGATCGTCTGTATCTCATGCCCCAGAGAATTTTGTGCGTTCAATTCTCCAGGACAGATTCGCGGTTGTATGGTTTAAATTAAATTTCTTGCCCAATTCGCAGTGTATCACCTTCAACCCAGTTGTGGGCCTAGTTTACTGCATCGCTTATTGACCATTTTGTCTTTTTCTCACACATCTACACTTGCTATTCTGTTGGTCTCATCTTATTTTTCTTGCTCCTAATTTGTTTCTTAATGGCATGGTTAGTAAGAGATTCAGTTCTTCTTAGGTTTCCCTTCTTAGTCACTTGAAGTGTGCCATATAGTTGTTTTTTCTTCCCACTCCTGTTTTCTTGTTTTGCTAATATTTGTGCTCGTCATCTGTTGCAAGTTGTTTTTTTCTGGATGCTACTATCAGTTTTTTGTTGCTGTATTCATGAGTGTCGAATTGTCGCATATACACAATTCAATGCTGGAAACTTTTCCTTCCTTTTCCTGATACATATAGTCTGTCCTGTATCGATCTCCTGATGTAATGCCTTGTGGCATTATCACTAGTTTCCTGTCCTTTGGTCTATAATTCGGACGCTTCTCTCTGTCCATTTTAAAAAATGGTCAGAGTATCTTCATAAGAGGAAGACAGGTGTTTGATGAATATTTCTGTTTGCAGAGTTTAATTTCTAGAATTATTCTGTCATCTAAATTACACTTTTTTTTACTCTTTCTTTCATTCTCCTTGTTTGTGGTGTCCGCTTCCTACTTTCGCAGTATTTGTCATTTTTCTTTTCCAAAGTGTCTTATTTCTTCGATTCCGTAGTTCTATTCCTTCGTTGTTTCTTTTTGCTCTTTTTTTTTAACGATCATGGGCATTGGCCGATGGCCGAATTCTATATCTGGCAGTAGTTCTCATGGTTTGTACATGTGGTTTCTAGTTCTTTGTCATTTTTGCAAAAAATTTGATGTTATCCATTTACATCAGGTGATTGATTGCTATTCTGTTATAGCAATGATGCCTTCTTAGAAATGATACAGCATTCTACAAATTTACTAAATCAGAAAATAATGTACTAAGGTTTATTTTCTCGCTCTGATTTAGTATTTGTAGCCCTGTCATTTTTCTAAGTATATCGTTAGGGGATCATTACTATAAAAAGAATGGTGGATGATGAGTGTTCTTATATTTTACCTGATATGTCTGTCCTCCTGCTGTTAATCGAAACTTTTCAATTTTCATGGACTTTAGTGATAATTTTAATACTTTGTCGATTTTTATAATCTTCAACATTCAGGAATCCAAGATATTGGACATGTCATATTCTTTCTGTATTAATCCTTATACCCGCGCTAGATTTTTACGCCTTTTGAAAAAACACCTCTTTGAAAATGTGTGATCTATATAAAAGCAGATCATTGGTTCCTTGTTCCCTTGCGCATCCTTTCTGTTATTCGGAATAGTCACGGCAATAATCGAATGTAGATTCGTCTTTTAATTAATTATATATATAGTTATATTTTTCGATCATGGATATGGCGCGTTATTGTCTATAGTTGCTAGGGATTGTTCCTTTTTGGGGTTTTCTGGATCAATGTCGTTTTTTCCTTTTCTCATCCATTCGGGTATGTTGCTTCTTCGAGGTATTTGTTCAATTGTGTTGTCGCTTTTATTAATTAATTGTTAATCACGATAAATTTGTTTTTAAACGCGGTTAGCCAGTCGTAGAGGTTCGCTAGGAATCCAGGTTTCCTGGTTCGATACGGCTCTCGGCCTATCAGTGTATGAGTTAGCCAGAGATCTGTACGGTGAGTGCTAAATAATCTTCTTTGTTTTAGCGCTAGTGAGATTGGACCTACTTCTGGCTGATAGAATTAGGCGACCTTACGACTTTACTTTATTTGATTAAGTAAAAAATAAGTTGAATTAAACTAGTGTTTTAAGTAAATAATAATACCAATAGATTTATCGTATCTTAATTCTTTTATTTTATTATTTAATAATTATGTTGTATTTGAATATGAATATTTGTTAGTCCACTTGAAGGTATAGTTGTTGTTCTTTTAGATCATTATTATAGTGGTAGACAAACCTTGGCAAAGCCAGATGTTGACAGCCTGTGAGGGCGGATATATACATTGAATATTTCGGGCGTCACTGTAACACTGAATGCATATTTGTCCTATAATTTTTGCCAGCGTCAATCAACACATTTCTCCGGTGTTAGAAGAGGGGCGCATAAAACCACTGGCAAATATCTGTGCATCCAAGACAAAACTTTGCCTGCTTCCACTGCGAAATATGTACTAAAAACCTCATAATCGCAGGACGTCGCCCAGAATGAAAAGGTCAAACTTGCGTCGTGGAATATCCGATAATACTCGATAGACCAACTAAAATAGACAGAAAGAAGGTGTGCATAATATCCAAAGAGCTCCAAAAAACAATTATCGACATGCCGCCTTCGAAGCGAAGTCCACATTGCTGGCGAATGGCAGCACAAAAGAGAAGATGGGCTACACCGCGCTAAGTGTTCAATCTGACAGAAACGAATCCGGTGGTGGGCCATTTACGGTCAGAAATGGTCTTGTCAAAAATCGTCTGAGTATAAGTAAGTGATAGACTTATTCTCTCAGAATTTAGTTGGTCAAGGTGCATTCTGATCACTGCCTATGCCCGCCGACTATGACGAACAGTGTATGCAAACATTCTATGACCAACTTGACCAGACACTTCGTGCTATCCTAAACTCTGACATCGGAAAGTTGCGGCTTAGTAATCACAACCCCCCCTGGCCGAAGGTTCTCGTGTAGGTTTGGACGGGTAGGTCAAACCAATGGCAATCTGTGTACGTGCTGCTCAGACAGCCAGCTGGTCATCACGCAAACACCTGTTTCAAGCACAAGGAAATTAAAAAAAACCTGGATGCAACCAAGCCAGACAACTTGGCATCTCATCGATTACATCATCATATGCCAGCGTGAAACTTACCAGAATTTTCTGGACATACAAGAGAAATGAGAAGGTGCCAACTGCAGTCTGACCAGTCCTGATAACATCACCACAGACAACCAAGTGAAGCAGGGTAAAGAAAAAGGGCAATAGCCAACTATAAATAGACACCAAGCAGGGTTTGATTAAAAAACATCCGGAGGAACTCTGGAAGCCTCTCTGAACTAGAGATTGGCTAAGGTCCCACAGGTACTGTAGAGGGAAAAATGGAAAACAGTTTTAAATCAATGTCTATGAAGTATCCAGAGAGAAACTCGGCACTATAAAAGGAGAACAGGGACTGGTTGACAGACTACACGGAACCTTGAGAAACTGCATTGACAGCAGGAGACTAGCCATATCTCATATACTTGTTAGGATCACTAGGGCTTCCAGGGCCACATCTAAGGCCAGCTGTCAACTCCTATAACTGAGGTGGCAGACAACTCAGTCGGACTAGCATCCAGAAGTCATAAAGAAAGGAAAATAGTCGAAGACACCGAGGTGATCTACATCATCGTGAGGAGATGACTGGGAAAACTTGAAAGTCCCTGCGGACTGGAGGGATGCGCAACTATCACCATTTCAAGAAGGGGACAGATGAGCCTTGTTGCAACTAACCGCGGAATTTCACCAAGGTAATATGCCTTGCATATAGGAATGAAGGGTATCGTCGTTCAGGGGAGAACTCAGTCCACTTGAGGTTGGGAGCGGAGTGAAAAACAGGGCCTGTGTCCTTACATCCACTCCTTCTCAACTTTCTATCTATGGTCCTATGCTGATGCTTTCACTAACTTCCCATAAGGAAGTATGGATTACAGACTAGACGAGGGCAGATCTGCTCAATATCAAAACATTCAGAAAGATCAAAATGGTCCTGGTGCAGACGACACTGGCCCAGGAAATAATCACACGAAATCACGGACACTACAAAATTCATTTGCGGCTGAAAATAAACCTCACAAAATGAGTTTTGTATCAGCCTCCTCCAACATCCATGAATGACGAGACATTTGAATGATGTCAGTTTCTAGCTCAGGTAAATACCTTCAGAAACTTGGGGATCCACAGTAACTATCACAACAACTCATGCATAGCTTTATCTCCGAATGTCAAATCTTCCAAAGCCTTTGGTTGGGCTGAAAAGGTGTCTCATTCAACGACATCTGAGGACTAAATATGCCATATACCGTGCAAAAGTTCCTGAACCCTCCCTGTACGGTGCGGAACTGGCGGTAATAACAAAGGGATGCCCACAAGACTACACAAATGCTTCACTTGTGCAGTATGTAAATGTCAAGTTTGTGGTAGCATGTTTCAAACAGTTTCCGTCCTGGACTCCTTGCATGCAGCCCACATAGTTGACCAGCGCCACCTGACATGGACTGGCAATTAAACAGACTTGGGATGACTGACTGACAAGCAAGATTCTGGACTCTCAAGCTGAGAGAGGATTACGTGAAATCGGTAAGACCAAAAGCCTTAGGTAGAAAGACATCAATAGAAACCTGGAGTAACTTGAAAACATCTCCATAGGCAGTTGGCAGAAAACACAATCCAGAACAAAAGCAATGGAGAAACAGAGTCAGATGGTGCATCACGGTTTATATGGACAGCATACTATTATTATTATTATTATTATTTTATTATTATTATTATTATTATTATTATTCCTATTCTTTTAATAACATATATAATATATATATATATATAATAGTATATATATATATATTATATTATTAATATTGCAAAAATATGGATAATGGGGGCAGCGAACAACGCTGAAGGAACATTTCTAACTAAGTACTAACTACTTCAAATGGATTTGGCTAAAGAGATCAGACCATGGAAAAAGAAATGTTAGTGACCCTGAAATAGGATCTAGCATATTCTAATGCCGGAGGTTTCTTGCACTGGCTTAAAGGGCTTACTTTTAATTACTCATTTAGTATGAGTTATAGTCTCAAGATTTTTTATTTATTCATTTTTTTGTGGCTGGGGAGGTTTTCATGAAAGAACATAAAGTTGTGTGCGCGTATTTTGTGTGTGCTGATTCTATGGAACATCGTTCGCTTGAGTGCTTAAAGATGAATTTTAGCTGTACATTGTATCTGACCGGGTAGGGTAAATAAATAATAAAGTAGGAACCCAGTTTAATTGAAATTAAACATAGTTCACACCTGTAACAAAAATTTCAGAAAATTGACGGGGGTGGGTGACATGGCCTGGATGATTTGACATGAATTACCTTTAACGTAGTTGCACACAGTAGGCAAATAATATACGGTTGGATTAATTGATATTATGTTAGATACTTAATACTAATTAATTTGGAATAGGGTTTTAACTAAGAGATATGAATAATAACTTTGTCTTTTGTTGTTGTTTAGGAGTCAAATTTGTAATTTTTTTTATCGAACTAGCACGCGTTTTTGCAAAAAATGATTAATGTAGATATATTCAGAAGCATATTATTTGAATGGGTTGAATCCGTACTAAAAGCGAGCAAACGGCCATTGGGTATTCATGTGGGTTCTGTGTATATGTTTGCGTTTCTTTTTTTTTGAAAAGCTTGTTAGTTTAACGTGATATAATAATGGCTGAAACAATCATTGTTCTGTTAGGAAGTTAAGTCCCAGTAATTGAAATAGATTTGAGAATTTTTTTCAACTTTTATTCTATCTTTTGATTTTTATTTTCTTTATTTTCTTTAAAAAAAATTCTTAGGAGGGTAATAAACTAATCCATTGTGTAAATAGTTTGGTGGTGTAGCTTTATGTAACAGTTTTGTGAGGGTAGTAAATTAGAACAAGTAAAACAAATTAGGTTAATCTATAGAAATGAGTAACATACCGTATTTGGATCCTAATGGTAAATTAACTCATATTGAACGGATGTAACCAAAATCTTTTTATTTTGGAGTGGGGGTGGGGTGGATGGCCTTTTCTCACTGACGGAAACTTTAATCTAAACTGTAGCTTTTATCATTTGGTTTGCAAGTTTGTCTTTATTAACTCCTGTTTCTGCATTTGTGAGTTTTATTTTAATATTGGTTTTATTATATAACTGTTTTTTGTGTTGTTTTATTATTGTTAAAAAATTATTAATTGTCCCCTCGTTGGTTGAAAATGGTTTTTCAACCTATTTCGCTTTCAGTGGATGGACGTGGTCCTTTCTGTGGGATGGACAGCACCGACGACCGATTCCCTTTGCGATCGTTGAAAAAAAACGGCAAGCCCGTCGCTCAAAATGCTCAATGGAAAGTGGCTACAGATAACGAAGGAGAGGCGGGCTTGACTTTAGGGCAAAGGAGCCAAAAGCCTCAGATCTCAATGGGCAATCGGGTCGGCAGCAAGGCGCAGGGCAAAAATCCAACCAAAGCGTCCCAAGAGGCAAACCGACCCTAGGTGAACGGTCCAAAGCCTCAAAATCCCAGATAGCTCCGAGGAGGCAGCCGGTCCAGGCGAAATGGGCCCAACCCGAAAAAGAGACGGACCGAGATCCACGGCATTAGGATCAGTTTGCTTCAGCCTGGGGAAAAGCAGTAAAAGGATTGCCAGCTAACAACTCATATACAAGTCGTTCCGGATGCATCTCGAATAACTGTGACAAGGCATATTAGAATAACATTTACAACATCCCCGCGAACAAGTTTCGACGATTGTTTGGCTCAAGCTTAAAGACGGAGACGTTGAAAGCATGTGAATCTTTCTACCAAGAAAGCAAAATTCAATGCGGGTGATTACCATGTTTTCTTATGAACGAAGCAAGGGAAAGTTGCAGCCTACCGTTCGTTGTGGAGGGATGGAGCCTCACTGCTGGGTGTGCTGGAAACAGGAGGCACTTGGCGATGAAGTGCTTTCTCAAGGGCACATGCTAAACAAATGCCCTAAATCAGTAAAACAGCAAACCAAAAACCAAACCAGGAAAAAAAAAACCACCGGCCCCCCCCCCTCCACACCAAGCGTGGAACCAAGTGTTGCGCTGCAGCATCCTTGGTTGATGTAACCAAGATGCTGCAAGCAGCAACACCAAGCCTAAACTTGCACCAACTCCAAATAACGCGAGGCAGGCGGGTGGTGTGGATTGAGTTGGGTATGAAAGGAAGAAAGTCACCACACCTACCAAAACTATCCGTCCTCCTACAACTCTATCCAAGCCTCTTCGCTTACACCCAATACACAGCCGCGGTTAAAACGCAAAACCCCACCCTTGACATCGATTGAGTGAATCCCCACTGCAAAAACTATGACCTCTCCAAGGATTCATTCTTCTCCCTCCTGTAAAAAGACCCTCCCGGATTAGGCAAAAATTCCCATATCCCCAGAAAAACTCGGTAGTGGATCCCACCAAAAAAGAACTCTGGGATTACTGAAACTCTAAAAAAAATCAAGGAAAAAAATAGGTGGAAAAATCCCTAAGCTCGTGTCTCGTCGGTGACTACTTTCATTCAGGTGTCGCTAGGCCAAACATCTGTAGGGGAGGAGAGCTAGAAGACGTGAGGTGTGAAGCAACCAGATCGATTCTAAATTGCCGACTTCATTTTGGTCGGACAGTGTACCGGTAGATCATCCTGGGGAGGGATGTGGACTATGGGTTTCGTAGCTCATCCTCTATCAATTAGGATCCTATCTGGATAGTGTTAGAAAGACCGACGGTTGACTTTTGTAGGATGCCTGTGTTCCACGATTAATGAGGAGTACCAATTAAATTGTTTAACTGTCCAATTATTTTTTAGCAGATAGGTCTAGTCTTGCCGCTTACTGAAAGTTCAAAGCTCCTTATGGAGCTAGAGAACTTCCGGAGCAAAGCGGAATTACTCCGTAAAGGGCTTTAGTGGGTGATATTGGAATATATTCAATCACTGATTGCACAGGGAGCAAATCCCTGTAGCGTCACCAAGGAAAGTGATCATATGTACTAAAGAAGCGCGACGGGAATGTTTGGGAGGGTTAACCGACTACAGGACCCATTCAATGAATTAAACGTAGAGTTAAAGATTTTGCCTTCGGGCCCTAGCAAACCGTTTATAGCTTGTTATCGCGGATCTGATCGGAACTGAATCAGAATTATGCTGTGAAGGAAGGTCGATTCAAAAACACCTTTACTTGGTCCGCACGATCTAAGAAGAAGTAAAAGACGACCAGGAAGTCTTCACATGGTTAATGTAGGTGTCCAAGGCAATTTGACAGGGTGGACCACCGGTTATTGGCGACTGTTTTGGAGACCTCCGTATTCCGAACCGGAGTTCCCTGAGATGGATCAGTGCATCCTGTACCAAATTCCCAACGGCTGTGGTACAGGTGAATGGGAGCGCTCGGATGTTGCATAGCGCCTTCTTCCATGCCACAAATAATTATAATGTTGGGCCATACCTCTTTCTTTAATAGAAATATTCTGATCGTCTTTGCTATTTCTTCTAAGGCCTAAGTGCCTGGAGTTTGACTTGGGAACTTCGGTCAGGGGGGGGGGGGGGGGGGGGGGGGGGGGGGGGGGGGGGGGGGGGGGGGGGGGGGGGGGGGGGGGGGGGGGGGGGGGGGGGGGGGGGGGGGGGGGGGTTTTCTGTTAAGGATTTCTCTCTATCAGAAGCCCTGGTGTCATTTGTTAGTTTTTTTACATAATAAACACAGACTTCGATTTATTTTGATGTTTAACTTATTTAATTTCAATCACCAACCCAGACATCTGCTAACTAACATACGCGCGTGGTTCGCAAGTTTATGAAGAGCATAAAAAGGCCAACCGCTTTGCTTGACGTCCAACTGGCAAAACTGGGACTCTGAAAAAGGTCCACGTGACTTCACATATTTGGCGGGCTTTGTAATTTTCCGTGGAAGGACCCGGCCCATGATATGAAAGGATCCATTCCTTCAGAATGACAGGGGACTGACAATAATCTTATGCAACCGCATAGATTATGTAACAGTAAGCCTTCGTATAGAACCGGTCGGTTCAAAAAGGGTTTTTTTCTCCGTTTCTTCTCTCTCTGTCCCACTCTGAAGCCCTGCTCCGCGTAGGTTTAGAGTTGGGAAGTGCACGTCTAGTTCTGTGCGAAATCATGTTATTGGCCTCCGATTCTCCCCAGAGGTATCCACGTACGCCGATGACGTTACCGTGTTCGTGTCCCGCCGTCTGGGCATTAAGTTGGCGGTAAAAAGGGCGCTTGCAAGGTGACTGAGTAAAGATCATTTTTCGAAAAAGCGCAGTGTTGCGCTTGGGAGGCCTAAAAGAGGCGAAACGTTTCTTTGCCAGGTCACATCAGGCTGGAAGGATGGTCAGATTTAAAATCCTTGGGGTGTGGATCGGGCCAGATCCTTCAGATTGAGAAAGAATTGATCGGAGCTAACAGACAAAGGAAAAGCGACGACGGTGTGTGGCCTCGTATGTGGTTCTCCTTAAAGGACAGGGTGGAAGGCTTGCGTCATATACCTTTTCCCTTGATCATTTACCGTTTCTGTAAGCTTAATTGGCACTAGATAACGTCTCTTTTTTCGCCCTTGTAAAAGGAAGCCGGCCTTGCAATGGCGGTTTTGGTTGGCTGCTGAATAGATACATGTCACAGGGAAACCGTGTGGTCGTCGAAATGTTCGGGCCGATTTCCAAAAAGCTTCTGTGATCCCATGAGGCCGTGGAATTGGACGCAAGCCCATGGAGAAGCCGCCGTTCCTATCTGAGTGCCAGCGGCTCTTTCTAAACATCCTCAGTTCAGTGACCTTTATGGCACTATATCGGGCGATAGTGTAGTGGACCGATTCAGACCCGCTCATAGAGACGACTCGCTGGTTTGTTGAGGAATTGGCACCATATGCAGGGTTCTCAACAATTCCGAGATCTCAAAGACCTGGCGACCTGTTCAGAAATGCATTGTGACTTGCCAACAGTCCCTTCCAAGCGGACATGGCAATCAGCCTGGTTTTGCACCCCGCTTCGACAGTAAGTAATAAAGAAAACGCTTTGGGTATGTTGGCGAGGTCACTGCTGCGCATCAAAGTGCCACTCGACCGTGAGTGCGTCGTTGAAAACGTTAGTACTTCGTTTTACGATAACATCAAAAGGTGTTTTCCGCGAACTGGTCGTGGTTCATTGTTAAATTTGGACGACACGCTAGATGGGAATAGATATGAGGACAAGCCTTCTTTCTTGTTTGGGAATTGGATTTTCTTTATTTCAAGCCAGCTTAGATGCGACAAGACGAGGCTTGATCGCATANCTCGGTGTAGAAGAGGGGCGCATAAACCACTGGCAAATCCTTGTGCATCCTAAACACACTTTGCTGCTTTCCACTGCGAAATATGTTACTGGAAAAACCTGCATATCGGCAAGACGTCGCCCAGAATGAAAAGGTCCAAACTTGCGTCGTGGAATAATCCGGATAATACTCGATAAGACCCAACTAAAATAGACCCAGCAAGAAGGTGTGCCCATAATATGCCAAAGAGCTCAAAATACAAATTCAGACATTGCCGCGCTTCGAAGCGAAGTCCACATTCGCTGCGAAAATGGCAAGCACAAGAGAAGTGGGCTACCACCCCGCTAAGTGTTCAACTGACAGAAACGAATCGGGTGGCATTTACGGGTCAGCAATGGTCTTGTCCAAATCGTCTGCAGTATAAGTAAGTGATAGACTTATTCTCTCGAGGATTTAGTTGGTCAATGGTTGCATTCTGATCAGCTGGCCTATGCCCCGGACTATGACGAACAGTGTTGCAATACATTCCTAGTGACACTTGACGCAGACACTTCGTGCTATCCTAAACTCTGACATCGGGCAAAGTTGCGGCTAGTAAATCACACTCCCCTGGCTGCGAGAGGTTCCTCGTAGGGTTGGGACGGGGAAGGTCAAACCATGGCAATCTTGGTTGTTTACTGTGTTCCCTGCTCAGGACACCGAGCTGGGGTCATCACCAAGAACACCTGTTTCAAGCCACAAGAAAGTGAAGTTAAAAAAAGACCTCTGGAGTGCAACAAGACCCAGACAGCAGCTGGGCATTCATCCGGATTACATCATCATAGTTGCCGCGGTGACTTACCAGAGTTTTCTGGACATAAGAGAAAGTGAGAGGTGCCAACTGCAAGTCTGGACCATGGTCCTGATAAAAATTGCACCACAGAGCAACCAGTGAAGCAGGTAAGAAAAAGGGCAAATAGCCCAACTAATAAATAGACATGCCAGCAGGGTTTTGGGGATCTTTTTTTTTTATTAGTTTGGATATTTGGTTTATTTTGGGGTTCTTGTTTATCTGTACATTTTTTGGTATTTATAAAGTTTTTCTTAATTTCTGTTTGATTTTATATTTAAAAAACATCCGGGAGGACCTGGAAGCTCTCTGAACTAGAGATTGGCTAATGGTCCACCAGGTGACTGTAAGAGGGAAAAATGGAACAGTTTTAAATCAATCGTCTATGAAGTATGCCAGAGAGAAACTCGCACTAGTAAAAAGGAGACAAGAGGACTGGTTACAGAAGCTAACACGGAACTTGGAGAACTCATGTGACAGCAGGAAGACTAGCATATCTCATATACTGGTAGGAATCACTAGGGCTTCCAGGGCCACAATCTAAGGCAGCTGTCACTCCTATAACTGAGGTGCAGACAACTCAGTCGGACTGCATCCAGAAGTCATAAAGAAAAGGAAATAGTCGAGACACCGAGGTGATCACATCATCGTGAAGATGACTGGGACAACTTGAAAGTCCCCTGGGACTGGAGGGTGCGCAACTAGTCACCATTTTCAAGAAGAGGGACAGATGAGCTTGTTGCAACTACCGCGGAATTTCACAAGGTATATGCTTTGCCATCATAGGATGAGGGTATCGGTCAGTCAAGGGGAGAACTCAGTCACTTTGAGGTTGGGGAGCGGAGTGAAACAGGGCTGGTGTCTTACATCCAACTCTTTCAAATCTTCTATCTATGGTCCTATCTGGATGCCTTCAATAACTTCCCCTAAGGAGATGGATAACAGACTAGACCGAGGGAGAATCTGCTCAATATCTAAACAGATTCAGAAAGATCAAAATGGTCCTGGTGCAGACGACATACTGGCCAGGAAATAATCACAGCGAATCAACGGACACTACAGAAGTTCATTTGGGCTGAAAATAAACCCCTTTCAAAACCCAAAAACTGAGGTATTTATGTATCAGCCTCCTCCGAACATCCCATGAAGGATTAGGAACGAGACATATTGCCTAGATGGTCAGTTTCTAGCTCAGTAAATACGCTTCAGAAAACTTGGGATCCACAGTAACTATCAACAACAGACTACAATGCAGAGCTTTATCTCGAATGTCAAATGCTTCCAAAGCCTTTGGTTGGCTGAAAAGGTGTCTCATTCAACAGACATCTTGAAGGACTAAAATATGCCATATACCGTGCCAAAGTTCCTGAACCTCTCCTGTAACGGTGCTGGAACCTGGACGGTAGTACAAGCGGATGCCCCACAGACTACACAATGCTTCACTTGTGCAGTAATGTTAAATGGTCAAGTTTGTGGTAGCATGTTTCGAAACAAGTTCCGGTCCTGGACTCCCTTGCATGCCACCACATAGTTGACCAGCGCCCCTGACCATGGACTGGCCAATTAAACAGACTTGGGGATGAACTGACTGACAAAGCAGATTCTGGACTCTCAAAACTGAGAGAGGGCATTACGTGAAATCGGTAGACCAAAAGCTAAGGTAGAACAGACATCAAATAGAAACCTGGAGTACTTGAACATCTTCCATAAGGCAGTATTGCAAGACACAACCAGATACAAAAGCAAATGGAGAAAACAGAGTCAGATGGTGTCATCATCGGTTATAATGGACAGCATACTATTATTATTATTATTATTCATTATTATTATTATTATTATTATTATTATTATTCCTATTCTTTTAATACATTATATATATATATTATATATATTATATATATATATATATCATATATATATATATACTATTGGGCAAATACTGGATATGGGGGCAGCGAACACGCTGAAGGACATTTCTCTAAAGTAACTAACTACTTCCAAATGGATTTGGCTTAAGAGATCAGACCCATGGAAAAAGAAATGTAGTGACCCCTGGAAATAGGATCTACATATTCTAATGCACGGAGGTTTCTTGCATGTGGCTTAAAGGGCTTACTTTTCATTACTCATTTAGTATGAAGTTATAGTCTCAAGATTTTTTTATTTATTCATTTTTTGTGGCTTGGGGAGGTGTCAATGAAGAACATAAGTTGTGGTGCCGCGTATTTGTTGTGTGCTTGATTCTATGGAACATCGGTTCGCTTGAGTGTTAAGATGAAATTTTTAGCGTACATTGTATCTGGACCGTAGGGTCAAAATAAATTAATAAGAGTCAGGAACGCCAGTTAATTGAAATTAACATAGTTCACACCTGTACAAAATTTTCAGGAAGAAATTGGACACGGGGGTGGGTGACAATGGCTGGATGATTTGACATGGAATTACCTTTAACGAGTTGCACCACAGTAGGAATAAATAACGGTTTGGATAATTGATAATTGTAATGTTAGATACTTAATAACTAATTAATTGGCAATAGGGTTTTACTAAGAGATATGAAATAATCCTTTGTCTTTGTTGTTGTTTAGGAAGTCAAATTTGTAATTTTTTTTTAATCGACTAGCCATCGCGGTTTTTTGCAAAAATGAGTTATGTAGATATAATTCAGAAAGCATATATATTTGAATGGGTTGAATCACGTACTTAACAGCGAGCTAAGGGCCATTGGGTATTCATGTGGGTTCTGTGTATATGTTGCTGTTTCTTGTTTTTTGAAAAGGGCTTGTTAGTTTAACGTGATATATATGAATAGGCTTGACAACCCCAATCATTGTCTGTTAGGAGTTAAAGTCCAGGTAATTGAAATAGAATTTGAAGAATTTTTTTCAACTTTTTATTTTTCTATCTTTTGATTTTTTATTTCTTTTAATTTTCTTTAAAAAAATTCTTATTGAGGAGGGGGTATAAAACTAATCCATTTGTAAATAGTGGTGTGTAAGCTTTTATTGTAACAGTTTTTGTGAGGGTAGTAAAAATTAGAACAAAGTAAATACAATAGGTTAATCTATAGACATGAGTAACCATACCGTGAATTTGGATCCATGTAAATTAACTCATATTGAAACGGGATGTAACCGAAAATTCTCTTTATTTTGGAGTGGGGGGTGGGGGTGGATGGCCTTTTCTCACTGACGGAACTTTTAATCTAACTGTAGACTTTTATCATTTGGTTTTGCAAAAGGTTGTCTTTATTAACTCCTGTTCTGGCATTTGTGAGTTTATTATACTTTGTTTTATTATCTACTGTTTTGTGTTGTTGTTATTATTGTTAAAAATTATTAATTGTCCCCTCGTTGGTTGAAATGTTTCACCTATTTTCGCTTTCAGTGGATGGACGTGTCTTCTGTGGGATGGACAGCACCGACGACCGATTCCCTTTGCGATCGTTGAAAAAAACGGCAAGCCCGTCGCTCAAAATGCTCAATGGAAAGTGGCTATCAGATAAACCGGAGAGGCGGCTGACCTAGGCAAAGGAGCCAAAGCCTCAAGATCTCCATGGGCAATCGGGTCGGCAGCAGGCCAGGGCAAAATTCCAACAAAGCGTCCAAGAAGGCAACCGACCCAGGTGAACGGTCCAAAGCCTCAAAATCCCAGGAAAGCGTCCGAGGAGGCAGCCGGTCCAGGCGAAAGGGCCCAACCGAAAAAGAGACGACCGATCCAGGCATTAGGATCAGTTTGCTTCCAGCCATGGGAGAAGCAGTAAGGATTGCCAGCACAAACTCTATACAAGTCGTTCCGGATGCATCTCGAATAACTGTGACAAGGCCATATTAGAATTAACATTTACAACATCCCCGCGAACCTTTCGACGAATTGTTTGGCTCAGCTAAGACGGAGACGTTGAAGCAATGTGATCTTTCTACAAGAAAGGCAAAATCAATGCGGGTGATTACCTGTTTCTTATGAACCAAGCAAGGGAAGGCTGCAGCCTACCGTCGTTGTGGAGGGATGGAAGCTCACTGCTGGGTGTGCTGGAAACAGGAGCACTTGGCGATGAAGTGCTTCTCAAGGGCACATGCTAAACAAATGCCTAAATCAGTAGCAGCAGCACCAACAAGAACAACACCGGCTCCTACACCAGCAGTGGAACCAGTGTTGCTGCTGCAGCATCCTTGGTTGATGGTAACCAAGGATGCTGCAGCAGCAACACCAAGCCTAAACTGCACCAACTCCAAATAACGCCGAGGCAGGCGGGTGGTGGTGGATTGAGTTGGTATGAAAGGAAAGAAGTCACCACACCTACCAAAACTATCCGTCTCCTACAACTCTATCCAAGCCTACTTCGCTTACACCAAACACAGCCCGGTTTAAAACGCAAAACCACCCCTTGACAATCGATTGAGTGAATCCCCCACTGCAAAACTATGACCTCTCCAAGGTTCATTCTTTCTCCCTCCCTGTAAAAAGACCCTCCCGGATAGGCAAAAATTCCCATATCTCAGAAAAACTCGGAGTGGACCCACCAAAAAGAACTCTGGGATTACTGAAACTCTAAAAAATCAAGGAAAAATAGGTGGAAAATCCTCTAAGCTCGTGTCTCGTCGGTGACTACTTTCATTCAGGTGTCGCTAGGCCAAACATCTGTAGGGGAGGAGAGCTAGAAGATCGGTGAGGTGTGAAAGCAACCAGATCGATCTAATTGCCGACTTCAATTGGTCGACAGGTACCGCGTAGATCATCCTGGGGAGGGATGTGGACATGGGTTCGTAGCTCATCCTCTATCAATTAGATCCTATCTGGATAGTGTTAGAAAGAGCCGACGTTGACTTTGTAGGATGCCTGTGTTCCACGATTATATGAGGAGTAACCATAAATTGTTTACTGTCATTATTTATTTAGCAGATAGGTCTAGTCTTGCCGCTTACTGAAAGTTCAATAGCTCCTTACTGGAGCTAGAGACTTCCGGAGCAGCTGGAATTACTCCGTAAAAGGGCTTTAGTGGGTGATTATTGGAATATATTTCAATCACTGATTTGCACAGGGAGCAATCCCTGGTAGCGTCACAAGGAAGTGATCATATTACTAAAGATACGCGACGGGAATGTTTGGGAGGGTTTAACCGACTACAGGACCCCATTACAATGATTAAACGTAGAGTTAAAGATTTTGCCTCGGGCCCTAGCAAACCGTTTATAGCTTGTTATCGCGGATCTGATCGGAACTGATCAGAATTATGCTGTGAAGGAAGGTCGATTCAAAAAAACCTTTACTTGGTCCGCACGATCTTAGAAGAAGTAAAAGACGACCAGGAAGTCTCACTGGTTAATTTAGGTGTCCAAGGCATTTGACAGGTGGACCACCGGTTATTGGCGACTGTTTTGGAGACCTCCGTATTCGAACCGGAGTTCCTGAGATGGATCAGCATCCTGTACCAATTCCCAACGGCTGTGGTACAGGTGAATGGGAAGCGCTCGTGATGTTGCATAGCGCCTTCTTCACTGGCACTAAATAATTATAATGTTGCATACCTCTTTCTTTAATCAGAAATATTCTGATCGTCTTTGCTATTTTCTTCTAAGGCCTAGTGCCTGGAGTTGACTTGGGAACTTCGGTCTGGTTTTCTGTTAAGGATTTCTCTCTATCAGAAGCCCTGTGTCATTGTTAGTTTTTACATAATAAACACAAGACTTCGATTTATTTTGATGTTACTTATTTTCAATCCCCAACCCAGACATCTGCTAACTAACATAGCGCGCGTGGTTCCAGTTTAGACAGAGCATAAAATGGCCAACCGCTTTGCTTGACGTCCAACTGCAAAACTGGGACTCTGAAAAGGTCACGTGACTTCACATATTTTGGCGGGCTTTTTGTAATTTTCCGTGGAAGGACCCGGCCATGATATGAAAAAGGATCATTCCTTCAGAATTACAGGGGACTGACAATAATCTTATGCAACCGCATAGATTATGTAACAGTGAGCCTTTCGTATAGAACGGTCGGTTCAAAAGGGTTTCTCCGTTTCTTCTCTTCTCTGTCCTCACTCTGAAGCTCCTGCTCCGTAGGCTTAGAGTTGGGAAGGCACGTCTAGTTCTGTGCGAAATCACTGTTATTGGCTCCGATTCCCCCAAGGTATCCACGTACGCCGATGACGTTACCGTGTTCGTGTCCCGCCGTCTGGGCATAGTTGCGGTAAAAAGGCGCTTGCAAGGTGACTGGAGTAAAGATCAATTGCGAAAAAAGCGCAGTGTTGCGCTTGGGAGCCTAAAGAGGCGACGTTTCTTTGCCAGGTCACATCAGCTGGAAGGATGGTCAGATTAAAATCCTTGGGGTGTGGATCGGGCCAGACCTTCAGATTGAGAAGAATTGATCGGAGCTACAGACAAAGGTAAAAGCGACGACGGTGTGTGGCCTCGTATGTGGTTCTCCTTAAAGGACAGGGTGGAGGCTTGCGTCATATACCTTTTCCCCTTGATCATTTACCGGTTTCTGTACTTATTGGCACTAAACGGTCTCTTTTTTCGCCCTTGTAAAAGAGAAGCCGGCCTTGCAATGGCGGTTTTGGGTTGCTGCTGAATAGATACATGTCACAGGGAACCGTGTGGTCGTCGAATGTTCGGGCCGATTTCCCAAAGCTTCTGTGATCCATGAGGCCGTGAATTGACGCAAGCCCCATGGAGAAGCGCCGTTCCTATCTGAATGCCAGCGGCTCTTTCTAAACATCCTCAGTTCAGTGACCTTTCATGGCACTATATCGGGCGATAGTGTAGTGGACCGATTCAGACCCGCTCATAGAACGACTCGGCTGGTTGTTGAGGAATTGGGCACCATATGCAGGGTTCCTCAACAATTCCGAAGATCTCAAAGACCTGGCGACTTGTTCAGAATGCATTGTTATTCCAAGCGGACATGGCAATCAGCCTGGTTTTGCACCCGCTTCGACAGTAGTATAAAGAAAACGCTTTGGGATTATGTTGGCGAGGTCACTGCTCGCATCAGTGCCACTCGACGTGGAGTGCGTCGTTGAAAACGTTAGTACTTCGTTTTACGATGAACATCAAAAGGTGTTTTCCGCCGAACTGGTCGTGGTTCAATTGGTAATTTGGACGACACGCTAGAGGGAATAGAATGAGGACAAGCCTTCTTCTTGTTGGGATTGGATTTCTTATTTCAAGCCCCAGCTTAATGCGACAAGACGAGGCTTGATCGCATAATATTCTGTAAAAAGGGAGAGGGTTTATGTAGCAAGCCTGTGTGCGAGAATGGGGACAGGTTATGAGTCAACTTTTCCCGACGCTGTCATAGTCACTACGGTCCAGCCTCTTGGTCTGGAACCCAACCCAAGGTAGACAAATAAAGTATATAGAATAACAATGAAAAATACATGGAAAGCCTGAAACATTGCACACACAATAGATTTTTATCTCGGTCACAGAATCCTCATTGTTCTTCCGTTTTATTCAGTTAGGACATATCCAGGACAACTGTCTGTTTATTTTTTCTTATACTCACACCTAAGGATTACGTTTCTGCAGAGTCGACAGAATCTTTCCTAGTCCAATCCCACCCATCCGATTATTACCCGATTTTTTCTTCTCTACATTAAGAACATCTACTCCCGATGTAGAGTGAATGATCGGTTTGATTTCGGTCGTCAAATACTGGAAGATAGTCGGTGGCACTACATGTAGCAGAGGGAAAGGGGCTAGGCAAAATGACCCAAGTTTTGTTTTGTGTCTTTATTGTTGGGGACTTTCTGTTTTTTTTCTACCATATCATCCGTTTTTGGGTTTCACATTTTAAGTAGGGAATGCCTGAGTTATTAATAAGAATGTTCGCTGAGGAGGGCTCAGTTAAGTCCGACGCGTTTACTCTCCCAGCAATTCTCACCAACATTATCAAAATATCTTGTCTATCGTCCACTCGTCGTCACAGCCAAAATGCTACTGCAAGCTTTTCTCCCGGTTTGTGAGGGCTAGGAAATAAATACACAATTACAGTGTTCATCCGGGCTCCTTACTCTGACCTGCCCGTGCGGCACGTGCGACACTAATCAGCACGCGTCAATCCTTCCCATCCGGGCCACTCTGGATAGGTTAGCAATTCCCATGTGTCAGGCCACGACTCATGATCAGGAAAATGCGAGTTCAATCTCCCCACTCGCCTCTGATCTCATTCTGCATGCCAAACACAGTCGTGCACGCTTCGAACTACTACGTTCGTGGTTTCTCTCGCCACAGTAAGAAGACTGCAAAACCCGACGGACCATAGTATTTATTGGTATTAATCGGTCGGAGTGGGAAATTAGTTAAACAAGAAAATGGTATGACCAGTTTTGTCCCGTACCCCCAAAATAAAACTTCGGGCCTTGTGCCCAGGTTCGCGGTGGCATCGCTGTATCGACCCTTTTTTTGTAAATAAAATGCCGTTGTCAGGTTATAAAAGGGGTCGGTTGTAGTGGTGCAGCCAACAATCATATATATATATATATATATATATATATATATATAATTTTGAATCGAATGTGATAATCTCGTCAGTTAATGCAAATTTAAGACCATTAAATTAAAGATTCATTATTGGGCTTTAGTTTTTGTTCAATTCCATGTTAAGTATATTGATTTCATCATCTTGTCAGTTAATTCAAATCTTACATCACTGGGTTTATTTACATCTCAGATAAATGTACTTTCTATACATTATCGCCATCAAAAAGCATGTGTTTTTTTTTAAAGCACGGAGTTCAATTCCAGATCTACCCTATGTTCGTATTTTCGGCTTCAGATTTTCCATAGTGACCTGTATCTCTCTCTCTCTCTCTCTCTCTCTCTCTCTCTCTCTCTCTCTCACACACACACACACACACACATACACACATACACATACAAACACAGATATACATACACACATACACACACACATATATATATATATATACATATATATTTATTTTGAAATAAGAACTATAACCGTTCGTTTAAAAACTAAAAACTATAACCTTAAAAAATAAGACGGTTTAACTGTGTTGAGTTTCTCCCCTGTAAAGGGTTACAGTTTAATGTCTCATTGGTCATGGATAATTTCTTTAAATAGTTTGTCCGTGACTTCCTGGGAATTTCCAAGGAGGTTCTTGAAATGTTCTTTTCGCTTGGGCAGTTTTTCTTCTTGACTGACAGTTCTTAGATTTCATATTGATGTGCTTTTGCTTCCACTAACTCCATTTACTGTTTGCAATGCTAAGTGAGGTTGTTTAACTTCTACAGAGTTTCTGATCTTATTGATTTGACCTTGAATGTATTCGATTTGTTCTTTTCTGTATGTGTTACTCACTTCTTTCTAAACCATTTAAAGTGTCTATACATTGATATGTGTATGTACACATATCAATGTGTAGACACTTTAAATGGTATGTGTTGGGTTTCTTCTTTTAAGTAAACATGCTTTCTTCTAATTATCCCGTTTTTCTAAGACTCTCAGAAAAATCGACTTTTGGCTTTTGGTTTTTGGTTTTGTCGGTATGCATTCAGCTGCTGCTTCTATGTGGGCTCTAACTTCATATTCGTCATTAGAGTACGTCTTTGAGATGTATCCGGTGGAGTATCAAACCTGTTTCTTACAGTACCGAATAGTGGCTGTATATGTCGTTATTGGTAAGAGAGGCCTAGACATATCGTAAAATTGTATTTATTCACTTTTTGTCCTTTGTTTGTTGAAGAAATTAATCTGTTAGTTTGGCACAATTTTAGTGCTGCACCACTGGGTATTTGTATGTTTTTTTTGTCTGAGAAGGTTCATCAGGTTTTCATTTAGCTGTTTTAATACACTAATTGATCTACGGTGAAGTTAACGCCACCGACCTTGTCATCTATTTCAACCCAAGGGAATTGTACCCAGCATAGCTTTCCGAATTCTGAATATTGTAGCATAATGGCGCGCCCTACCCGGGAACACCATATTTGTGGCCTTGTGCCAGACACAGAGAAACATTAATAGAATGTAGCATGATTCTCAGACCTTACGGGAGTGGGCAAGCAAGAAGGTAATGTAATTCTTATTATCACCTGTGAGTCGATTCGTAGCCAGGAAATCTAGGATTTTGCTATTAAAATTTATTTTAATCGGTTTGTCAGAAGAAAGGTTGGTTGACCCGTTGACCTCTAAGTGACACGGGCAATTTGGTAAAACAGTTAGAACATTCGAAAGGTTCCAAAATGTTCTAGAGAGTTCGACACCCATTTCTATATAATGAGGAAACCTTAGATTTTAAGGACAGTTGGGTTGGCAGAATTTGCCGGGACAGTCGGGTTGACGGAACTTGTCGAGAACTACACTCGACAAGTTCCGTCAACCCGACTGACGTTGGCAGTTTGGGCGAGTTAGTCATAGGCGGATGACTGAAAAACATGTGTTAAAGAAATCGACTCTCTCTCTCTCTCTCAATAACTTGCATTAAGTGAATAAATTGATGAAAAGCAAAAAGTGTTGTCCTCATCTTTATTTTACTACGCCAAAGAAATACTACGAGTTCTTTTATGAATGAGATTCCCCTGCCCAAAGATACCCCGTGGAGATAGAAAGTTAATTGACCGCAACGAAGAACCACTTGTCTTGTTAGGTGATAGCTTTGCCTGACCATAAACTAAAGAACAGAGAAAGAAGAATTCCTTGGGTCCGCTGGCTAGAAACGAGGACTGCTGGAATTCTGTGTGCGCTTGTAAACAAACGAGCGCGTCGACCTCTGATACACGACTTGTACAAGTCTTCATAGTACCGGGTGTATTGAAGACGGGAAGACGTCACGTATACTATACGATTGGTAGTGTCGTGAAAAAGGCACTACGTAACCTATATGAATTAGTAATGTGACAAACCCCGCAACGTTACAATACTGACATGTCAGGACTTTAAGATAGACAATATTTCTGATTTTTCATTAGGAACATAACTAGTTTTTCTCAAAAATAACTCTTTGAGATTTATTAATGGATATTGTTATAGACAAGCATATGGTTGCAAAGGAGAATATGTTGCATGCTAGAAAAGGACTTAAATTCTTACCTTCGACTTAGCTCATGAGAAAGACACCCGTGCATGCATGGGAATACTGGGTCGAGAATAGAAAAAAAAAGGAAACAAGACGAACAACAATAGATCATTTAAAACAAGAAGGTATATTCATTTTCAAATGGCCGATAGCATATATTGGACCTAAATAGCCAAAAAAAAATTGAATAGGTTAAGAAAAAGAAAACGTCACTAAAAGATATGTGGATTTAAATGGCAATTGTTTACGATTTATTATAAATGTATTAAGAAATTTGTCTAATTTAATTGATATTTAAAAAATGTCCTACAAACCCGAACCTAAAAAATAACAACCCCCATGTAAATTCTAAACTCCCCCTCCTCTAACGTAAAATGGTAGATAAACATGCTATATATTGTATATGCTTGAAAATAACCATAGTTGAACAAGAATTTCCAAGACAGTCGAGCGAATAGAATTTTCTTGTCTCACTATACAGCCTAACGATTATTTTCAAATGGCCGATAGCATATATTGGACCGAAATAGCCGAAAAAATCAAATAGAAAGAAAAAGAAAAAGTCTCGAAAAGATATGTGGATTTAAATGGCAATTATTTACGATTTATTATAAATATATTAAGAAATGTATCTAATTTAATTGATATTTAAAAAATGTCCTACAACCCCCCCCAAAAAAAAACATGTAAATTCTAAACTACCCTTCCTCTAACGTAAAATGGTAGATAAACATGCTATATATTGTATATGCTTGAAAATAACCATAGTTGAAATATAATTTCCAAGACGGTCGAGCGAATAGAAATGTTTTGTCTCACTATACAGCCTGTTTATTTTCAAATGGCCGATAGCATATATTGGACCGAAATAGCAAAAAGAATGAAATAGAAAAAGAAAAAGTATCTAAAACGTATGTGGATTTAAATGGCAATTGTTTACGATTTATTATAAATGTATTAAGAACTTTGTCTAATTTAATTGATATTTAAAAAATGTACTACAAACCTTCCCCCTCCAAAAAAACCCATGTAAATTCTAAACTCCCCCTCCTCTAACGTGAAATGGCAGATAAACATGCTATATATTATATATGCTTGAAAATAACCATAGTTGAACAAGAATTTCCAAGACGGTCGAGCAAATAGAAATTTCTTGTCTCACTGTACAGCCTAACGATTATTTTCAAATGGCCGATAGCATATATTGGACCGAAATAGCCAAAAAATGAAATAGAAAAAGAAAAAGAAAAAGTCTCGAAAAGGTATGTAGATTTAAATGGCAATTCTTTACGATTTATTATATATGTATTAAGAACTTTGTCTAATTTAATTGATATTTAAAAAATGTACTACACCCCCCCCCCACAAAAAAACCCCCATGTAAATTCTAAACTGCCCCTCCTCTAACGTAAAATTGTAGATAAACATGCGATATATTGTATATGCTTGAAAATAACCATAGTTCCACAAGAATTTCCAAGACGGTCGAGCGAATAGAAATTTCTTGTCTCACTATACAGCCTAATGTTTATTTTCAAATGGCCGATGGCATATATTGGACCGAAATAGCCAAAAAAAGGAAATAGAAAAAGAAAAAGAAAAAGTCTCTAAAAGATAAGTGGATTTAGATGGCAATTGTTTACGATTTATTATAAATATATTAAGAATGTGTCTAATTTAATTGATATTTAAAAAATGTCCTACAACCTCCCCCCCCCAAAATATAACAATCCCTATGTAAATTCTAAACTCCCCTCCTCTAACGTAAAATGGTAGATAAACATGCTATATATTGTATATGCTTGAAAATAACCATAGTTGAACAAGAATTTCCAAGACAGTCGAGCGAATAGAATTTTCTTGTCTCACTATACAGCCTAACGATTATTTTTCAAATGGCCGATAGCATATATTGGACCGAAATAGCCAAAAAAAATGAAATAGAAAAAGAAAAAGAAAAAGTCTCGAAAAGGTATGTGGACTTAAATGGCAATTTTTTACGATTTATTATATATGTATTAAGAAATGTATCTAATTTAATTGATATTTAAAAAATGTACTATACCCCCCAAAAAAAAAAACCCCATGTAAATTCTAAACTCCCCCTCCTCTAACGTAAAATGGTAGATAAACATGCTATATATTGTATATGCTTGAAAATAACCATAGTTGAAATATAATTTCCAAGACGGTCGAGCGAATAGAAATTTCTTGTCTCACTATACAGCCTAACGTTTATTTTCAAATGGCCGATAGCATTTATTGGACCGAAATAGTAAAAAGAATGAAATAGAAAAAGAAAAAGTATCTAAAATGTATGTGGATTTAAATGGCAATTGTTTACGATTTATTATAAATGTATAAAGAAATGTATCTAATTTAATTGATATTAAAAAATGTACTACCCCCCCCAAAAAAAAAACATGTAAATTCTAAACTGCCCCTCCTCTAACGTAAAGTGGTAGATAAACAAGCGATATATTTTTATATGCTTGAAAATAACCATAGTTGAACAAGAATTTCCAAGACAGTCGAGCGAATAGAAATTTCTTGTCTCACTATACAGCCTAACGATTATTTTCAAATGGCCGATAGCATATATTGGACCGAAATAGCAAAAATGAATAGAAAAAGAAAAGGAAAAAGTCTCTAAAAGATATGTGGATTTAAATGGCAATTGTTTACGATTTATTATAAATATATTAAGAAATGTGTCTAATTTAATTGATATTTAAAAAATGTCCTACAACCCCCCCCAAAAAAAAAAACCCTATGTAAATTCTAAACTCCCTCCTCTAACGTAAAATGGTAGATAAACATGCTATATATTGTATATGCTTGAAAATAACCATAGTTGAACAAGAATTTCCAAGACGGTCGGGCGAATAGAATTTTTTGTCTCACTATACAGCTAACGATTATTTTCAAATGGCCGATAGCATATATTGGACCGAAATAGCCGAAAAATCAAATAGAAAAAGAAAAAGTCTCGAAAAGATATGTGGATTTAAATGGCAATTATTTACGATTTATTATAAATATTTAAGAAATGTATCTAATTTAATTGATATTTAAAAAATGTCTACACCCCCCCCAAAAAAAACATGTAAATTCTAAACTACCCTTCTCTAACGTAAAATGGTAGAAACATGCTATATATTGTATATGCTTGAAAATAACCATAGTTGAAATATAATTTCCAAGACGGTCGAGCGAATAGAAATGTTTTGTCTCACTATACAGCCTGTTATTTTCAAATGGCCGATAGCATATATTGGACGAAATAGCAAAAAGAATGAAATAGAAAAGAAAAAGTATCTAAAACGTATGTGGATTTAAATGGCAATTGTTTACGATTTATTATAAATGTATTAAGAACTTTTGTCTAATTTAATTGATATTTTAAAAATGTACTACAAACCCCTCCAAAAAAAACCCATGTAAATTCTAAACTCCCCTCCTCTAACGTGAAATGGCAGATAAAATGCTATATTATATATGCTTGAAAATAACCATAGTTGAACAAGAATTTCCAAGACGGTCGAGCAAATAGAAATTTCTTGTCTCACTGTACAGCCTAACGATTATTTTCAAATGGCCGATAGCATATTGGACCGAAATAGCCAAAAAATGAAATGAAAAAGAAAAGAAAAAGTCTCGAAAAGGTATGTGGATTTAAATGGCAATTTTTTACGATTTATTATATATGTATTAAAGACTTTGTCTAATTTAATTGATATTTAAAAAATGTACTACACCCCCCCCAAAAAAAAAACCCATGTAAATTCTAAACTGCCCCTCCTCTAACGTAAAATTGTAGATAAACATGCGATATATTGTATATGCTTGAAAATAACCATAGTTCCAAGAATTTCCAAGACGGTCGAGCGAATAGAAATTTCTTGTCTCACTATACAGCCTAATGTTTATTTTCAAATGGCCGATGGCATATATTGGACGAAATAGCCAAAAAAGAATAGAAAAAGAAAAGAAAAAGTCTCTAAAAGATAAGTGGATTTAGATGGCAATTGTTTACGATTTATTATAAATATATTAAGAAATGTGTCTAATTTAATTGATATTTAAAAAATGTCTACAACCTCCCCCCCCAAAATATAACAATCCCCATGTAAATTCTAAACTCCCCCTCCTCTAACGTAAAATGGTAGATAAACATGCTATATATTATATATGCTTGAAAATAACCATAGTTGAACAAGAATTTCCAAGACAGTCGCGAATAGAATTTCTTGTCTCACTATACAGCCTAACGATTATTTTCAAATGGCCGATAGCATATATTGGACCGAAATAGCCAAAAAAATGAAATAAAAGAAAAAAAAAGTCTCGAAAGGTATGTGGACTTAAATGGCAATTTTTTACGATTTATTATATATGTATTAAGAAATGTATCTAATTTAATTGATTTTAAAAATGTACTATACCCCCCCCCAAAAAAAAAAACCCCATGTAAATTCTAAACTCCCCTCCTCTAACGTAAAATGTAGATAAACATGCTATATATTGTATATGCTTGAAAATAACCATAGTTGAAATATAATTTCCAAGACGGTCGAGCGAATAGAAATTTCTTGTCTCACTATACAGCCTAACGTTTATTTTCAAATGGCCGATAGCATTTATTGGACCGAAATAGTAAAAAGAATGAAATAGAAAAGAAAAAGTATCTAAATGTATGTGGATTTAAATGGCAATTGTTTACGATTTATTATAAATGTATAAAGAAATGTATCTAATTTAATTGATATTAAAAATGTACTACAACCCCCCCAAAAAAAAACATGTAAATTCTAAACTGCCCCTCCTCTAACGTAAAGTGGTAGATAAACAAGCGATATATTTTATATGCTTGAAAATAACCATAGTTGAACAAGAATTTCCAAGACAGTCGAGCGAATAGAAATTTCTTGTCTCACTATACAGCCTAACGATTATTTTCAAATGGCCGATAGCATATATTGGACCGAAATAGCCAAAAAAATGAAATAGAAAAAGAAAAGGAAAAAGTCTCTAAAAGATATGTGGATTTAAATGGCAATTGTTTACGATTTATTATAAATATATTAAGAAATGTGTCTAATTTAATTGATATTTAAAAAATGTCCTACAACCCCCCCCCAAAAAAAATAACAACCCCTATGTAAATTCTAAACTCCCCCTCCTCTAACGTAAAATGGTAGATAAACATGCTATATATTGTATATGCTTGAAAATAACCATAGTTGAACAAGAATTTCCAAGACGGTCGGGCGAATAGAATTTTCTTGTCTCACTATACAGCCTAACGATTATTTTCAAATGGCCGATAGCATATATTGGACCGAAATAGCCGAAAAATGAAATAGAAAAAGAAAAAGTCTCTAAAAGGTATGTGGATTTAAATGGCAATTGTTTACGATTTATTATAATATATTAAGAAATGTGTCTAATTTAATTGATATTTAAAAAATGTACTACAACCCCCCCCCAAAAAAAATAACAACCCCCATGTAAATTCTAAACTCCCCCTCCTCTAACGTAAATTGGTAGATAAACATGCTATATATTGTATATGCTTGAAAATAACCATAGTTGAACAAAAATTTCCAAGACTGTCGAGCGAATAGAAATTTCTTGTCTCACTATACAGCCTAACGTTTATTTTCAAATGGCCGATAGCATATATTGGACCGAAATAGCCAAAAGAATGAAATAGAAAAAGAAAAAGTATCTAAAATGTATGTGGATTTAAATGGCAATTGTTTACGATTTATTATAAATGTATAAAGAAATTTGTCTAATTTAATTGATATTTAAGAAATGTACTACAAAAACTAGGTAGAAAATCTGAATTTAAAGGAAAAATACACAGAACATCCACCTATTAACATGGGATAGTACCCCTGGACCTTAACTAAATTAAAACTTTGATCATTTAACATGCCTCTCCTCCACTTCTTTCTGTTGAGATTTTTACAAAAGTGCACATGCCACAAAAAATGACATGTAGGAAGCCATGAGCAGCAGCGTGGTGGATTTGAGAAGGCAGATGATCCCGAAGTGGGACAATGGCGGAGCTCAAAGGATGCTGGGTGGAGGAGCCCTAAATGGGTCAACGGCCAGGATCAAATAGTTCAGTTAGGAAACTACTGCTCCTCATCTCTAAGACTAGCGCCTATTGATGAGTCAACAGCCACCGATAGATATCTATGACATCGAAACAATCCAAAATCCAAAATCCCTATGAGAGAACGCAATATTGAAAAGACACACGGGATTGCCATCCCTGTTGATACGACAATGTGCGCGTTCTGTTGAGGCTCAAGCTCTGGCCCAATTTTTGAAAAATAAGCTACAGAGCCCCAATAACAACACACCCGCAAAACACATATATCTCAGCACAAAAACACAACTAGCACACACTACGAAGACTAGCGCTCTGGTCACTACATGTGAAAATACACACACAGAAATGAAAAACAATACGCTAAGAACGATAAGCCAACTACCTGAGCTAATTGCATCCGCGGCCAAAAAAAAATATAGACATCATATGCGTACAAGAACACAGGTTTGAGCATAGTGATCTAGAAGTAAAATACCATGAATTTAGTAATGGCTGGATATTTGCCTCGGCATCAGCATGGAAAAACTATGTTAATGCCACCATAGGGGACGTATGAATACTTCTCAGCCCTCGAGCACTAAAATCAGTGAACAGGATAGAAAAAATCCAACCGAGAATTTAATGGCAATCCTAGCCTGACAGTAGTCTCGTGTTACAGCCCCACAAACATAAGCACAGAAAATGACATAGAAACGTTTTACAACGAGCTATCCTCCCTGTGTAGACACACTCCCAAACATAACGTACTTATCATTGGAGGAGACATGAACGCGCAGATAGGCAGAAACGAAAACAATAAATTCTGCTTACACAACACCCCAAACAGGAATGGAGAACTCCTAGGCGAGTTCTCGCTTGAGAACCGGCTTGTATGTCTAAACACTAAATTCCAAAAGCGAAAAGGCAAATTATGGACATACACGTACCCAAATAACACAAAAGCGCAACTAGACTACATCATAATAAATAGAAAATGATCAAACAGTGCTCTTTTGAAGGAATATCCTCCGACCACAGAATAGTCACAGCCAAAATACGCCTAAGCCTACGCAAAAACAAAAGGCAAACCAGTAAATCGAAACGATACGACTGGTCCTCACTTGCCAACAGCGACATACGCAATCGCTACTCAGTAACAGTTAGGAATAAATTTGACATCCTCCAGGAGACCTCAGCAACATACACTCGAAATGAGGAATACGAAAATTTTGTCAATGCCCACCTAGAAGCTGCAGCAGAATGCATACCAACCAAACCAAAAAACAAACATACTGTCCCCTGGGAGACAGAAACAATTAGACTAAAAAGGAGAGATATTAAAAAAGCATCCCAACACATGAAAAATAACCCAACTAATACCAACAAAGAAAATCTTAAGAAAGCACAGGTAGAACTAACAGAAATATACAAAAAGGAACAGATAGAATACAAGAAAAATCAGTCAGGCAGTAGAAGACAGACAGTCGCGTTTAGCATGGCAAACTGTAAACGAAGTTAGTGGCAAGAAAAGTAGCACTAGATCAAAGCTAAAGGCAAACAGCCAAAAAGATAGACTTCAACAATGGAAAGACCACTTCCAGAAATTGCTGGGACCCCCCCCATAACCCATAGAAAATGACATACAAAAAATAACAATTGACGAACTAGACATTAAGCTAGGGGATTTCACGATAGAAGAACTCAATGAAGTACTAAGTAAGCTTAAAAATAGAAAGGCCGCGGGCCTCGACGAAGAATCACATGAGGTCTGGAAAATAAGGAAATTTGATGATATACTACTTAGACTATGCAATGCAGTATACAGACAAAATTCGATAGAAAAATGGACGAAGGGATGCATTCTCCCATTCCCTAAAAAGGCGATCTAGGACTCGCCAAGAATCACAGAGGCATTACCCTCACTGCCATAGTTGCCAAGATATATAATGCCCTTCTTAACCGCATCCGACCAGAAATAGAGAAAATCCTTAGAAAAAATCAAAACGGATTCCGCAGAAACCGATCTACAACCACACAAATTCTGACCATCGCCGAATCATAGAGGGGGTTCGAGCAAAGAATCTCGAGGCAACCCTACTATTTGTAGACTTCTCCAAAGCATTTGACTCCATACACAGAGGGAAAATGGAGCAAATACTGCTAGCATATGGCCTACCCAAGGAAACGGTTAACGCCATAATGATGCTCTACCAAAATACAAAAGCAATGGTACCTTCACCAGATGGCGACACAGACTTCTTTGACATTGTTGCCGGAGTCCTACAAGCACCATATATATTCATCATATGCCTAGACTACGTACTCAGAACATCACTAGACCCCATAAAAGAAAATGGCCTCACACTAAAAAAAAAAAAAGCAAGAAGCAAGCGATATCCGCACATACTATTACGGACGCGGACTATGCTGATGATCTGGCACTACTCGCAAATACACCTGCACAAGCCGAATCCTTACTACACAGCCTAGAAAAGGCAGCACGAAATGTCGGCCTGTACGTGAACTCTGATAAAACTGAGTTCATGTCTTTCAAAAACAAAAGCGACATCTCAACCATCGACGGCAAACTCCTAAACTCTGTAGAACAATTTAGATACTTAGGCAGTAACATCTCCTCCACAGAAAATGACGTTAGTGCACGTATAGGAAAAGCATGGGCCGCTATAAATAAACTATCGATCATATGGAAATCCAACCTCACAGACAAGTTAAAGAGACTGTTCTTCCAGGCCGTTGTCATATCAGTACTGCTGTATGGCACCACCTGGACCCTAACTAAGCGACTGGAGAATAAACTAGATGGGAGCTGCACAAGAATGCTGCGGGTGATCCTGAACAAGACATGGAAACAACGCCCTACGAGAAAACAGCTGTACGGCCACCTGCCACATATCACACAAACCATCAGAGTAAGACAGACAAGACACGCGGGACACTGCTGGAGAAGCAAGGACGAACTCATAAGCGACGTCCTCCTGTGGAAGCCAGCACATGGACAAGCCAGTGTGGGCCGACCAGCAAAAACGTACATTGATCAGCTCTGTGCGGATGCAGGATGCTGCATAGAGGACCTCCCGAGAATGATGAGCGATAGAGACGGATGGAGAGAGATTGTCATGGATATCAGCGTTGAAAGCGCGACATGATGATGATGATGATTATACCTAGTATATTATATTTGTGAAGGTAATATCCTGGAATTATAATTCGGAGAGACATTTACCCCAATAATACGAGCGAAAGTGGGCATCGCCTATTGTATGATTGTTATAATGAATATTAGTATTAGAGCCGCTATCTTGTGTTTTACACGTGTGGTTATTGGGTGAACTTTAAGAGTTAATCTGTAGCCATCCTCAAGAGAGATGGATATTACAATGGCGACGACAAGAAACCCAAGAAATTAAAACATAACAGTGAATGCGATAAGGTATAGAAAAGATTTACCGGTGGAATTAGAAATTTTGACTGCATTAATGAGGCAGCAACATAAGGTCCCAGATGGCTTCGTTGGCTTATTAATTTCCCGTTGATGAGAAAGGATTAATCATTGAAGAGTTAATTAAAGGTAATGGCCAGCACAACACGGAACAACGTAGAGTGAGGCAAAGATGACGAGGTCTAGTAGTGCATTTAGAAGGACCTTCGATGCAGGACATTTGCGACATTACCGGAGACGTGGAATTGTCAAGATGACGACACAACCGTAACTTCGCGAGCGTGTGCACAAACCGGACAGATAAAAACGATAACTGATAACTATACACTAGGCCAGAACGACACTTACACCTTTAGAATTTGCGTCATGGAGGCTGACAAAAGGAAAAGCAAATAGGAGACATACCAATAAAAATGCTATTAGATTCAGAGGCTCACGCGTGAGCCAAATTGACAGAAAAAAAGTTAAAATGCACAAACAGTAAGAGCGCACAAACTAAGCCACTGTTAACGAATGACTGTCCCAAACCACTTCAACCCAGAGGACCTTCGTTGCAGAAGTTGAAAAATGCACCACAGAATTCTTCGTCATTAATAGTGTTGGTAAACCACTGCTAGGAATGGAAACATCTAGACAATTCCAGCTCTTAAAAATAGAGGAACATATAAAGGTGTCCCATTTGTAGAATAATCATACTAAGTCAAATTACCGTCGAATTGGCAAAACAAGACAGCAAGCAGTCATAACCCAATATAATTCTGGTTTGCTGCATAGACTACTGCAAATGCAGGATATTTATGAAGCCTCAGAAGATCATACAAACCAAGAAGCCAATCAGGACTCAGGGAATGGAATCACCCAAATGCATGAGTGAACTATTCTGAATTCCCATAAGTACCAGTTGTCTTGACACTGGTTCAGTTGTGCTTGGCCAGTCACATTGTTCAAACCAATAGTAGACTGACTGACTGACTAACTTCAATACCATTGAACATTGTTATAACCGCTTATTGAAAAACTTAAAAAGTAATTTGCAATTAAATTTCATTGATGTATTGTCCGGAGCTGGGGAAGAATGGTCACCAAGTCAAACCAAAAGCAGTCACGTTGATAAAGCCAGTAGCCCAACCTATCCGCTGATTTTCATTCTGACTTAGAAAAATAAAAGGAAAGGATTTGCGGAGACAGACCTGTCACAGAACTGACAGTTAAATCAAAACATCCAGATCTTTTAGGCCTGTTACATGTATCTAAGAAATCTGAGACACCGACTGTTCTAAGAGACAATAAAACCCTATATACCAAACAGATAGTGATGCAGGTAAATATTGCTGAAGAGGAAGGTGATGTCATCGTGACTGCTAGCCAAAAGGGTCTCTCAGTAGCAGAGACTGAAAAATAAAAGCAGATGAAGATAATTACTACTACTACTACTACTACTACTACTACTACTACTACAACTACTGCAAGCTGTAAGTTAAACTGTGGCTTTACTAATATCGCGAAAGTCAGGGGCTACGAAACTGACTTAATGATGATGTCCAAGCTACTTCTTATACCATGCGAGATGTCATGAATTGGATACTGTAGCTGTCAAACCCATATCGGAACTGGAGAGTATTCGTCGCTTGTTAAAAATATGAGGAATACATTCACACAACACTTGATCTGTCAGATGAGAGACTCAACTAAGTGAGAATCTGTGTATAGTGCAGTGTACTATACACTGGTATCAAAACCAAAGAAGTCAAAACGGAAACGATTAAAACCTGGAGAAATTGAAACAAGTATTTCAGCTGAAGGACAAGCAGCATTTTTTACACCTTTAATACGAATAGAATCAACTAGCAGCTCTGCAACAAATGGATCAGATCAGAATGGAAATAGCCCAGGATCATGGAAAGATGTAATACTCATTGATTAATTTATTTCTAGAAACTCAACAAGGGATAACCAAAATGAAGCTAAAACTGCGTTTTTGACAAAATGACTTTAGCACCCCCCCCCTACAGAAAATAATTTACCAAAAATCAGCGAATCATTGGATTTTAATGAAATTTTCAGTGTTTATTTATCAATAAATGATCTTTATAATGCATTATTTATTTTATTTTAAAACTTTCTCATTTTTTTCAGGTCATTTAATTTTGACCCCCCTAATGTTGGGGGCGTAACATTTTGTTTGAGTTGGTCTTATAGTTTTCTAATTACAGTATAAATAAAGAGATAAAAGACCGAAGTTATGAATAGAAACAAAAAAACATTTTTATGGTGGCTTTTCTATGAGAAAATAAGTACCGAAAATCGAAAAATAAAATGTAAAAAGATAATAGATAATTAATTTTTTGGAGATTTGTTTTTTTACTCATTTCGATAATTATTAAATTGGCTATTATCTTATTAAAGAAAAAATATACATCGATATTTTTTCTGCTTAAAAGGAGGGGGGTACTTTTTCAATCAAATTTTTCTTTAAAAAGTATACTTTGATGTAATAAAATAAGGTTTGCATTAAATAGATATTTATTTCTAGAATCTAAAAATATAACATTTTAAACTTAAGATCAGGCTTTTCATATTTTAAATGAATTTTATATATTAATTTTTCATAGCAAAAATACTAAATTAAAGTTTTGAAATAAAATAACTGATGAATTATAAAATTCATTAATTGATAAATCAATACTGAAAATTTCATTAAAATCGGATAATTACCTGATTTTTTTCAATCACGAATGTTACATTCAAATTGTAAACAAGCGCTGTAAAACCCTTGAAAAAGAGCGTTAATGGCGGATCGCGTCGAAATTGACCAAAACAAATCATTTTAAATCTATTAAAAATACACTGCATATGTAATGATATTTTTCTTTTCTTTTTAATGATGGTCTTTATGATACTACTTATCATTTTAGACAAAAGTTTGACCTTAAATAATAGATTTAATTAATTTCAATTTGTTTTTAAAAGCCTAGCAGACTTTGGGTATGCCTAAATAAGACACTTCTGAGAAGAAATAAAACCATGAAAAAGACAAAAGAAACGTATATACAACCCTGGCATGCTTCTTTAATTCCGAGTAAAGAGGTATGTAGTATCCTGGAATCATATTCCGGATAGACGTTTACACGTGTTGCTTTTAGGTAAGTCTTAAGAGTTAATCTATTACCATCCTTAAGACGGATAAAATATATTACAGTGAGTATGTATGATACATTTAATAATCAAATCATCTTCTGTTTGAGTGTTTAAATTGGTATTTCTTTCTCTCTCTCTACCACCCCTCTCTCCCTTTCTCTCTCTCTCTCTAAATATATATGTGGTAAGTTTATCATTCTAGAAAGGGGATGTTCTGATGGCTGTTCATTACGCTCAAGTTAAAAAAAACTCTCCTTAACAGATGGAGCACTCCTGGCAACCGTATTTATATAAGTAAAATTCCTTTTCTTAAGTGGGTTGTGAAGATTGCTCAGGGTAGGAGCTCTGACTTTCGATCCTAACCTGATGCAGCCAGCAGATCTAACCGCACTAATGAGCGAAACGGATTTGTATGTGGATTCCCCCACCGCTGTCTGTCTGTCTGTCTGTCTGTCTGTCTCTCTCTCTCTATATATATATATGATTTTGGATGTTTGTTTTTAGAAGCATTGTTGATAAAGCATATATTATTATTTATATTTTGCTTGAAGGCAATTACAATGCGTATATCGTATAAAATTCGATAATAATCGACAAACAATTGTGCGATGCGTAGAACATCATACAGCCTGTTTCAACTTTATAAAGTCATTTCCGGTTTTGAAAAATATAAATAATAATATATACTTTATTCAACAATGCTTCTAAAAAAAAATTCAAAATCTTATTTCCTTAGCCGGGGCATAGGCCTGGTTTGTTGTTATTCACTCAACGTCCGCGTATCTCATATGGTAGAGGTGTATCATTATCATTGACGGGTTAATTTCGATTAATTTATGGATTGTGCGCTACATATCGGTAGCCGAGCGGTAGAGTCTCTGACTCTGCCTGCTGGACTCCCGGTTTCGATATCTGTCGGAGGGAAATCGTTAGTATACCTCGCTGATGAGAATTAATAAAGTTGAAACATGTTGTACAATGTTCTACGCATTGCACAATTGTTTGCCGAGTTCGCTTGTCATGATTATTTTCTATAATTATCGAATTTTATACGATATACGCATTTTAATTGCCTTCAAGTAATATATATATATATATATATATATATATATATATATATGCTTAACTTTAATTGAAAAGGGTTGAAAATCTTAAACGATAGAATTCTGTCTCCACAACAGTCTAAACAAAAATGCTGAATATCTAGCAAAGTTTTCTCTATTGCAAAAGTTTTACATACATTTAGATAATTAAAATTTATGAATACAGACCTATTGGATGTACATCATGTACTCCCAAAATTATATGGTGGATTTTAGCTCAGTCAGTAGAGCATCCACTAGTAACCATGATGTTCCGTATTTGATACCCGCCCATGAGTAGCACAGCTTGGATCTGAGCGGTAAAGTGGGGAATTTATGGTAGATGTGGCGCTCCATCCCAAAACTCTCTGGTCTAGCGTAAAAGAAAACGACATAGACTTCTTCGCTGTCCGGTTGATACTTTACTTTACTGACTATACTATGAAACTAATGAAACTTAATTTGAGTCCCGAACCTTGCAGTAGCTCCATAATGAGTGAATTTTTCAACAAAATCACTACAGTTTTGAGTACATCAAGCACAGAGATAAGTGAGTAATTATTCCCAAGCAGAGTGACATCTTTGCCAATACGCTCCATTAAAAACAACGTTCAATTTTTGGGCACTCAGAATGCTGTCCAATCGAAATTACAATCAATATGGCTTATCAAAATCACAATGTATAAAGAAACAAGAGTTTTTCACTCAAGCATCTAAAATTATACTGATAAAAAAATCAACCTGAGGATTACAAATAAAACTATGTTCGGTTCCACTGAAAAATCTTAATCAATTTGGACTTGATGTTCAAATTGATTAAGATTTTTCAGCTAATTAGAAATATAAGAAAGCCAAAAATATCAAAGGATCTGGTAACCGATTTCTAGCTCTCATAGACAATATAAACAAACATTGTCAGTTGTTAGCCAACAGTCAAGCCAGACCCATCTCTCTGCTGAGACAAAAGGACCAACCATGACCAACTTCAAAAAGGCACCTGGCTAAGTAAATTTTAAATATACACACCACTGAATTAAAAATAAATCAACTACAAAATATTCTCTTTCATTCAGACTACATTTTTGCGAAGCAGGACATTATATATCTTAGCCGCTATTGCAGTAAAAGGTATATCTCTGTAGTTCTTAGTTATCCCGAGGTCACCTTTCTTCAATTTCTCTTCTATGTTTTTCTTTATACACAGCGTTGCGTAATCAAAGAATCTTCCAAACTTCAAAGTGTATTTCATCGAAACCTGCAGCTTTTCAGCTTTTAATTGTTTTCAGAACCGTGTCAAGTTCAGTCTCCGTAAAGTGTCCGAATTCGATGTCTAGTTGGCTATTAATAATATCTTCAATAGGTCTATCTGTGTCTTCAGGAGAGTTTCCAAACAGATTTGTTGAAATGTTCGTTCCACTTCTGAAGTCTTTCTTCTTTTACTAGCAACTTAGCTTTGATCTCGTGTTGCTTTGAGTGTATCTAATTGTTATTTGTTTTTAGCTCTCTTAAGTTTCTGCACATTGGTCTTTGTTGGGTTTCTTCTATTAAGTAAAGATGCTGTTTTGCGAGTTTTCCCTAATTGATTTTAACTCCTAAGGAAACTCCACATTTTGCTCTTTGTTTGGTTCGTATTCACTCAGCTCCTGCTTCTAACTAGAAGGTAACAAAGGTCTTATATTCGTCATTGGGAGGGTGTCATTCAGATGTCTTCTGAATAGTGTTAAACTTGTATCTTTCAGTTACCGAATATTGATTCCATATATTAGGATTTTCATACCAACCCAAATTGTAGACTCCTTAACCCAAGGAAAAACCAAATTGGAAAAATCGGCAAAACGATTTTATCTGTCAGATAAAATCACACACACAGCAGACTTTATGAACACCCTCAGAAACAATGGATACCCAACTTCATACATACACCATTTAAATAATAGAAAATCACGGACACTACACCTGTTTCCTAAAACTACCACATTTCAGCGAGACAATCACAAAATAAATACGCAAGACTATTTATAAAGAGGGACTAGATATCAAACTAACCCACTCTAGGCCCTCACTACGCCAACACCTAACAAAAAAACATAAGAATGTTATCACAGGATACACACTAGCCAACTACCCAATAAGAGATCCTAATATATGTAACAAAACTTACACCATTTATCGTTTAACTTGCTTCAAATGCCTTAATTTCTATATAGGAAGTACAATTAGAATTAAAGAACATATACACACACGTGCATCCTCATTCCATAAACATTTAATCAAATGCAAAAATAAGGACAGAAGTTTTTCCGTTAAGATAGAGACAATAATACGTAATCAAAACATTGGTAATCTCAGAATTAGAAAAAGTTTATTAATAGCTAAATTAGGTCCTAGTATAAACAATAGGTTAGAATTAAACACAGAATATATAATCAATTAAAATACACATTCCATATATATATATATATATATATATATATATATATATATATATATACATAAAAATATATAAAAATAGATAAATAGATAAAAAGAATAAAATTGAAATTGAATGAACAACGGCTATCACGACCCTTCCGCGTGGCGTTATAAAAAAAACCCCACGAGACGCGTGTTTATAACTTAAAAAAAAATAACGAAACAAAAAACGCGTCCATTTCTAAAAAACGTCTCTGATGATAATGTTACTTTGTAATCAATAAGACTAAACATCTTTTTATTTTAATTTTATACGCATTTTAATTGCTTTCATTAATATATAATAACATACTTAACAATGCTTCAAGCAAATTACCAAATACTACTTTCAATATATTTTATTCCTCTTATTTGAATAAGATAAATTGCCAAATTTTTCTGGATTGGAATTATAAGATTTTAAAGCAATTTCTTATGTAAATGTATCAAAAACAAGGATTTCAAAGGGCTTCATATTAGACAATCATTAAAACTAAATCCTCAAAAATTGGTGGAAGCTAAAATCCTACTTTTTGGTGTCAGTATTTATAATACCAATACCCAACTTTCTCTCTTTCAGTCATTTTGATATTTAAAGAAAAGTTGAAAATCGACCTACCCTAGTGCACCGTGTTTGTCTGCGCATATGGCGATGCGGTTTTGTGGGGCTCTGTAGCTGATCTTTCGAAACCTGGGCCAGATCTCTAATCTCAGTGGGACGCGCTTATTAGTGTGTCCGCTGGAAGGGCGATGCGGCATGTATTTTGTGATTGGTTTAGGGTGATGTAGTTTGAAAGTGTGATGTTGCTGGGGTTCTGTAGCTCATTTCTAGGATACTGCACCAGAATAACCTCAGCAGAACGGATCTTTTCTGTGACAGCTCAACAGGCGATATGGCATAATTTTCGGGATGGCTGTACAAAAGTAAAGTATTTTAGGGTGAAGTCTGTTTGCAGGCATGCGGATGGTGTGACCCAACCATCGCAGTTGGCGTTGCGAAAAGATGGTTTCAATTGGGTCAATGCGTGCTCTGATTTGAATTTCTGAGTGAGGGATTTTGTGCCACCACTTTACGCTCTTCCCCAGACGGACTACAGAGCATCATCAATGCTGTAGTAGAAGTCTTCTCTTAACTAGGACTTTCCATCAATGTTCAGAAAACAGAAATTCTCAACATGTGCCAACCTCCAATTCCTGAACTCTTTATTAATCACTAGACACTGAAAAATGTAAAGGAGTTCACTTACCTGGGATTTGTCTTAAACACCACAAACGATCTCACCATCAATACTCTGTATATAAAACTATGCCTATTCATACGGAAGCGAGTCGTGAGTTTTGTATCACAGACACCTGAGGAAACTGGAGGCGTTCCACATCAACTGCCTCCAACGCACACACACACACACACACACACACACACACACATATATATATATATATATATATATATATATATATATATATATATATAAACTCACATTGGAGATCACCATTATAGGGCTAAGTTGTTAGGTGTCTGTTTACATGTTTTTACTTTAATCCCAACATCCGCGGTACTTCCTTCTTGTTGGTCGTCAGGCTGAAAAGAAATGAAGAAAGACAGGCCAGTTTTAGGGTCCAGCCTCCCCCGAAATCCTTTCTCTCTTTCGTTTCTGACAGATAATTTTATATTGTCTCATGCCTATGAAATAAGATTGAAATATTTTCATGGTAGAAATAATAATAATTTGTATTGCTCAAATTTAATTTTATTATTTTTATCTAAAGTTTATTACATTAAAATTCATAATCTTTTATTTTAAATAAGGGTTGGGTTCCTTCTTTCTTATGGGAGAGGGATAGTTCTAAGTTGCATTTGATTGGAGGATCCGCTGGCTTTTCTCAGTATAAAACGCCTCAGAGTCCGTCATATGGATTATTTGCTGCTGGGATCTCTTTCCTTGGCCATAAGCTAGTAGCTGATCAACACTAGCTGGGTCACCCAATTGAAGGTGTAGGATGTTGCAAGACCTTTTACTGCCACTGGTTATCGAAAAAAGGGACGCATGGCGCTTCTGGACTGATGTCATTAAGTTTATTTGATAAACACCGTGAGACATGTCGCCTGCCCTGACCAGTGGCGTAAACTAAAAGGATACATATGTGAGTTCCCCATACCACTTTCTGGTGAGGGATTTGTAGACCGCAGAAACTAATGGTCAGCACAAAATGAAATTAATAGACCCCACAAAATACTCTAAATTGGATACTGTATATTTATAAACAAAAATAACTACATAAAAACAAGATATTATAAACTAGTCAGTTTCACCATTTTAATTGACAAATGAAACAGGTTTTTAAAAATCAAAAGTAGTTGGACTATAACAAAAAAACCTCATTTATGTTTACGTTTAAGCTTGAATAATAATAGTTTTCGTAGATTCCATTAAATCTATTAAAAATGCTGTCCAGAAAAACAGGGAATGAACAATAGTTTTTTTCTGTACATATTATTCATAAATTTAAATGTTGAAAGGGTGGTCCCGTGGGGGAACGGAAAAAGGCTTACCAATATAATCCTTAAAATTGGTTTTAATAAGAAAATTTAATAATTCTAATTAAAAAATTAAAAATGCAGTATTTGACGAGGCACCGGAAAAATATTATATATTAAAGATTTGTTTAGTTAAAAAAGATCTCCGGCAAACATTATTAATAATTATACAAAATATAATACAAAAATACAAGCGGGACTTGTGGATATACCACAGTATGATAATATAATTATTACAACATTTGATATGTTTACGGAGTTTCGAAGGTAAGACGCACCAGCCATGAAGGAAGACAAAATAAATGTTGGGTCAGTAGAGTACGCGTATTTCTATGTTTGGAGTTGAGTGGAGAAGAACTTCTGTGATTGGACATAGCAATCACGTAATGTGCCCAGAAACTTTGACGCCAACCAAGATCATATATAAGTTTCGGGCCAGTTCAAGGAGTAGTCGACCAGAAATAATCTTCGAGGATTGATAAAAACAGAAGATACCAGATATCCCCAAATTTCCTGCCCGTTAGACTGGTAAGTCTCTCAAACTTGACTATATACATAGGAAGGACATTTATATTGCTACTCATAGTTTTGCTGTTAAATGAACTAAGTTTTTATTCATTTATTAGTTACTGTTAGTCTTTGAATAAATGCTATACTAACACAATAATTGGTGACTCCTGACTAAGACAATTTTACTATTTTAACTAAGAAACTGTATTACATTCGTTTTTTGTTGTTTTCATTTAAATTATTCTTATAAAATATATCTAGGGTAGGTGGATTGTCATACCACTTTTCAAACCAACTAATCACAGCCCCGCAATTTTCATCACCAGAAATCAAAGATAAGATTCTTCCTCTTTTCCTACCATCATTTCAGAAGCAGCGGACATTTAAATTCGTCTAAGTACGAGAACTTTGACATAATCATTTACCAAGGATTTAGTTAAGTGGGCTATATATATATATATATATATATATATATATATATATATATATATATATATTATATATATATATACTATATATATATATATATATATATATATATATATATATATATATATATATATATATATATATATATATATATATATATATACTTTATATATATTGCTTTCAAAGTTAAACTTTTATTTACAGGTTTACAGCTATTTCTTGGAGAACAATTTTCTTCCGAGTCAGTAATAGTTGTGTTCTTAGTCACAATCTTAGAAGAACTGCTTATTATTCTGAAGTGTTTTTCTTTTACCTTGACTCATATTGCGTAAAAAAAAAGAAGAAAAAAAAAGAAGAAAAATGAAGCAATATGAGTCTAAGTAGAAAATCATACATAAGTATAAAGGTAGATATACTAAGTAAAATAGGTTTATATGTTCCCAAAATGTACACTGAATAGCCCAATTGGATTACATAGCGTAGTGGATATAGGCATTATATCAATACAGTTCTAAGTGACATTATCCTGTGGATTGAATAAGGGGCTAGGTTCAGAGTTTCCGTGATGGCTCAGGATTACGAGAAGAAGTTTCCCGAGTTCGAAAAGAAGATTCTCAAGTTCAAGAAGACCCGAGTCCAACAAGAAATACCTGAAGAAGGTCGGAGTGCCCATCGACCGAAACGTTGTACAGATAACAATAAAGATGAGGACAATAGTCCGAATAATCCAAATGATTTTATTTTATTCATTATTCAATACCCACACACTCGTACAGATATGGTTTCACCTACACGCATATGTATTATAGTAGGAGTAGGCAAATGAATACGTTTTTTCCTAAAAATTAAATAAGACGAGTGTTTTCTATATCCATTTTTGCTGTTGATTACAATCCTGATGAGATCATTGACCTAGGATGTCATTTTAGGTTGGTTCCGTGAGGATTTTCAACATGGTGGCTAGAAATCCTTGTGAAAAAGACAATATATGGCCCAATAATGGAGTAATATGTATAATCATTTTTTTAGTCACAGAATATGAAAGTATATTCATTTTTTAAATTTAATTAGCTCTAATTTCTTTATCAGATACAAAATGACAAATATAATAAGATTGGTGACGTTTTTGCCCAGAGATATCACTAATTACACATGAATTTCACAATAGTTAACTTCCACGCATAAGAGCTTTTCATATAAGTTACTCACTTGACTCACAGATTTGCCCCGATTCGGTTATTAAATTTACCAAACTGGGATTCACATCTTAAATTTGTGAGAGATGCATATTATTTTACCTCTCTGTCACCATTATCATCTTTCTACCTCCAAAAGTTGCGTCTTAACAGCATCATTAATTTTCCCCATTACAGCAGCTTCCAGCTTTCCTATTCCTTTTGGTTCATCCTCTCATTTTACATCCTTTAATTCAATGAGAACATTCAATTTTGGTTCAAAGAGAACTTTCACCCCAGTCCAGTTTCTGTCAAGTGGCACATCACTGTTGGCTATTTCATCAATCTCCAGAAAGTATAACAGAGGGAATATGATCATTGTCCTGTAAATTTCTTGGCACAGGACAAACCATCCTTTCTGAATGTATGTAGAAATGGCAAGCACTAACTTGTTGGTGTTGATATCAACTATGTCATCAAAGAAAACTTATATACGCTCCTGATGTACCACAAATAACTTTGCCAAGTCTGCAATATGTCCAAATCTGTTTGATACAAAGCTTTTGAATCCATCATATTGACCATGGTTTCTTTCCATCAACTGTCTATGATCATTGTATTTTTTAATCCCAATCTTCTGCTCAGTGTTTTTGTAGATTTTGTCTATGGCATGGTATGCACACAATAAGATATGAGCACAACATTTTAGTTGCTTATCTTGATCTACTTCCAGATTATCAAGCAATAATTTACAGTTAGTTACCTGATCAGGCGTCCAAAATTCAATTTGATTTGTAAGGTCATCAACAGAGCAATTAGCAAGTACCGGTTCAGTTTGAAATGATAAGCTTTTGTCCCATCCTCCATTGAGTGGCTTAGATTCTAACCATAGCTAGTTGTGAGTGACGTTCTCACACCAAGATTTCGTTTTATTTCTATATGGCCCGTTTTGACATCGTAGTCACGATGGAGAGCCACCTATGTGGCCTCATCAAACCCTGTTTGACTTCTACCAGCTTGTTGCATAATTGTTGTGCAACATTTTCAAGATTCTGGTAAGATGCTTCTTCTCGATAACGCATGATTCTTCGACATATGGGGAGCATATAGATCAGACCTCTATGAATATCAAGGCCATAGATCTCAAATTCTTAATTTCTGTTGTCTCTACTACTCAATTTGTGATCTGATTCACCGCCTACATTTATGTCATCGTGACTGAATGTTCACCGTTAACCAAATATCATATTGGCTACAATAGCAAATATTATGCTAAGTTCATTTGAGGAAGCTGTGTATTCTGACAACGCTGGACCAAACAATGTATTACAGGCTCATTGAATAGTCTGTGTCCATTCCTAACCTTCACATCCAGGGAATGCAAGAGCACAATTGGTGGCTGTGTCATTTTCGCCAACCTGTGGAGAACAAAGTTTTCTATTCATAAATAATTTTTTTATGTAAGTTGCTCACTGTCCTGGAAATCACATCTACTTTCACAGTTTTCATCAAAAACAGATACCAATGCATCTTTCATCATCAATTGATCTAGTTCGTACTGTTCCTTTTTCTTTTCCTCTGTTGCAAGATATTTCTTCTTTGCAGAAAATTTTCGACTCCCTTTTCACTTCTTTATCCTTATCCAATATTTAGGAACTGTATTGGTGCTAACTGCTTTGTAAGCTCGGAAACAGTTCTCTTCATAAATGCCCAATTAGGTGTTATCTTGATATTAGAGTCTTCTTCCTTTGGATTTGATAGGATCGATCCTTATAACAAATATCATAGGCATATTAAGTAAGAGCTGCATTGAATTCAAATGTTTTTGCATACCAAACCTAGCTTTTGATTTAACATTGCTATTTTAAGCTTTATGTAAAACATTAAACCATTCATAATCATATTTCACTCAAATAGTGACTATTTTTTCTATCCAGTCAGGTCATAGTTCATTTGTATGAATAATACTGGCTTGATTCCTGCTCAAAGAGCGTTTCCCCTTCTGTCATTTACACAAATACAGCATACGCCAGAGACGTAGGAGATAATTTTCATGTAGGTTTGAATTCCTTAATCTCTGTGTATGTAGAGCCTAAACTTTCATTTATACTTTCACTTCTTGATTTTCTTTCTGTCATTTTAGACTTAGTTACTACTTTAGGGAACGGGATTACATTGATTATATGACTCTGGCTATGTCATATCTGACTTCCCCATACATGAACAGATATAAATGACATATTAAAATGACTATTTGCAATTTACAAATTAGCATAAAAAAGCTGGACATAATTTAATAATTTTCACTTAGAATACCTAATAAAAATAAAAGAGTTGGTTAAATCATTAAAATGAATATATTTTTATATTCTGTGACCCAGAAAACACATAATTAGACATATTATACCACTGTAACTCCTAAAATTGTTAATTTTCTTTGTAAAAATAATGGTTTTCAACCACCATTTTGAAAATCGTCAAAACCTAAAATGACGTCATATCCCCCAAAAATCATCGAATTCGTAATCAGCAGCAAAAATGGTCATAGAAAATACTCGTCCCAAAAATTCAACGTCCATTTGCCCACCCCTAATTATAGTTCCTGAATATATGCACATAGTAACAGAAGACCTAATAATATCGCATATATATATATATATATATATATATATATATATATATATTATTGATCATAAGGTCTTGTTAGACGACTACCACTCCTTCATTTATTGTCCGTTTGTGAGCTCATTCATGACTTTTCAATCCCGCCAAAGTCTTGCATAACTTAGAACCTTGGCACACATAACGATCGGTGTTGACTGAGTCGACAGGGGTTGTATAGCGTTACTGTGAACTTTCATGGGACGCTTGAGACCACCAACTGTTCGGCGCACTTAGCAACAGGAACATAAAAAGTCCTCATGTTGGGGATCATGCTGGGAATCAGAGTTTGGCATGGTAGAGACAACAATTGCAGTCGGGTAGATCTCATGTGATTCCATGTGATTGACCAAGCCTGCCTTTGACAGAGCTCGGTCACATTCCTCACAGATCCACACATCACAACGTTTTGTTTTTGGCTTGTGGTCTTTTGCCAAAAAGCTGCTCACCATATAAAAGCTGTTTTGGTAGTCTAGAGTCATCAAGCCGAACAAGATGACCTGCCCTTATCGGGAACATGGCTTTCCAACTTCAGACCAAAGGTATGTCTAAGATAGTGCTGATGGAATCTTTCAAGCTGTCTCATATGGGATTGATACAATGTCCAGGTTTCAGAAACATAGTGCAATGATGACCACACATGTTTAGACACTTTAGTTGCCAGAGATAGAGCATCATCGGACCAAATTCTGTCTTCTAGCTTACCAAAGGACCCAGATGCCCTGCTTATTCTCTGTTTGATTTCCTCATCAAGAGAGATAAAGAACTACTAGGGTAGACAAACTCCTTGACAACTTCAAGACGCTTCCCATAGACAATGATGTCAAGTTTCACATAAGGATCACCAGCAGCCGGAGTGTAGAAGACTTTGCCTTTCTTAATGCTAACTGTCAGGCCAAAGCAGGTAAAGCATTAGTACAGCGGACCATGACCGACTGTATTTCTTCCGGAAAGTGTGCAACCAGGTCAGCATTATCGGCATATAAAAGTACCATGACAAATTCATTTCTAATAAAGGTTCTGGCTAGGAGTCTTCTCAAGTTAAAAACTTTTCCAGTTGTCCGGAATCTAATACAGACACCCATATCACAGTCATAGAAGGTATACCATAGTACAGCCGTCAGGTAAAGTGGGAACAATGTTGGTGCTGGTATATCACCCTGCTTCACTCCATTATCAATGGGAAGTTCATCAGACAGCTGGCCATTGAAATTAACACAACCCTTTACACAACGATGTAGCTATTTGGACTTTTCAACAAAAACAGGTGTACAGCCAAATTTTCCGAGCATCTTCCAGAGAGCCTCACGATTCACTGATTCAAAGGCTTTAGTTAATTCAACAAAAACCTGACAAAGTAGCACATTATACATAATATATTTTTCTAAAAGCTGTCTAGAAGAGATAATCATGTCTACAGTCCCTCTTCCACCTCTGAAACCAGATTGGGATTCAGGAAGTACATCACGACAGATATATTTCTCCAATCGGTTAAGCAAGAGTCGCGCAAAAACTTTTCCAAAAGCTTCCAGCAATGAGATACCACGATAATTACCACAGTCCAACTTCCTACTCTTCCCTTTGTATAAAATAATCAAAATGGCATCTATCCAGTCTAGAAGAACCTGGAACATGGAAGAACCTGGAACATGGATATTCATACCACCCTGTTACAAAAGTTCATCATGAGTGGCATGTAGTCTTGGAGCTTTGTTTGAGTTGATCTGTTTTATACAAGTAATCGTTTCTGCAAGAGTCGGTTCCATATTGAGTTCTAGCTGAAGGGTCTGCTGATGGATACTATCTATTGCAGCAACATCCGCATTGGAATGATTATGAAAGATCTCGAAAATGTTCATGCCAACGGCACATAATTCCATCTGAAGTTTTCAATAAAGTGGTTCCATCCTTTGCCAGGAGAGATGTAGTTGAAGAAGTTTTGGGGCCATATGCCTGACAAAGCAGAGCATAAAACACCTTGATGTCCTTCTTATCATAAGCTGTCTGTATCTCTTTCGAGAGATTAGACCACCGTTTGTTTTTTCAGCAAACCAATCTCGATGCTTGGAAATCCTCAATCCAAGAATCTCAAATCCCTTTTTATATATGATATCTTTTACTCTCTCCCAATCTCAACCTGAAAAATCCACTCGATCAAAGGCAGATTTGAGATAGTCAGACTAATGGATCTTTCAGCCTTTTGACATCAATCCACTTAGGCATCTTGTCTCCCCCGAAACGGCTTCTACAGCGAATGTAAATCTTTAGTTTAGCCCTGACCATCAAGTGATCAGTGTCACGGTAGGCACCACGCATCACTCTGACCTTGCAGAAGTTTCTTAGATCATCACGTCTACATATTATATAATCAAGTATATGACCATGTTTAGACTGATGATGAAACCAAGTTGTCTTGTTTTTTTTTGTGAAATATTGTTGGTAATAACTAGATTTAATTCAGTAAGGATCAGTAGACCGTTTGAATTGATTCTACCAACGCCATAAGAACCCAGGGGAGACCAGGTTTCATTGTCTGAGTTTCATTAAAGTCACCGAGGATTACCAAACTCTCCCCACTTAGTACACTGGTGACAATGGATCTGAGAGTATTGTAGAGGGGTGTAATATCTTCAGAAGAAACAAAAGTGGTGCATAGATGAATAGAACTGTCGTGAATCGACCAGCAGCAATGGGAATTCTCAATCTCATGATACGATTATTAACACTAACCGGCCGTTCGATTTTATCAACTGAGGTATTCTTAACTGTAAAACTCAACCCAGCCTCACGCCTATCATTTTCAGATTTGCCTGACCAGAAAATATTGTAGCCATGCTCAATAAGCTGATCTTCATCAACAATGTCTACATTGTATCTCTGTAATTATTTGGCTAGAATTGTGGTCTTGCGTTCAAGTCTTTTCCCATTGTCAATCAGTGTTATCACATTCCAGCAACAGAGATAAGTGCATATCGTTTATTATAATATCTTTTGTTCCTGCTTAAATGGACAGCCGTTAGCCGCAGTAAGCTAACCAGATCAATGGCAGCTTTGTTTAGGACGCATTTTCTTGTCCCCTCACAAAATCATCGGGTGAGCAGTGCTATTCTGAAAAGGCTGCTCAGTCACAAAAGGGTCCACTGAGTACACAACTGCCATTATATTGTTGTGAGAAACGATGTTAAGTAAAGCCTAATGCCGCCTGTGTGCAAATCAGTAACTACGTGATTCCGGTTTGTCACACCTACACGCGTCGCCACCTTTCCATCGCCACAGGACTTCTTGGACAGACATACATGTTATTGTCTGAAGGAGTATCTGTACAGAAATTATACAGTGACATAGCTTTGTACGACAGCTAAGTCCCTCTCTCGGTTCAAAAAGTTGAGATCCAACAACAAGCAGAAGCTGGCAACAAACCAAACTGCAGACCAACAAGATGGGCGAACTGGTCGTCCGCTGGATAGTTTTTATATAAGAGATTTCCTTTTCCTTGATGGGTTGCCTTGACTTCGACTTACCGAGCCCCTTCTGTCCGCTTACGTCATTTACCCATGACTGAGACGTATGTTATTTGCTAGATGGCCGTTGAGCGAAAGGCTTCCTCTGCCCTTTGACAGGTTTTGTTTTTCGTCCTGCTGGGTGTCTAGCCACCCTCCTCACCAGACAAGCTTGGTGGGATAACCGGTTTAGTCGCCGATGACCCGACTATGAAAGAGGTAGTACTGGATTACATAGTATCCCTAGCGCTTTGAGTGACCTGACTACATATACATAGATATATATACACGTATATATTTCTGAATACATACATGTACATACATGTATGCATTTCCGAACGGCAACAGTCGAAGTAAACGGATTGAAATCTATTATTCGAATTGGTAAATTATTGCTCACTCCTTTTGAGTTTTTCATATCAGCGTTAGATGATGGTCTTTCAACCCAGTCGTGCCTAGTTTTGTACTCCCGTTGTGCTAGTTTGCTACATTCGCATAGTACATGGTTTACAGTCTCATCTCTGCCACCGCATAGTCTACATTTACTATTTTGTTGGGTCTTATCTATTTTTGCTTTCATATAGCAATTATTAGTGATTCAGTTTCTTTTTTGAGGTTTCCTTTTCTTAACCATGTCCAAGTTTTTCATATGCAACCTCTCCGATTTGTCGTTTGAAATGTCCATCTAATTGTTTTTCTTCGCATTTTTGTTTTCTAGTTTTTGTTGTTTTGTTTGTTTGTTACATGTTACATCTACTATTGCTGGATGCCATAAGTAACCTGTCTTCTTCTTCTTCTTCTTCTTCTTCTTCTTCTTCTTCTTATTATTATTATTATTATTATTATTATTATTATTTTATTATTATTAAATCGTGCTATCATTATTATGTTAAACTGTCAAAAAATAAAGAGATAAACGCTAGAAATAAAACGTTAAAATACAAGACGCCACTAATAAAAATGAATTAAAGTAACTTATAAAATTAAAAAAACGTTAATAAATGAATAAAAGAAATATCTAGATAGGTACATACATATATTTGTCGAAAGTCTTTAATCTTTACAATCTCTTTTTTGTAGTTCTTAGTTTAACATTTGAAATGTAAAATGTAACAGTTACGGAAATTACCTCTGTGAAAATTTGAAAAGAAAAACAAAGATAATAGATGTATGTAGCGATTTACAAAATCCTAAATAGTACAGTACATGGTGTTAATAAATATATATATATATATATATATATATATATATATATATATATATATATATATTGATAATCGAATAAATAAATGAATAAAGGAATATGTAATAAAGACATCTAGACAAAGGTTAAAATTCGGGGCATTTATAGGGTGGTAAGAGGTTTTGTGTTTTAAGGTTTAAAGGTGGCTGGATAGTCTGGGTGCGTGTTCTTCGGGGTTTTTGCTTTTAACCCCATCTCATTTTGCTGAAAAGTAGGAAAAAGAAAGCGACAAAACAGAAGGTGATTTTATGACTTAGGCTTTATTCCCGGTCATAGTCCCCTGTGGCAAGGAAACATCAGGCCTAAACTCGAATGGCTGAGATATTCTCTTGGAGGTAAGAAGTGGGTCCTTTTTCTCGCACATGTGCGGACGTTTCTTCTGGTGAAGGCTCATGGGAGTTCGTTAAAATTAGAATAAAATTTTAAAAAATATAATCCCCACAACACTCCCCCACCCAAGAGCGGGGCTCTGAAGGGTTGTGTATATGGAAAGTCAATTTCTTGTAGGGTGTGTGAGTATACGTTACATTTGGTAATTTTGGTTTGGTTGGTTGGTTGGTTGGCTGGTTGGTAGGTGGGTTCGTTGGTAAGTTGGTACGTTGGTAAGTTGTTTGGTTGGTCGTTAGTTTTTTCTTCTCTTCAAAGGAGGTTTATTATCCAACTCTTTCGTCTCCTTGGTAATTCAGTTTTTCTTCTTCTTTCCTTTATTTGGTCAGGTCGTCACGACGGAGAATTATGGCTGAATTTTTGTCTATTTAATTGCTTGGGAACGAGCTAAATTCGAGTATTTTTCATTTCCTGTCTTCTTTTAGTACACAATTTATTGTGGAAATAGAAGTGCGTTACTTAGTTGGCAATTTGGTGGATTAAATCACCTGATTGGTTGACTTGAGTCCGTTTTTTGTTTTGGCTGGAATTTTGTTAGGTGTCCCTCGGCTACTTTCCTGCTTTGAACGGAATTAGGTCAAATTGTTGTGGGTTCATTTTTTATGTCAGGGGAATATAAGAAAATACGAGTCTCTCGCTAGTAGTGGACACTTTTTGAAGTGAATGGATAAAAGGCTAAGTAGTGGTTGTAATGAGTAAAATGAGTTCATTCATTTTTCTTTTTTTTTTTTTTTTGTTTCTTTTTTTTTCTGGTGAATTTAGGAAAACAGAATAAAACAGTTATCTACTCACGTTTTTTATGCTGAGTTCGTTTGTTGTTTCATTTTTTAGTATCTTTTTCATTGTTGCATTCGTTTTAATGGGTAGTTGTTATAGTCTCCCACGTGATATAGTTGAAGAAGTTAATGTCTTCCTCCTTTCTTTCTCCGATGTACTTTTCCCGTACGTCGATGTTACCATTATGGACTGGTAAGAGGTTTTGTGTATTAAGATTTAAAAGTAGCTGGATAGTCTGGATGCGAGTTCTTCGGAGTTTTTGCTTTTAAGCCCATCTCATTTGGTGGTCCCGCTGAAAAGAAAGGAATTCAAGGAACGAAAAAGAAAGAGATAAAGGCAAAAGATGGTTTTATGATTTAAGCTTTATTCCCTGTCATAGTCACCTGTGGCAAGGGAACATCTCCCTGACCACAAGTACGACTAGACACAGTTCAGGCCTAAACTCGTGGGGGGGGGGTAGGAAATGGGGCCTTTTTCTTGCACGTGCGTGTAGGGTTTTTCCGGTAAAGGCTTATGGGAGTTTGTTATATATTTTTATTCTAATTTTATTTCAATCCCCACATATTTACCTGAATAATAAAAAATACACTCGAAAAGAAAAAATACAATAAGATCATCCCTGGAGTCAGGGGAAATGTATGAATATAAGATGAGTTTGGCCATGTGCCTGTCTAAATAAAAGATATCCGTGGTCTGAAGAAGCTCGTGGGCGCTGGATACTCACGAGTGGAAATGGTCCATAACCACGATACCCGTGGTATTTAAGGCCTTTTTATTCACAAATAACTTTGCTCTGTTTACAATAATTAAACATTGAGCTCTCATACGGAACCTGAACTCTACAAGAAACTACTGGTAGAGAATAGGACCAGCCTAGAATCACCTTGTACCAAGAAACTTGGTACCACACCAAAGTATATATATATATATATATATATATATATTATATATATATATATAAAGGAGTCACATCTGTTTTGTTATGTAATTGTAACGTCTCCTATATGCAAAAGCTACAAATTAACATAAAAAATTACCTCACAAAAAAATGACCTCCAAAACTTTGGTGTTACACGAAAAAATAAGTCGGTTTGAAATTTGGAAGAAAAAATGCAAAAAAAAAATTTTTTCAGTGCAATATTCCCAATATTCTCAATAAATTGAATAAAAGTTGATGAAAAATTTAACATTGTAAAATATTGAATTTAAAAAACAAATTAGTTACGAATGTATTCTTATTTTTGTGATTATTTTCATCGTGTAGCACTGCTAGGAATTATCTTCCATTAACTCTACAAAAATAGTAGAATCTATTGTATTTTATATCAAAATAGACTTGATAAATATATATTTATAATCATTGTTTTTATTTTCAATGCTATTTTCTTTCATTTGGAAGGATGTGCTTACGTACTAATAGACCAACTTGAATATATTTCATTGGTGTTCATAAGTGCATTACTTTTATCATATTTTTCTAATTTTATTTTCAATTTTAATCAGGAAAACTTTATTTGGGAATCTTCATTCAATATGTGTAATTTCTGATTATATCACGCAATACATTTTCTTTTCAGCTATTTTAATATAAATTAGATAAAAGAGAATCTCCAATTTAATCGACAAGTTATCCAATACAGTTATTTCCTGGTAAATAATTATTCTCACTTAAAAGATTTTATTATTTCTAAATTAATAGCAAAGGAAATAGTTGTTTTTGGAAGACACTTAATCTTTGTTTGCATCTATTAACCTAATTTTCTAATGAGAAAAAGGTGAATATTATATAAGAAAAAGAAAAAGGTGAACATTATATAAGAAAAAGAAAAAGGTGAACATTATATACTTCCAGAAGGCAAATGAGATAAATAGAAAATCTCTCTCTGCAGCCCAAGTAAAACGTTTGGAGGAAAAGTTGGATACATTGTTTGACATTTTTCTTTGTTCCTCTAAACTTTTCGTCTTAAGTTGTGATGACAATAATGTGAAATGCAACAAAGAAAATTACCAGACAAAGCACATAGCTTGCATTAGTCCTTTCAAACAGTTGGTAAGTTTCTTTTTTTTGTTGCATGTGTACAAATAACAAAATCATACATATTTTTAATTTAATTAATTTCCATACTTGTATATTATTTAAACAAATATAAAAAGAAGCCTTTAATATTTTCCTTTCCATGTAAAATAATATTGTGATATTTACGTGAGATATGTATTTTTCAACGTATGTTAAATTTGTTATTTCTGGATCCAGTAGAAGAAAGGGAATATTTGAAAGATCAGAGAGCCAATATAGTACCCAAGGGCATATTTAAGCTTGAACCTATAGACAAAACTGACATAAAATGTAGAAGGGAAGTAGTAAGTTTGGACAGACAAAAGCAATTACATTCTTCATCACGTAGGATTTCCTAGTCATCTACTACTACTACTACTACTACTAATGAAGAAATAGGGGATGAGTATGTTGAGCCGGTATGACATCACATGAGATCTTACAGTCTTGATATGCTATCGAATTAACTTCTTGATATGCTATCGAATTAATCAGTGGTGATATTTATTCCAATCTAGAAGCCAACCTTACTAACGCCTTGCTCTTAGCCTTACAGACTATGAACCTTTGAAACCTAGAATTGATAAGATATCATTCTTGATGAATGCAAAATAGATAGAGCAAAGTCAAGGATGAAATCAAATGCCCATCAAAGGCACTAGAAGGTGGAAATTCTTGTTTGTATTGATGTTGATGGAAGAAGTGACAAACACACTTTCTTGAGGTTAGACTTATGAGACTTTAAGAGAAAAGATACAGAGAAGTTTACTCATCATTGGTTGCTTCCTGCATAAAAAATGAACTTCCCTTCCGGTATGTTTATAGTACTACAATAAGCCCTGCAACATTCACTGGTCCACATAGGAAATTGTGTGGAAATTATTACCTTGATTTATCCCAAATAACATTTACAGCAGTTGGTAGTCCTCTGGATACTTCTTGTTTTACTATCTAGGAAATAAATGACCTTAGTTGGGGTCAGAGAATTCTCTTGGAATATGTACTAAGGATTTCTAAAGGAAAGATGCACCCTATATAACCCGTCGGTCGCTACTGAGCTAAAGGGTTCACAGAATTTCCGAAATTGGCCGTCAAGATCGGATTTTCTGCAACAACCATGGATTGCAGGGTCTCTATATTTGCTGAAAGTCTAGCCGAATGCCCACGCTGTGTTCAGATCTCAAACGACTAGAAATCTGCTATAGAAACTGATTTCCAAGGTTAACGGTGGCCTAGTGGTCACATAAAAAACAACGACTCTTTTTCTTCTTTTAAAAAACCCAATAACATTTATATTCAAATAACAAAATACAAAATCAATTCTTACTCAAAGCTGTGGGAGTGATGGACCTCAAATTAATAACTTCTGATGTTCTACAAGGTATTGTGCAAAACAGTTCGCAAAGTTGACAAAGTCAGTTTCTATCGGCCTCGGTATTTGCGTTAATCTTCTCTACTAGCCCAGTCAGCTAATCCTCAAGCCCGCTTATGCTTCCTCTAGTTTATCAGCAATCACAGCATCATCTTATTTTTCGTCAAAAACGTCTCAGTTAAATAATATTTTCAACCGGACATTCTGATTTCCAGCTGACGTGGGGGTATTAGAAATTTTCTCTGTACCTCCCACCCTGGCAGGGTACCGCCCTCTCCTCAATTCTAACTACCAATATAATTCACTTCCGCCCAATAATCGACAGGGGCTCAGTTTTCCCGTTGTTCTTCACAGCCTTATTGAGTTCATCATCGAAATTTTCTCTGTACCTCCCACCCTGGCAGGGTACCGCTCTCTCCTCAATTTTAACTACCAATATAATTCACTTCCGCCCCCTACTCATCAGGGGCTCAGTTTTCCCGTTGTTCTTAAGTGTTTTCCAATAAAATGTGGGGTCTTAAATACTTATAGGTTTAATTCGTTTCTATAAGATTTTCAGCAAAGAGATTATATCTTTCCTAAGTGGAAAAAGGAAAACAATAAAAAGATTTTCTTCAAGGGCCCAAGTTAATCATGGTCAACCGACCTCCGGATTATCTTTTTCTGCGCCCTTCGTCTAGTCACATCAAAGGACTGTCTCAATCGCAGCCGATTTAAGTAGCCTTGCTTCTGGGAGGTCTTCTGACCCACTTGAGATTTTACTTTCTATACGGACATTTCCAAATCGCTTTGTGTAGCCTTATCATTGCTACCATCTGTTTTGACCTTACTCCGACTCAAGCCACTCGGATATTTACATTTCCGTTTTTTTCTTTCTTTTCTTTTCTAATTTCAAACCCTGAATCAGGTCACACCTTTATTTACTGGATGTAAAATAAATCAGGAAAGATGTTTGACTTTGTTCATTAGGCTAATGTGTTTATGGACTCGATTCACAAGAAATTTCTGACAAACTTCACAGCCTTATTGAGTTCATCATTAAATTATATGGAGTAATCTGGTTTGAAATTAAAAGGGGATAACAATTTCCATATTCAGCAACAGTATATTCTCAGTATGATCAAAAGGATTAAACAACAGCCACTTGAAATCAAACGCAGTACATAGACAAATATTCAGCATAATGCTTTTGCTCTACTTTTTACACAGAGATTCTCCTTTTTTTTTTCTTCTTTTCCTTTACAAGAAAGATAAAAAAAAAAACGGAAATGCTTTGTTGTGTTCCTACAGATTTTTTTTCTTATAGGAAATACAAAAATTAAACGTTTTGTTGTGATTTATTCACTGAATATTTCATGTGACCTTATTATCCGGCCAGATTTGGTTGTTTTGTTTTCTGTAATGTTAGTGCGTGTTTCCTGTGGGACATGTTTGGCGTAGGGTGAGGTTTCCAGTATTTTTGTTTGGTTATTTGGTGATTAGTTGATTTCAACTCAGAATGTAATGATCTCTGGTCGATACCTTGTGACTTCCCTCAGGAGTTTTCGGTTCCTGTGGAAGACCTATACAGATCAGGTCTGAACGATGTAGGACCTTGGTTCCGTGCACGTTTGCGTAACAACTTGCGACATTACATATAGTTGTGTCCCTGTTGTGCATACTAACGCACAGTTCTATTGGGATTTCGAGGAGATGTTTTGCATACTATTCATAGTACACTTTTTGTTCAGATCTTACACAAACGGGCTGATATTTCCGGTTTTTGCGTATTGTAGTTAGTACATTTTACATCTGTTGAAAAACAGTTACCCTAGTGACGATATTGTGTGATATATCGGAATTTTTCGGAGATACAGCAATACAATATCGATGTCACAGCTGCTCGATATGGCCCTTTTGATGGCAGATTTCATCGACTGCATGAAACATTCTGCAAATCCATTAGACTGCCAATATTTCGGAGATGATTTTGCAAACTTCTGAAAAGCAGTTGAATTGTAATGCGAGCTATTGTCACTGATCACCCTCTCCGGGACTCCTTACTCACCAAACACTTGCTTAATGCTTATTACTTCCTGGCTGCAGAAATCGTTTAACCCTTGCCGAAAGAGGTATTTCGAGTCAACAATGTGGATAAAATTTGATCCTTCAGTGGCTACTATTTGCCATGGTCTTATGTGGTATCAAGGTTTCAGTGATCTGCATTTTTAGTGTTTTTGACACGATGCGTCAATTAATCTGTCAATGTGTTGGTTGAGATACCAGAACACACAGCTTTTTGTTTTCAACTTGAACTTTTCGATTCCCTGATGCCCATAGTGAATCATTTGATGTAACTTTTCTTGCATAGGTTTTGGGATAATGATTTACCCACCCTTGAGCAAGATCCTATTTTCTATGGCTTCCCCATCCCGACAGGGCTAGTATAATCACATATTATTGCCTAATACTTTGAATGTGTCGGTCCAACTTCGTAGGGTCATTAGTTTGCACATTGTTGGTTCAGCATTAATTGCCTGTTGAAACTGTGCAAACTTACGCTGAAAATGGAACAAAATCAACCTTAATACCCAGATCGACTGTCTCTATCACTGTCTTGTTAGATAGCCTAGAAAAAACATCCACTGGTGTAATTTCTTTGCCTAGGCTATAGACAATGGTCATGTCATAACTTTGTAGGCGTAGAAGCATTCGCTGGAGCCAAGGTGGGGATGTAAACAAGTTTTTCAGGTTGATCATCCCTAGAGGCTTTTGGTTACTTTCTACTTGAAAGGCACGACCATAGATATACGTTCGGGAATACTCACATTCAAACTGTAATAAAAACAAAGACATTTCATACTACTAAGGTAGCGATGATGAGCTAATTTACAGGATAGTCATATTGACCTTGTGGTCATGCTCTTGCAGTTCTTGTACTCTTCTACAAAGGAGTTTATAAAGTGGGGACAATCCCAGTTTTCCAAAAAGGGAAGTAGTTATGGGAAGTATTAATTATTCACTAATTTCAATTCTCTCCTCCTCTTTATTTTTGTACAAGTCCAGACGCTGGGGAGGATTTACTGTTCTGGAAGATCTCCAAAGTATAAGGACAGTCGATTTTGGTTTGTAGTGAGATAGATGTATCAAACTCAACCGTTCATTAGTAATGGCAGACTCATTTTCAGGTAAGGATTCAACTCTTTCTATTGGCCCTGGGTGAACTTCAAAGGATTTTTTATATCAGTATTTCCTGCTGGACATGGTGTCAGATCTCTTAATGATACCTTACTCGTCAATCTTTATGCTTAATTGTAGCGTCCATTAGTTCAAACTCATCTACCTGCGGATCATTCTTGTTTCTGGCGGACCGACAAAGACGTGCTTGTCCTGGGCTTGTAACGTAGGTGCAAAGTTATTAGATACTTTGCATACAAATAACTCCGACGAAGGTTAACGGACAAAACATTTAATATATACAGCACATGGATAACAGTAGATACAACGTACATAGTAAAAGAGTTACATATATAAAGGGGTACACAAATAAAGATAAAGACACATTCATGAATGGTACATTATAACATATAAAAGTACAGACATGAGACTAGCGATAGTCCATGCTGTAAAGAACTTACAGTAATGTAAGGGGGCGGAGCCCCAACGAGAGGGGTTAGATAAAATCTACCCCATGTGGCTCGTAGTTACTGAAACAGGAAAAAAAGAGAGAAAGGGTTTGAACCCGGCGCTTAAATACTATGGTGCCCTAGCGGGCACCAGCGAACTAAAAGGGGCAGACAACTCCACCAAGCAAATGCAAACCAACGCTACAGGCTTGTTAGATGTACCAAAAGAATTGGTCTTTTGAAATTAAAGAATCGGTCGTGTGGAGTGGAGTTGGGTGCAGTTAATAGAAGCGATCTGATGGAATGTAGAGCTTCGGGAAGTACTTACTTTCAATGACAATCATCCAGATCTTTTTTACTTAAGGGCAAGTTTTATACCCTTCTAGATAATACCATTGTATCTTTCCACCTGTCCATTGCCACATGGGTGGTAGCGTATTGTTTTACTTGCAGCAATGCCTCTATTTAATTGGTAAGTCTTCATTTCTTTTGATAGGAAGCTGGTACCTTTACAGACGTATAGCGTGACTTATGCATCTGTAAGTTAGCAACACGTTAACAACAATTTAGGATATTTATTGAAGTCAGAGCCATTGATATTTAATTTTTGAGTGGTCTAATTCTGATTTGTAATTTTGAGGTGCCTCTATCCAGCAATGCATTTACTGTATGGCCATTAATGGAAACTTTAGTGGTTGGAGACAAGAGAAGACATTCAGAGTTATGGTGTATAGATTTGTTGTACTCATTGCAGCCGTTATACTTTTACATTTAGATTTGCATACTTTAGAATAATGGCCCGTTTTTCCACAAGCATGGTAGGTGAGTTCTTTAGTCGGACATATTCATTTTGTGTAATTGTCAACTCCCCCCCAAAAACCCAGCTCTTTTTTTTAGAAGTAGGAAGCGACTGAATGGCAAGAGGGCTACTTACGTTTCCGTGGTGTTATTCCTACGTATGACCTCTAGTAGCTGTAGTAGTAGCAGCAGAGGCGATGTGACTGGTAGCTATGTTATAGGCCTCTGAGTTTTTATGGGCCAGGCCAAAGGACAAAGCTTTTCTGAAGGTGGATTGTAAGTCAAGCGTGGAATTTTCAAGTGACCTCTGTCTTAAAAATTATTCTCGGTACTGTTCTTCGATCACTGCTTTAAAAATACAGTTCTTACTGAGTTTATTGAGTTCTCGTTGAAATTCGTCTAGAGTTTCACCGGGTGTCTGTCGACGAGTAGATAAGAGGTGCTTGGCAAATTTTTCATTTGGAGTTTTAACGTGTAGCAGTTCCAAAGCGTTAATAGTTGATTCGCACATATTACAGTTCTCTACATATTCATAAATCCTGAATAAAACACAGCCAAGTAACGTTCTTAATTTTTTAGAAGCGGTATCGCCAAATTCTTCGTAAAAGCTGTTTAACATTTCAACCCAATCTTTCCATTCTTTTGTCACTGTAGGAGAATTCGGATCTAAGCCCATTTATGTAGGTTTAAATATTTTCTCCGTGTTGACAGGCCGAATAATGCATTCACCGAGATCAACTGTGATATATTAACTCAAAGACATTTCAAACTACTAAACTAGCTTTAATGAGCTAATTTACATGAGTGTAATATCCCCACATAGGCACGTTCTAGCAGTTTATTTACTCTTCTACAAAAGAATTACGAAAAGGGGGACAATCCCAGTTCTCCAGAAGTGAAGTGATTATGATAAGCATTAATTATTCATTAATATTACAGAAACTGAACGTGGTTACAGCTGGATTATGAAGACGAAGGTTTTTAAAAAGAAAAAAAATCTCATGTAAAAATGATTTGTCTTTAATAAATTTATAAATCTGTCAAAATAGCGCATTTTTGCTGTTTTTACCTCACTTGAAGATGTGTTCTTTTAACGTGATTTTTATTTTTATAATTAAGAAATTTATAGAATTTTTCTTTACATGCAAGTATAGACTTGTTATAACAGAAATAGATATCTCTCTTCATTCACATTTTTTACTAAATCGATACATCCACCCACCAACAAAACAAATTAAAAAGGAAAAAAACAAAACACTTCGAAACAACCTAAGTTACTGAGAATTGTAACATAACCCATTCACAAAAAAAATCCACTCACCAAAAAACAAAACAACAAAAACAAAAAAAACAAAACAAAACACTTTGGAACAGTACATAAGTTACTGAAATCAACCGGATGGTAATCCAACAGTAGCTAAACGAAATGAACAAAAACAAACGTTCTACACATAGGCTCCGCGTAAACTTTCGGGCGAAAAACAAAATTTACAAACAATTGAAAATATCCTCTATTTAATGTTTTTCAACCAATCAAAAATGTTCCTCCCAAAACCCTTCAAAGGTATCTGGAGCCGTTTACTAGCTATAAAACAGCTGGCTTAAAGTCGATAACTCAGTTGACTTCGGGCTGACATGCATAACGTCGCTCCTACCAGGGCAAGATCAACCACACCACATTCCCGCGTCTCACAGAACCAGGTCGTCGGTCAGAATAGACTTTCAACCCCACGCCTGCCCTCTTTTCACCGAGTGAAAAAATTATCATCTCAACCATTCCAGCTTTTGTTTATTTTTTAAATAAACGAAATTAATCTAATCTTTCTAGTCCTTTTTTTATTTTGCTACCATACGCCTGCTTGTGATATTACATTGGTGTCAGCGTGTCTGAAAAGAAATATGGAATATACCAAATTAACTCACCCCCAAATTCTCAACTATCAGAGACCAGCAAAAATTCTCCACGACTTGAGATCTCGCCCAATACCTGTAAGACAGGAATTGATACAAAAAGTGATAGCCAACATAAACAGGTTGATGGGCACCTGGATCAAACTTACCAACTACCATAGATTGGAGACTGGATTTGTCAAGGTTGCCAAGCATTTACACGACTACAGCCTTTTTCAGCAGATGGCAGACTCCAAATAAGACATCCACGTTCGAACAGCTGAAAACGTACCTCATAGCGACCCATGGCAGCCAGATGACAAACTTCCAACGCCTTTGTCGGGCTTTGGGTCTACAACGGCGAGACGGCGAAAAGTTTTCACTGGTCGATTCGAAAACACCATCAGAGAGGCCACTGTTCACATAAAAAGTAAATACAAGAAGGACAACAATGCAGAATTAACCGTTGATACACTCTTCTCGGTCATAGGCGCAATGCTGATGAGTGAGAAGGTTAAAACTTGGAATAGAGGGATCCGATCTCCACATTTATGTCCCATCATGGTGTCTGGGTGATATCAATGGCTTACAACTCACCCCCAAGACCCACACATCAGAAGGTACCAAATGCCACAAGCGCATCTTGGACGCATTCTTCGCGTACCACTCTACCTCCACCACCCCTACCGAGAAGAATTGCGATCACCTCGATATAGCAGTTGAACAATTAACAGATAATTTGCTCTCGAAAATCATTAGAGGCATCCAGGGAAATGATTTAAGCAAGAGATTTTGTATGGATCCCGACGATCATCGGACATCCCTCTACCTTCAACAATTCTACTTAGAGCCCGGTAGCGCCGACTTGATGAGACAATACACATTCCCCAAAGCTGGTTGTGGCATACAAACTTCACAACAAATTCCTATATCAGACCCACGACTGTATCAACCACTCCGGTGTCACTCGTATGCGCGCACACTTAGCCAGCTATTGGTGGGAATTCAAGAACCGCAACATCGAAACATACGTCGAATCCTGTGAACTTTGCGCCAAACAGAAGGGAAACTATGGCAAACACCGACACTGGCCTGCCGGCCATTGTAAACGTGAAATAAAGCCGTTTGACATAATATACGTAGACTTTGTGTCAATGCCCGTCTCGAAGGGAAAACGTTATATCCTCACCATCCTTGACAGTTTCAGTCGTCATCTCATGGTCGTACCTTGTGCGAGAGACCAAGCCATCGATGTCGCTCGAGGACTATAGTTTTTTCCTTCGTCACCGGGAAATACCACGAATCGTATCCTCTGACCGCGGGACCCACTTCACAGGAGAGATATATAAGACATTTTGCGAGCTGATGTCGATCACGCAGAAGCTGCACTGACTCTGGCGGTCGTAGAGTTCGGGTAATATCGAGCGACAACACCGTACAATAAAAAATGCTCTCTTCATGCTGTGCGAAGACAGAAATTGCGAATGGACAGATGTACTCGAATCCGTCATCTCATCCATGAACGCGACGATTAACTGCGCTTCCGGCGTATCACCACACTATGGGATCACTGGTCGTCAACCCAACATAGGCTTGCCCAAACTGCTACACAACAAGCTCACAAAACCCTACGGCATATGGCATGCAGATCAATGCTCTAGGCGAGTCCATCGGCATGTCTCCCTGGTAAACAACGAAGTCGACCACAAATTAAATGCTTGGCTGAACCCGCTCGTATTCAAGGATCCAATACAGGTTGGTGATAAGGTGCTATTGCACCGTCCTCAGTTTACCATTGCACATTCATCCCACTTGAATTGGATCAGCACCTTTGAAGTTTTAAAAACAAACGACATGGTGATTCAAGTGAGAAAAAAAAAGTGAAACCGACTGGGTCCACCGAGCCCACATTCGTCGCCTCACGCCTCGACCAAAACACATGTCACACAACATACTACCCCCTCCGCCATTTCACGTTCACCAACAAAATCAGGAGTCACCACACCCAGGTAAATCCGTTGCTCAGGAATCAACACAATCTTCCGGACAGAACGACAAAATAACACGAAACGACTCCCAGTTAGGGTAACAAGAAGTCAGATGCCAACGCGTTATAAGGACTTCGTAATGCAGTAAACCCACAGGATACATACACACACTTAACCAGGCATACGCACTGTGAATCAAATCGATATCTGGAGGATCTTTGTTATAACAGAAATAGATATCTCTCTTGATTCACAATTTCTACTAACACAATACTCACCAACAAAACAAATTAAAAGGAAAAAAACAAAAAAAAATCGAAACAGAACCTAAGTTACTGAGAATTGTAACATAACCCAATACATCCACTCATCAACAAAAAATTAAAAAAATAAAAAATAAAAATAAAAACAAAATAAAACACTTCGGCAAGATAAAATGGGCTACCGACCTCCAACCCACATTACATTCCCGCGTCTCACAGAACCAGGTCGTCGGCCAGAATAGACTATCAACTGCCCTCATTTCACCGAACAAAAAAGAATTATCATCTCAACAATTCCAGCTTTTGTTTATTTTTTAAATAAACGAAATTAATCCAATCTTTCTAGTCCTTTTTTTCTTTTGCTACCTGTTACATACGCCTATCGCCCGACGCCGTACGGCGTTTCCATCAGGGACGTAGAAAGGATTAAAAGGCATGCACACAGAAATATAGCAATAACAACAACAAAACGCGGTATTATTTTAACACATAACATTTACTTCAATGTTTAAAGTCCTTTGGAATAGAAATGCGGCCACCGACAGGCTAGAGTCTTTCAGTGTTCGTTGGTGGAAATGCTCATTTAAAATCGATATATATATATAAGGCATATATGAAAGAGGTTACACTTATCTTTCCTTTGTACGGGTTATTCCTTTTCCATGGATATTTTGTTTTGGTATTATTCCTTTATCCGGCATTGTCATTTTGGTAATTTTGTTTCGGGAGACATTCTTCGTCTTCCCTTCCCCCACGAGGTGTTCACTAGTCGGCCATCTGATATACACTGTCCAAGCCTGATAACTCCCTGCTACCTTCCCCTCCCCTAAGCCGTAACGTCACCTGTATCAGTACGTTTTGCATACGTAGGGAAAGCAACGAGGTAGTATCAGGCGTTCATTTCGGGTCTTCCTCTTTTTAGGGTCACAACCTGGGACTTCTGAAAGGGGGGGGGGGGCTCTTCCAGCGTCATCACGTCTATCAGAATGTTCTAAAATGTTCTATGAGTTTCGGGAACGTAACATTTTCCCCCTTTTATCGAAAAAAAAGTTTTAAAACTTTTTTTTTCTTTGTGTTACTATTATATGTATTTTTTTTCTCTTTTTTTTTCACCAGGACCTTCCCCGGTATCCTTGCGTGCATATTTCTTTTTCTCTCTTTCCTTCGCCTGGTTATATATATATACGTATTTTTTTATATCCATATAATTTTCCTTTGGTTGTATATTTTTCTTTCTTTCCTTTTTTTTTTTTTTTTTTTTTTCTTTTTCTTTCGTTCTGGGAGATGTTTTTTTCTTTCTGCCTTTCTTTTTTCCTTTCTGTATATAGGTATATATATTTCTTTGAGTGTGTAGTTTTTTTTTTTCTCTTTGTTTCTCGTATGTCCCCCTTTTTTTTCTTTCTTCTTTTTTCTGACATGGGTATATCCATGGCCGTTTTATCGGTCTTCAAATTCTCAGTGCCTATTTTAATCTCTGTATCCAGATTTTTATTCTTAGCGTCTATAAGTTTTTCGTCTAAAACTTCATCCGTCTGAGATTTTATTGATATCGATTCCACAGTTACTCTATTTTCAATAGGAGTTTTTAAATGAGTTTCCATCCCAATACGATCTTCACTTTTTGCTGTATCATTTCCGGTTGTCTTTTCATTTACTTTATTATTTTGTGTTTCGAAGTCCGTTTTTAAGGTACAGTCTTTTTCACGACGCTGTTCATTATTTTCAGCATTTTTTCCATTGTCATCGTTATCATTGGTGGTGGTGTTGTTATTATTTTTATCGTTACATTTTTGCGGCCGGTCTTGTTGGGGCTCTTTTCTTTCAACTTTTGTTTGGATATTATTTTCTTCCGTGTTTGATTTTTCTGACGTCGCTGCGTCTCCGGTTATTGGTTCATTAATTAATCCCTCCGAATTTGACTGGTTTTCTTCTTTCGGGTTTTCGAGTGAATATCTCTCAACATTCCTGTCCTCACTGAATTCCTCTGCTGTTAGGTTTTCCGTTTCTGGGTTTTTATCCCTTTGCTTGAATGTTTGTATCTGTGTTTTGAGTAATGGACGTTCTTCTTTCGTCTCCTCCGTTGTAAGTTCGTTCGTTCTTTCAGTCATTTTAGTTTCTTTTTCTTCTACGTTTCTTTGTTTAATTAAGTTGGATATCTGCCTGTTTCTCCCAGCAATGCATTTGTCCTGTTCTTCAATTTCTTTAATTCTGCGGTCCATCTTTTCTCTCGCTTTCTCCAGTTCTATTTTTGCCATTCTTTTAACTTTTTCTAATTCTTCTAGAATTTGCATTTGTTCTGGGCTTATTACGGCCGGTATTTGGTCTAGGACGCTTTCCTCGAATATGTCGTTATCAACCCTGTCTTCAGCAATTATTCTGACTAAGTTTATTCTCGTATATGATATAGGTGGGTCCAGTTCTAGCCTTCTGGCTATTTTGTATAGGTCATCTTTCTGCATTTTCTTTAACCCCTCCATGGTCGGGAATTTCAGGAACTGGTCTATGGCCGTCATTATGTTTTTTTTTCTTTTTATGTCTTGTTATTTTTTTGTTTATGTCTATGTGTTTATTCCTTTGTCAAATTCCTCTCTACGTGTGGTTCTCTGATGGTTTTTTTGTCTATGTATGCTGGTTTGGCTTGGCTATTCGCTTTTTGCCAGGTGTATTTATACGTAGCATATGACAAATGTTTAAAGGAACGATCACGGCGAGCGCCCAATGTTACATACGCCTATCGCCCGACGCCGTACGGCGTTTCCATCAGGGACGTAGAAAGGATTAAAAGGCATGCACACAGAAATATAGCAATAACAACAACAAAACGCGGTATTATTTTAACACATAACATTTATTTCAATGTTTAAAGTCCTTTGGAATAGAAATGCGGCCACCGATAGGCTAGAGTCTTTCAGTGTTCGTTGGTGGAAATGCTCATTTAAAATCGATATATATATATAAGGCATATATGAAAGAGGTTACACTTATCTTTCCTTTGTACGGGTTATTCCTTTTCCATGGATATTTTGTTTTGGTATTATTCCTTTATCCGGCATTGTCATTTTGGTAATTTTGTTTCGGGAGACATTCTTCGTCTTCCCTTCCCCCACGAGGTGTTCACTAGTCGGCCATCTGATGTACACTGTCCAAGCCTGATAACTCCCTGCTACCTTCCCCTCCCCTAAGCCGTAACGTCACCTGTATCAGTACGTTTTGCATACGTAGGGAAAGCAACGAGGTAGTATCAGGCGTTCATTTCGGGTCTTCCTCTTTTTAGGGTCACAACCTGGGACTTCTGAAAGGGGGGGCTCTTCCAGCGTCATCACGTCTATCAGAATGTTCTAAAATGTTCTATGAGTTGCGGGAACGTAACATACCATACGTTTGCTTGTGATATTACAGACTTTTCTTAGGAAAAATAAAATAAGAGGCAATTTACAATTTTGAATTTTTAAAAATAAATGTTTAAAGAAAGGTGATAAGTTGTCGTACCGAAGTTTTGACCATACATACATAGAATAAACGAATAATTTTCATTTGAATTAAATACAGAAAATTTTTCACCAACAACATATTTAATTCTTAGCTTCTTTTTATTTATACACTTTTTAGGAATAAAAAAGAAAATAAATTAAAATTAAAAAAGCAACCGAATTTAGATTTTTGTCATTTGTACAAACATTTTTTTAGAAAAATAGAATTATCTTTCAAAAGACTATATATTCTCTTAAGGCATCTGTAGAATATTGCTTCTTTAATTAAGAAAATTTAATCTCTTTTTTCCTCTAGCATTCTACAGATTTGGCTCTGATGGAGAAACGATACTTTTAAGGAATTCTGTGATTATTTTTTTTATTGAATAACTTAAAATAAATAGCGACAAGTTATAGCTTTGTAAATTAGTGAGAACTGTAAGCCAATATATTTTAGCTTGTGTTTTGATTTTTTGAGTAGTTCTCTTTTAGAATTTCCTCGGTGTCAATTGCCATGTGGATATACCTTGACAATTTCGTGTAGTGATGCTAATATAAGACCTACTGTTTGTTGAATCCGTGATAAGCAGGTAATTCCTGACCATTCCATGGTTCTTATGTCTCACGTTTTAGGTTGGGTGAATAATTGCGTTTGACTCTATAATTGTTTCTGTGAATAGAAATGTCAATTCTTATTTTATTTTTTATAACCGAAAAGAGGGTTTGAGAGCGCTTGTCCATGTTATTGAAGGATGGAGTAGGAAGTCAAGTATTTCTAACCGCCTGTATTATTAGTAAGATTTTTGTCTGTAGGTTAGTCACTGGGCAGTTTATTTCCAAATTTGTCAGGTACTATCATAGTACTTTGTAGAGATTTAATTTCTGTTCTGGTCTGTTTTACTACAGTTTTTCTTGTGGTCAATCCGGCTGATCACCTCCTTTAAACATTAACATACCATCCTTCCCCGTTTAAGAAATGCTATCAAGAACTTTCTGCTATGAATATTTTTAAGGGTAAACTAGCGTTGAAACACAAAATGAAAAATGTATTTTTATTATTACTTCATTTGCTGTATAAGTTTTGTGTTTGCTTATATGTTATTGTGATATAAAGAAAAGCGTGCACTCATCCTCTGTTGACGATCGAAACCCGGGAGTTAAGACAAGCGCTGCTTTAAATCGTTTGCTTCTCGTTGTCTGCGAGAAGATGGGAGAAAAAGCGCAAATCCCGGGACGATAAAAGCAGCGATTTGAGCTAGCGTTGGGGAGTCTTAGGACGATGTTATTACGAGAGGATTGAAGGAGCTGAAGAGGAGCGAGTTGCAGTTACGGAAAGTTAAAAGCGGTGTGAGATTTGAACGCGTCCTGCGGTGAATGATAGAAGGGGAAGATTCTACAGACGACGAGCGGGCTGAATCCCTGAGTTCAGTTGAGCCACAGTTATTTCTTACATTTGTTACACAGAGAATTTTGAATTCTCCTCGCAAGAGAACCATTTTTGCAGAGGTAACTGTCATTTTTTAAATTATTGAGAGTCCTCTGAGTTAATTTTTTTAACTCTAAGTCGGGCGGTGGCTACTTCGCCTGCAGTTATTTTTTAATGTACGAAAATTATTTTTCCGGCACTATATATATATATATATATATATATATATATATATATATATATATATATATTGTGTGTGTGTGTGTGTGTGTGTGTTTTATAGAATAATTATGTTTTTGTACTCACGAAAACTTTTGCTGCTCTGTCACTTCATCCCAATTTGGTTCTTGTAAATTATTTAAATCAATTTTAATGCATTGATGATTAAATGGTAAGCTCAATTTTAAAACCGATAGCATTCTAATTTTTTGTTCACACTCAAACACTTGCCGTATTGAGATATTATACTGATCACCACTAAGTCGCCGGCATTGCCCAAACCTTGCCTCAAGGTGATCAGTTTGAAATTTGCCAGGTAATATGTATAGTATTTTCATTTCTTCCTTGCAAGTTCTAGAAATGCATAGGTTGTATGATGCAAAGCCGTGAAGGTCTCCTTTGTTAATTTGCCATTTTTTCCAGAAATGCTATTCCAAGATTCTAACCAGTCACAGAATACAGAGAGAAATCTAAAATTTTCTTCATTTACTCCAAGTGGATTACAGTATTTATTTCTAAGGCGACAACCTTTATATGGTGTTTTTACATTCATTATTGTCCACCAAATATAAAATATGTTTATATATTCTGCAAAATTAGGCAAACATTCCTGTTTTCCTAACGTCAATAATATTTGCTTCATTCATCTTGTATCAATATCAAAAAGGACATTAATAATCCTAATATAAAAATTACACTTTGGGGTTTAGCTTGCTGTTGTTCTGTGTCCATCTTCTTCATGTTTTCTATTAGAGTTTCTAGATTATTTTGATAATTTATATTCTTAGGAATTTTATAATCTCCTACCGTATCCATTTTCACATCCCTACAAAACACATGAACTGCAAAATTAGACTCGATTAAAAAAGACAAATTGATTTTTGGATATGCTTTTTTTTATGATGCTGCATATGATAACCGTTTCTTGCTGCCTAATAACATTCCAGTAATCTCTATCAAGAAAATTTAATTTTCCTACCAGATCATTAATATCATAACATTTGTTTTCTTTTGTATATGCTAACGTATCATTAATACTATCATTTAAAGCACTTTTAAGTGCAGAATTGTCCAGTCGAATTCTTCTAGAATCTGGTGACTCTCTAAAAGTGATTGATGATGATAGATATAAGGGACAGTTTGGAAGAATTCTAGGAATTGCACCATCACAAAGAGATTTAAAAAAAAGTTTAACTTCAATTGCCGCCCCTATTTTTTCATCAAAGGCTGATGCTTTCTCCCCGTATGTCCTCTGGTCGAAAATGTTGTTCACATACCTAAAAATATTGTAAAAACCAAAACCTATTTTAAATCCTTGTAAAAATCTTGAAAGTTTGTCAGCAAAAATCTACAATATGAAACATTTTTCTTATAATTATAGGAAAAATAAAGAGTGTTCTGATATCTTTAGGAACATAATTTATGAATTCAACAAAAAATAATCAGTGACAAATCTATGTACAAATAAAAAGAGAATTTTTAACATTTATATATTTTTTGAATTAGAATAATAAAGAATTATTTTTTGGATAAAATGATTTTGAAAATTTTACAAGATTTCAATCCTTTTTAATCATTTAATTTTAATCCTAAATTTCAATTGAATTACAATTGTGAATTACAAAGACATGAGATTAATTTTATTATTATTAGAATTATTTTATTATCAATAATTTTGTTATTATTATTATTACTAGCTAAACAAAACCGCCCTACGGTGTAAAAATAATCTTTTGAAAGATATAGCCTTAGGGGAGTGGGAGTTAAAATTTTTAAATAAAAAGAAATTAAATTTCACCTTATCTATTTTACATTTAACAAACATTTAGTTTTAGTGTAAATAAATATTATATAAAATAAAATAGAGTAATGATACTTAAATCAATATTTAAATGCTAAATAATACCTAATATTAATTTTTTTTAATCGGGGGAAATAAAAATATCTAATTTATAGATTTATTTTCAACTAAATTTTATTTGGTACAATTCTGTAAAAATATAAATTTTATGAAAATTTTCTTCAATAAATAAAATCTTTTTATAATAGATTCAGTATCAATTTGTCTATGACTAAAACTATGTCACTGTTTACATCACAATACTGTCATTGATAAAATATTATTTGATTAATAATCAATAGATGCATACAACATTTTGATTTGAGAGGGAAAGAAGTAAGTTTCCATTTCAAATGGTTTCATTTTTCTTTACTCCTTTAATAAATTTGATGATTTTACCGATAATACAAACCCTTTTATATGGAAATTTTAACTCAGACAATATCTTTCAAAAAATAATTTTTATAACCACCCAGATGGTGTTTTGCTAGTTTATGTAAAAATGTTTGTACAATAAATTAATGAACATAATATATGTTGTTACACTCTTAATTCATTTTCTTAGAGATTTAATAAATTTATAAAGCAAGCATAAAATTGAATAATTTTATTTATTTAATCTTTAAAAACAAAACAAAATTTATATAAACTTGAAGTAAAATGCTATTTTCAATCATCTAATACAGAATAGTATTCCTCTTATTGATGAATGTGTATTGTTTAAACATTGAACAAAATACTATTAATTTCTCGCTACAATATATTTAAATAAGCTAGCATAACAAAACTGCCCTTCGGGCGGTGTAAAAATAAACTTTTGAAAAATATAGCCTGAGGGGAGTGGGATTTAAAATTCAATGTCAGTACAATGGTAGTATCCAAGTAAAATTAATAAATCAATTAAAGTAATAAAAACAACAATGCCAAAATATGCCAAAAACTTTAAAAGGGCATTCAACATTTAATGATTTTAGTAATTAAAATCATCAAATTCATTAAAGGAGTAAAAAATAAACAATTTGAAATAGAAATTAGGAAAGTTAACTTTTCTATACGAAAGTTTTTCCTGAAATAATATTTAGTAATAAAATAAAATTTAGTTTATCAATGAATAAAACAATTAATTATACAAAATGATTTTTTATTGTTTTGATTATTTCTAAAAATTTTGAAATAAAAAACAATAAACATTCACCTTATTTATTTTACATTTAACAAACATTTAGTTTTAGTGTAAATAGATATTATATAAAATAGAATAGAGTAATGATACTTAAATAAATTTTTCAATGCTAAATAATACTTAATATTAATTTTTTTTAATCGGAGGAAATAAAAATATCTAATTTATAGATTTATTTTCAACTAAATTTTATTTTGTACAATTCTGTAAAAATATAAATTCTTTAAAAATTTTCTTCAATAAATAAAATCATTTGATAATAGATTCAGTATCAATTTGTCTGTAACTAAAAGTATGACACTGTAAAAATAATAAGTCAATTAAAGTAATAAAAAACAACAATGCCAAAATATGCCAAAAACTTTAAAAGGATGTTCAACATTTAATGATTTTAGTAATTAAAATCATCAATTTCATTAAAGGAGTAAAAAATAAACAATTTGAAATAGAAATTAGGAAAGTTAACTTTTCTACATCAGAATTTTTCCTGAAATAATATTTAATAATAAAATTAAATTCAGTTTATCAAAAAAGTAAAACAAAACCTTCGGGCGGTGTAAAAATAAACTTTTGAAAAATATAGCCTGAGGGGAGTGGGAGTTAAAATTCAATTTTAGAGGGGTAGTAAAATTAATAAATCAATTAAAGTAATAAAAAACAACAATGCCAAAATATTTTTTTTAAAATTCTTCCTTTTATTTTAATAGATAAATCTGTAGAGTGAAGATGATAAAAAATGTCTCCTTTTATTTTGATAAATAAAACACTGAATGATAATAAAAAAAAAACACTCTTCCATTTTAATAAAATTTATTAAAATAAAAGGAAGGGTATTTTTTTAAATTATTATTCAGTGTTTTATTTATTAAATAGATAATACACTACACTGAATAATAAAAATACAGTTTTTAAACAAAATTTATCTTTTCCAGTGTAAAAGATGTAAACAAAAAATAAGTTTACGTTTTTTCGAAGTTAAAAAAAGGGTGTTACAGTTACATTAATAAAGGTTTGGGCGGACCTGAGCATCTGGACCCCCCCCCCCATCTAAAATTTTTGTTTTTAATTTTTTTTCCTTCTTTCAATTATTATCGATAGCACACCAATCTATCAGATTGTAAAAAAAGATTCAAAAAAGTTATTTATTTTTCGAGTTTTCGGTGGTGCTCATTTCCTCGTATAAGTTTATCGTAAATCGATCCCCCATATCGGAACTGCTAAAAAATTTTTTTTTTCCTTCAATGGATTATTATCGATTACACACCAATCTAAAAGTTCTTTATTTTTTGAGTTTTCAGGGGTGCTCATTTCCCCGTATAAGTTTATAGTAAACCGATCCCCCATATCGGAACCGCTCGAACTGAACTTGCGCAAATGTGTCAAAGTTAGGGTGGCCCAGAAAAAACAGAACCCAAATTATTTATTTATTTTCCCATTAAACTAACATTAAACCTCAACACCAACCCCTAACCCTAAACCCAAACCTAACCCCCTAGTTAAAATTAACAGTTTTATTACAAAGTTTGTGGGTTCTGTTTTTTCTGTGTCACCGTAATTTTGACAACATAGCCCAACTGTTAAGATAGAGCAGTTCCAATATGGGGGATCGGTTTACTATAAACTTATACCGGGAAATGAGCACCTCTGAAAACTCAATAAATAAATAACTTTTTAGAATTTTTTTTACAATCTGATACATTGGTGTGTAAACGATAATAATCCATTGAAGAAAAAGAAAAAAAAATTACAAAGAAAAAAATTTTCTAAGCGGTTCCGATATGGGGGATCGGTTTACCATAAACTTATACAGGGAACTGAGCACACCTGAAAACTCGAAAAATAGATAACTTTTTAGAATTTGTTTTTTACAATCTGATAGATTGGTGTGTAATCGATAATAATCCATTGAAGAAAAATAACAAAAATTAAAAACAAAGATTTTAGAGGGGGGATTCCAAAAGTTCAGGTCCGCCAAATAAACAAAACTTTTCCGTCTAACGTCCATGTCACATTTTAGAAGTCAAATCCGAAAGAAATATATCTCCGCAAATAACTTATTTTCCTTCCTTAAATAAAATAAAACTTTTAATAAATCTAAACTGAAAGAATTGAAGAATAAATTAAATAACAAACTCACATTACAATAACATTTTTAAAATCAATTTCTGTTTATCACGGCTTTTGAAAAACAAACGCTTTTGATAAACATAAACATTCAAACATACGAAGAAAAAAGATTAAAAAAGAAATATTTTTACACAATTCTACAAATTGTATTTTAATTGAATAAATGAGTAAAAAATACTTTTTAGAATTTTATAAACTTAATAGCTCTATTATTTTAAAATTTTAAAAATGTTTTCGTTTTCCTAACGGAAGCAGATACGGACAAAATCTAGTAAGTAAGAATTTAAGGTGACATAGATATAAGTATCTATATTTTGTTTATTGATAAATTTCTCGCAAAACTTTATAAATTAGATAATTATAAATATAAACCAAAATAAAAATAAATATGTAAAAATGTATATACCTAAACATGCATTTATTGAAAGACTCGTTAAAAATCGACAAGACCATCAAATATTACAACAACAACTTCATAGAGTATATAAACTAATTATCTCATTTATATTTTTTAAATAAACTATATTGATTATAAATTAGGTTCTCATTAATAAATCCTTTAGATTATTGTGGAATCTGTGACGTAAGTCGTGGCGTAGTTTCGGCTTCAGACAGAAATGCAGTCTATCTCCATTATATATAGAAGATTATTATTATTAGAATTAGAATCATATTACTATTATTATTATTAGAATTATTTCATTATTATTAGAATCATTATTATTATTATCTTTATTATTATCATTACTATTATTATCTGCCACATATCACCCAAAGCATCCGAGTAAGACGGACAAGATGCGCGGGACACTGCTGGAGAAGCAAGGACGAACTCATAAGCGACGTCCTCTCGTGGAAGCCAGCACATGGGTACGCCAGTGTGGGCCGACCAGCAAGGACGTACATTGATCAACTCTGTGCGGATACAGGATGCTGCACAGAGGACCTCTCGAGAATGATGAGCGATAGGGACGGATGGAGAGAGATTGTCATGGATATCCGTGCCAAAAGCGCGACATGATGATGGATGATTATTATAATAACTTTAATATTACGTTTATTATAATTATCTTATTATTACTCATTGCTACGATTACTATTATCAGAATTATTCTATAATAATAATAATAATAATAATAATAATAATAATAATAATAATAATAATAATAATTAAACATTAGTGAACACCCAAATGCAACAGAAGCAGAAAAGTTTTGGAGCAATATATGGAAGAGGAAAGAACACAATAAGAAATCGAAATGGATTAGTGATATTAAGAATGAATTGATGGAAATTGAGGAAGGGCCTGTAGCAAGTGTTCATATAATTACACTCAAATCAGTACTCAAGAAAGTAACAAATTGGAAAACACCAGGCCACGATGGCATACATGGATTCTGGTTAAAAAAATATACTTCTATCCACAAAAGAATGGCCCAGCAACTGAACAGATGTCTACAAGAAACAGAAGTACCCGAATGGATGACGAAAAGAATAACTACCCTAATCCAGAAAGACCCTGAAAAAGGAAACATCCCCAGCAATTATAGACCGATAACTTGTCTACCCATGATGTGGAAAATAATGACTGCCGTTATAAAAGAAGAAATATACTTTTCACTCAATTGGCGTAACCTTTTCCCAGAAGATCAGAAAGGATGCCGCAAGGGAAAAAGAGGAACACACGATTTACTGTATATAGACCAATACATTCTTAAAGAAGTAAAAAATAGACGGAAAAATATTGCAATGGCCTGGATCGACTACAGAAAAGCATATGACATGGTCCCACATACCTGGATTTTAGAATGTTTAAAAATGTACAACATTTCCAACAACATCATAAATTTCATTGAAAAAGCCATGGAAAACTGGAGAGTTCAATTAAAAGCCGGAAAACAATCCCTGGCAGAAGTAAAAATCCAAAGAGGTATCTTCCAAGGAGACTCATTATCACCACTACTGTTCATTATAGCAATGATGCCTCTCAGTCATATACTTAAAAAATGTACAGGTGTATTCAAATTCACTAGCACACAAGAGAAGATAAACCATCTCATGTACATGGATGACATAAAAAATTTTGTAAAAAATTAAAAAGAATTAGAAACCATGGTACAAACTATTAGAATATATAGCCAAGATATAGGAATGGAATTTGGAATTGAAAAATATGCTATGCTAGTAATGAAAAAGGGCGAAAGAAAATTAATGAATGGAATACAACTACCAAATCAGGAAACTATAAAATCTCTTGATGAAAATGAAAGCTACAAATACTTAGGAATTTTAGAAGCGGACAATATTAAGCAAACAGAAATGAAAGGAAAAGTTAAAAAAGAATATCTCAGGAGAACTAGAAAACTTCTAGAAACCAAACTTAACAGCAGAAATCTGATCAAAGGAATTAATACCTGGGCTGTCCCCATTATAAGATACTCAGGACCATTCTTAAAATGGACAAAAGAAGAACTCAGACAGATAGACCAAAGGACGAGAAAATTAATGACGATGCACAAAACTCTCCACCCTATAGATGATAGAGATAGATTGTATGTGTCAAGAAAGGAAGGGGAAGAGGTCTTGCCAACATAGAGGAATGCGTAGAAACCACAATCCAATAACTTGAAGATTACACAAGGAAGAGCAAAGACAAACTACTTATGGCGGCCAACAATAGTAGAAACGGCAGATGGACAAACAGAAAAACGACTAGACTAGAAAACAAAAATGGGAAGAAAAACAATTATACGGACGCTTCAAACGACAAATAGAAGAGGTTGCACATGGAAAGACTTGGACATGGTTAAGAAAGGGAAACCTTAAAAGAGAAACAGAATCATTAATAATTGCTGCACAAAATAATTCCATAAGGACAAACTACATCAAAGCGAAAATTGATAAGACCCAACAAAATAGTAAATGTAGACTTTGCGGTAATAGAGATGAGACCGTTAACCATATACTCTGTGAATGTAGCAAACTAGCACAACGAGAATACAAAACTAGACACGACTGGGTTGGGAAGGTGATCCACACAACAAAATGGTATATGCATAAACCAGAATCTGTTCTTGAGAACGAAACGCACAAAATTCTCTGGGACTTTGAGATAAAAACGGATCACCTTATCCCAGCAAGAAGGCCAGACCTAGTGTTGATAAACAAAAAAGAAAGAACTTGTCAACTGGTGGATTTTGCAGTGCCAGCAGATCACAGGGTGAAGCTAAAGGAAAATGAAAAAATAGACAAATATCTGGACCTTGCCAGAGAACTGAAAAAGTTGTGGAATATGAAAGTGAAAGTGATACCAATTGTAGTTGGTGCACTTGGAACAGTCCCAAAAGGATTTGAAAAGGGTTTGGAAAGTTTGGATATCAGAGGAAGGATTGAAACTATTCAGAACACTGCACTGCTGCAATCTGCCAGAATACTCAGAAGAGTCCTGGAGACCAGAGGAGACTTGCTGTCACTCAGACTCCAGTGAAAGACCATCAGCTAACACTGATGTGAAAACTCAAAAGGAGTAAATAATGTGTCAAGAAAGGAAGGGGGGGAGGTCTTGCCAACATAGAGGACTGCGTAGAAACCACTATCCAACAACTTGAAGATTACACAAGAAAGAGCAAAGACAAATTACTTATGGCGGCTAACAATAGTAGAAGTGACAGATGGACAAACAGAAAAACAACAAAGACTAGAAAACAAAAATGGGAAGTAAACAATTATATGGACACTTCAATCGACAAATAGAAGAGGTTGCACATGGAAAGACTTGGACATGGTTAAGAAAAGGAAACCTCAAAAGAGAAACAGAATCATTAATAATTGCTGCACAAAATAATGCCATAAGGACAAACTATATTAAAGCGAAAATTGATAAAACCCAACAAAATAGTAAATGTAGACTTTGTGGTAATAGAGATGAGACTGTAAACCATATACTCTGCGAATGTAGCAAACTAGCACAACGAGAATACAAAACTAGACACGACTGGGTTGGGAAGGTGATCCACTGGGAATTATGCAAAAAATTAAATTTTGACCACACAACAAAATGGTATATGCATAAACCAAAATCTGTTCTTGTGAACGAAACGCATAAAATTCTCTGGGACTTTGAAATAAAAACGGATCCCAGCAAGAAGACCAGACCTAGTGTTGATAAACAAAAAAGAAAGAACTTGTCAACTGGTGGATTTTGCAGTGCCAGCAGATCACAGGGTGAAGCTAAAGGAAAATGAAAAAATAGACAAATATCTGGACATTGCCAGAGAACTGAAAAAGTTATGGAATATGAAAGTGAAAGTAATACCAATTGTGGTTGGTGCACTTGGAACAGTCCCAAAAGGATTTGAAAAGGGTTTGGAAAGTTTGGATATCAGAGGAAGGATTGAAACTATTCAGAACACTGCACTGCTGCAATCTGCCAGAATACTCAGAAGAGTCCTGGAGACCTGAGAAGACTTGCTGTCACTCAGACTCCAGTGAAAGACCATCAGCTAATGCTGAAAGGAGTAAATAATAATAATAAGAATAATAATGATGGGCTAAACTTGTAAATTCTCATCCAAATCCCATTACCCAGAAAAAACAGAACCCACAAATTTTGTAATAAAACTGTTTATTTTAACAAGGGGGTTTAGGGTTAGGGGTTAGGGTTGGGGTTTAGTTTAGGGTTAGTTTAATGAGAAAATAAATAATTTGGGTTCTGTTTTTTCTCAGTCGCCCTGTAATATCATGGGATTTTGATGAGAATTTGCAAGTTTAGCCTAATAATGATAATAATAACAATGATAACGATAATATTAATGATAATAATAATAACTCCAGGGAAATACCATCAGCTAATGCTGGTGTGAAAAACTAATAATAATAATGATAGCAATAATAATGATAACAATAATAATAATAATGATAACAACATAGGCTAAATTTGCAAATTATCCTCAAAATTAAAACGGAAAATTTTGACGACGAATTGCAACACACAAACTAAATTTTAAAATTAAAATTAATCTTAAAAATACGATTCAAAATACTTGACTTTTTTTTGGTAAGTCAGATTGGTAATTGTTTTATGTCATCAATAACAAAATCTTTCTTATCTATTTATTTATTTATTTACTTTATTTATTTATCTATTTTTTTTTCCTACTTGACTTTTTTTGGTAAGTGAGGTTAGTTTATTTCATTTATTTAACGAATCTGGAAATATTTTCTAAACATAAAAGAAATAATTCTGATAATCCTAACAATATTTTTGAATAGTTTTATTCATAAATAAATGAGTCTATTAAATTTAATTGACTATTTTGGTTAGTCTTAAATGCGAGAAAGTAAATATTTGTCTAATATCTAATAATCCCACAATTACTTTGATATAAATTTATTCAAATAAAAAAGGGATATTATTATTATTATTGATATTATTATTATTATCGTTATCATTATTATTATTGAACTAAAGTTGGAAAATACTTGACTTTTTTTTTGGTAAGTAATTGTTTTATTTCATCAATAAAAAATCTTTCTTTTTTTTTTATTTATTTACTTTATTTATCTATTTTTTTCCTACTTGGCTTTTTTTTTGGAGGGGGGGTAAGTCAGGTTAGTTAATTTCATTTATTTAACGAATCTTGAAATATTGAGGACAATTTGCAAATTTAGCCTTTGTTATCATTATTTACTCCTTTTGAGTTTTCACATCAGTGTTAGCTGATGGTCTTTCACTGGAGTCTGAGTCACAGCAAGTCTCCTCAGGTCTCCAGGACTCTTCTGAGTATTCTGGCAGATTGCAGCAGTACAGTGTTCTGGATGGTATCAATCATTATAATTATTGCTATCATTATTATTATTAGTTTTTCACATCAGCTGATGGTATTTCCCTGAAGTTATTATTGTTATCATTGTTATTTAAATTATTATTATCATAAAAATACTGATTCTAATAATAATAATAATAATAATAATAATAATAATAATAATAATAATAGTAATAATAATGATTCTAATAATGAAGGTTTGGAAAGTTTGGAAATCAGAGGAAGTATTGAAACCATTCAGAACACCGAACTGCTGCAATCTGCCAGAATACTCAGAAGAGTCCTGGAGACCTGAGGAGACTTGCTGTCACTCAGACTCCAGTGAAAGACCATAAGCTAATGCTGATGTGAAAACTCAAAAGGAGTAAATAATAATAATAATAATAATAATAATAACAAAATTATTGATAATAAAATAATTCTAATAGTAATTAAATTAATCTCATGTCTTTGTAATTCACAATTGTAATTCAATTGAAATTTAGGATTAAAATTAAAGGATTAAAATTAAAGGATTAAAAAGGATTAAAATCTATCAAAATTTTCAAAATCATTTTATCCAAAAAATAATTATTCATTATTCTAATTCAAAAAATATATAAATGTTAAAAATTCTCTCTTTATTTGTACATAGATTTGTCACTAATAATTTTTTGTTGAATTAGTAAATTATGTTCCTTAAAGATATCAGAACACTCTTTTTCCTAGAATTATAAGAAAAATGCTTTATATTTTAGATTTTTTGCTGACAAACTTTTAAGATTTTTACAAGGATTTAAAATAGGTTTTGATTTTTACAATATTTTTAGGTATGTGAACTACATTTTCGACCAGAGGACATAAGAAGAGAAGCATCAGCATTTGATGAAAAAACAGGGGCAGCAATTAAAGTTAAACTTTTAAAAAAATCTCTTTGTAATGGCGCAATTCCTAGAATTCTCCCAAACTGTCCTTCATATCTATCATCATCAATCACCTCTAGAGAGTCACCAGATTCTAGAAGAATTCGACTGGACAATTCTGCACTTAAAAGTGCTTTAAATGAAAGTGTTAAGGATGCGTTGGCATATACAAAACAAAACAAATTTTATGATATTAATGATCTGGTAGGAAAATTAAATTTTCTTGATAGAGATTACTGGAATGTTATTAGGCAGCAAGAAACAGTTATCATATGCAGTATCATAAAAACCCCATATCCAAAAATAAATTTGTCTCTTTTAATCGAGTCTAATTTTGCAGTTCATGTATTTTGTAGGGATGTGAAAATGGATATGATAGGAGATTATAAAATTCCAAAGCATATGAATTATAAAAATAATCTAGAGACTCTAATAGAAAACATGAAGAAAATGGACACAGAACAACAGCAAGCTAATCCCCCTAGTATAATTTTTATACTAAAATTAATCATGTCATTTTTTATATTGATACAAGATGAATCAAGCAAATATTTTAATTCAATAACATTTATATATGAGCAGCTAAAATTAATGACACAGAATAAGTTTGATTATTCAACAGAAATGATGATATTTTCTTCATTATTATATAACTTCTCTCCTAAAGGGTATAGATTATTAAGAGATAGCAAAAATATAATTTTACCTAGTTATTCGACAATTAAAAGAGTAACATTATCAACAAATATGAATCCTTTAATTGAGCAACATGATAACAATTTTCTCATGTATATTAAAAACAAATTCAAGTTACTTGTACAGAAAGACACTACAGTATCTTTACTTGTTGATGAAATTCACCTAAAACCTTATTTTGATTATAAGGGTGGTAATATTGTTGGCTTATCTGACAATAGAAATGAAGCTGCAACAAGTGCATTTGCTTTTATGCTTAGCAGTGTATTCTCACCATATAAGGATGTTGTGCATGTTATGCCAACTAAATGTCTTAAAGCTGAAAATTTATTTAATATTGTTAAACGTATTATAATTGGTTTAGAGGAGATAGGCTTTCAAGTATTATCAATCATAACAGATAATAATGCAATAAATAAAAAGGCTATATCTTACTTTTGCAATCCACCAAAGCTTTCGATTGTATATCCACACCCATTTGTTAAGTCTCGGCCTCTTTTCTTTCTATTTGACTCAGTCCATATATTAAAATGCATTAGAAACAATTGGCTTGGTCAAAAAGATGCAACTAAATGCATGCTCTTTCCAAAATTTTGTCATAATGGAAATCATGAATTAAATAGTATCCAAAGTGCCCCATTTTGTACCTTACAGAAACTTCATGCCCTGGAATCTCAGTCAATTTTGAAATATTGTTATAAATTGACCTCAAAAGCTCTTTATCCTACTAGTCTTGAAAGGCAAAATGTTAATTTAGTTCTGCAAATTTTCAATGAATATAAATCATTCTTTTCTTCATTCAGTAAATCAAAGGAAATTAGCCATGCATATAACATTGAATGTATTGGCAGACCATGAGCTACTTTTTAATGTTGACACTTGTGATCATAATATTGAAAAAATAGGAAAGATGTTTATCTTAAGCTCTACAAATGCTCTTTTAAATAATTTTTGTTCTAGAGAAAATGATAACATCATTAATAAGTTAAGCAAAAAAAGAAAACTTCAGACATTCAGCTGAATTTTATATCTATAACCTATTTTTCAATAAGTATTATTTGATTTTTGTAATTTGTTTGTCTGTTTATATCTAATTATTGATTGTTCATTTATTCATAATTCAGTATATATTGTAAATTTACAGAATAATCATTAAAATTGAAAAAAAAGCAAATCAAAACAATGCTGATTATAATTTATCTAAACTTGGTTTCAAATTTATATTTAATATATTTATTGTAATCTGTCTGTTTATATATAATATAATATTGTAAAAATACAGAATAATCATTAAAAATTGAAAAAAAAAGCAAATCAAAACAATGCTGATTATAATTCATATTTAATATATTTATTTATATTTATTGTAATTTGTTTGTCTGTTTATATCTAATTATTGATTGTTCATTTATTCATAATTCAGTTGTTCCTGTATTAAGTAATTATCACTTGATAATTACAATATTGTAAATTTACAGAATAATCATGAAATTTTAAAAAAAAGCAAATCAAAACCATGCTGATTATAATTTACCTAAACTTTATCAAATTTATATTTAGTATATTTATTTATATTTGTTTGTTTGTTTATCTAATAATTGATTGTTCATTTATTCATAATTCAGTTTACAGTTTTTTTAAAATTAAAATTAAAAAAAACATGCAAATCAAAACAATGTTTGTTATCATTTATAAAAGTTGTTTTCAAATTTGAGATAAATAAAATTATGAACGAATTTCAGTTATTAAAGTTTAATGAAACATAACACTTGTTTATTTACTGTCTTTACGAGACAACGGTATCTATTTCGCTTGCTCTAAGTTGGGCCTACTTTTGTGACGTCACACACCCAAAGAACGGGCCTTCTATATCGGTGGCCTCGGGTAATTAATACAACATAATTAGCCCACTGTCAATTCTGGCGGATGGGATACCCCGCCACGTAAAGGATTTGTGCCCACGCCACTGTGTCACCACATCGAAGGAAGACTCCGACAGCACAACCTCCTCTGAGAGAGGGATGGAGAGTCTGATGCATGACGACAAAGATACTGAGTCAGACAATGTACCCACGAAGCTGGCCCCCTCCCCGCCTTTACCCGAAGAAGTACCCGACGAAAGCGCCCGCCACCAGACTGTCATCTTTGTGATTTAGAGATCAGAGGGGAGTGGGCGAGAGAAATAACACACGTAGTGGTTCAAAGCGTGCACGACTGTGTTTGGCATGTAAAATGAGATCAGGGGGATTGGGGAGATTGAACTCGCATCCCTCTGATCGTGAGTCGTGGCCTGACGCATGTAAATCACTAGCATGTGCGGTGGACCCGGATGTCAGATGTTTGTGTCCCTATTTAAGGCCTGTTTTTAACGCACAGTGCAGTCGCGTTTTTGAGTTTTGTGATGAAGGCAGTAACGTACGACATGAGCAAGGAAGTAACTACGAGAGAGGAAAAATTCGTTGGGCTGCTAGGATTTTGCTGAGTGAAAGAAGGAGAGAAGGAACGGATTATCCACGTTGCACGAAAGGAATTACTGATGTCGATTAAACGGACTCCAGTTGAAGAGAAAAAACAAAACGAACTGTTATAAAAATCACAATGTATACATTGTGTGACAAATTTATACCTTGCTCCTCTCTCTGCTGCAGTATCTTACCCCTCTCTGTTTGCTGCTGGGATCGTAACTCAAATATCTTGTCTTCTGATCCTGGTAGAACCTGATGTCCTCGTCCTTTTTCTCCCTTGATAGCAGTCGGTTGTTCTCTATTTTCTGGATGGTATCTGAAGCTCCTATGTCGAACAGGCTATCTAATTCCAATACAAAGGCACTCTTTTTCCATCCAGGGTCACCTGTTCTACCTTTATTCATTGTTTAACCTCTGTGCTTTTTGTGAAGTATCATGAAATGCTGCGCTGCATTGTACTTGCTCATGATCTTGATCCTAGACATCTGCCAGAATGGGATGATAGCCTCCACTGTTTCATTGGTGAGGTCTTGAAGTACAGGATTGCCTACATTTTCTGGCAAACTCTGGAGATGGGGAAAGTACTCGAAGGCCTGTCTGTTGGTGGGTAACTAGAAGTCAGTGATGCTGGAGGATGGGTATCCGACCAGGAAGGTTTCTGAAGCAGATCTAGTAGCAGGTCGGCGTGATGCCTTTCTGTGGACTGCCGGTGGAGGTTCTGAGATGTCAACCTTGCGTTCTCGGAGCTCCTTGCTAAATGCCATAGTGAAGTTATCTTGTGAGTTATCTCTGGATTCATGAGCAGGTTTCAACAGATTTGCAAGAAACATAACAGATCATGATATGTCATGCTAAAACCATTGTGAATTTGGGACTAGAGTGAAGTAAATTATTCAGAATGACTAGGCTGCATGTTACACTTTTTCCTGTTGAATGTACTCTAATATAGTACTCTATCAACACAAAAAATTCCAGATTTTTACAGGTTTTAAAAAATTTGTCTGTAAAAATCACATGTATTATTTCCATAAATGTTTCTATGCATTTTTATTTTTCAGTCAACATCTAATTACTTGCTAAAGCAAGTAATTAGATGTTGACTGAAACCTGCTTATGCCTATTTATTGGTGGAAAAATAGGTGAAACCAAACCTCAAAAGCTCCGAAACTGGAGTTTCAGAAAACACGTATATAATAGAACTTAATGCTTCATTAATGGACGGAATACAACTGCCAAATCAGGACACTATAAAATCACTTGATGAAAACGAAAATTAAATAATATCAAGCAAGCAGAAATGAAAGGGAAATTTAAAAAAGAATACCTAAGGAGACCAAGAAAACTCCTAGAAACCAACCTTAACAGCAGAAATCTTATCAAAAGAATAAATACCTGTCCCCATTATAAGATACTCTGGGCCATTCTTAAAATGGACAAAAGAAGAACTCAGATAGATTGACCAAAGGACGAGAAAATTAATGACCATGCACAAGGTTCTTTACCCTAGAGACGATATTGATAGACTATATGTAGCAAGAAAGGAAGGCGGAAGAGGTCTTGCCAACATAGAAGATGCCACAATCCAACAAATCGAAGACTACACAAAAAAGAGCAGACAGATTACTTATGGCAGCCAACAATAGCAGAAGTAATATATGGACAAACAGGAAAACAACAAAATCTAGAAAACAAAAATGGGAAGAAAAACAATTATATGGACACTTCAAACGACAAATCGGAGAGGTTTCACATGGACATGGTTAAGAAAAGGAAACATCAAAAGAGAAATTGAATCACTAATAATTGCTACGCAAAATAATGCCATAAGGACAAATTATATCAAAGCAAAAATTGATAAAACCCAACAAAACAGTAAATGTAGACTATGCGGTGACAGAGATAAGATAAGATAAGACTGTAAACCATGTACTAAGGGAATGTAGCAAACTCGCACAACGGGAATACAAAACTAGGCACAACTGGGTTGTGAAGGTGATCCATTGGGAATTATGCAAGAAATTAAATTTTGACCATACAACAAAATGGTATATGCATAAACCAGAATCTGTTCTTGAGAATGAAATGCATAAAATTCCCTGGGCCTTCGAGATAAAGACGGATCACCCTATACCAGCAAGGAGACCAGACCTAGTGTTGATTAACAAAAAAGAAAGAACTTGTCAACTGGTGGATTTTGCAGTTCCAGCAGATCACAGGGCGAAGATGAATGAAAACGAAACGATGGACAAATAGAGGGACCTTGCTAGAGAACTGAAAAAGTTATGAAATATGAAAGTCAAAGTGATACCATTTGTTCCGGTCCTAAAAAAAACTTGGAAAAAAGACTGGAAGTTTGGGAATCAGAGGAAGAATTGAGACCATCCAGAATACTGCACTGTTGCAATCTGCCAGAATATTCAGAAGAGTCCTGGAGACCTTCGGAGACTTGTTGTCACTCGGACTCCTGGGAAATACCATCAGCTAATGCTGGTGTGAAAAACTAATAATAATATAATAATAATAATAATAATAATAATAATAATGGATGAAAAAAAGAAATAACTACCGTAATCCAGAAAGACCCACAAAAAGGAACCATCCATAGCAATTATTGGGCCAATTACTTGTGGTGTGGAAAATTCTGACTACACTAATTAAAAAAGAAATATATTTCTTACTTAATTGGTACAAACTATATCTAGAAAGAATGCAGCAGTGGAAAAATGAGAAACAAATGACTTACTTTATATTGATCCTTAAAGAGGCGCAAAAAATCTTGCTATGGCATGGACTAACTACAAAAAGGCACATGACATGATCCCGCAAACTTGGATTATAGAATTTTCAGATATTTATAAAATGTCCAACAAGATTGTAGATTTCATCGAAAAAGCTATGGAAAACTGGAAAGTACAATTAACAGCAGGAAGACGTAAAAATCCAAAGAGGCATTTTCCAAGGAGACTCAATATCGCTACTACTATTTGTTATTGCAATATATATATATATATATATATATATATATATATATATATATATATATAGTGTTCAGTTGCCGCTTCAATTTTGCCGCTTCAATTTTGACTCTTCATTTCTTTACAGTTTAACTACGTTATGACTTAGTCAAGTATAATGTAGGGTCTTGAAGAGATCATATGAATCAAAATTGTGGTAGACCCACAATTCATTTCTACTATACTTTTCTTTCTCTCTTTTTCTCTCTCTGTCTCTGTCTCTGTCTCTCCCTCTCTGTCTCTGTCTCTGTCCCTGTCTCTGTCTGTCTGTCTGTCTCTCTCTCTCTCTCTCTATATATATATATATATATATATATATTATAAAAATTGAAAAAACACAAGTTTTATAAAAAATAATGTTTATTACGCCTACGTTGCAGTGTTTCGGTATATTTAGATAGACCTTCATCAGGGCATTTGTTGGTTTAAGGAAAAATATAAATTATTACTGAAAACAAAAAGTATGCCAGCCTCTGTTTTTGGTATGTTGAAACACCAAAAACAGAGGCTCGCAGACTTTTTGTTTTCAGTAATAATTTATTTTTTCCTTAAACCAACGAAAGTCCTGATGAAGGTCTATCAAAACAGATCGAAACACTACATCGTAGGCGTAATAAACATTATTCGTTTATGAAACTTGTGTTTTTCAATTTTTACAATGTTACATACTGTCAGATTCAATTCTATTTTTCTTCACACACACACACACACACACACACACACACACACATATATATACATATATATATATATAAATATTCAGACACACACACACACACATATATATATATATGTATTTATATGTACATTTACACAACTTAAAAAAAATCTTCCTCACATATATATAAGAACATTTCAAACGAATTTAACTAAAAGAAGTTTTTCACTAAACAGATTGACTTGCCACTCCTAATATATTTCTCTGCCCAGATTATAGTGACTTGTCAAACACTTAGAAAACGTTTTTAAACTTTCTAAAAACAATTACCTCCACAAAAATTATCTCCGGACGGAACTAGGTGAGAATAATAAACAACATAAAAGAAATATTCCTGTTTTTCTTATCACCTTTTGTTCATCTTATATATATATATATATATATATATATATATATATATATATATATATATATTATCAGACACTGATGATATGCATGATTTATTTATAAATTTAGCATAGTTTTCATTTGAGTAAACGAACAGTAAATGTGATGGATATTTATGATCTCAATATTAATTGTATACCTACTGGTCAAATTTTTACCTATCATAGCAGGTAACACCTTGTCCAGCATAATTGGTCATCCAGAATTGGACAAACCTTTGTAAATAACAGTTGATCATCAGATATGAATTAGAGTATAATCTTACAAATCTAGATTGGGGCATGCTGGTTCATACACCTTGTGATCTATATAGAGGTCAGGACCTTCTTATTGTGACAGTGCTAGGCCCGTGCATTTGATTGATGGTAGTCTTCAAACCTTATCGTGACTTTTACCATTCATATTATTGGTGACATGCCATCTGTTGGACTGTCTTATTACAATACAACTATATCTATTGAAACATGAAAAAGTGTTGCAAAAACTAAATTATTTCAAATTTTAGTCACTGTTTTTAAATTATGGCATTTATTTCAAAAACTTTTGAAATGTCACAAATGACATGGAGATGAAGGTAGGTAGAGGTAAAAGTGGATTACTTTTATTGAAAACTATGAATAAAGTGGTTAATAGTGTAATGTGGACTTTTTTACAGCTTTCCTTCAGCAAATTGGTAATAATTTTAATACACTTTTCAATTCAATAATGCTTAAGAACATTTATTTTCCATTAAAAGCTATTAGTATTTATAATTTAAGTTGATAGTGAAAGTTTGTCTTAAAAAGTATTAAAATAATGCGTTAATAATGTTTTAATCTAGATTTTAAAGAGTGCAAATCATTGAAAAAATTGAATGACTTTTATGAATGTAAAATTTTAGTTGAAGACTATGTCAAATGGTTTCTTTGAAAATATTAAATTTAGAAGAAATGTAAACCTTTTGCTATATTAATCTGTCATTCAAATATGATTATACCATTATTTTATTTTATAATTTGTAGAAATTTTAATATTTTAGCTCATAGATGTCTGTCATGAGAAGTTGTGTTTACAAATTATTCTTACTAACAGTATTTATCTTGAACTCAAAGTCCAAGACCATTTTTATTCATACTACTACTTTTCTCCAAGATAAAATCTCTAATATATATATTTGATCTTCATGTAGAAAAAAAAAGCTTCATTTAGTTTTACCAACTAAAATAGTCCCTTGAGCATAGGCTACTGCCTGTAGTTCACATTTCCAGAACTATGTGGTAAATTACTATGCAACCCCTGTCGGCGCCACCAAGAATTGGCACGTAATTTGACTTTGTTCCTTGTATCAGTCTGTTCAGTGAAGTAAACCAACGTGCAAGCACGTGTGTCCAGTACCTCCGTTAAAATACGTCTGGTGTTCTCATTTTTGCTAACACTATGAGTCGACTAAACCACGCCATATCAAGTAGCTATGTACCTACTTATTAAACTGCTTATGGGCCCGGAAATGCAGAATTCAACATAATTCATAGGTTAATTTTTAACGGAGATGAAAAAAGTACAAATTATGGGAAGTAAAATTCATCGGATTTATGAGAACGCAAAAAATTTATAATACCATCACCACAGCATTGATGAAGAAGTAAACCCCAATAAGAATGCAGGGGCATTTGTGGAACTAGTCCAACATCTCGATGATATAAGTTTGTCATTAATAATTAGAGACGCTTACAATGACGGAAGGAAGTCCTTGAGAATCTTAAGGGACTATTTTCTCCCACGTGGAAAACAAAAAGTGATAGCTTTGTATATTGAGCTGACTTCGCCCCGAAAAGGCTTTGATGACGATATAACAGACTATATTATCCGGGCAGAAAAATGCTGCTACCTTTCTAAAAAATGTTGGTGAGATAATAAGCGACGGATTGCTGATAGCTATGATTTTAAAGGGCTTAACAAGCGAGTATAAGACATTCACAACCAAAGGACTGATCTATGACGTTTCAAAGTTTTAAAACAGCCGTGAGAAATTTCGAAGAAACAAGAATAATAGAAGATACACGTGTCAGCATGGTAATGTGCGTGAATGAAAGAAGAGCGTCCCCGCCAAGACAACATAACATAAATAAATTTAATAGGACATGTTATTCTTGTGAGAAATATGGGCACAAAAGATTTTAATGTCGAAACAAAAACAGATTTAACACACGAGAGAAATGGTGTGGATTTTTCAAAAATGGAACTCTAACAGAAATAAAGTAAACAAGCAGTAACGTTACAAATATGACTGTAGTTATGAAGGAAAGGTACAAGGCAATTATAAGAGTTTATAATTGGGTTAACAGTTTATTGTGAGTAAAGGTATTAATGTGTTAAAGTATACATTTCTGTAAATGTCTTTGAGAGTTGCCAGAGGATTTCTCCTGGCGGGGATATATTTTTAGGTAATACAAGGGGTTTCAAGTACACTTATCTTAGTTGTATTGGTCTTAGTAAAGTCTCGAAGTTGTCCAGCGAGGTCACTGTGGTTCTGTTGTCTGCTTGTCGTAGTGAACGTGTTTCTCACGGGTGCCGGCTCTGGTCTTACCCTCGTGTCTGCCGTATCTGTTCTGCTGAGTCAGTGTTCTATCCTCTGCCCCCTATTGTCCGGACTTCCGGGTGCGGGCAGATAACCCAATTTCCGATAACTCACGCTACGAAATATTGCAGACAGAGAAATTCAGCCAAATTAACGACTGAGAATACGAGGAAAAATAATCCATTCTTCAACGTGAACACCTGAAAATGTTGAAATGAATTCCTGGAATACACTGATAGACTATGCAGCTAATATTACGGATAAAACCAAATAAAGTAACAGAGAGAAAAATAAACAGGTAAACCTTGTACCCACAATTGAAAATGTCGAAAAACCGACTGTTACGTTAAAGTCACGAAAACTTTTATTCAACACAAAACTGTCGGAAAACCCATTGCAAGATAAAAAATGTGAAACCATGACCACTCCGCAAAAGATAATCAGTTGAGGCAAATATGGACGAATATTGCTGACACTTACCCTACCATGCAGGATGTCACGACGAATAACCACAAGGTGCCAGAAAAGCAACAGACTGATAACACAGTCAACACTGAAACTGGTACATTTCATCTTCAATTCTGAGAAATGTCGACTAATAGTCGTTTATCTTTAAAAAAAAGGAAAAGAAAAGATAACTTTACAATTAATATAATTAATTGAAGAATTTCCTTTGGGTAATTATATTAAAACATTTTACAAATGAGAGATGTCTTTATTTGAAATGAAGAATTGAACCAGATATTTCTAAAATGCATTTATTAGGGAGCATTTGCTATGAGTATTTACAGAACCCTAAGAGATTAGACGAAAGAAGGGAAAAGGGGATATTAGTTGGATATGATAAATATAGTTCTGCTTATTTAGTATATTTTCCAGAGAAAGAAGTAGAAGAATTGTCAGGACAGTAGAATTTATTGATAAATTTAGTGAAGAATATTCAAACCCGTCTACTATATATGTGAATATATGTATGCACCAAAAACATTATCTTTAAAGGTTACTGGAAAGATTTGGAATGAAAGACTGTAACAATATTAATAAGATATGTAGCAAACCAAGTAAATTAACTAATGAAAGATTGTATCGGGAAATTGTTGAAAGGTCACAATTAATGAGTGAACCATATGAAAAACACATGATGTTAATGAAACATATAGATATAAGATTCCATTTCATATGAAATGAAATTCAGTCTATTTAACATAACTGGTGAAGAAATAGCAGATAATATTCACAAAACCAGTGAACAGATAAAATAATGAAATAAAATAAAATGAAAGATTTACGTATCTATTAATTAGACTTTGAACTGAATTATTTTTACATTTGTAAAAAAAAAAAAAAAAAAAGGAGTTTGAACTAAATTTTTTGTCATTGGTAGTAAAAAAAAAGATCATGTGACAATAAGCCCAATACCCAAAAATGGAGGAAGGAAGAAAAATAAAATGAAGGGATCATGTGACAACACGCACAGTACCCAGAAATAAAAAAGAGGATCATATGACAACAAGTCAAATACCCAAAATAAAAAAAATAAAAAAATAACTTTTGAAAGCTCTGTGTTATAATAATGTGTTATAATAATGTGATAAACTTTGTATTGCAAAAAATATGAACTTTAAATGTTTCAAACCTTTTTATTTGCATTCTTATTTAGTTTCCTTAGCCTTTCTAATTTAATATAATATTTTATTTCATTTAAACTTAAACACTTATGCCTGGAGGCTGCATATTCTAGCCAGTTTAACTAATTTTTTTCTGAAGTGCCATGGAGAGGTGCAGCTTTTAAATAAATTTGTTTTTCGAATACACTTTTACACTTTTCACATTTAAAATTTATTTAAATGTGAAAAGTGTAAAAGATTTTTGTACACACTTGTAAAAAAAAGTCAAGTTGCTGACAATAGAAGGGACCAAACCATGTTGTTTTAAATAATATTTCATTTTTTTATTTGAAGGTAATTTTAGTTGGAGAAGGGATGTTGAGTTTTACCAACATAAATAGTCCCTTGAGCATAGGCTACTGCCTTGTAAGTCACATTTCCAGAACTATGTGATAAATTACTATGCAACCCCTGTTGGTGCCACCAATAATTGGCATGTAATTTGTTTTTGCCTTTGTCTTTATTCTTTTCTGTTCAGTGAAGTAAACCAATGTGAAAACATGAGTGTCTAGTACCTCCTTAAATTACGAATTGTGTTCTCATTTTTATTAACACTATGAGTAATAATATCCTAAAACCACACCATATCAAGTAGCTATGTATCTACTTATGGAACACAGTTTTTAAAAGCTGCACCTCTCCATGGCATTTAAAGAGCATGATCAGAAACCCAACAGATCTGAACAAATTTTGTTACTACTCACATGTAAACATATGGGACCTAATATTAAGCTTGACTCTGTTGAATATATTACTTCAAAGTAATAGTCATGAAAGTATTCTTGAGAAGAAATGGACTAAATGCTGTATTGTACAAACATAGATATTTCATGGTTTTATTGCAATAGAGTTGGTATTATTGACTGAAAATTTGTGTGGTTCAAAAAGAAGTATAGTAGTTGACTTAGTGTGTAGGGATAGTGACGCTTCTTGGAACTAGGTTACTGCTAAACCATTCATGCCGTGTGGTAGAGAAAGAATCCAAATGAGTCTAACCTCTAAGGCATTTAGCAGGAAAGGGAGAGAAGGAGAAACCATCAGAACCATTTATTTGTTTCATGTGGATGTAAGCACATGGATTAGATGTAAAAATTCTAACTTATGAAATGTGATTTCTTGCAAAGAATAATTCAAGAATTGCTGAGCTCTTATCTGAGTTTTTATTTGACATGTAAATAACATAGGTTCTATGCTGGATTTGAATTTGGTATGGCTATGGCTATATCACTTGCTTAATTCCCTTTGTTATTTATGTCACATTCTCCATGGTTTTATTTTTATTTAAACCTCAATTATTAATAAAATTGTTTTACATTATTAATACTGTTGACCATATCTACATATTATTGACATGCACTTGTATTTATATATACAAAAAAATAGCAGTTTCCAGTGTGAACGGGAAAGCTAATTTGTGTATTGATATTAAAAATTTTATTTTAATAAATATATGCTTAGTATTATTGATTTCTAATTGTTTGGTTTTATCTTTATGAATATGAGGAAAAATCTTGAAGAAAATCTTAAAAGAAATCCACTAACAAAAAGAAATAACTCTGATTTTATTTTTTACTTCCTATTTCAACTAAATAGTTAAATTAGGAAAATTTATCAATGAAAGATGGGAGTGATGGAATTGTAAGTTTCAATTGTTCTATTTTTTGATTATAACCCCCTCTGTTTCAAATCATTCTATTTGCATTCTTATTTACTTTCATTAGCCTTTCTAATTTAATATAATATTTTTTTCATTTAAACCTAAATATCTATGCCTGTTATGCTAGTTTAACTAAATTTTTTTCTGAAGTGCCATGCTGATCTTTGAATGTATTTATGGATATTTTGGAATATTTTTGACAACTACAAATCAGCCTTTGTCAAAAAAAATATGATATATATTTTCTTATTTGATTTTTGCTAAAAAATCTTTTTCATAAATTCATATTCATGTTGCTAACAATCTATTTATCAAGTAGAAATATATTTTCATGTCTGTGCACTAATAGAGGGAATTTACTTTGAGTTTACGATTAGACTAGGTTTTCACAAGTAAATCCATAAATTCATATAATTTTCATGGCAATACTTAAAATAAATAATGAATTAACGATTAAAAAATATTCAAATGAGAAATCTTAGCTACATAAAAAAACAATAATATTATCCTACAAACAGTCCTTTAATAGATTATTCTGTTTCTTTTACCAGAGACTAGAACTGTTATGATACAGCTTTCAACAAGATTTTAAAGTTTTTTCTTTGAATTTAACAATTTTTACCATGTATTCTTTATATGGAAGTGAGATAAAATTCATTTGACTATTTAACAGTATACCCATCATTATCACACTTGCAGTAAATTATCTAGTTTTGGTACAAAATATTTGATTATTTGCACTTGAATAAAAAGCATGACTCTAGTATGTGAATATTAAAGGAACCTATTTGCTATAGGAAAACATCAGCAGGAGCTGTCAGTAGTAGGTGCATATGATCAAACCTTTAATTTACTGAATGCTGAGAAATATGAACAACAAATCATCTTTTGAGAAAAATCTCAAACATAAGAAATGGGATCATTTTTTTAACAATGTTGAATATCTTTACCTTTAACTTACGGAAAACTACAACTAACTAAACAGTCAAACATTTTAAGGAAAAATAAAATTACACACACACACATGCACACACACATGATAAAAACATGCATGATAAAAACATAATATCTCTCAATGTTGCAAAATATGAGTATCACACTATTGTATGCATGCATTTCAGTAGAAATTTCATCTTTGAAGCTGGTAACTGGAAGAATATTAATAAACCCCACTCTCATGTTAAAAACAGTTAAGGTTAAGAAACCCCCAAAAAAAAAGTTAAGAAAGGTTTTGTTTACACTTCCTAAGCCTAAAATCATTTAAAACTTTTTTTATGGTTCATTTTATCAATGTCATGTATCACTGAGTGAAATGACGTGAGTCAAAGAATGCAGTTTATCTACCAATAAATATTTAGCTTGCCCCAATCTTAGTCCAATAGCAATGGCTGATGGCCATAAAATCATTTTCTTGTTGTTTTTTTATGTCAGTGAAACATGACATATATGGTTTCAACATGGTTTAAACATGAAATAACATGGTTTCAAAGTTGTGTAACCTCACCAGATACAAACATGACTTGAAAACAGGAATGAGTTATTTCATGCTTTATTTACTTTATCTTATTTGCTGACCCTTATTCATGAGTACCTTGAGAATAGAATTGAGGCAATTATCTTAGCCATCAGAAAGGGAAGTAGTTGGAAACAATTCCAAAAAAGGTAAAGCTATATAAACAAGATGAGTTTAAAGTCATCCCAAAACTTGAATTTCGTAGGAAACTTGGATGGAAACTACAAAATCTAGAAAAAACAATATTCTCTTGATATTTTTACCTGTATGATGGGATATTTCAAAGCTTACTATCTATTTACCTTAGAAATCATTCTATTCAAATAAAGTCCTATTATTATTGTAGTCTAAGTCTTTCTGATAAATTATAATCAACTGACTAGTTTTTGTACATTGCTTGGGTGTGGTATGCATAGGATCGCAGTGATAGGAGAACCACTGTGAGTAGTTTAAAATAGACAAAGACTAAAACTGCAAATTTGAAAAATTAATGGACAAAATAATAAGAGGTAGAAATTGTATGTGGGATACAATATAAAGATATTTGAGAACTATTGTTTCAGAATGCAGAATTAATGTTGAAAAAAGCTATTAACAAATGTCAAGCTAGTGGTAAACAGATAGAAAGCATCACTATACTATACAGTAAAGAAGTAAATAGCAAGCAACTGGAAAACAACAAAAAACAGGATATTTAAGAACACTGTTCAAATATCCAAATAAGAACCTTAGAAATGACAGTGAAAATCCATATAGTCAATGTAGTAGGAACCATTTATCCCAAAATTATACCATCTATGAAACAGTGTGCAAAATGCTACAATTAAAATCATTTTGCTAATTCATGCCATTCTAAACCACAAGGAGTATTGAAAATAAGCATATAGGAAAAGCATAATCAGACATACAGATTTTTATTTCCAGTTGGTATCATACTGGAACCAAACGAAATAATATCTTGTTGAACACAAGCTGTCATGGTAAATTACTTTAAGCTTGCAACAACAGCACAGGCCAATATTATTCAAGATAATGTATTATGTTCATTTTACTCAGATCCATTGCAGACAGTTAATGTCCAAACAAAAGTAAAATAAAATGCAACAACAAAGTTACAAACATTATATTTCAAATTGTCTGTTTGAAACCTTCACCAATACTGGGAAATGATGCACATGAAAAGTGAAGCCTACTGAAAAGACGAGAGATGAACTCTATACACCTATCAATAGATTATCCTAATCCTGGAAAATTAGCTGTCCAGTACTCTTTCAAGTTAAAACCAGATGCCATTTAAATTGTACACTCTCCATGAAGAATTCAATATATTATCTGTGGGAAAATAAAGTCTGAATTTGATCAAATTGTCATAATCATGAAGCAGCATGAATTTACTTCATGTGTCAACTCAAAACTCACTGTACAGTATATGAATTTGTAATATAAGTGTGGGTCAACTCAAAACTCACTGTACAGTATATGAATTTGTAATATAAGTGTGGGTCAACTCAAAACTCACTGTATAGTATATGAATCTGTAATATAAGTGTGGGTCAACTCAAAACTCACTGTACAGTATATGAATTTGTAATATAAGTGTGGGTCAACTCAAAACTCACTGTATAGTATATGAATCTGTAATATAAGTGTGGGTCAACTCAAAACTCACTGTACAGTATATGAATTTGTAATATAAGTGTGGGTCAACTCAAAACTCACTGTACAGTATATGAATTTGTAATATAAGTGTGGGTCAACTCAAAACTCACTGTACAGTATATGAATTTGTAATATAAGTGTGGGTCAACTCAAAACTCACTGTACAGTATATGAATTTGTAATATCCTAATTGATCTCAACAAAGGTATTATTTCTTTCACTATCATCTCATTTATTTTAAATCATTTCATTCTGCAATCACCAAAACAAGTCAGTCATTTTATGAAATCCTAACTAAACTCTCATTTACATATATTGTAGATGAATGGGTGTGGAGAAAGTGAAAAATATGTACATTTCAAGGATGATTAGTGGAGATTCTCAACACCCTAATATGACAGAAAAGCAAATGATGTGGGAAGATGTAAAAGATAAAAATACAAATTATTTCCCAAATTTTCAGAGAACTTGGCTACTTGTCATCTAAAGAGGAAGGAAAGGGATAATTAAAACCAAGACTGAGTTACAAAAACAAAAAGGATATAAAAACAACTATTCTAACTTATCTAAGTTGGGTTGGTTAGTTTTTTGCAGCTCAATATCCTTCAAGATCATCTCTATTTACTTTATATTAAGGTGGGAGTAAAATATGGAAATAAATCTGACAATATGTAGAGAACAGAAAAACAAGGTATTCCAAAAAAAGATGAATTTATTCTAGATGGTGAAGTCGGCATTTAAACGTTTTGGTTTATATTAAACCTTCTGCAGGACAATACGATAGGAAGGAAAACATTTATATAAAGGTACAACATTAACCTACATTTCACCAAATTCAGATGAAAGCAACTTTGTATCAAGTCTAATATTTACTTAAAGCTGATGCTTACAAACAGAGATCAGGAATTGGCATGAAAAAGACTCACCTTTGTGTAATTCCTTCTGTCATGTCATCCATATTATAACTCTTAAAATACTGAGTAAGCACAGAACCACATTGTATCTCTTCCTATTCAGAGGTGGTAAAACATTGCTACATACAGAACTGGCTTTCAAGATAAAGAACTTTTCACAGCATGTGCATCATGTAGCCTTCAATTAATAGCAGGTATATGATGATGCAATTAAAGGTGTACTTGATAGATTCCTTCCCATCCCAACATGGCACACATTCTATTAAAACCACCAATCCTAACATGAAATGCTTTTTACTTGTCTCAACACAAGAGGAGGCTCTCTTAGATTATTTTCATTTATGATATTCATACTCATGTTAGGGCAATCATCATCCTCTCAAGGTTAGTAAGATCTTCTTTCCAGAATTGGCCATTCTCATCATACAGTGCCCACATATGACTAAGGAAACTTATATGTAACATGTGTCTCAATATCAAGTTCTCCCAGAATGATGAAAGCAATCAATCTCACAAGGCCTTTGGGGTCCTGGGACCTAAAAGGAATTGAAAGGACTCTTTCACAACAGGTAGCAGAAGTACTGAGAGTCAATTGAAGGATGAAAATATAGATGTGTGAGATAAAAGATAAATGTGTGAGATTTCTCCAAGACAACAGTTAAACTGCAGCCATGAGTTTTTCAAATATATATATCTAATTCCTCTTAAGTTGAAGGCCAGTGTCAAACTGTCTGTTTAAGATTACTTGAACCCAGACAAGCCTATGACCCAAATAAACTATGCTATGTAAACGTCAACCACCTAAAAGGTCTATTTTGGTTCAACTAACTAAGCTTTGTTTGATATAGAGGTGTCAGATTCATGTTGTTCTTAATGGTCTATGTCCATTTTACCTTTTTTGGATCAAGGATGGCATTCCAATCTCCAATTAAAACCACCTGTCTAACATGAAAGAGGGGGTGATCTGCAGAAAAAAGTTAGTAAAAAAGTATTAGATACATAATACCCAATAAAAACAGCTTGTTCTTTTATGGTAACATCCAGAGCATGCAACTTAACCTGTGAATTCTCCCAAAATAAATGCAGACATGACATTCAAAGCAATGTTTTGACAGCTGCTCACAATTCCTAAACCAATAGTTGAATTGAGAACAGGGTGAAACCAGCCAAGAGAATATGTTCAATTACTAGAAATAAACTGGGTCACTTCCAACCAAAATATTTCAATATAGAGGCTTTGGAAATTGTGCATGAGTCTTGCCCTTTTGGACTGATCTAATGTCTTTCAAACTAGAACATCTGAAATTCATTAAGATACTAATGTTAGACATAGCCAGGGAGAGAATATAAATGACTTGTCTCATTGAGCCTTGTCTGATCTCCCTGATCTCTTTAGTGATGCTGTCATCAAGAGCAAGCCTCCTGATATCCTGTGGAAATGTTAGTCTTACAGCATATACTGAAAGGGTTGAATATAAAGAGTACTCCCAAGTAGAGTGTTTACTGCTTCTTTTCAATTAGTTCATGGATGACAGTGGACTGAGTTTGGCCTCTTCCAACATCACCATAAGTTTTCCTGAACTTGGAACAGATCTCATAATAACCTTTTTAAAGTTTCTGTAAGATATTCTTAGGAGATAAGAAAACAGGCTTTTCTTTTTTTCTTTTCTTAAGGTGGTGTGTGTACATGTAGAAGACTTGAGGATAGTTGAGGCAAATGGGGAAGCCTTCATTTCCACTGTCTGTTGCTGCATTCCTTTTTCCATTTTGAAGATTATAAAGCTTTCTGGATGAACTTGCTTTTTAGTGCATCATCCTTACAATTGAGTGGAGAGCTCCAAATTTTTAGAATTACCTAACTTGTTGTATTTTCCCACAACCTCTTCTTTTGCATGTTTCTTTTATAAACAAGCTTGTGATAGGCTGATCAAACTCTTCATTTGCCATTTAAAAAAAACAACAAAAAACAACAAACCAACCAACCAACAAACAAACAAACAAAAAATCACCACACCTCATTTATTCAAAAACTTCTAAACTACTATAATCAAAATATATCCATCACTCTGAAATATGAAATTCTAAATTAATCCCATATGTACATATATAGTAGTGGGTTATGGATTTTAAAAAAGTTTAACAGTCTGTGAAATGAGAATAACGTATATTTACTAGAAAAGGAATGTTGAAATGGTGTTAGATTGAGAATGGATATGAAATCATTTATGGAAAAGCAAGTTAACCAGTAGGAAAAGATATGAACAAATATTATATAAGTAGATAAATAGAGGAAGTTTTAAAACTGAAAACTGGAGAAGTAAAACAATTAAATAAGGCTAATTCTCTAAAACCTATTTTGATATATTTTACTTACCTGATACAAAGAAAATGCATTCTTTCATAAAAGCAGCCATTTGTTATGCAAAAAGTGTGCATTCCCAAATCTCATCCAAAGCAAAAGAGATGTTTAATTTGCTCACAACTGTTGAGATTATCATTTCATTCCTGTTTTTACTCTATTTATATTACCAGCTATTTCAGCAAGATATCAGACGACTAGTTTCACATCAGGTAGATCCTAGGATTTCAGCATCAATGGTTGATTGAGTATAGAGAACAGAAATAACATGCAGCCACTGTTAAGTGAAGTGGGCTAAGCAAGTTCTTTCTCTCAAACTGATTGGTGAAGTGTTTGTGATGTACCAGACATTAAGTAAAAAGGAAATAATTCAGCCCAGATCAAGGATGTTCACTGCATTTGCAAAGGACTTCTTCATTGTGTATGGTTAATCTGTGACACGGAACTTGTGCTAGGTGAAACAGTTGATGCTTATCTGTCAGAATTAAAGAAACTGGTGAAGCTCTCCAGAGGAATTTCATACAATAAAAAGGATAGTGGCTAAAAATCTAAAAAAAAGGTCATGTCACTGGGCTCAGAAGCCCACAAACAACCATGATTGATGGCTTACCACTCCATATAAAAAAAATCTATGCTCCTGTGTGAGATTAAGTACATTAGTGAGCAGTAGTGAAGGCATATTGAGAACAAGATAGCCATTGAGCTACATTCTAATATTCTTTTTTGCTCCACTAATTTTGACAATTCAGAGATCAACATAAGCACTTCAGATGACTCTTTCAGAGAAGAAATTGTGATCATCCCATTGTAGAGGAGTATCAGAATGAAAAGATTAACCCTTTGGGTGATCATAAGACTGTGGGAGTATTATGAATTTCACTTACCTGATGTAAAGAGAATGCTTTTGGAGTTTTCATGTAAGCAGCCATTTATAATGTAAAAACAGTGGACACACAAAGTGTGAGTCCTTATGTTATCATCACATATGAATATGTATGAGTCATTGTTTATAAAATGATTCATCAAAACAACAGAGGTATTTATTTCACTGACTACTATTGGGATTATTGCTTTCTTCCTGTTTCTCCTCCTTTTGTATTACCAATAATATTGCCATACCAGACTGTTTTGTACTCATAGAAAAGAGCAGTTTTACATTATTTTGCAAACTAATGTCCCCCTTAAAGACAAAAGGCTATTACGTAGTCTAGCTAAATCAAACTGTATGACAACTATGTAGACTAGCTAAGTTAAACTGTATTCATTTAAGCCAAAAAACTTATTCTAACTTATATGGGCTGGATTTGCTGGTAACCCAATTTCCTTCCTTAACCAGAAAGCTCCAGATATAATTCAAGATCAACCACTTTTACTTGACACAAGAGCACAATATTCATCCATATTTCACTGAATTGTAATAAAAAGAGTGTTTTTACTCAGCCAAAATCTTTTCTTTAAGTTGATGCTTAATGAAAGAGGTCAGTGAGACAATCTCACTTTTGTGGAATTCCTTCGGTTTGTGGGGAATAAAATAAAACTAAAATTAAATTAGAATAAAAAAATTAAAAAACAACAAACTCCCATGGGCCTTCAATGGAAGAATTATCCCTGCATGTGCAACTAAAAGGACCACCTTCCAGCCCCCAAAAGCCTCTTGGCCATTTCAAATTTGGGTCTTAACTGGATCTGGGCACTCCTACTAGCCAGGCGGATATCCCCTTGCCATAGGTGACTATGGCTAGTTAATAAAGCCTAAATCAAAAAGCTACCTTTTGCTTTTGTCTCTTTCCTTTTAGTTCCTTAAATTCTTTCTTTTCAGTGTGACCAGCAACCCCTAAGAACATGCAACCAGAATATCCAGCTACATTTAAACTCTAAAACATCCAAACCTCTTTATAGCCCATAAGTTGCATTGTCCCTATCAAAATTATCATAAGGCTGAGTAAACACAGAAACACATAAATGTTTCTTCCTATCCAGTGGCAATACTACATTGCTATATATACAGCTGGTTTTAGGACAAAGAAATCTCCATGAAGCATGTAAACTATGTAGAGATCAACTAAATTGCACGATTATGCATGACTATGTAGTGAAAAAAGGTTTTAAACACAATAGAAAATTAATAGTCATACTGTGAAAATATTTTGCCAGCCCAGAAGAAATTGAGACACTTCATTCTTGGTAGACTTAGCCTTCTTTTGTCAGACTATGACACACAACTTGATTCACCTCTTTAAAGAAAGATTTCTAAATTACAGTCATAAACCTTTCCAGCACTTATGACTAATTTTTCTTTGGCTAGAGGCAAGGGCTAACAAGATTATCTCAATTATCACACATAGTTCATCCATCTAGCTAAAAGCAGCCACACAAGATTCAACCCTTTTATGAACCCAACCACAAGCCAGCAGACATAATTAATCTTGAACCCTGTTATTGTTGTGTATTTTCTGATTTGTTTGCTAACTTTGTCAATGTTGGAACTTCACATCACAGGCATAGTCGTGTCATCATTATGGCATCAGGTAGTGTAATTCCACATAGAACTAGATTCTAACTCAACCTGTGAAGAGAGGGTTCTAATACAAGGACATACAGCATACAGTGCAACCTTGATTTATTGATCAAGACAAAGTGAAAGGCTTTGCATTGCAGGAGCTTGAGTGTCAGAGCAACATCTTTTTTTGTTGAAAGCAATACATTTCCAAAAAGATAGGTACTATTACTACTGATGGCATATTGATCCTCAGACTAGTTTCTGCATATATATTCATGTGAATCTGGCAATAACTTTTGTTTGTCAACCACAAAGACAAATAAGATTATATTTTGGTGGTTCTAGTGATATTTCTGCATATATATTCCAGTGAATCTGACAATCATTTTTCTTTTTCATCCACAAAGACAGATAACATTATATTTTGGTGGTTCTTCCTCGTGAGATTTCATTATAGTTTGGTGAGGGGGATGGTTTATGAATAATTTCAAAATCTTTTTTTTTCATTTGAAAAATAAGAAAAGTTGTGAATTTTGTTAATTGTTCTCATGAAATTGCATTCCTGTTGTTTTTAATTATCATCTCATTTCTATTCCACTAAACGATTTTTATTTCTAACTTGATTGTTCACTTTGTATTCATTTAATAAAATTAAAATAACTAGTAAAATAAAAAACGCCCTTGATTTTTTGATGTAAGAAATAATTTAAAAAAAATATTGCTTGTGGTGGATGGGAGTTAAAAATTCAATTCCAATAAACTAAATTTTATTCAGTTCAGTTTTGTTGAAAAATCAATTCTTTAAAAATTCTTTTTGATCATTAAAATTTATTTCAAAAATGTTTGTACAATCAATGAATGTAAGTAATACATGTTGTTATGCTCTGTATTCATTTTCTCACAGATCTAATAAATTTTAGGTTTAATAAAGTAAGCATCTATTTATTGAAGTAAGCATTAAATTAATTAAATGACTTTATTGAATTTTTAAAGAACAAAATAAAATTTATATAAATCAAAATTGAAAAGCTATTTTTATAATACCGAATAAAATTTAACTTGAATGTGTACTGTTTAAACAATGAACAACAACAACTATCAATTACTTTGCTAAAATTGATTTGAATAAATATATTGCAGATGAAAAATAACATCAGTAATAACAACCATATGCATTTTCTACATTAAAAATGAATATAATAAATAATAAATAATAAAAATAAACAATAATAAATGTTGTTATGCTCTTAATTCATTTTCTTAGAGATTTAATAAATAGCATATTTATTAAAGTAAACATTTATAAATGATGCTTTGTTGCGAACTACTTTCAGAGCATATATATATATATATATATATATATATATATATATATATGTATATATATATATATATATTGATAGGGTTCATATGGAGGATTAACTGTTGCCCATGCAGCAAATCCACACTACCACTGTGATCCAAAGGAAAGGTAAGGTACCAATGCGGTTTTGGCAACGGTAGTGTCACAGGATGTGTATGTATGTGTGTGTGTGTATGTATGTATATATACATATATATATATATATATATATATATATATATATATATATATATATATATATATGTCTATGTATGATTATATGTGATTATGCATATATATGGATTATATGTATTTATATATTGTTTTAATCTTCTTACTTTTCTAACATTAATATTCCATATGAAATACGTCATATTCTCCGCCTATTCACATTCATGCATGCGTCATTCTATGATCTTCACCTTCCATTTTTGCACATGCAATGATCACGTCATTGACTTTCGTAAACAAACGTGCATATAAAAATTAATGGTTAATAACATCATATTCACACATTCACTATACACTTAACATCTTTCATTTTGTCCCTCACATAAACATTACTTAACAGTGTCCTGAAGATGATACAATATACCGAAATGCTTAAGTATTGACACATAAAATTGTTTCCCCTAATCATAACATCATGTGTTTGTTATATTTTTAAAATATTTTCTTATATATATATATATATATATATATATATATATATATATATGTGTGAAGAGATGGAAGTGAATCCGACGGTATGTAGTATATAAAGAAAATTGAAAAAACACAGGTTTAAATAAGTTGAGTGGTAAGTTTATTGGCTGATGCTGCAGTGTTTCAATCTATTAATTAGATCATCTTCAGGGCATTTGTTGGTATAAGGAAGGTGATAAAAAACAATTTTTTTATTACAAAATAACGAGAAAAGCAAGCAATAGTCCTTGTTTATCAATCTGTTTAAAATTTTAAATCTGAAGAAAGGACGCTGAAAAATGGACGGTTTGAAATGTGACATCAGATATTATCTTTTACAGTGAGTATAAAAGTGAGTGAGTGTGTGTATCAAAAAAAGGCATTGTGCATGTTTTAGGTGTTTTGTGTGTGGTTGCGCGTGTGTGTATAAATCTTTTGCGATTGTGACATCAAAACAAACCTCAAGGTTGTGTGTGTGTGTGTGTGTGTGTGTGTGTGTGTGTGCGTAAATGTATGTTCATTAAGAAAAAATATTTGTTTCAAGTAAGTGGCGAGAAAATATTCTTTTAACATTTGAGTTGCTGTGTGCGTTTATTATGTAAGGGGGTAGAGCGTTTAAATAAAATTGACCGTTTAAATAAAATTGACCGTTTAAATAAAATTGAACCAACCATTAATTTCACACACGAATTAGAACATAAAAATACTTTATCTTTCCTAGATGTATTATTAATAAATAACAACAATCACTTAGAATTTAAAGGTTACCACAAACCCACTAATAAAAATGACCATATCCATTTCTACTCACATCACAATACCAAAATCAAAAGTGGTTTAGTTATAGGTTTCTATTTAAGAGCCCTTAGAATCTGTACCAAGAAATTTCTAGATGAAGAATTTGAATATATAGATAAATCTTTTACACAATTACAATACCCTCAACCTTTCATCCAACGTGCCAGAAAGAAAGCCATCAAAATCAATAACTGTAAACACCTCCCCTCCAATCCAACAAACAATACACCCACTAACAACTATCTAAATAGATACATCATTCTCCCCAACAACTCAGCTACAACCATTATTGAAAAAAACCTAAATAATCTAGGAATAAAAACGGTATCAAACTCCTCCAAAACAATAAAAAATATTATTAATAATCAAAAAAACAATACTCACACAAGGTCTGATGCTGGTGTTTACACCATCCAATATTTGGATTGTAACAAACAAAACATAAGTGAGACGTCCAGACATATGAATCTCTGATATCTCTGTTGTGTTCACAGTGAATCTGTGAACACAACAGAGATATCAGAAATGGTCAAATGAACAATGCACTAACAAAACACATCTCAGAAACTAACCGTTCGTTCAATTTTAAAGAATCCAAATTGTTAGTTAGAATTCACAATAAAAACAAAAGAAAAATCGTAGAATCTAGCCCATCTCCATTTTCAATACAATTAAACAGAGACCTGGATTTTTCCTTTTATCACCTTACCTGTCCAAGATTGTTCTCAAGAATTATAAAATTCCCTACATCTAACAATATCTCATTTTATCTTCTACATATTAACTCCCCTTCAATTATTACTGAATGACCACCAACAATTTTTCTCAAAACACACTTATCTGGTAACACAATATTTTCCTTTGATCTCTCAACACACAATAAATTATTGCACTTTACCTATTAAACCAACTTATTTAACAATAATAATATATATTTTTAATATACTTTTAATAATAATGATATATGATAATGTTTCCCGTCAAAAAATCCCCCCCACACTTATACTCCCAAATGACACCATTCACCTTTTTTCATCACCCACATACATTCATATTTTTTCCAGGGAAAACCCCCATAATAAATCTCACCCCCATATGTATCATATATGCACATGTATATGGTTACCTGTATATGTGAAGTTTGTGTAAATGCATACCAAACAATTGATATATGCACAATTATAATATAACTACCAATAAAAATAGTAATCATAATCACACAATTTTTTTATTAACCAATAATTATTTTCACATAATTATAATTACACTGAAATCATTTGTATAAATAATCACTATTACACAATTGTAATAATAATAATAATGATAATAATAATAATAATAATACACAACAAAATGGTATATGCATAAACCAGAATCTGTTCTTGAGAACGAAACGCACAAAATTCTCTGGGACTTTGAAATTAAAACGGATCACCTTATCCCAGCAAGAAGACCATACCTAGTGTTGATTAACAAAAAAGAAAGAACTTGTCAACTGGTGGATTTTGCAGTGCCAGCAGATCACAGGGTGAAGTTAAAGGAAAATGAAAAAATTGACAAATATCTGGACCTTGCCAGAGAACTGAAAAAGTTATGGAATATGAAAGTGAAAGTGATACCAATTGTGGTTGGTGCACTTGGAACAGTCCCAAAAGGATTGGAAAAGGGTTTGGAAAGTTTGGAAATCAGAGGAAGGATTGAAACCATTCAGAACACTGCACTGCTGCAATCTGCCAGAATACTCAGAAGAGTCCTGGAGACCTGAGGAGACTTGCTGTCACTCAGACTCCAGTGAAAGACCATCAGCTAATGCTGATGTGAAAACTCAAAAGGAGCAAATAATATTAATAACAATCAATTACTAGTACTTAATTGTAATATTAAAAAAAATCATCATATAATCAGTTACAATAATAAAACAACAATAGTTAAAAACTTCAACTACACAAATCTTACTATTAAATTTTTACTCCCCCACACCTTTTTTCTCTTCACTTATCTAAAAAAAAAAAGTGTACATTCGACACGCGCAGATATCTCTCCCCCTACCCCCTTACATAATAAATGCACACAGCAACTCAAATGTTAAAAGAATATTTTCTTGCTACTTACTTGAAACAAACATTTTTTCTTAATGAACATACATTTACGCACACACACACACACACACACACACACACAACCTTGAGGTTTGTTTTGATGTCCTTTATCGCAAAAGATTTATACACACACGCACAACCACACACACAAAACACCTAAACAATGCACAATGCCTTTTTTCAATGCACACACTCACACACTTTTATACTCACTGTAAAAGATAATATTTGACGTCAAATTTCAAACTGTCTATTTTTCAGCGTCCTTTCTTCAGATTTAAAATTTTGAACGGATTGATAAACAAGGAATATCACTTGCTTTTCTCGTTATTTTGTGATAAAATTTTTTTTTTATCACCTTCCTTATACCAAAAAATGTCCTGAAGATGATCTAATTAATAGATTGAAACACTGCAACTTATTTAAACCTGTGTTTATTCAATTTTATTAATATACTACATATATATATATATATATATATATATATATATATATAATACAGCATCTTCTTTATTTAATGTAGTAATAATATTGACTATAAATTAAATACTCATTGATAAGGTTACATAATTCCTGAAATTATTGCGACATAAGCAGGGACATAGTTTCGGTTACAGATGAATAGAGACTGAATCTCCATTATATATAGAATTACAATAAAATAAAGTTTACAATTGTATTAATAAACAAAGGTCCTTAAAGGTAAAGTTATAAACACTTGTGATTTAAGCATTAATTTAATTAAAAAAACAATTACTGTCTATTCTTTAAGACTTAAAAAAGCAATTTGAATGGCAATAAAAATCTGTAACTTACTGTTAATAGAAACTAATTATTTTCTGGAAAAATTATTTTTTTCTTGGTATGATTTGTAAAAGTCTGGTTACTAGAATATTCAAAGATAGGATACACTACTGTTGAATTTAAGATGTTTTGGTTTTTGAATTGTTTTTAAATCTCTATTTTGTATTACTTACCTTCTTCCATTTACAAACTATCAGATTAGAAAAATAATCAAGTTGAAAATAATTAATGAGGCTATTTCAAATAATTACATACCAACATTTAACTATTTTTAACATATTATAGGAATCTATTAACATGCTTCTAATGTTTACAGTGGCCAGATGGTTTTACTGCTAGATTTATGTGGCTTTAAATCATGATACCTAAAAAAAATGTATGAATTTTATGTGATGTGCCCAAAAAGTATCAGGATTTAAAGACAGAAGTGAACAATGAATGAAATGTTAATTTTCTTCAAAATTCCACTTGTAGCATTCAACACACTTTCAAGGGAATTTTCCATTCATCTAAGTTAATCATCTGTTAAACTTCTCTTTATGATGTGAAGTTGCATGATAGTCATATTATGATAATGTCCTCTACGTCCTTAAATCATGCCCTTGACAAGAATTTTCAATTTAGAAAACAAGAAAAGTTGCATATAGTTAAATCTGAACTTGCACTATCCTGTGTTTTGCCAAAACATTTCATTCATCAAGTATTGTTCATAATTCTTTCAAATTGGCTCTGAGATGTCTTAAACAGTGGCTAGACATCAGCATTTTATTATATAAGTTGCTTAGCTATGTACATATCTTAAAAAATGATTAAGACTTCAGTCTTGGTACTTTCTGATCTCACTTTTTATATAATTTAGTTTGTTTTAGCTTGATACATTTGATGAACAGAGAAATTGGCTAAATATTTTGTAAAAATAGGATGAATGTGTTCATGATTTTCATTGGAACTGCAAATGACTTCACTGAAAATTAAGAAATAGGTCTTTTTACATAACAAGTACAATTGACTACGGACAACTTTTTAGAATATCATATCAATCAGATTTTGACTTTGTTTTGCACTTTTCTTGTTCCCCACTTTGTATTGCATTTTTTTTTTTACGTATATTTATGTATAATTTCAGGATCTGAATTAGACTAAACACACTTAAAGCAAACTAAAAGAACTGAAAGAAATTCGAAAAGGACAAAACTGAAAGTCAAGTAATGTTCTGGAGTAGAAACACTAAATTATAATTTTGTTTATTGATTTATCATAAATGACAATATTAATGATGACCAGTATGATGGCATTTTATTACTTTGGCTTAATTTTGTATGTGTGTGTACCAGAAAAATTAAAAAGAGTTATCTCATAAGATAACTGGTTGGTTGGTTATGAATTATATTGATTAGAGGTTGGATAAATTTGATCCATAGCATTTGTTATTAAGTTGTTAGTCAGTGACTCATTATATTTTATATTGACTAACCTAGTCAATGTTTCATACTTTATGTACTGATAAAATTACTAGATATTGCTCTCAAAAATTCTTTTATTTAGAAAAAATTGTTGAGTCATCTTTAATTTATGGAATAATTTTTTAATTGAATTAAACATTAATTAAAATTTGTTGAATCATATTTAACTTATGGAATAATCTTTTAATTAAACTAAACATTAATTAAAATACAACACCCTTTACTCAAATTAATTGTTTGTTTTTTTAGATATTGAGTTTTAGAATAAAGAAAATGATGTTGAAGTATTCTACTTCTATCTCAGGACAGCAAATATTTGTTGTATAAAGCCAAGTTTGACATGGGCACATTTGTAGAGATCTCAGTTAAAATCAAACTGCAAAGTTTATGACAAAACATATTGAATAGTTTAAAAGGTATATAATTCTATAGTATCTAGCATATAAATGTATTGATATCTATTTTGTTAATGTGCTATTCTTTTTGTAAATTGGCAATGTGGTTGGTTGAGAGTAAAACCTTGATCATCACGGTGTTAGGAATTTAGGTCAACTGGGGTTGCATAGCAATATCCGATGACACACATTAACTAAGGAAAGCCCTGTTATTCTGTTGAAATTAACTTTAATCAGTGCTTGTTAAAACTAACAGGCTGTAATAATAGTCAGGTCAGAAGTAATCTGCCGAGGACCCATTTTATGTACAGGGTGAGTTACTTGCCACTTGACACTTTTCAGTCAGTCTGTAAATAAAAAATGCACACCTGGTATTTAATGAAAAGCAGTCCTGATGTGTTGCCTTGTTAATTGATTTTAATGTATCTTACATGAAATATGTCTAGATGAGTAACTGTGCTTGCCAGAAATAAAAGGTATGTATCTTTTTATGTGGAATTAAGTTGCTAAATTCCCAACATATTCATCCACATTTCTATCACAATTATAAGTAATAAATGAAAAGCTGTTTTTCCTGGATTCAATGCATTTTAATTGATGCTGGTATTAATGATAGAAAACTATAGAATAAGTACAAATAATTGCAAAATTATGTATGAAAGAGAAAATGTTGAAATTAGTTTTATGAGGATTTTGTTTCTGATATCCTTAAATCATATATCTAATATTTTCAGTGATCTTAATATATATTAGTAACTATAAACACTATATTGGTATATTGATTCTGAAAAAAAAAAGTTCTATCTTACTAAATTCCTTGCGAATTATATTAAGAAATATTTAACTTTGTAAAAATTGTTTTTTTTCTTGTTGTTTCTACAATGTTAGTATACATAATAAAGAAAAAGAGATTTGTTGTAAAAGTTGTTACTTAACTTTACATTATAAACTTTTACTTTGAAGGTTACTTGGTGATATCAGTATTTGACTTTTTTTCCCAATATTGATGCTCAATGGCAGTTTATCTATGAATCTATAAAATATATGATATTCAATTTGAATATATCAAACAGAAGATAATGATCATAGCAATATATAATCATTGTTACTGCATTGTTCTATGGTTGTTATTCATTTTTAAACATAAATGAAAAGGCCAAACCAATTTTTCTTACAACTCAGAGCTTTAGAATGTGAAGGCAATATAAATTGATCAAGTTGAGTTTATAAAAAATGACCAAGTAATCAAGATAATGTCCTTCTTTTACTTGAAAAGCAAACGTTTTCAAATGATTATTTTAAGTTGGATTAAAAAACCAAATGCATAGTAATACTTATGGCAGGGTAGACAAATTAGCATTTAGCTAAGTTTCCTTTTCTTTTCAATTTTTCAATTTTCTTACTTTATTTTTAACTTCAAAGATTCCAATAATACAATAGACTTAAATCCACAAAATTAATTCATGATAATTTTGTTGAATAATAATTTCAAAAAAAGAAGAAATTAGATAACAAATGTAAATCCTTTGATGGAGAAAAATGGAGAATTCATTTTGCCTCTATCAAATCATATCCAGACAAAATAATTTGATCCAAATTTGTTTTTTTTCAGATTACATCATTTAATCAAACTTGAAATAGTATAAATTATTTAATGATTTATTTTTTTTCTAATTTTAGAAATAATTATTAATAACTTTTTATTTTATTTTATAAAGGTATTTCATTTTATATTTGAGCTATATTGCTTTTTTTCTTATTCTATAAATGTCATTTTATTATCAACTTCTTGATTCAACAAATTTAATTGATAGTAAAATGCCATCTAAGATTATATAAGAGGTATTTATCTTGTCCTTGAAAATATAAACATATTCCAAGTGCTGACATACACAATTTCTTTTAAAGACTAGAATATTATTTGCAAATCATTTGGTTTTGCTTTTCTCTCAATTTTCATTTTTAGTAGTATTGCCCTTATTTTATTTTCCATTCTATAGTTTTATAATGGCAAACTGATACAAAATTTAAATTCTTGAAGAGAAACCATTTCAAAAATAATGTAAAAATGATATTTTATCACTGCCCGAGATGAGAATTGCCACAAAAGTTTTAGAAATGTATAAACTTTGAGACAATGAATGGGAGTTACCTTAAATAAAATCAAGACATTTCAAGATGATTTAACATTGAGATAATGATTATGCATTAAATATAAATGACTCAAAATTTTAATATAACAATAAGTGACACTATGACACTTTACTTATTTTCAAAAGTTCAAAAGATAAAAAAAAAATATATATATAAAATTAATTGTGCTTTAAAAGGAAAAAAATATTAAGCCTTGAAACAATTCTAAAGCCACTTTACCCAAACTATAAAATATTTATATTATTTGAAATAATCTTAAAAATTTTATTTTACTTTTTTAATTTATCGAAATTTATTCCTAAAATTTGACCATGTAGTTGATTGTTTAAACTCAAAGATCTATCCTGAACATAAACTTTAGAGACTTTTATTGAAGTGACTGTATATAGTCACTGATATCATTTTGGAATATTTGATTGAAGATATAAAATATCATTAAAAGGGTAACTAAAACACGGTTTTTACTTTACATAGTTGAACCAAAGTACATATAAATACCTCACTCTCTTTCTTCTTTTAAATGTAAATTTTCTGTGCCAGCTCTAGCAAATTATAAAAAAATACTTATACCATTTGAAACTTGAATACATCTAAAATCTCTTATTACCAAGGCAGATGTTAGATAGGTGAAGAAGGCAAGTTAAGGTTCTATTTTTAAATTTGAATCTACACATCAACACTACTCATAGAGATATATACTCATAAAAACAGCAGGTGGTTGTGGTTTACAGTGACCTTGAGCATCATTTTAGTCATAAACTATCAGACAATATTCAGCCTTTCAAGAGGCACCTGGTGAGGGTCCCATATTTGTTCTGCCAACTTATTTGGCCTTTATTTTAAAATCTTTTTAATACTAAAACACCTGCTTTTGTGTGTGAATAATCCCCATATACCCATCCCTTGGACTCACCAAAGACATTGCAACATTAGATGGTACCAGTCTGTTTGATTTTTGTTTAATGACAATCATTGGTTACACATTTAAGGCATGCAAAAACTAGCATATGCAACATGTTAATATTTTACATTTATCAAGATTGCTTCTAATACTAAAAAAATAAAAGAAGTGCTATATCTTATAAAATACAAAAAATTTTGTTGGTGTGACAAAAAATGTTGTACCTTATAAAATATAGCACTTCTTTTATTTTTTGATAATAGATAATCTGAGTAAACCTGGGTACACTCAAGTTCATGTGCTTCAGAACATTTTAGAACCCTTTTGTTTGCAGTTATGCAACCTCAACAGCCTTAAAAGCAACAATAAAATTCCATGAATGGTTGTGGAAAGAATGAATAAAAGAAAAATATAGATGGGATTATATCTTGTTCATCTTTGTAGTTAAGAAAATTGAAATTATTGTAAAACGTAATCATAAAATTAAGGTAAATTTTAAGATAAATTTTTAATGACCAATCCATCAATTTTTTAGTTTCAGCAAAATGAAGCAAAATTTCAAAAATTAAATTTAACTTTCAATGTCTTATGCATGTTATTTGAAAACTTAAAGTTTTAGCTTAACAGTAAGCATTAACTATAAAATTTTACTTATTATGCAAAGGTTTTTATAAAAAAATATATTAAAAAACAAAACAAAACTGTGCTTTAAAAGGAAAAAATGTTAAGACTTGAAACAGTTTGAAAGCCACCTAAACTTCTGAATATTTATGTCCTTTGAGTTAATTTTCTAGATGTTTTTTTTTTATTATTAAGAATTTACCATGTAGTTGATGGCTTGCATTCAAAGATATAATACATCTATCCTGGACATAAACTTTTGAGACTTTTACTGAAGCATTACTGCATATAGTCACTAATATTGTTTTGGAATATTTGTTTGAAGATATGAAATATCATTAAAAGGGTAATTAAAACTCAGTTTTTACATTAAAAGATTTTCGAATTATTGATGAATATGAGATACAGGGAATTTGCAATAAATAAATCTTAATGGGTTTTATTTATATATTTATAAGAGGGTGAGTCAAAAAGTAATGCCATTTTGTTTAGGACAGGTATAATTACCAACACAGGAACATGTATCATACATCACAATGAAGGTTGTCCTCTGTGGATTACATCCCTACTTCTCAACATAGTCACTATTTCTCTCAATAGCAATTTGAATGAGAGCATGTATCCCTGCTCCATAAAATTCTGTTGATTGTTCTTTGAGCCACTTTTTTACTATAGATTTCACTTCCTCTTCACTAGAATAATGTTTGCCACTCAAACCCTCTTTCACTGGGCTGAAGAGATGATAGTCTAAAGGTGCTAAATCTGTTGAATATGGAGGATGTAGTAACATTGTCCACCCAAATGAGGTGATTTTCTTCCTTGTCCTGATGCTTGTGTGTGGTCGAGCATTGTCATGCAGAAGGAGGACATATTCAGTTGGCAGGGTGGGTCTTACTTGTCGGATTCTTACTCCTCATTAGGGTCTCAATGTAGGCCTTAGTTTTATTTAAAAAATTCACATGAAATAAAGAAAATGGCATTATTTTTTTTACTAAACCTTGTATATATATATATATATATATTATATATATATATATATATATATATGTGTGTGTGTGTGTGTGTGTGTGTGTCTGTATATTATATATATATATATATATATGTGTGTGTGTGTGTGTGTATGTGTGTATGTAGAAAATTGAAAATCATAAAGTATTCCAAAAGATGAGTTTTATTCTTGGTGGAATACTTTTTTCTATTTTCTACATACTGTCAGATACAGTTCCCTATTTTACTCACACACACACAACACACACACACACACACACACCACACACACACATATATATATATTTTTTTTTTTGTAAATCTGATATATATATATATTATATATAATATATATATATATATATAAATGTAAGATAATCCAAATGACTGGTAAATTAGGGATGATTCTATTTGGGATCATTCAAATCTCACTGTACAACCATACTGTATGCTCTTGGAGGTGCAAAAATATATATTCATACATGGATTTTTATAAATACCTAAGAGTGCACAATGTATAATAGCCAATAAATTAATTATATACAGAGCAATATTTAACATTCAAAGAAAGAAAAACTTAACAAGCCGTCATTATCCTGTTATGATTTTTTTCAACCAGAAACTCAAAATGGGTCTTGCCTCTTCTTACTGATAAGATTGTAGATTTTATAATAAATAAAGTTGATAGACATATTTTTACCTTAATTCTTCAGATTAACATTTTTTTAACCTGAAATCACAGAAGACTCCACCCAGCAACAAATTTCTGGATCCTTTTGAAGAAGACTAATTAAAACTAATTAGAATTGTCAAATTTGGAAAACAATTCAATTGTTTTCAACATAAAATTAGTAAAGACATTAAGAATATTAGGGACTCTAAAAGAATTGCTTTAGGGCTGATAAACCTAATTTATAAATAATTTATAAATTAATTTATAATTTATAAAATTTATAATAATTTATGAATTTATAATAATTTATAATAATTTATAAATTAATAATAATTTATAAATTAATTTATAAATTAATAATAATTTATAGATTAATTTATAATTAATAAAATTAGCCCTTCTAATCATAATAAACACTTACATAAAGTTACTGATGCATATAAATTAGATCATGAAGATAAGATTTTGCAAATCAACCTAGATACAACTAAATTTGCTAGTAAACTCCACATTAATGATAGAATGGGTAGATTAGAGAAAAAAAGTGCATACATTTTATTTAAGGATCATAAACCAAATCTTTAGTGCAAACAACAACTGATTAATCCTTCAAAAACTGAACTAAGTTTGGTTTCTGAAAGTTTAATTAGAAATATTGTATCTAGAATACTAGTTAAATCTAGCTATAATCTTTAGAAGAACTCCTTTGATACCATTGAGTGGTTTAAAAATATTGGGAATAAAGGAAAATCCACCTTTATTCAATTTGATATTGTTAATTTCTACCCCTCTATTTCTAAAGAACTATTATCAAGGAGTCTTAACCATGCCAGAAACTTCTCTTACATTACTGATGAACAATTAGAAATAATCTTGACATGTAGGAAATCTATCCTTAACATTAATAATTCAACCTGGATTAAGAATTGCATAGATAATTTTGATGTTCCTATGGGAGCATATGATTTGGCACAAATAGCAGATTTAATAGGGATTTATATATTGGACACCCTTGGTAGAATAATTGACCCTAAACACATCGTATTATATTGAGATGACAGTCTCATATACATCCCAGATAGTGATGGCCCTAAAATTATTTTTGAGGCTAATTACAGAATATAGGATGAGGGTCTGGAGAGAAGTGGATTCCAGCAGAAACTGATATACCATGAAAGACCAATAGTTAGTGGGGTTAATAGAAAGAGCAGTAACATATGTAACAACCATATTAGAAATGATAGTAATAATAGTGATACTAATAATAATAGAAACCATAAAAATAATAAACCTAGACATAGGAAAAGAAATATTATCTGGTTTAACCCTCCTTTTTGCAAACTATCCAATATTAATATAGGCAAATATTTTCTAGATTTAATAGATAGACGCTTCAACCAGAATAATCCTTTAAGTAAAATGTTTAATAGAAATACATTGAAGATAAGTTAATCGTGTACTAGTAATATTTAAAATATTACCATTAACCATAACAAAAGTTTAATTGCTAAGTCACTAGGTAATAATCAGAACATAGATAGAGTAAATTGCAATTGCAGAAACAAAGAGGTGTGCCCTGTAGAACAGTACTATAACTCCGAGAAGGTTTTTTAATTTCTATCGGGAATATGTCCCGATAGAAATTAAAAAAAGAGGAGAAGGTCTCTATAGGGATCTCTGCTGGTATTAAATTCTATAATCCTAAGCATTCCTTTTATAACCCTCTACTACAAAACCAAACGGCCATATCAAAGTGTTTTTGGAATCTGAAGGATAGGGGCTTAACTCCACAAATTAAATGGAAATTCATTAAAAAAATCATCCTCCCTTAAAAGTTTTAAGAGTAGATGTAACTTCAACCTTGAGGAGTGAATGCAGTAAACTCACACAAAGAGAATACAAGACTAAGCATGACAGGATGGGAAAAATGATTCACTGGAAACTGTGCAAGAAATTCAATTTTCACCATTCGACTAAATAGTATATGCACAAGCCTGAATCTGTCCTGGAGAATGAGACACAAAATTTTATTGGACTTTGAGGTACAGATGGATCACCTAATCCAACTAGAAGACCAGATCTAGTTTTCATCTGGCTAAGGCGGGTGTGAAAAACTCTAATGGAGTGATGATAATAATAATAATAATAATAATAATAATAATAATAATAATAATTGAAAACAATAATACTAATGATATGAATAGAAATAATAAAATCATTAATAATAATTAATACTAATTATAAGGGTATGAATGCAATTAATATCAATAATAATAATTATGATAAATTGATGAATAAGAGGATGATTATTGAAGAGAATGATTATAATGATTTAGTAATGACATTTAATTTTAAAAATAAATCAATAATAATGCTACAAAAAAATAATAATCTAATAATTATATTATGAATACAATATATGATGTTAATGATAAAGATACTAGTAATATCAATAACAATAATAATAACAATAATAATAATAATATGATATTAACAATAATAATTAATAATAATAATTATAATTATAATGATGGAGGTAAATATTAGTAATGATAATAATAATTACAACAATAATTATAATAGTAATAAATTTAATAATGATTGTAATTAATAGGTACCACCAATTTGACCCTGTGAAATTCCCCCCCCCTATATTTAACACAATGAAACTTAAATTTAATATTTTCTTGAAAAATCTTTTCCATTTGAAAGAAAAAACATAAAATAAACTCCTGATGATTTAAAAAATTTTTTTTCAGCATACAGAAATAATGAAAATTATGATTGAAAAACAATGTTTTCATTTTTGCACTGTTAAATCAACTGAAATTTAATGTAGCTAAAAACAAGTTACGATAAGATGATTTTAAAAAAATTCTATGAAAAATCAATTAATAATCTGATTTTCACAAAAATTTCCATAAATATTCATCATTGGATGTAAATACATCTGAAATAGGTTTTTTCTAAAATATATTCGGGGAAATATTTTTTTACGAGGTCTATTCCCCCCCTATTTTATTTTATGTGATAAAAAAAATGACGCATCAGAAATTTTTAAAAACTTTTTTTCTATGAAGATAAGAGTCTGAATAACTATATCAATGAAATTGTATGAATGTACGATATATTAATATTATGACAGTTTTTTGAGGAAAAATTAATGAAATCGGAAATAAAAAGTGCAAAAAAATGTCATAATATTAATATTTGAAAACTTTTTTTGCTTTTGTAATTGGTATGTACTATAAATTGTCAAAAAAAAATTTTTTTTTAAAGAAATTAATTTTTAAGAGATTTTCAATCTTTTGTGTGATGAAATATTTTTATTTTTTGCATGAAATAAATTAAATTTTTTTTTTTCCTGCGTCAAAAAATCGAATTTTTCACGGATATTTAAAAATATGAATTCTTGAATTCAGGTGAACTAAACATTGGTCCGATCCAAGCTCGGTTAATATTTTTAAAAGAATTTGTGATTTTTATTGTTGAATAGTAATGTGTGATTCTTAGAATATACGGAAGAGCAAAACTGACATATTTGCTTTTGTTTTTATATAAAGAGACGAGACGCTTCTCAGTAACCAAAGTTTGTTTTTGTTAGCATTCTATCTAACTTCTCAGTAACCAAAGTTTGTTTTGTTAGCATTCTATCTAACTTTTTCGACCAATTAGAATAAAAAGTATATATTGATTATTTTATCAGTTTTTCTCTTAGAAAAAATATTCAAATTTTCATTTTATTTTTGATTTTAAAAATTAATACTAAAACGAAGACATTTTTTAACGTCAATTTCACTGCAAAATTTTAAGATTAAATTTTTTCAAGTTTTTATTCATTTTAATAGTAAATTGTAATATTAAAGTTTTTAAAGAATTTATTCATTTTAATAGAAAAATTTTGGCTAAAACAGTTTGTCCATTACACCCATCCGTGCTTAGATGCATAACCGTAAGAGGGTAATAATATGTATTTTTTTCTGTCTAGATTGTGGCATGAAAATTACCCTTTCGAATATAATACAGATAGGTTTGTTTATTTTTTAAGATAACGTTGTAATTTTTCCCAATCAGATAATTTGATCTTTGAATTAACTATTTTTCTTTGTAACAACCCTGTATGTACGATCTTTAATTTTTTTTATGGGACTTTTGATAAACAAAGTTCGGAAATATTCATTTGCATTTTATTCAAGATGGCCTAAACTGATTGGTGGTCCCTAGTAATTAAGAATAATTATTATAACAAACCTATAGGTTTAACAAATTTAATATCAATATTACATTTGGAGACTACTAATTTATTACTACAACCATTTTTTTATAATATTAAATAGTGATAGTGTAATTATAGTTAAGAATAAAGTTGAAGTAATATGGTGTTAATGATGATGATGATGATAATGAAGATGATAGCAATGGAATTGATTAATACTGTGGGACATTTTAATCATGATTCATTTCTATTTTATTGCATTTAATATTTTATCATAATATTAATTTTAATTAATATTGATTTTGATATTGGTTTTATTTTTTTATATTGATTTAAATTAATATTTTATTTTATTTTTTATTTTATCTTTTAATTTCTTTAATTATTTAATTCTTAATTTTTTAATTTTTTAATTCTTAATTTTTTACTTTTACTTTTCTATTTTCTATTTTTTAATTTTTTTATTATTCATTTTTTGATTTTTTTAATTTTTAATTTAATTTTTTTTATGAAGCTTTTGCCATTTACAATTCAATTCCTAACCAGTGTAATAGATTGTAGACAGCCAATATAAAAATATAAAAATTCTATATAATTTTAATATTTTGTCTGCAGGATTCAATATGAATGATTCTTAAATAAATTGATAATTTTCATATCAATAATTTGTTAGGAACCATTTATGAAAATATTGTTGTACAGACATCAGATATTTGAAAATTGCAACATACTGACAATAATTTTAGATATTGTGTGAAAATTAATAAATCTACTGCTGTTTTTTCCTTGAATAAATGACTTTTTATAAATTTAATTTTGCTCTTATATCTTCTGAAATGTACAATTGCTACTATATACTGCTTTAATGTTATACTAAACCCATATCTGAAGATTCTTTTTCTGATACATTAATTTATATAAGTTAAAATTCCCCTAGACTTATGGGTCTTATGGATGTACTCACCTGTTGTTGACAGCAGTGCATTTCAAACTAGTTTGTTTCATATATGTCTTGGCTACATTTCATATTAATAATTGTGAAGGTTGACCTAGAGGAAAAAGGTGACCTATGGATAGATAAAATTGTTGTTTCTGCATGCTGAAAGAAAAATAATTGATTTCAATGTCTTCTTTTTACAATGCTCAGTCATTATTGATATGTATAAAAGTGATAATTCTATAAGACATTTGATAATTAATTAATGCTAATATGCAAAAGTAGTTGATTAAGTAATTTTTCGGGCTAAAAAATATAAACTAATGAATAAAGAAAGTAGCAAAAATAACATATTGAAAGCTTAACTGTTTTCTATTTTTATACAAAAAAAAAGATATTTAATAATTATGTAAAAATAAATAAAAGATAGAATAAATGTGTTAGTCCTGGGTCTGTAAGCACCAGATGAAAAGTAATTGTCATCAAATAGTAGAAAAGGTTTCAAAATTATGAAATTGGAAGAAACAAATATATTTATAAAATAAAGATCCAAAAGTAGCTTTTTGATATTTGTATTTATTTTTATTTGTTTTCCTCAGATAATGAGAAAGAGAAGAAAAAAATCTTTATGTTGTAGTAAATGGATGTATGCATGTATATTTGATAGACAAACAAATGCTAAATATCTACAGAAAATCAGTTTAAATCAAGACCATCTAGGATTAATCATTTGAAAATATTTTTTCAACTAAGATGGATCTAAGAAACTTTGTATTATCTTACTGGATAATTTGCTTTATTTATAATATATTTTATCTAAAAATATACATTTATTTGAAAAATTTTGCTATATATAAAATGTTTTACATACAAAAGTAATACTTCCTGAAAAAAATCTATAAGTTAGCATTTGCATGCCAGCAGATGCACACACAGATACACATACACACATGCACACACAGATACATAGTTGCTTGAAATCCTACTTTCAAAATGGGTGTGAGCAAATTTTAATTAAAAAAATAAATGATTACATTACAAGAATTGAAAATATTTCTGAAATAAATGATTTTTCTTTCTCAAGTGATAAAAACTTGTTTTGATCAGGTGTTGTTGCTTTGTAAAATCATTTTTATTTAAGATAAATTTCACATTATGTATTGACATTAATGATTGAAATTAATAGAAATAATTACATAATTTGCTGAATTTTTAATGGCATGTGATTGTGAAATCTTTTGTAGTTAACAGTAAAATTTGTGAAGGTGGAAAAAGAAGAAGTGAAATTGAAACAAATGCAGTCAAAAGAAATGCAATTCATTGAGTTAAAACGATTTGATTATAAGTTGATAGCATAGCCAATTGGTCTACTGAATCAATATATATTAATGATTCTTACTGGTGCCAGATGGGCTTATTTTTGTCTGAATATTTTAAATCTATATCAACTAGAGAGAATTTGATAGTGAGCATTCATGCAGTATGACTAACACAGTACAATAATTGCTACCCAATTGCTATTTGATTCTTTCTTTTTTTCTTGTCTGAACACCTTTGTGTGGTACCATCTGGGAAGAGAACATCTCACTTTACACTATTGACAAATATTTTCATTGCAATTATAGGACATACTAAATGTTTTATCATTTAAAAAATCTGTTATATGAAAGCAATGTGGGATTTATCTAATAATTCTCCAATACAAAATCTATTCTACAGCAATTTGCGATTATAATTCAATATAATTGTTATATATTATGAATAAGTTGGCTTACATTGACATAACATGCATAGTTAAATGCGTTGCTTTTGCAAAATGCTAAATAATTATCTATGACTGAAGAAATGACTTATCAGTTTGTTGGTTAAAGGAATGTAATTTGCATGAAACGCAATTTCTAAACAGATGTCCAACAGAACACAACTTCATTTTTTGGTTTTGGATATTACTGCTTTAAGTAGACTTAAGATGTATGCCACAACAAATACAGAGAAATTAGATTTGAAGAAAAAATCACTACAAAGCAACACGTTTGAAAAACATTTTCCACACTCTGCCTTCCTAATTTTAATCACATCTCATCCCGGTCTATCCCGTTTATCCATTTTGAAATCAGATTTGAAGAAGTGAGAAATGCTGAAATAAATTTATCATCTGATTATCTAAAGGTTTTTTATTCATTTATTTATATTTTTTATTTATATTTTGCTCCGTATATATGAATAGATGTATATATGTATGTATGTATGTATGTATGTATGTCAGGTCGCTTAATGTGCTACTAGTACTATGTAATCTAGTACAGCCTGTTTCATGGTCGTGTCATCGGCGACTAAACCGGGAACCCCACATATTTCATCTGATGAGGAGGGTGGCTAGAAATCCTGCAGGACGAAAAACAAGACCTGTTCAAAGGGCGGAGGAAGCTATTAGCTTAACGGCCATCTAGAACCTTTTTTTTTGGGGGGGTGTTGGACCCCTTATTCCTTGTTAGGTTATCCATCTAGGAGAAGGACAACTCTGATTTAACACCTGCAATTGACATGATTACCAGTTATCTTGCTTAGGCTTGTCACTGGACAACAATCATGAGAATTTAGAGAGTGGTATTCGTGTTGTACAAGCGTTTACCACTATAATATCATGATGTACAAATGTTCCCTTCTTTCTTTCTTTCATCTATCAGCCTCTCAAAAATTCCCATGGCGATGGATGTGTGGCAACGTGTGCAGACCTGACCAGTTGGAAGCATGCAGTTACATATCTACACATTGGCGGCAGGAGTCTTATCCTAACATCGTTGTTGTGTCTACCCGTGATAGGGACTAACCCCGGTGGAGACTCTTGTGTCTGAGCAGCCCTATTTAGGAGAGTACTGCTCACCCAAACTATTGGGATGGTGCTAGAAAAGGTGCACTAAAAATGCCTGTCACCTCAACACTGGTTAGTTTCCTGCGGCTAACGGTGGTTCATTTCTTGCAGGAAGAAAAGAAATATAAAACAATTTGACCGAATTAAACTTAACATCTCTTGTTGGAATGTAAAAACTTTGTTAGACCGTAATTCTTCAGATCGCCCGGAAAGAAGAACAGCACTTGTGACAAAGGAACTTCAGAGATTACAGATTGATATTGCTGCTTTGTCGGAAACCCGATTGTCAGATGAGGATCAGTTGACAGAACTATCAACGGGCTATAAACTCTTTTGGGTTGGTAAGCCTAAGGGCGAACGGCGCGAGGGTGGTGTTGGTTTTGCCGTGAATACAAGACTGGCAAAGTATTTGGAGCTTCCTTCTAGCATCAGTGATCACATTATGAAACTGCGTATCCAGCTGCAGTATGGAGGGTATGCGACCTTATTTTCTATATATGCCCCGACCCTTCAAGCCAATGAGGAGACTGTTATGACTTTTTATGAAGACCTTCGCACTGCTATTGTCTCTACACCAAAGGAGGATAAATTGATTATACTCGGAGATTTTTAATGCACGAGTTGGCAGAAAGTTTGAGATATGGGATGCACTTGGTCATTATGGTATTGGTGGGGTAAATTCAAACGGACTGAAATTGCTTGAGTTCTGAGCTCAATTTAACTATTTGTAATACTCTTTTCCGGCAAAACTTATCCATAAAATTACTTGGACCCACCCAAGATCAAAACATGGTCATATGATTGACTTTATATTAACTCGTCGCCGTGATATTAGTGAAGTCTGCAATGCGTGTGTTATGCGTAGTGCAGAGTGCGACACAGATCCCAGTTTAAATTTAAACTCCGTGTTCGAAAAAAGACTCGCATGACTGGAGTAAAGACACCAAGGTGCCTAGATTTAAACGTTCAAGCAAATGGAAGTGAAAGAAAGACTGATTGAACATCTTGACAGTCTGGAATTTAATGGCATATAGGATAACTTTAGAGACCAAGTTTATTCCACTGGTGCAGCTGTTCTTGGTTTCAGAGTCAGGAAACATCAAGACTGGTTTGATGACAATGTAGTTGCCATAACTCAGTTAATTGAAAAGAAAAGAACTTATTTTATAAGTTCACTCCATAGTACGTTATCTCTCAGACCGTCTACACTGAAGAAATATATTGAGTTTTAGCAGCCTTTACAGCGTGAAATAAGGAGGATGAAAAATGAGTGGTGGTCTAATATCTCCTCTGAAATTCAGAAGGCCTTTAATAAAAAGGACCTAAAACTGTTCTATAGCCTCATGCGCACAGTTTTCGGTCCATTAACGTCTTCCATTGCTCCTCTAAGGTCAAAGGACAACATCACCTTGATTAAAGAACCCGGAAAAATCCTTCAACGATGGCAACAACACTTCACGGATTTATTTAATAACCCTTCAGTAGTCAGTGCTGATGTTCTGCAGAGTCTTCCTCAACAGGAGACTAAATATGAGATGGACCATTTACCAACTTTTACAGAATTTGAAATGGCTATCAAACAAATTAATTCTGGTAGGGAACCAGGTTTGGATGGGCTTCCAGTGGAACTGTTGAAGGTTAAAAGTTTTAATGTCAATCTTGCTCTGTTTAATCTCTTAACTCAATGTTGGAACGGTTATCCTCTACCAAATGAATGGATTGATGGTGCTTTGGTGTGTGTATATAAGGGCAAAGGAGATAAAGTTAGTTGTGATGACTACCGTGAAATCACACTTCTAGGTACTGTTAGCAAGGTTCTCTCAAGAATCTTGTTGAATCGATTGCTTTTTTACATTTGCCCGGTAGTCATTCCTGAATCACAAAGTGGTTTTAGGTCTGGCAGAGGAACAAACGACATGATATTTTCGGCTAGGCAAGTACAAGAGAAGTGTATAGAGCAACGGGCCCCCCTGTATCAGGTTTTTGTTGATTTGACGAAAGCTTTTGATACAGTCAACAGGGATGCACTTTGGACGATGTTGGGTAAAGTTGGGTGCCCACCAGTATTTGTGAATGTACTCAAGCGGTTGCACAATGGTATTAATGCTAGAATTGTCATGAGTGGTAGATTGTCGGATGAAATACAAATAGATAACAGGGTTAAGCAGGGAGATGTCTTGGCCCCAACACTATTCTCAATATTCTTTTCTGTAATATTATCTCATGCATTCCAACATTGTGAGAAAGGCGTCCTCTTGGAATTTAGAACCACAGGAAGAGTTTTTGACTTGAGAAGATTTAACTTCAAATCAAAGACATCCTATACACTTATCAGAGAGTTCCTTTACGCCGATGATGTTGACTTTATGGCTCACACTGAGGAGGATGTTCAAGATATTGTGAACCTTTTTGCTGCCTCGTGCTCTGCTTTTTTGGATTAAAAATAAGCTTGACAAAGACAAAGGTAATGTTCACCCCCGTAAAAGGTGTATCATATATCAAACCAACAATAACCATTCATGTAACCTGTCTGGATGTTGTTGAGTCTTTCACATACTTAGGAAGTACACTAACTTGTGATGGATCTTTGGATGCTGAGATTCAGTGGTGCATCCAGAAGGCATCTGTGGCCTATGGAACGCTCGACAAACAGTTATGGTCTAGTACCGGCATTACCCATAAAACAAAATTGAATGTTTATAGGTCCTGCGTGTTGAGTGTTTTATTGTACTCCTCGGAAACATGGACATTGTTTAGAAGACATTTGAAAAAACTTGAACACTTTCATCAGAAATGTTTGAGACGTATTCTAGACATCAAGTGGAATTCCAACACACCTGACATGTCCTTGCAAGGGCAGGATGCTTAAGCATTGAAACTCTTATCATAACGGCTCAAATGCGTTGGGCAGGTCATGTTGTGCGTATGAGTGATACTAGATTGCCAAAGCAACTCTTTTACGGTCAGCTGTGTGATGGCAAAAGGCCGCTTCATAAGCCTAGGAAGAGGTATAAGGATTGCTTAAAAAACAACCTTGTAAAAATAAAAATAAATCCTGACAACTGGGAAAAGCTGGCACTGGAGAGAACTGACTGGAGAGTTCATGTGGGTGATGGTTGTACCAGTTTTTAGAGTGAAAGTATCGTGCATGAAAACCTAAAGCGTCAACTTCGAAAGGGTTACACCTGTCATATTGGAGAGAACATGGAGGTTTGGAAATGTCTGACATGTGGTCGAGTTTTGCTTTCTAAGGCTGGATATGTCAATCATAGGAAGTCTCATCTGGGTCAATCCATGCAGATTCCAGGAGCAAACAATGTGTTTTGTGCTATCTGTGGCAATGTCTGTAAGTCGGCTTCTGGTCAGACATATGGTGGTGCATACGCATCAAATTTTATCATCTGATTCATCTGATTCATCTGAATCATCTCATTCAACGGGAAGGAAGTCTTTTCAATGTCATATTTGCATCAAACTTTGTGGATCTGCAGCAGGTTTGATGAGTCATCTGAGGGCTCATGCAAGGAAGGGTTCTGGTGGTGGAGTTGTGGGATTGTGAGGGACGGCAATGATCTGTAAAGATTATGCTATTGCTATGTATGTATGTATGTATGTATGACTGGATTGATGGTACTTTAGTGTGTTTTTACAAGGGTAAAGTAGAAAAGGGATTAGTGATAACTATCGTGGAATCACTCTTTTGGATGCAGTTAGTAAGGCTTTCGCAAGAGCCTTGCGGAATCGATTGCTTTAGAACATTTGTCTTGGAGTCATTCCTGATTCACAAAGTGGTTTTAGGCCAGGCAGAGGAGGAAACAACATGATATTTTCGGCCAGACAAGTGCAAGAGAAGTGTATTGATCAACGGGTCCCCCTATATCAGGTTTCTGTTGATTTGACAAACGCTTTTCATGCAGTTAACAGAGATGCACTTTGGACGAGTTAAGCAGGGAGATGTCTTGGCTCCAACACTATTCTCAATATACTTTTCAATAATATTAACTCACGCAAACCACCGTTGTGAGAGGGGTATTCTTTTGGAATTTAGAATCACAGGAAGGGTTGTCGACTTAAGAAGCTTTAACTTCAAGTCGACATTTTACAAAGACATCTTACACACTTATTAGAGAGTCCCTTCACGCCGACGACATTGACTTTATGGCTGAGGATGATATGCAATATATTGTGAACCTATTTACAACCTCATACACTGCATTTGGATAAAAAAACACACGAAAACAAAGGTAATATTCACCCCCATAAAGAAAATTGAAGGTTTATAGATCCTGCGTGTTGAGTGTTCTATTGCACTCCTCAGAAACATGGACATTGCTTCGCAGATATCTGAAAATTCTTGAGCACTTTCATCAGAAATAGTTGATACGCATTCTAAACATTAAGTGGAACACCAACACACCTAACACAGAATTCCTTACAAGGGCAGGATTCGCAAGAATTGAAACTCTCGGCATAACAGTCTCATAATGGACAGGTCATGTTGCGCGTATGAGTAATGTTAGATTGCCAAAACAACTTCTTTAGGGTCAGCTACATGCTGGCAAAAGGCGAAAGCATAAGCCTTGGAAAAGGTATTGGGATTGCTTAAAAATCAACCTTTAAAAAATAAAAATAGATCTTTGACAACTGGGAAATGCTGGCATTGAAAAGGACTGAATGGAGAATCCATGTTGATGATGGCTGTACAAGTTTTGAGAGTGAACGAATTGGGCAAGATACCCCAAGCGTTGAATTCAAATCATATTGGTGGAAACACGGCGGTGGGTTGGAAATATCAAACATAAGGTCGGATTCCTCTTTTTAAGGTTGGATATGTCAATCGTAGGAAATTCCATCAGAGACAATTCATAAACACCCCAGGAATAATGTATCTTGTGCAATCTGTAATAAAGTTTGTAAGTCGGCTCCTGATCGTGCACAAACATTTACCATCTGATCCATTCAACATCCTATGTCATATTTGCATGAAACTTTGTGGATCTGCAGCGAGATTGATGAGTCACTCATGTGTGGAAAGGTTCTGGTGGTGGGGTAAGACTGTGAGAGACGGCAGTGATCTGTAAAGATTATGCTTAATATATATATATATATATATATATATATATTTGTGTGTGTGTGTGTGTGTGTGTGTGTGTGTGTGTGAAGAAAAGGAAGTGAATCCGACGGTATTTGGTATATTAAGAAAGAATGAAAAAACACAGTCTCCTTTTTTCAAACCGCAAATTTTAAACAGACTGAATAACAAGGACTACCACTCGCTTTTCTCGTTATTCTCTGATAAAAATGTTCTTATTACCTTCTATATACCAACAAATGCCCTGAAGATGACCCAATTAATAGATCGAAACACTGCAGCGTCGGCCAATAAACTCACCACTTAACTCATTTAAACAAGTGTTTTTACATTCTTTCTTAATATACTATATATATATATATGGCAATAGCATAATCTTTACAGATCATTGCCGTCCCTCACAATCCCACAACTCCACCACCAGAACCCTTCCTTGCATGAGCCCTCAAATGACTCATCAAACCTGCTGCAGATCTACAAAGTTTGACGCAAATATGACATTGAAAAGACTTCCTTCCCGTTGAATGAGATGATTCAGATGAATCAGATGAGTCAGATGATAAAATTTGATACTTATGCACCACCATATGTCTCTTAAGACCAGAAGCCGACTTACAGACCTTGCCACATATAGCACAAGACCCATTATTTACTCCTGGAATCTGCATGGATTGACCCAGTGAGATTTCCTATGATTGACATAGCCAGCCCTCGAAAGCAAAACTCGACCACATGTCAGACACTTCCAACCCTCCATGTTCTCTCCAATATGACAGGTGTAACCCTTTCGAAGTTGACGCTTTAGGTTTTCATGCACGATTCTTTCACTCTCATAACTGGTACAGCCATCATCCACATGAACTCTCCAGTCAGTTCTCTTTAGTGCCAGCTTTTCCCTGTTGTCAGGATTTATTTTTATTTTTACAAGGTTGTTTTTTAAGCAATCCTTATACCTCTTCTTAGGCTTATGCTGCGGCCTTTTGCCATCACGCAGCTGACCGTAAAAGAGTTGCTTTGGCAATCTAGCATCACCCATACGCACAACATGACCTGCTCAACGCATTTGAGCCGTTATGATAAGAGTTTCAATGCTTGAGCATCCTGCCCTTGCAAGGACTTCTGTGTTAGGCGTTTCGGAATTCCACTTGATGTCTAGAATACGTCTCAAACATTTCTGATGAAAGTGTTCAAGAATTTTCAGATGTCCATGTTTCCGAGGAGTACAATAAAACACTCAACACGCAGGACCTATAAACATTCAATTTTGTTTTATGGGTAATGCCGGTACTAGACCATAACTGTTTGTCGAGCGTTCCATAGGCCACAGATGCCTTCTGGATGCGCCGGTGAATCTCAGCATCTAAAGATCCATCACAAGTTAGTGTACTTCCTAAGTATGTAAAAGACTCAACAACATCCAGACAAGTACCATGAATGGCTATTGTTGGTTTGATATATGGTTCCCCTTTTACGGGGGTGAACATTACCTTTGTCTTTGTCAAGCTTATTTTTAATCCAAAAAAGCAGAGCACGAGGCAGCAAAAAGGTTCACAATATCTTGAACATCCTCCTCAGTGTGAGCCATAAAGTCAACATCATCGGCGTAAAGGAACTCTCTGATAAGTGTATAGGATGTCTTTGATTTGAAGTTAAATCTTCTTAAGTCAAAAACTCTTCCTGTGGTTCTAAATTCCAAGAGGACGCCTTTCTCACAATGTTGGAATGCATGAGATAATATTACAGAAAAGAATATTGAGAATAGAGTTGGGGCCAAGACATCTCCCTGCTTAACCCTGTTATCTATTTGTATTTCATCCGACAATCTACCACTCATGACAATTCTAGCATTAATACCATTGTGCAACCGCTTGAGTACATTCACAAATACTGGTGGGCACCCAACTTTACCCAACATCGTCCAAAGTGCATCCCTGTTGACTGTATCAAAAGCTTTCGTCAAATCAACAAAAACCTGATACAGGGGGGCCCGTTGCTCTATACACTTCTCTTGTACTTGCCTAGCCGAAAATATCATGTCGTTTGTTCCTATGCCAGACCTAAAACCACTTTGTGATTCAGGAATGACTACTGGGCAAATGTAAACAAGCAATCGATTCAACAAGATTCTTGAGAGAACCTTGCTAACAGCACTCAGAAGTGTGATTCTACCTTTATCTCCTTTGCCCTTATATACACACACCAAAGCACCATCAATCCATTCATTTGGTAGAGGATAACCGTTCCAACATTGAGTTAAGAGATCAAACAGAGCAAGATTGACATTAAAACTTTTAACCTTCAACAGTTCCACTGGAAGCCCATCCAAACCCGGCGCCCTACCAGAATTAATTTGTTTGATAGCCATTTCAAATTCTGTAAAAGTTGGTAAATGGTCCATCTCATATTTGGTCTCCTGTTGAGGAAGACTCTGCAGAACATCAGCACTGACTACTGAAGGGTTATTAAATAAATCCGTGAAGTGTTGTTGCCATCGTTGAAGGATTTTTTCGGGTTCCTTAATCAAGGTGATGCTGTCCTTTGACCTTAGAGGAGCAATGGAAGACGTTAATGGACCGAAAACTGTGCGCATGAGGCTATAGAACAGTTTTAGGTCCTTTTTATTAAAGGCCTTCTGAATTTCAGAGGAGATTTTAGACCACCACTCATTTTTCATCCTCCTTATTTCACGCTGTAATAGCTGCTTGAACTGAATATATTTCTTCAGACTAGACGGTTTGAGAGATGACTTACTATGAAGTGTACTTATAAAATAAGTTCTTTTCTTTTTGTTTCAATTAGCTGACTTATGGCAACTACATTGTCATCAAACCAGTCTCGATGTTTCCTAACTCTGAAGCCAAGAACAGCTGCACCAGTGGAATAAACTTGGTCTCTGAAGTTATCCCATGTTCCATTAAATTCCAGACTGTCAAGATGTTCACGCAGTCTTTCTTTCACTTCCATTTGCTTGACCTTGCTCAACTCTAGGCGCCTTGGTGTTTTTACTCCAGGCATGCGAGTCTTTTTACGAACACGGAGTTTAAATCTACCCCTCACTAGACTGTGATCTGTGTCGCACTCTGCACTACGCATAACACGCACATTGCAGACATCACCAATGTCACGGCGGCGAGTCAAGATGAAGTCAATCATATGGCCATGTTTTGATCTTGGGTGGGTCCAAGTAATTTTATGGATACGTTTTTGCCGGAAAAGAGTATTACAAATAGTTAAATTGAGCTCAGAACAGAACTCAAGCAATTTCAGTCCATTTGAATTTACCCCACCGATACCATAACGACCAAGTGCATCCCATATTTCAAAATTCCTGCCAACACGTGCATTAAAGTCTCCCAATATAATCAATTTATCCTCCTTTGGTGTAGAGACAATAGCATTGCGAAGGTCTTCATAAAAAGTCATGGCAGTCTCCTCACTGGCTTGAAGGGTCGGGGCATATATAGAAAATAAGGTCACGTACCGTCCATACTGCAGCTGGATAAACAGTTTCATAATGCGATCACTGATGCTAGTAGGCAACTCCAAAAACTTCACCAGTCTTTTATTCACGGCAAAACCAACCCCACCCTCGCGCCGTTCGCCCTTTGGCTTACCAACCCAAAAGAGTTTATAGCCCGTTGATATTTCTGTCAACTGATCTTCATCTGACAATCGGGTTTCCGATAGAGCAGCAATATCAATCTGTAATCTCTGAAGTTCCTTTGTCACAAGTGCTGTTCTTCTTTCCGGGCGATCTGAAGAATTACGGTCTAACAAAGTTTTTACATTCCAACAAGAGATGTTAAGTTTAATTCGGTCAAATTGTTTTATATTTCTTTTCTTCCTGCAAGAAATGAACCACCGTTAGCCGCAGGAAACTAACCAGTGTTGAGGTGACAGGCATTTTTAGTGCACCTTTTCTAGCACCATCCCAATAGTTTGGGTGAGCAGTGCTCTCCTAAATAGGGCTGCTCAGACACAAGAGTCTCCACCGGGGTTAGTCCCTATCACGGGTAGACACAACAACGATGTTAGGATAAGACTCCTGCCGCCAATGTGTAGATATGTAACTGCATGCTTCCAACTGGTCAGGTCTGCACACGTTGCCACACATCCATCGCCATGGGAATTTTTGAGAGGCTGATAGATGAAAGAAAGAAAGAAGGGAACATTTGTACATCATGATATTATAGTGGTAAACGCTTGTACAACACGAATACCACTCTCTAAATTCTCATGATTGTTGTCCAGTGACAAGCCTAAGCAAGATAACTGGTAATCATGTCAATTGCAGGTGTTAAATCAGAGTTGTCCTTCTCCTAGATGGATAACCTAACAAGGAATAAGGGGTCCAACACTCCAAAAAAAAAAAAGTTCTAGATGGCCGTTGAGCTAATAGCTTCCTCCGCCCTTTGAACAGGTCTTGTTTTTCATCCTGCAGGATTTCTAGCCACCCTCCTCATCAGATAAAATCTGTGGGGTTACCGGTTTAGTCACCGATGACCCGACTATGAAACAGGTTGTACTGGATTACATAGTACCAGTAGCGCATCAAGCGACCTGACACACACACACACACACACACACACACACACACACACACATATATATATATATATCTGTTTGCATGTAAATGATCTTTATTTATATATATATATATTTGATGTTATTCACACACACATACCATACACACGTATATATATATATATATATATATATATATATATATATATATATATATATATATATATATATGTATGTATATCTTCTATTATTATACTAAAGCTGAGATTATTAACGTTCATTTCCTAAAGACTTTTTTCTATTAATGTTAGGTACACAATATTTATACTCAGATATTCTTTGGTTTTAGGGCTACTCATTGTTTGAAAAAAAATCAGTTTAATTGGTTTTAATTAGTCGTAATTAGCAATTAAGTCAACAACTGACCCGTCCCTCTCTATCATTCTACATTACTCTCACCCTCTCTATATACGAGTAAAAATGAGAGAGTGTAAGTGACGGAGAGTTATTGTGTTAGACATTTAACTATGTTAAAATTAATTTAATTTAAAATTAAATTCAATATAGGGTGAACTGGTAAAGACATAGCTACCCATGGGCTAACAATGGATTCCACCTTTCGAAAACCCGTCTCTTCAGTCAGCATAAAAAGGAGTTTTTTTTTGTATTTTTTGCTTGGATGTCGGGGTAGAGGGAAGCAGTTTGTAGCTAGGTACCATTGTGTTGTGAAATCTGTCTTGTTCAGGCTAACATTTTTTTTCTGTAAAAGAGTTTATAAGTCGTTACTGCTATTCAGTGAAACATTATCTATTTGAATTTAAATTCAGTCAAACGTTTTCTTTTTTTTAAAAATCTTACGAAATGATTTTAATGTTTGTTTGTTTTCTTTTTTGTTTTTTGTTTTAATTCTCTGGTCGTATTTTTAACCGGCCCTCGCCAACTCAGCGTATGAGTAGAACGGATCTGTGTAGTAAAGTGAGGAGCAGACGGTAGGTGTCGCGCTCCTTGGTATTGCGTAAGTGGAAAGAGGATAGACACTCTCACTGTATGACCGATACCGGCTCTAAGCCTCCCTTGACAACTTTACTTATCTATTTTTCAAAATTTAATTCATTTTGCAAACTCTCTTTCTTCCTTAATTCCCGGGACTGCCAATATGTTGTCTACTTTTCCTTTTAAAAAGGAATTAAAGTTAATTAAATCGATTATTTTCGTCGGTGCATATCATAAATGCGTCCTGGCTTCCTGCCCTAAATAAACGCTATGCGGTGCCTGCTGAAAATCTAAGTTGGTCAATGTACGTCCTTGCTCAACCGCACACACTGGCGTGCCTATGTGATGGTTTCCATAGAAAAATGTTACTTCCGAGTAGTGCAGTAGCAATTAGAAGAAAACCTTTTTCAATTAAAACTTGTGATGGGAGTCAACGTTTGCTCACTTGAAGAAAATTCCATAATTCTTAAATATCTAGAAAATACATTAACTACCTTTTTACTCTACATGAAATATTTTTAAAGATTCATCTGATGTATTAGAATAAAGAAAAAAGTTTAATAATCATGGTAGATCAGACATGTTTGCCGAATTTTCATTTTGAATTTTTTTAATGTTACGGTTCTCATTGAAAGTCTTTGTAGGTCGTAGTGTAGTGCAGCTTATTTTGCGGTAAGTTTTTAACTTCTAACTAGAATGTAGTTAAATTTTGTGTTTAGCTCTGTTGTACGAGGTAGCATTTTTTTTTACTTGATTTAAAAAATATATTTTCGTTTCCAAAACTGACATATTTACTTAACTTTTTTACGGTTGTTTTGAATAAAAAGAAAAAAGAATATTTGCATTTAATTGTTCGTAAAAACAACTTGGGGGTGGTTAACTTTTATCACCTTCAAATCACTAAAAGTTATTAGTCCATAAAAATTCTTTCAAACTGCTAAAAAAATATTTTAAATTTGGGAGGAGGTAACATATTTACATGTCGAGAAAACTTGGGGGCGCTTAAAATATCACTTTATCCCATTAACGTTTCATGAAAAATGCCTCTTAAACAACTAGGGATTCCATAAGTACCACGGTTCGATTTTTTTTAGCAGGCACGACTTAGTGTTTTAAGGCAGGTGGTCAGGGCGTATTTATCCGATATGCAACTTTTTATCTAAGTCGAAAAGTAGTTACATTATGAGGATGGGTTAAAAAAATATACATGTAATTCATTTTTAATACATTTTAGACTAGGCTCTGCAAAAATGGTAAATTTTACAAAATATTTAAATTGAATAGAAATTAACAAAAAAACAATGAATGAATTTAATAATGCATCCGCTATTTTCTTTAAGTCCTTCAACTTTGCCCCCCTCCCACTAATTTTTTTTTGGGATGTAAAATATTGGTGGGGTTATATACGATGTCATTCACAGAATTGCGTCCCGGTCTCCCGCCTTAAAGTCTAGGCGGTGATAAAACAACTCCACCTACGAATAAAGTCCCCCCCCCCCATCTGATGTGGTGACTGCTGAAAAAAAACGGCGCTTAGGGTGTTTTTTACGAAAAGTTAACGCGGTATTTTACTCACTCCAGTCTTTTTAAAAAATTTTTTTATATACATGTAAATGTAAATATTTTAACCCTTCTCCTTTGAAATATTATAAGGGTGGGGGTTATTTACAAAAATATTTACATTAACTTGTCGATAAAAACATGGCTTACTTTACATGACTTATTTTACTATATTTCCAAACAATTACAAATAGAAAATCAAAATACTTAGATATCCTTTTCTTATTTTAACTAAAAACAAGGCTTTAAACTAACACAAATAAAAAAAAATCTGAAGATTTAGATATTCTTTTGTATTTTAATAAAAAATTATGGTATCGCAATTGTACGATCGAAATACATCACGTGATCAGTTTAGGACATATTGAAGAAACGCAATATCCTTTTCCTGATAATTTACGTTTTCTTTTTTTAATTTAATTTATTTTTTGTACAGTTTATAATACAAAAGAAAAATCCAATTATATGCTTCAAAATTATAGTCGTATTGTTTCATTATTTTTTTTTAAGAAAAATTATAGCTGATGTGAATTTTTTTTTCGCTTCCAGTAATTAAAAAAAAGTAAAGTCATCGTGGTATCCTAAACTTGGTGACAGCCAGACAGGAGATGGTTTTCTTAGCGTCAGAGGTGGAGCGCCACACCTACCATCAGCTCCTCACTTTACCATACAGATCCCTGAGCTATTCATGTGCTAAGTTGGTGAGGGCCAGTATCGAACCAGGAACAGTGAGGCTTCGAGCTAAATATTCTACCGTAGTCTGTTGTAAATGAGAACAATCGATTGTTAAAAAATTTTGAATGTATAAAAAATTCGGAAAACATGTCTGGTTTAACATGATTAGTTAACTTGACTTTTTTAATAATCTAAATCAGAGTATTATTTCAAATCAACTTATTTGCGAAACTCGGTCGTATGTTTAAAATTCGTGATAGTTGTTTTGAATAAAGATAAAATGAAAATACCGAAAAAATAAAAAGATATTTTTAAAGGGGTATGTGTGTATACATTTGCTTGTCGATAAAAAAAACCTGGAGGTTGCTTACTAATGCCTTCAAGCCACTTAAAAAGCTATTTGTCGATAAAAACAACTTCAAACCGAAAATATATTTTAAAGAAAGGGATGATAAATATTTACTTTTACTTGTCCTGAAAAGACTTGGGGTGCAAAATATCGCCTTCAAATAGCTAGGGAGTTCATAAATAGCACGAGTTGCATTTTAAGCAGGCACCGTTTTGCGTTTTTTTTCTTGGTTTATTTTATTTTATTTTTAGACCAGGAGGCCCGAACGCATTTATGCTATCTGCACCAAAATGTTGACTTATTTTCAATTTAAAAACGAATCAAAATTATTTAAATCCATTATTTGAGGTAAGATTTTTGTTTTAGTCGAGAAGTAGTAATGACCATCAGTAAAAAAAAAAAGCTACTTAAAATGACATATCTAATATTCTTAATACTCTTTGAAACAATTAAATTCGTCCCAAAAGGCGTTTTTTCTGTTTAGGTTAATTACCCTAAAAAGCTGTAGCACAATCTTTTTAAGAAAAATCATAGCTAGAGCTAACTCTTTTTTATTTGGCTTTCAGTAATTTTTCTATATTCTGATGTAAATAAATAAAACAATCCTTTGTTAAAAAAAAAAAAAAAAATTGGGAAAGCATGTCTTATCTAACATGATTATTACACTTTATTTTTGTTAATAGGTTAGATAAATGTTTAATTAAAAATATTTCATGTTGAGTGAAGGTAGTTACTGAGTTTTTCTAGATATTTAAAAATTATGGAATTTTATTCAAATGAACAAACGTTGACACCCCCACCCTTTAAGTGAAAAAATACTTCTAAGCCATAGTTGTATTATTGAATTTCCTTTTCACAATTTACCATATATTTTCAATTGGATTCACATCAGGATTTGATGCTAGCCATTCTATTATCTTTTATCCTCAAGGAATTCACAAGTTAGCTTAGATACATGGGAATGGACAATGTTGTGCATAAATACACACTTCCCTTTGAGACTGTGAAATTGGGACTTGTATCTTGTGCATAAAATATCAATAGTCCATCTTGCCTTTCTCAATTTCAGTCTTTTCAAAGATCTGAGCGCTGATCAAACGTGTTTTTTTACGTTATGACTCGCTTTGTGACCCTTCATGTCGAGGAAGCAAGTTCTTAAAGCTTTTTCCTTAAAGCATTCTTTATCATTTGATGAACTATGCAAAGCTCCTTTTATAGATCCAATACTGGCAGTCCCTCATTCGATAACTGTTATTTTCTGTTTTTCAGCATTTATAATATGTTTCGCTTTACTCATGTTTCAACATATATTACGGACAAAAAGAAAATAGAGAAGTATATATTAGATTTGTGAGGTCTTAAGCTAATATTTGTTTAATCAGCCTATTAACTTCAGTCAGTCCATTTTCGTAAATTTCAAATATCCAAAATACTAACAATTAAAACTGTCAGAAAATATAGTTTAATATTTTACTAAGAATGGAAATAATGGAGTTTAAATTTGACTAATATTTGGTTAAAACTTATTGAGTTATTGATGTGTCGCAGAGCCGTGAAAGGATCAGAGGCAGGATCTGTGACAGAGACCGCGAGAAGGCAGATCATGAAGAATAGCTTACTATTCGAAACCCTGGGAAAACGATGTTCCTAGGCCATGGCCTGAACGAGTGTGTAATTTCAAGACTGGACTTAAAGGTTTTCGCCGGAAACCTACGGGAGTTTTCAAACTAAGATATAGCGAACGCTTCAACTGCTGAGAAAACGATGTTTTCTTCGGTCACAGCTTTCGTGTGTTGTGGACTTAAATGTTGATTTGCTGAGCACCTGGGTAGGCCTCATTGGCTTGTATTTTCCTAAAATCTCATGCACAAACTGAAGCTCATGTGATGGCTAGTGCGTGGTTCCTGTCGGCATTTCCCTTTTGAAGCGCCTCGGGTACCGGGCAATAAACCCAGCTCTGACCCTTCAAATATAAATTTATATTATTCATAAACTGAAGATTTATGTGTCTTCTGGCAAATAAGAATACTGATTTTTGGTGAGAGTGAAGAGTCGCTAAGATTGATATCATCTTAAGGCTTGATATCATCTTAAGATTGATATCATCTTAAGGCTGATTTTGTAGTAGAGGGAGTTCTTCTGCGATAGAGGTTTGATTTGCATAATAACTTCAGACAGGTGTTCCCAACTTTTTTCCATGACCCACCTAATCACTTTTAAGATACTGATTTCCCCCCATTTGGTAATATATAATTCTTATAATAAAAAAGTGAACTCCGTTTGAGCTGAAGAAGCTTAAAAGGCCAATCCTTTGGTTTAAGCAAGCTTAAAAACAAGCCATCTATGAAAAGTATAAATGAAATAAACTAAAAAGAGAAAATAGTAAAGAAAGAAATTTTTTATATTTGGACCCAGACCACGTTAGTCTCAATACCTCCTTGAAAGTCAAATTACTCCTCTGTGAGGCATACCCCCGACGTTGGGAACTACACACACACACACACACACACACACACACACACAAATATATATATATATATATATATATATATATATATATATATATATATATATATATCAGTGGCGACTCTAGCTCAGGAATGTTTGTTGGGCTTATTAAAATCTTTAACAAATCATACTATTTGCATCACTTAGATACTAAAATATTTCCTTTTCTCTAACTAAAATATAATTTTTCAAAATCTGTGCATGAAATGAAAATAACAAAACAAAACAAAACAAAAATAAACAAAAACAAAAACAAAAAAACAAAGAAACAGAAAAAAACACTTTTTATATTAATTGTTAGTTTCGTTTAGTTTCTTGGATTTTACGGCATATCAATTTTTGTTGGGTTATTTTATGCCGAAGACGTTTTGTATTAACATTTTTTAAGCTCAATTTTTTAAACATATTTTTTAAAACTCATTTTTTCTATTCAATTCATAGATGGGATTAAAAGGTACTCCCACTCCGGGTCAAAGTGGACCTGGGGGTAATGGCGGTGAAGGCGTACTCCACACTCTCCAGAGTTCTAAATTTGGAACTTAACCATTTGATACAGTTTAACATCAGACCCTCTGCTACCGCCTTTTAGCACACATGATAAAAAGGGTTGGAAATTGCCATAAGGGAAATAGGGTTGGAACAATCATATAGGTGCTAGGACTTGACGTTTCCAGCCGTCTAACCTAAGTAAAGGCCAAAGTGGAGTGTTGCATGTTAGCCACCATTCTTAAACATGGTCGTCACCTGCAGACAATATTGGGGCGATTTTACTGCAGAGGTGTAGTCGGTGTATGTCACAGCGCAGTTAATTAATTGTAAAAATAAACATTTATTCTAAAAAAATTTTCCAGACTTGTAAGAAAAAAGACAAAATATTTTAAATGTTTATTTATTTCCCCCCTTTCCATTTTTTATTGTTTTATTGATCATCAAATGATGATAGAAATGTACATTTCCCTTGATGGAGGATGTGAATAAAGATGTTTTCCTTTTTCTTACAATCAGGCACTTTGTACGTGGGGCAGTGTGCGTTAGGGGATGTCAATATTGAACTTTTTTTAAATATTAAAATGATTCAACCGGAAAAAGTTGGGTATTGGTATAATAAGTACTGACACCAAAAACTAGATTTCTAACTTGCACCAATTTTGAGCGTTTACTTTTAAAGATAGTTTAATATCCTTGTTTTTGATACATTTACATATGAAATTGCTTAAAAAGCTTATAATTTCAATCCAGAAACGTTTGTCAATTTATGTTATTCAAATAAAATGAATAAAATAAATCGAAAATAACATTTAAAGTGAAATTATAACCCCAAACTCCACGCTAACAGCTCAGATAAGCAACATTTTACCTCATTAATTGGGATACGCCATTGCAAGATATTGTTATAGCATTATATTTTGTGTTATCAATGGAACAAAAGCGAAAAGCATGAACTCTGATAGGAAAAATATGGGATGATGATTTTAATATAAGCTACCCTTGTAATTTGAACACTCCTCTAAATAGTGGGTCTTTTAAGTTTCTATTTTATATAAGAATTGTAAGGCATAAAGTGATAAAAGACATGACAAAATACATGAATGTTGTGAGAATAATAGCAACTTTTATCGTGCCATCATATTAAACTTCTCTACGTAAGAACCCTTTGCCTTGTTTCAATTTCATGGAACGATTGGGAAGCTGCAGTTGTTAATTTTACTTCCTTTTTAACACTTTGTGAGTGTGAAGGCAAATCAAGTAACTCTAATTTTATCCCACTCTTTGATGACTTCAGATGTTCATATTCGTGAAAATTCTTCTGTGAACCCAGGCTCACAACCCACATTTTGAGACAGGTCGATCAATTGCGACCAATGTGGCATCGAATTTTATTTTTGGTAATTTTAGCCTCTTTTTGGTTGGCTCCCCTCTCCTGAAAAAAAAAATCAATTAAATTAAACTAAATTAAAAAATAACCTTATTTGTCTTATTTTTTAAAAATTGTTATTATGAAATTATTATGAAACTATAAATCGATAAAATTATTTTAATCAATTTTATGTGAATTACTTACCGAATATCTAAAATTCTTTTATAGCTTCGTCCCTCACTTCCAGTTCATCTGATTTAAGCATTGAATACAACATATTTTCTGGTAGGAGACCGGAAGTATTATGCTGAATATGTTTTAACGCAATCTCCTGAATTTCAGGTGGTAGCTCTTTGCTAGTGTCACGTATAATCTATTGCCTGTGCGCTTCCTTAACCCTCCCCATAGCTTAGAACGACGGCAGTAGTAGCAGGAAAAATGTTGAAGACAGCAACAGACAACAGGGAAGATTTTTTCCCCCGCTCTCCCTCTCTCTCTCTTTCTCATTCTCTCGACGGGCAGAAGTCAAGAGTGAAGACGAGAGGAGGGAAAAGTCAAAAAGTAAGAAAGAAGAGACAGAAGTGGAGAAGGATTCCGTGCCAACGGCAGCCGAGCACGGGTCAGTCGGTCCTAAGACGCGGTCGAAAGTCTTCCCGAAAGGCACCGGATCCGTCATTAAAATTAAAAATTTCACACATTCGAAATCAAAAGTGGCCGGCCTCCCGTCGAAAGGGAATCGGGTTAATATTTCCGAACCCGGATTCGCAGAGGGCCCGGGTTTGGCGACGCAATTGGCAGCGGCGACCTCTACGATCGTCGCCGTCGGTGGCGCCCGTTGCTTTACCGGGCGAAACCACGGTGACGCAAGCGAGCCCGGAGACGTAAGATGAAACCTCAACAAATTATGTGATGAATAGAAAAGGAAGAAAATCATTGCTTATTCAATATCAAGATAATCAGACGGAAGATACGTGCGGAATTCTCGTCGGATATATCCCGAGAATGTACAACAGAATAGGAACCAAACTATAAGCAAAGTACCCTTATCCGTCATTGGAAATTTCTAATATCAGCCTTCTTTGAACCTTTCATATTGCTATATATATGTTTTGAATTAGCCATTACACTTAAAAGAAAATTAAAACAATGCCTATCTCGACGTCATCTAAAGAACTTTTGCCGGCGCCCGATATGATAGAATATCATATCCAAATGAACCTATTCTCCCAACCTGTCGGCGTCCGTTTATCACCCTGCTCATTTGTGGAAAATCAATAAAAGCAATTTATAAAATAATATGTCTGCTTTACGTTGTTCTTTTGCCAATATATTCATATGAATACATCTCTCATTTCTTTTTCTTTTGGTCTCTCTCTGATGAAAAACCCAGCGTTTCATACGCTTGAACTTTGACGAACGTAACATGGGGGCTCGATCATAGGTTTTTTTTTCGTTTATGCTACGTATATTCTCTGGTGAATAACCAGCCGAACCAATATACATAGACAAACCATCAGAGAACCAAAAGTAGAGAGGAATTGGCAGAGAACAAATAAATAAATAAATAAAACAAATAGATAATTTCATGGAATCCCCTACCCTGGAGGGATTAACCAAAATGAAAAAGGACGACCTATATGAAGTAGGAAGAAGACTAGAACTAGACGTTAAGAAATCGCAGAGAAAAGCAAATTAATCGCTGAACATATGATGGATAACGATGTGTTCGAAGAAAGCGTCTTAGACCAACTACCAACAATAAACCAAGAACTAACACAAGCTAAAATGGAACAAGAAAAAATGAAAATAATGGCCAACACAGATGTCGAGATGAGAAGACAATAATTCGACCTAACTAAGCAAGCCAGGCTAGTACCGCAATTCAAGGAAGAAGTTGACGAATACTTCGCACACTTCGAAAAGATAGCACTAAGTTTGAAATGGCTGACCAACACCTGGTCCATGCTGCTACAGATGGTACCAAGCGAGAAGGCTCAGAAAATGTATGCATTAATGTCACTAGAAGACTGCGCTACGACACAGTTAAGGCAGCGATACTGAAGGCGTACCAACTCGTACCGGAGGCCTATCGATAACGGTTTAGGGGGCACCGAAAGGCAGACGCGCAGACATACATGGAATTCTCGTGGCAGAAGGAAATGCATTTCGACAAATGGAGTACAGCGAAAGGAGTGGAGGGGGACTACTGGAAACTTAGACAGTTAATACTGACTGAAAAGTTCAGAAACTGCATCCCCGAGGAAATAAAAACTCATTTAGACGAAGGCGACACAGAAAACATGTATGAGATCGCAGACGAATATACACTAACGCACGGGAAGGGCAAAACTAATGTCAACAGCGCACAATACCTAAATCAGGGATATTCAGCAATACCAAAGGCCAGAGTGGGGTATAACCCACCCAAACAAATACCGAGCAGACAGATGGAATATACCTACCCGATTAGCGAGAAAGGGCAGGAGAACGACAGGCAACCTACATATAGCTGGGAAAAACCAACTACACTATGCCAATACTGTCATAAACCAGGACATAACACAGAAAACTGCTGGACAAAGCGGAATGCAGAGGCGAAGTACCTAGAATCAAACAAGGAATGGTGATCACCGAAAGAATAGCCAAAGGATACAAACCATTTGTATCAGAAGGTTATGTTTCCTCGAATGAAAACCCCGGAAGCAAACAGGCAATAAACATGTTAAGAAATACAGCGGCATCACAGTCCTTACTGCTCCGGGAGTGCCTTCCACATGAACGTACCACTACACCGACTGAACCTCAAATCAAAACTAATCTCGGGACCAATAATAGTGGGAGTTGTACCAAAACTACCAATGAATGGAATCTAGATAAAAATAGGTAACGACCTGGCAGGAGAAAACACAAGGACAGAACTCCATGAAAAGGGTAATAAACTACCTACCGGAGTAGTCACATGATCCCAAGCGAAAAAGGATTGGGATCCGCGCATTGACATCCCACGAGAAGTAAAGACCTTAGCTCACAAACACCTAGAAACCACACAAGCTAGGATGAAGAGCCGATATGACAGTCAAACAGTCAAAAGAGAATTCGAAGTAGGTGATAAGGTTTTAATATTGCTACCGACAGGAAAGTAAACGAACTCAACTATGTAGTGACAATACCTGATCGCAAGAAATCCACACAGTTATGTCACGTAAACATGATCAAACCCTACAAGGAGAGGGAGGAGGAACAACCACTACTATATTACCAAAGATATGAGGAATTAATAGAACGAAATGTAGCACCAAATGTAGCACAAGAAAACCAGGCGTTGACAAAAGATCACCCACCCAAACTAAAAAACTCCGACATACTGGCCCACCTCGAGGAGAAGCTAAAACATCTACCAAAGAAGGAAGGGGAGACATCTCAGCACTTATAAACAAATATCAAGGGATATTTCCGGATATTCCAAACAGGACCGAACTAATAAGACATGACGTAGGAGACGCCAAACCAATTCAGCAGCAAACCCTATCGAATTAACCCGCGGAACGCTGAGCTAATGAAGATGGAAATCCAATACACGTTTGAGAATGACATAATAGAACCTAGTCAGAGTGAATGGTCATCGCCATGTGTCTTTGTTGACAAACCAGATGGATCGGTCAGATTTTGCACATCGAAAGATAAACTCGGCACAAAGTTAGACGCCTATCCTATTCCACGAATGGAAGACTGCATAGACCGAATAGGAAATGCAAAATACATCACCAAATGTGACCTGCTAAAAGGATACAACGGCACGTTGACGGATAAAGCAAAGCATATCTCATCCTTCATAATTCCAGATTGCAAATATCAGTACAAGGTGATACCATTCTGATGATCACATAGATGACAAACCGGGGCGGGTCTCTTAAGTCTAGCGCTCCTTCGTGGTAATGGTACTTCCTCCTCGGACGACTCGTCTGCAGAACTGTCATCTGTTGTATCCGCATTGTTTACTTCAAGGGGATCACCTCGTGCTTCGTTGATAGTAATCATCCTTGAACTTCGGGTTGAGAGTTCGCTGTCACTCCCACTTTCCGAAGTATTCAAGCCTATGACGGGACGCAGGTCCCTTACATGGCGGGGGCATCCCGTCCACAAGGACGTTCTGTAGGCTGATCACACCTGTAACGCGTCCACGTGTATGAGGCGACGTGCACCGTCAGATTAGGGTCTTCACCCAGACATGATCGCCCACGTCGTATCCAACCTGCTGCTGGTTGGGCTTATCTAGAGGGAGTACATCGATACTCTATTGAATCAGGTTGGCAGGAGCAGTCAGCGGCGACACATTATCCTTAGGGGTGACATTGTATCAATAGACTGCTTCCACTATGGTGCACTGTTTCCTCGCTACAATCCATTTTATGCTTCGATGACATCGTTCCACAATGCCATTACCGGAGGGGACATGCGCACAGCGAAAATGCAATCGGACTCCCCATTCACTTAGAAAGTCCGCGAAGACCTTGCTGCGAAATGCTGTGTCATTGTCAACCGGCGCCCCACGCTCGTAGAACAGGCCTTCCAAGTGGCTGATGATGCTTGCTGCATCTTGTCGTCTCAGATGACGCCAAATCGAAAAACGTGCGGGCCCGCAGTCAATGAGCGACAGATAGTGCTTACCTTGGTAGTGGGTCACATCTATTCCCACTGGAAACCAAGTGTCACTGACATCCAATCTTCCCATCGGCCAACGATCGAAGAGACAGCGCCAATGATCGAAGAGACAGCACCTCGTGTGCTGTGTTTTTAAGAAACAAAGAAAACCACTGCCCAGTTAGAACTGGGTAGGTGCAAAACCTGGAACGTCTGGGTGTAAAGACGGTGAACTGATCAGGGATGGTTTGGCAAATAATGTTTTAGGGATCAGCTGCTTTCCTGATAAAATCAAATATCGCTGTGGCACTCTCGTCACACCACTTGGTTGGTTATGGTCAGACCTCACCAGGGTTACGTCCACCGACAATCCATACATTTCAATCGAACTTGTGAGTGAGCTGAACCGTCGAATGACGAGCAATTTCGGGCTCCCCAAAAATGGCACACTTTGATGTTCGACAAATGAATAATTCCAGAATTCAGTGGAGTAGTCAGCGATCTACCAATAGTAAAGTGGCTCCAAAATGCGGTGCTTAATTGTGAACTGCCGTTCAAGAAGTAGAGCGCATATTACCCCTATGGTTGAGGGGTGGAGCCCTTGCAGTTTATTGAAAACTCAGCAAAGAACAAGGGTCCAACGTAGAACAAGTCAACCGAGCTCTAGTAACCATTTTCGCGATGGATTATTTTATGACGTTGGAAAGCTTCATGACACGGCGACTGCTACCTGGCGAAACAGTGTATGTGTTCCTGACTGAAATTCATAGCCATGTCCTGGTCATTGGAAAGGCACCCCTTTACATATGCGACTTTGTGGCTGGACTGCCAAGTCACGGGAGGCAGCAAATTCCACTATTGTCGAGAATGTATGACATAACCCTAAGTAAACTTCTAACTAGAGCCCAGGCCATTATATCAGGTGATAAAGAAGGACCGGGCGCAGCGGCAGCGCAGTCAATTAGGGCCCGTACATTCCCCAGTACGTATGCTAGTCATTATTAAATTATTATGCGTTACAAGTTCTCCGGACTGGACCATTTTGCAAGATACTGTTGGGTGTGCCAAAAAACAAGGGTATTTGGCGAGGACTGTCCTACTAGGGCACATGCAAAATCGACAGCGGTAAAAACACCAGCAAGGGCCAAGCAAATACAAGCAGCAGCAGCAGCAGCAACAGCAGCAGCAGCAGCAGGGACGGTAACAGCGAGAGCGCCTGTAGCTCCAAACCCGACCAGGAACATATCACCAACCAGCAGTAAGGCAGGGGTTGACTGAATTTCGGAAAGTGAAGTAGCCCACCTACGCATCAGTCGCTTGTTACTCTCCTGTCAAGGCAAAACCAGAATCACACAGGAAGCAATCAGCCAAAAAGTGGGTTTCGGAACGCGTCGTCACCTCGATGAAAACAGAGGAGTTTTGTTTTTCTGGGATGAAACGGACGTGAGAGAGAGGAAAATTATAGCGTTATGCCACAAAAAGAAATAGTAAACCAAGCTCGTATTCCCAACTACAAAAACAAGTGGCAGACAGCACTACAGTGACCCCACCAACTCAAAAGTACCCTATCCCCTACAACCGGCAACCCACACAAAAAAGACTAGATTCCCTTAAAATTCAAAAGAATACATAAAAAAGAGATGGGAGATCCTTTAAGGGTGTTCCGTCAGTGACTACCTTCGTCCGGCCAATGGGAGACCGAACCACTAGAGATTGGCGGATAATAGAAGCAGCCAAGGAGTATTTTCCGGGCGTAAGACCCTTCGCTTAGAAAAATAGCACAATGTTGTACTGGGAAGGTCCCAGTTTATATGAGCCCTTCCTTTTACAGGGTGATGAACATAACGTTCCCCACGGATGTTGAAGGGATCTCCCAGACAAGAACTTGGCACTTGCAGTTTGGGAAAGACCGCTGGAACGTAGTGGACACTGAGTAGAGATAAATCAAGAAGACTCTTATCCTAGCCAGTTGAAACGTGAGGGGTTTGAGGAACGCAACTTGTGCTAATCGCTCGGTTGCGGAACTCGATCGGGTGGTGTCGTCGCGGTGCAGGAGACACATTTTGAAAAGGATTCGGATGACAATGTTATGAGGAAGCTGTTCAATGTTTATTCAACATATAGTGATTTGAATAGCAGTGAGTCATTACTGGTAAAAAGCAGCCTGACGCAAGTGGTAGCTGGTAGTGGCTGATGTTGAAGTGAGAATCGCGATTTATGCGCCCAATTGTATTGTGGAAAGGAGAGCCTTTAGTGGTGGTTCGAACCATATAGGACGGATACGGTTTAGCTAGTTTTAATGGGTAATTAGAATGCAATCCTTGATACCAAGATAGGCCGGGGGAGAGGAGCTAGATTCGGTGAATTGGGAAAGTACCCTGATCGAGTCATTGACTGACTTCGATCTAATCAACAGGTACAACATAGATCACCCAAGGGAGATGTGGACATTGGTCCTGATCTCGACCTCTATCTATAGATCCTAGTGTTAGTTACCGACGTTGTCTTCATAGGATGCCCTGTGTTCCACGAATTTGAGACGACTGACCATAAATTGCTTACTGTAACTTTTCATTTAGAAGATAGGGTAAGATCGCTTACGGGAATTTCAAGAGCTCCTTACTGGAGATACGCAACTAGTGGGAGAGTTAATGCTTAAAAGGGCTTTAGTGGGGTGGTTATTGAGAAGAACTGGTGGGATACACTTAAGTATAGGGCTCGAGACTTCACTATCAAGTACTGCCAACGGCTCGCCCTAGATAAGGCTGAGAGACCGGGTGGTAGATGTGGGGAGGGATTCTCCACCCATAGCTAGCTAGACGGGACCTAGAGCGTGAGATTAGCGAGTATTACCAAGAACATAGTTAGAACTAGGCTAGAAAGAGTGTCAAACGACATGAAACTTGACGCTGAAATGCGTAAGGAAGACTTGCGTGCGTTTTCCGACCGGTACATTGCAGGAGTTCCACGAATATTTAGCAGACTTACTCCGCCTTGTGGAACAAAATAACTGTCCCCTTTGTCCCTATTCTGAAAATATTCTTCACAACAATGGTCAGCTGCAATTTTCAACCATTAGTTTCCTCCTTGGGCAAAATATTACAAAAAAAAAAAAAGGCGGCAGCGATATTTGGGAGGATTTAGACGACGAGGGCGCATAACTCTGCTCAACGCAGAGTTAAAAACTTTGGCCTGGTGATTTGCAAACCGCTTGTTATTGGGGATCTGATCGAAACTGGGTAGAACTACGCTGTGAAGGTAACGTCAATCCAAAATAACCTGCATGGGGTCCGCACGACTCTTAAGGGGTTAAAAAACGACCAGGGAAGCCGCTCTGATCTATTTGATCAGTCCAAGGCATTTTATTTGGACCACCGGTTTTAGGCGACTATTTTGGAGACCGCTGGATTAGGACCGTAATTCCGCCGATCAGCATTCTATACCAATCCCCGACGGCAACGGAACAGGTGAATGAGAAGCATTCGGAAACCTTCCGGATAAAACGGTTGTTTCGACAGGATTGTCTTTTGTCTCCTCTTCTCGTTGTCTTCACCTTGATGCCTTGATCCGTAGGCATAGGGATGGGAATACACGCCCGGTCCTGCATGGTATCGCTGTACCCCGTATGAGCAAAGGTATCTGCGTACGCCGTATTCGTGTTCACCGTTCCGGGGCATAGCTTCGGTGAAAGAGGCAATTGCAAGGTACAAATGAGCGAATTGGGTAAGGTTCAATTGCAAAAAGAGCGAAGGTAACTGTGACGATAGACATTAACCTGGTTCAAAGCATCAGCGTTGCATGTCATGTTTGACCACTATTTGTGAGAGGCCCCGGATGCATGCTCGGTAATGAGATTTTGTGTGGATGGCGGTTGGTTTAAATCGTGGCATGATGAGCCAGGATATTGGGAGCTGTGAATTTAGGCACCCGGATGGAGCACGGCCACCTGCTTTAAAAACGTGGTACGCACCGACAGTTGGCATAGAAAAAATTCGGAGGTAGTGAGAGAACTTGCGATTCTTCCTTGGTGAGAGACTTTCAAATTCGACAAGCGAGACTTCGTGATTCTTTATCAAGTTATTTCGGCAGATATGGCCAACCAGTTTGACTTGAAAATTATTCCAGGTTTTGACGGAACTGGAACTGTGGTAGAATGGATCGAGAAGCTAGAATTGGTGTGGGGGTGAAGCAGCCTAATCCCTCTTTGTCTAACTGGGGGAGATGACCAAAGATAAGAAATCGGACACGTTCCGAATTTACCGGTTGTCTGTACGCCATCTACTTGCGACTCGGTTATTAGTGCTCGAACGGTCTCTTTTTTCCTCTTGTGGAAGAGACGCCGGCCATTGGATTGTAGGAAGGTTTGTATGCAGCGGCCTTGTAAAGGAGGTTTGGGGATTCCAAACTTGGCAGCTAACAGAGCTGCTGAGAGGTCGAAATTCCCGAAAAGGTCTATGACACAGGTTACTTAGTGGTCGTCGACGAATTGGGCCACCTTTCCAAAGTTTCAGCAATGCCATGAGACTGAGCGCCGATGTAAGCCTCGTGGAGTTTCTATATGAGTGCCGGGCTGCTCTTCATAAACTTCTTTTGTCCAGTGATCTTTCAAGGCCTCGAAGTGGGCGATAGGAGTGGGTGCCAGTTCAGACTCGTTGGAAGAGGTCCCCTCTCGATGGATTGGGCGCCAGGTGCAGGGTTTCTCAACGACTCCCCCGCTTGGTGACTTGCCCAGAATGCATTATTCAGTGCCAGTATGGCCTACAAAGCGGACATTCAGCCCCTGCTGCGACAATGTTAGAGAGACCCATTACGCCTTCTACTGTAGTAAAGCGCGTGTGCTTTATTATGTCAGATTATATTGGTGAGGTTACTACTCGCATCGCACCTGATCAGTTAGAACCACTTGACGTGATGTACGTCGTTGACAACATTACTTCCTCGTTTTAATTTAAAAGACGAAAGGTTTCTTTTTGGAGGTGACCGTGGCTCAAATGGTAATTTGAACCAGGTACTCGGGGGAATTCTGAGGACAAGATTTTTTCTTGTTGGGATTTGATCTGTTACTTTAAGCACCAGCTTAAATATATGATGTGACAAAAAGAGGCTTATCGCGTAACATTCTGCAAAAGTTGGGTGCATGCAGTAAGCCTGTGTGCAAGAATAGGGGCGGGATATAAATCAGATGCATTGCTCTTGGCCATTGCAGACAAACAAAGTATATAAAATAACAGAATGCAAAGTTTACTTTAAACCCTGAAAACTTTCTCACATATCATAGGTTCTCTTAGGTAGGTGAATGATAATTGTTTCCCTGTTTTTTTTTTCTTTGGAAGGCCCCCTGCCTGTTTATTTTCCTTGCCCCGTACTCGCACTTTAGGATCATGTTTCGCCTTTTGCTGCCTACATTTAAAACAGTATTTATTGACTAGGATCGGTGTGGCGAGTGAAGCTAGGAAAGATAAGAAAGATAAGATACCCCTTATTAAAAGAAATAATGATTATAAGGATTATGAAATTCTTCTTTTTCTGATTTTCCACTGCCGTACCGCCGCAACTCTGTTGTAGTAGGATCTCTTTCGTCTGTCCCTGACATTAGACTGACATGTTCGTCAATTTTCCTACTTTTAAGCGTTCCGAGCAGATTCCAGAATATCAGAATTTTTCTGTTCCATCTTCTGGACATAACGGTATAAATATATCATGAGAAGGACACCCGCAGTTTTGTCTCCTATATTAAATCTTCTCTTTTTTTACTCATGTACTTACTTCTGTTGTCTGGAGTAGTACTTATCTTTCTTGTGGTCTGTACTTTCTTTTTTAGTTGTGAGTAGCTATCTTCATTACTTGGTCTTGGTTCCGGGCGGTTTCTTCTAACTTCTCATTACTTAGTCTTTGGTTCCGAGTTATTAGCTGGTGTCATAAGATGTTGTTAAGATATTGGTCGTTTCACATCGTTGTTTTCATATTTTATTCGCTGTGAATAATAACCACGAATCAATCTCTTTTGTGTGCACACATTCCTAATTTATTTTCATACGTCTCTTTTACATAAGACGTCACTTTTACATAACGGGATCGTACAAAACCAGGAGTTAGCCAGGGAACAATGATGGAAATTATGACAGCACAATTTTTGCTAATGTTGAGTCACAGTTTCTCCTCTCTAATTATTGAAAGTAAAGTCTAGCATCTAAATTCTAGAATTCATAGTCACATGACTTTACAATCCTCATATGAAGATTAAGTTCGTAACTGACCTCGGCTAGATATAACGATTACAACAGTTTAATTTTGCTAAGAATGCTCTACAATGCATTCCAAATAAACGGATAATCTATAATTTAACAATATACGAGTGATTAAACTTTTGAACAATTTGTCATTAACATCATAAAGGAAGAGTTACAAAAGGTATATTTAGTGTCAAATTCAATACCAAATGTAATACAAAATATTAGGATCTTGAGGAGATTTATTTCCCATAGAAATTTTAAAAAGGTTTTTAGAACTGAAGTTTTTGGACACAAGAGAATGAAGGTTTTCATTAGGTAAATTTTCTCCAATATAGATAGAACCAACAATTTCAGGTGTGAAGATAGCACGTAAATCATGTATATTTTCAGTAGCATGATGCATTGGGAACAAATGTAGAGGGTATAAATGTTTAAGAGAATAAATCCAAGTAGAACCACCCATTTAAAAATTTTAGCTGCGTTAGTTTCGAAGTCAATTCCAGTACTCTTCCCAGAAGCCAATAAGGTCAAGGTTTGGAAATGTCTTTAACAAAAGCAAGACCATCGATCGTGATCGTATTCGTAATCTTATTTATATATAGGTTCCTACGTTGTTCTTTTAAATTCACTAGGTAGTGTAGCATAATGGCGCGCTCCACCCAGGAATACCATATTGGTGGCCTTGTGCCAGACACAGAGAAACCTTAATGGGATGTAGCATGATTCTCAGACCTTACGGGAGTGGGCAAGCAAGAGGGTAATGTAATTCTAATTATCACCTTGAGTCAATTCGTAGACAAGAAGTCTGGGATTTTGCTATTAAAATTTATTTTAATCGGTTTGTCAGAAGAAAGGATGGTTGACACGTTGACCTCTTAATTGACACGTGCAATTTGGTAGAACAGTTAGAACCTTCGAAAGATTCCACGACATTCTAGAAAGTTCCTCAGCCATTTTTATATAACGAGGGAACCTTAGATTTTGCGACAGTTGGTCTGGGACCGTGGAGTTGGCTTGACAGTGGGCTTAGGGTTTTGCTGAGGTTAGTCATAGGCAAGTGACTGAGGTCCTGGTGTCGCTGATGTATGACGCCTGATAATTGGTACTGACCGTTGGAACGAAGTTATGGACATTACTAAGAACATATGTGTTAATGAAACCGAATCTCTCTCTCTCAGAGTTAAGAAGCCGAAATTGAATAAATAAAGTCATTAAAAAAGAAACGAAAAGTTTGTTGTCAACTTTACTCTACTACAAGAAATACTACGAATGTTATGAATGAAACAGATACCAGTGGAGATAAAGTTAATTGACCGCAACGAAGAACCACTTGTCTTGTAAGTTGATACAATCGATGAAGTGTGGAAGAATTTGCTAAATAGAAACAGCGACTACTAGATAAACAAGACAACGTGCCAACCCCTGATACACGACAGTACGAGTCCCAATAGTACCGTATGTTTTGAAGACGCGGTGGGCTACAGCCAACGTCACGTATACTATACGATTGGTAGTATCGATAAAAGGCAATACGTTACAGTAGTCTTGATACCAAATCTCATAAAACCTATATAACATGGAATTATGAGTTTCAATTGGGTCAATGATATTAGATATATAAGGACGATTGGAACAAATTCTAATGATTCATTTTGAGTAAACGTCCTTCATTAACATTTGGACAAGAAAACAGTTATTATAATCAAAAAGAAAATCTATAAGTAAGAGATATGGCATTTATAACATTCTGTACATCTAAAAGGACTGAGAGTAAATTGAAATAGTTAACCAGTGATTTTACAGAGATATGAATTTAGTACTCTAATTAAAAATTCTCATGTACATCGCCTGGGAAGATATTGTTGTAAAACAGAACATAGATATTAAAGATGATTTATATGATAAGAACGAAGTTTGGCAACAAATACATTAGAAGTAAAAACTTCTTTAAAGGAAATTACATGCAGCAATTAAATTTGTAGTTGTTAAAATTCAAAAAAGTATCTATATTGATTAAAAGCAACATGCTTTTGTGAATTAAAAGCTTAATTAAATGAAAGTTTAGAGTCAATTTGATTTATTATTATTCATTTTCATTTACCTTTTATTTTATTTAAATTCTTGTCAATCTTTTACTTTCTTTAACTTTAAACATTTTCCATTATTCTAGATAGTTCTAAAGCAGTACTTACTTTTTATATAATATATTTTACATCTTATATTTAAATATGAACTGAATAAAATGAATTGAATAGAATGACTACATTGAATGATACTTTTATGGGTAGAATGTGTTATGATTAAGAGTTTAACTTTCTCTTAGAAAATTTGCAAAATATTTCATATATGTATTTTGTGAAGTAACTTGGAATCTTCCTTTGGTGTGTTCAACTAATCATGCTATATCTCAGGTTGCATGCGGGTCTCTGGTTTGCAAATCTGTGACCTAATAAACAGTTCAACATGAACTCATTCATAATAGAATTTCCAATGATAACTTCAACCAAAACTGAGTTTTCATTCATTGGTGCCAAAATGTTACAGTCAGTAGGATCTTCTCAAAAGAATTCTACTGCAGTACCATGTAAATCTAGAATGAAAATTAATTAATAACCTATGGCCCAACTTATCAACTACTGAGAATTTGGCCACTTATTGTTGAATAATAAGTTGAGTCATCAATAGTAGTGAAGTATGTGGTGCCAAAAGAGCAAATACGCCAAGAACATACGTCTGAGCAATGACCAATTGCATTTATTCTCTCAAAAGGTCAATTCAATTATTCCTCAATTCTTTCCTCATTCTATAAATTTATCACTACATGTCAATAATTCTAACTTGCCAAATATGTAATTCACTTAACAATAAAATCAGTGCAATTGAATATCTTAAAATCTGCAGTGTACTTATTAATAAAATTTTAAATACGGATTTCGATTTTTTATTTGTAATTAATTATGCTAAAATAAAATTAGATTTAAATAGCAAGCTATCAGATAGTAAGTCTGAAAAACCTGATATATAAATTAGTTATATGAATATAGTTTTGATCCCAGAGATGTTTGATGATTTGATTACAATCCCTTTAGTCAAGGAGAATAAACCCCCAAAATAATGAAGATAGCTACTCACAACTGAGAAAGAAAATACAGACCCCAATAAGACCCAGCACTTAGTAGGATATACCGACTGCAACCTTCAATGGGAACACCTTTTGGCCCTGGGTTACCACCCGTAATGTCTGAAGGAAATCATTGTGACTGAAAGGTATGTAACCTGGGTAGTAAGTGGCAACGTGACATCTAAAACTCCGGCTCATACATGGGCTAGACGGGCGTTCGGAGAAACCCGAACTGATCAATCGGCTGGTTATGTCAACCACTAGAAGTTCTGACTTTATTCTTTAAATTGCTGTTACAGCAAAACCACAACCCTTTGCTCATATGGCATATTCTTTTTACCTTATAGGTACTATAAGGTGGTGGCTGAGTTTGATAATACACATGAAGTTAATGAAAAATCTAACATAAAAGTATTTTTACCAATTTAGTATCCTGAGTATGGCAATATAAAACATCTAGTGGTGAGGTTCAAATTGTGGAGCTATTGTTACGTGGTGGGTTGTTCGTTTCACAGTACCGATTAGCGATATGTTACGTTATGGGACCAATTAGTAATATGTTACGTTACGGCTTGTTCTTAATATTTAACGTAGTGGGACCAGTTAGTATTTAATGTAGTGCCTTTCCTTCTCGCACTACAATTCGTATCTTCGTACGTACAGTCGTTTGTTTACAAACACGAATCTAACTGTAGCAGTCAGTCTCTTCTTAGCCCCAAAATCCTTCTCCACTTCTTTTGGTCAAGGGAAGATATCACTTTACGCACGTCGTCGCGTGCCCTTCGTTACGGCCAATTTGACTTGTTGACAAGTATACACTTTAATGACTGTCATTCATGAGTACGATTTCTTTGGCGTGTAGTAAATAAAGATGTGGACAGTATTTCTTGCTTTACGTAAATTTATTTTCTCAATGAAAGTTATTGAGAGAGAGAGAGATTGTCGGCTTCCTTAAATATGTTTTTAGTGATGCTCTTAACTTCGTTCCAATTATCAGGCTTCACACTTAAAATATGTTTTCAACTTCGTCCAGTGTAAAATATTACATCTCAGGTTTAGTATTTAGCGACATCAGTTCATCAACTGCCAACTGCCACGCACGGCCTCCTGGCTCTAACTGCCTCTGACTCTCTCCTGCCACCGGCTCTAACTGATCTGATCGCAGACTCCAACTCATCGTGATTCTATTCACGGGTCTCTTAAATAGCATTTCTAAATAATCTTCCAGAAGATTCTACTTTAGAACTTTCGAGCTCTTTCGATTCGTTCGATTCGTTCCAATCTCACTGGTCAACCAGAGTTCACCAACCTAAAAAGATCAAAGATTTCTTGGAGTCACTCATCTTATTTTTTCGTTAAATCTAGACTTATCGTCTCCTTTCTCTCGTTAAAAAGATGTTATCTTTCCTAACTACTTTTCGGTGATTCCACAAAAACCACCCAGCAATATAAGATAATCGGTAGTACATTTTTCCAAAGGTTCTTTTCCAAGTCTGGCACAAGGCCACAAACATAGGCGCTGGACGGCGATTACGTAACACTATGCAAAGTGTGGAGTACCTATTTATTTACTTTAATTACCCCTAAGTTAACTCTGACTCTGTTAGGGTTCCATCTATCAGTAAGATAGATATGTTTGAAAAATATTTCTACTAATTTATAAAACCAAAGCAAACAAAAATACTTACCTCCAAACGAGATTACATAAAAAAGCAAAAAACAGAAATAAACAAGGTCTTGTCAAATATTTTATCTATGGTGAAAGAGTCAGGGATTTTTCTCTTCGTTTGCTGACTGTTATATTCATTTTTAAATATATTTGACGTTTCTGTAAAGAGTGCAAGATTGTATATTAAAAGCATACGTGACCTTGTAGAAAAAACATGCGAATAAAAAATGCTAGTAGATTTAGGCGCTAGCGTGATCATCGTTGATGGGACTATGTGAATCAAACCAGAAGTAAAAAAGAAAAAAGCACAGTTGAATTCTACGTCATAGTGTGGCTGTTGGTACTAAAAAAGGAACAGTAATGCAGCTATTGGAATCAAAGGATAATGCAAGGTTCGTAGTTAAATAGCAGTCTAACAAAAAAAGAAATCTCCCCGAAAAAAAAGAAAAGAAAAAGAAAAGAAAACATTTAAAGGTGGGAAATGTATATATAGAGAATGTTTTTGTTCTGTAAAATTATACTATGTATAGTTTTAATGTTGACGGATGGAAGGTGTGTAATGTAATTGGATAATTAAATTCTCATTACTAGCTAGAAATAAACAAAAATAATCCCTAAGTTTTCTTGTATAAACAGTTTCAGACTTAAAGGCGATTAAAAAGGGATTAGTTTCTTTGATCTGACTCACCAGATGTTTTAGGTGTGGCCGCGAGATTGAACACGTGCTCGGGGTGCTCGAGGATATTGAAGAATCTTATAGAACTTTATGGAATGTTCTAAACGAAAACGTATTTAAGCACCTGCCCTGAGAAGTCTAGAGTGAGTTGAGCTGTGGGAACAGACCGAAGTTAGTTTGGGGTCAGATATTCGAACGGTACGGGCCCCGAAGTAGAATTTTGGACTTAACGGCTGGACGAATTAAGTTAATAATAGCCGAACACAGTAGATTAATTAAGCCGAACCTAACGAAGGACCCAAAGCAATCTTAAGCCAGTTACAGGAACCTAAGCGAATAAGATTCTCCTCCCTCTCTTGGTAAAGAACTGTCTGAGACAATGAGTTAGTTAAAGAAAATAAACTCCTGTGTATTACGCTTTGTCACTACGAAAAGTTTTGTGAATGGAACAAAACAAAACAAAGAGTAAGCAGTCCGAAGCCAAGACGAGAAACCGGAAAATAATCTGTTGAATTAAGTCAATTGACCATGAAAGGTGTGCGTCCTTGTCCACTGATCTTTCTCCTCTACCCACCGTAACTAGATATCGCCTGACCACAGAAAGAGGAAGAAAGGCCCCGAGCGCGAACTGCTAGAAATTGGTTTTGGCAAACAAAAGCCCACCGTGTCGAGTCCACTTGCTGAAAATCAGCATCGCCACAACTGTCATCTGAGCGAAGTGGCCAGTGCTTTACAAATGAAAGCCTCCAGAAGTTAATAAAAAAACTGCACAAAGAAAAAAAAGACAGTTAAATGAAAACCTCCAGAACTTTAACTAAATTCTCGAAGAAATTCCGTTGAAATATGAGACACGGGCTGCCCTGAGTGTCAAGAGGATAGCGATTCAATGAATTATGTCTGAAGAGAAAGTTAGGGATGTGGCCATTGTTACTATGACTGCTGACACTACTACTGATAGTAGTGTGGAGGTGGGAGAACAGAAATGCTGGTATGGTTATAGATACTACTACTGTCACCACTACGAGTGATCTGGAAGGAGAAAGCAAAGACAGACCATCACGAGTGACAGTGCAGATCATCATCATGCCGCGCTATTAGCACGGATATACTTGACAATCTCTCTCCAATCACTCATTGTTCTCTAGAGGTCCTCTGCAAAGCATCCAATATCCTTACAGAGCTGGTCAATGTACGTATTTGCTGGTCGGCCCACACTGGCGTGTCCATGTGCTGACTTCCACAGGAGGACGTCATTTATGATTTCCTTCTTGCTTCTCCAGCATTGTACTGCGTGTCTTGTCCGTCTTACTCGGATGGTTTGGGTGATATGGGAGAGGTGGCCGTACAGCTGTTTTCTCGTGGGGTGTTGTTTCCACGTTTTGTTTAGGATCGCACGCAGCATTCTTGTACAGCTCCCATCTAGTTTATTCTCTTGGCGCTCGTTAGAGTCCAAGTTCTGCAGCCGTACAGCAGAACTGACACGACAACGGCTTGGAAGAATTGTCTCTTTAACTTGTCTGTGAGTCTGTATTTCCATAGGACTGATGATCTATTTATAGCGGGCTATGCCATTTCTATGCGTGCATTAACATGAATTTCTGTGGATCAGATATCTCTGCTTAGGTATTTAAATTCTTCTACCGAGTTTAGGAGTTTACCATCGAGAGTTGAGATGTCTCTTTTGTTTTTAACAGATATGAACTCAGTTTTATCGGAGATTGCGTATAGGCCGATGTTCCGTATTGCCTTTTCTCGGCTGTGTAGCAAGGATTCAGCTTGTGCAGGTGTATTTTCGAAGAGTACCAGATCATCAGCATAGTCCGCATTCGTAATAGTCTGTGCGGGATATAGCCTGCTTCTTGCTTTTTTTTAGTGAGAGGCCTTTTTCTTTTATGGAATCTAATGATGTTCGGAGTACGTAGGCAGATTATGAATATATATGGCGCTAGTCTATCTCCAATGACAATTTCAAAGAAGTCCGCGTCGCCATCAGGTGATCGTACCATTGCTTTAGTATTTTGGTAGAGCATCATTATAGTGTTAACCGTTTCCTTGGGGAGGCCGTATGCTAGCAGTATTTGCTCCATTTCCCCTCTGTGTATGGAGTCAAATGCTTTGGAGAAATCTACAAATAGTAGGGTTGCCTGGAGATTCTTTGCTCGGACCCCTTCTATTATTCGACGAATGGTCAGGATGTGTAGTTGTAGATCGATTTCTGCGGGATTCGTTTTGATTTTTTCTAAGGATTTTCTCTATTTCGGGTCGGATGCGATTAAGGAGGAGGGCATTATATATTTTAGCAGCTATGTTAGTAAAAGTTATGCCTCTGTAATTCTTAGCGATTCTTATATCTCCTATTTTGGGGAATGGGAGAATGCAACCCTTCGTCAATTTTTCTATCGATTTTTTTCTGTATACTGCATTACATAGTCTAAGCAGTATATCATCAAATTTCCTTATTTTCCAAACCTCAGGGGATACTTCGTCGAGGCCCGCGGCCTTTCTATTTTTAAGCTTTCTTAGTACTTCATTAAGTTCTTCTATCGTAAAATCCCCTAGCTTAATGTCTGGTTGGTGATTCGTTATTTTTTTGTATGTCATCTTCTATGGGTTTATGGGGGTTCCTAGCAATTTCTGGAAGTGGTCTTTCCATTTTTGAAGTCTATCTTTTTGGCTGTTTGCCTTTAGCTTTGATCTAGAGCTACTTTTCCTGCATCTAATTTCGTTTACAGTCTGCCATGCTAATTGCGACTGTCTGTCTTCTACCGCCTGTCTGATTTTATTTATTTGTTCTTGAATGTATTCTATCTGGGTTTTTTTTTGTATATTTCAGTTAGTCTTACCCGGGCTTTCGTAAGATTTTATTTGTTGGTGTTAGTTGGGATTGTTTTAATGTGTTTGGATGTTTTTTTTTAATATATCTCCTCTTTAATCTTACTGCTTCTGTCTCCCAGGGGACAGCGTGTTTGTTTTTTTGTATTCCGTATTCCCCACTTTTTTAAGGAACAAGCCGTTTTCTTGGGAATCAAAAAGTGGTCCACCGTCAGAAGAGAGTTCTTCCTCTGTACCATATGTGCAGAACCAAGTTAGAAAAGTGTTACATACATAGTGCTCTGGCCTTTCTTGATGCCATAAGAAACATCCAGTTGGTGTATGTAACCTAATTTTTAAGGTATCAAAAAAGTCAATCTTTTCAAAAGGGAATTCAGGATTAGGTGGAGAAATCTTTAGGCTATGAAGTGGCGATAGAGTTTAATTTCTAGCATTGGGCTCTGGTTTGCCGGAAGCTGGTATCCAAACCTAGCCAAACTAGGCGTTGTCTCCCGTTTGTTAGCATGCCATTTATACCCTAGCGCAGAATTTACGGATTCGAGTATTTCTTCATGAAGCTTACCATAGAGTTATAAGAAATTTATTCTCTTTGATTGGCACTCCTTCCGGGCTGTACAATTCCACGAACATGGGCAAAAACCAAGAGATTGCCGACGGAAGGTCTAGGTATTATTTGAGGAAGCCAAATCATGTGAATTCTGCTAGAGTCTGGCATTTTTCATCAGAGGCTACCACAATCCTATCCTATGTAATAGCCCTCAATCTGGGTCATGCTCGTATGTGGAAGAGAATGCAGCCTTGATTGCACTGTCGATTGGTTCGACTGCATTAGTTGTAGTTTCCTTGTAGGCTGAGCGTGTATGAATCTGCGCAGATGACATTTGGGGATGTTTTGTCGAGTCCTGATGGGGAACATACTGGATATCGGGTCGCACAGTTGCGTGCATCATTGACTTTCTTTGGGACAAAATACATTTGAAATTAGAGTACGTTCCCTGAAGCTAAAAAGACATGTTTTTTTAATATTCCCCTGGGCTCTATCTGAGAGAATCTAAGTGAGTGGTTGATGGTTCATGGTCAGTAATAAATTAGAGGATCCCAATATAAAATTCGACACGATTGCAATCCATAAACTAGGGCTAGGTCTCACACCCGACCGGTGAATAGCGCGACTCTGTGTCTTGAACCTTCTTACAATTTGTGTTCGCTTTTTCAGGGCAATTGTAATGCTTTTTTTAAAAAGAAAATAACCGAATCCAGTTTTGCTATAATCCGTTGATAGGCATGTGGGTTTATTGATCTTGAACATCCTGACCCCATTGGAAGTGGGCCATTACCTCCACTTGAGAAAATGCGTAGGATAACTAACCAAAAGTCAAAACCAAGACCGGACGTCTGCAATATTTGTGGGGGTAGGAAAATGAAGGATTGTCTCGATCATTTTCTTCGTGGGTTTAAAACAATCGGCCGTTATCAAGAACGCAGCAAACCCCAACTCCTTTTCAGCAAAATGCAACTTATCAGAATTAAAAACATTCCCAATATTCCCATAATTGGCTATGTACTCCATTGTGAGCCAGAACAAGGACTCCACAGAATCGTCCCAAAAGAGACTATCATCTTTGCAACAAGTTATGTCCATTGTTATATCGTCAAACCGACGGATGTATCCGTACACAGGCGCGTGAAATCCTGAGACCACGAATATATCTGTATCATCTCATTCCGTAATAAATGTGGTGGCGACTTGTGCCACTGGGGAAAGCAGTAAGCTGGATTTAAAGGGATTGCGTCTACATAATTCCAGTTAGTGCCTATTGGTTTCTTTTTGAAGGAACAGGATGGTACTAAGCATCGGAGGTATTCGTTTTCTACGCGGGCATGTGCACTTGGTTATTACCTTAGCGACTTTTATCGAGTTAAGCTGGGATGCCAAGGCTAGGAAATCGGATGGAAATAGATATAAGTCTTTAAGGTTGATTCTAATAAGTAAAAGCCTGACGTGTCGTTTGACACATAAACCATCTGTCGTGTCTTCCTCGAGCTAATTCTTATATGCATGAGCAACACCCCCTTTATATCAAGCTGGTTGTCCGTAACACTATGTATCCTATGACTAGTTTGCACGTGGTATCTTTCCGGGCACCGAACCGTTTTAATATATCTGGTCTACTTGAACAAGTTTGAGCCCCTGTACCGGCGAATGCGAGGATGCGATGATTATCGTGGCTCATTTCACAAGTCTGAGTGCTCTCAAATGATCTGAGAGTTCGATGCATTATGGGCTGTTCTATGGTCAGCGACGGAGGTGAATCTGAGCTTTAACTTGCTCTCCATTTCAAAAAAGATGTGACACCTACCCGGACGTGTCAAACAGGTTTTGTGGCTCCGTTTTGATTTCCCAGCATAGCGAGTGAAGGGGTATTCAAACTGTTTGAACAAATGAATGGGGCACTTTCAGTCTCCCACCTTGTTGATCAGTTGGTGATTTCGATTTCAGCTTGAGCAGATTTCCAACATGCCTTTTTTAGGTGGCCCCTAATTACGCAATTACATACAACGACTAAGAGAGCATTTTAGTTTTGTTGGGTTTCTGAGCCGCCCAGCACAAGTGATCCGATATCTCTAGTTAGGGCGAGGTTGACAAGCCGACTTCATTTTGTAACAGTGTTGCTGATTTGTCCGTCGTTTCCAAGCTGACGATTTGGTCGAACATTTGCCCGAGTGTAGTGAGATTGGCAGCTTCGGCTAAAACTGATGCTTTTTATTAGCGAGTCCCGCAATCATCTGTCCGGCTATCATGTCGCTGTCTGCAGCTTTTCGTGTGGGGACAATTAACTATGGACGAACAAAATTTTGCTTGAGCTCGTAACCTTTCTAAAACTGGGTAATTGACTTGCCTTTCGCCTGGAGTGTGGAATGAAAGATTTTTCGGTGAACATCCTTTCCTAAGCCTTTTACCGCGATAAATCGGATGTGTGACAAAAGTCTTCCCTCGTTTGCTGAATTTAATGTTTTAGCTATAAAAAGCTTTTAAAATTAGAAACACTGAATATGAATTTATATTACATATCTATACAGTACATATGTATTTATTATTGAAGTTAGTTGTGAAAAGGTTTTAAATATCTATAAAACACAAAACAACAAACATGAAGCATAGCTTCATTGCAATATAATTTATATATCATGATTGTATTTCATTTTAAATAACGTCAAGTAAGTAATGTTTTCTTTAAAATCATAGCACAAGGAAACATCTGGATGGATTTATCTTCAGCTAAAATGTCCAAAACCAAAAATATCCAACAATCAAAACAACTACAAGTCATCGGAAAATTTAAATCAGTGATTCTTTTAAACTTTAACCAGAAGTATTGAAAATTTATCCTGAACTGTACATATTTTTAGAAAAAAATTGTATACAAAGGAAAAATGAATTACAATTATATAATGCATAGGCATGTAACATAAATCATGTTTGTTGTTTATTGAATAAAAACGCAACTTTTATAGCTGTTTTTCTTTTTTCATTTTTTTAAAAGGAAAACATGGCTAAAATTGTTACTTTTAAGCGTAACTGTTAGGAACAAAGAGTTTAGTTTAAGGCCATTATTAGGTTCAGATTTTAGAGATAAGATAAGACTATGTAATGTTTGGGTAAGTAAAATATATTTATTTCTATGTATGGGGTTAAGGGATGGAGAGCTCTTTGTATAAAGCAGCATAATTCATCGTTACCAAGTCCTGCTGAAAGGGGTCGATGCACTGCTCCTCTAACAGCATCACATTAATTAAGAAGCGGAGGTCATGTCTGAATGAAGATCCCAGATAGACGGTGCACGTCCCCAGATGCACTTGGACGTATTACGGGCGTGATTAGCACACAGAACGTCCGCTATGACGAGATGCTTTACTGCGTAAGGGAGCTGTGTTCCATTGTGGATCGGAGAGGGGTAGTGACTGCGAATTTTCCATGGATGATCTCCACAAGGCAAGCAGCCCCGGGCATGACACATATGGTCTCATTTTTGCACACGAGTTGTCTGGGGAGCAGGTCACAGTCGTATAGCCACGAAGGAGCACCAGGCGAAAGAGACGGGTCTCTGATTATCACATATGACATCATAAGATCTGGGGGGGTGTAGCAGGAATAACACTACTGTACCCGTTTGTGTCTTGCCTGCCTGGATCGAATTCCTGCGTTGGAACACGAAAAAAATGATGTAGGAGTAACACAGACGCATGGATCGATTCAGATGCCCGGATATATGAAAAATCGCATGCGCTCCTATACTAATAAAACTGATTTTCTGTGTCGTGAGTTCAGCAGTCGTTTGTGCTACTAACATCAACATTTTCGCCTGTGCTTTCTGTGTTGGGCTCGAGAAAAATGATTTCAAAGAAAGAATTTCAAATTTTGATCTAAGAGAAAAACGATTTCAACAAGGCATCATATCACCCAGCACAAAACTCACCTCGTAGGTAAACTCTTTTTATGTGTCTCCAAAGCGAATGAATTAAGTTATGCCTTAACTCGGAGGACTTGAATAATAAAGCCATACACAGACCCCACATTATAACAACCACAATTGATGATATAGTCTCCAGATGACATGGAGCTAAGTGGTCCATGACAGTCGATGTAAAATCCGGGTATTGGCAGATGAAGCTAGATCAGCAGTCAAGGAACCGACAATCTTCATTACACCGTTTGGACGACTTTACTTTAACAGATTTCCGATGGGAGTGTAATGTGCAAAGAACGAATTCCTGAGAGCAATGTACAAGAACTTTGGCGATCTCAAGATTGTTCTCTCAATATCGGATGATAGCACTGTATATGGATTTGAGGAAGATTGCAGTGACCATGATGTTGTACTCACCTCGAAATTGTGAGAGAAAATATGTTCAACCCTGATATACTGAAGGTGCCTATACCAGAAATACTTTTCTTTTGGAACCTAATATTAAAAGATGGTATAAAATCAGATCCCTAGAAGATCCAGGCGATCGCACTCATGAATCCTCTCGAAGACAAGAAACAGCTAGCAAGTTTACTGAGGTGAGTAATGTACAATTTTCACCACATTTAGCTAGACTTACCAAGTCACTAAGGGACCTGATTTCCAAAGACAACGAATACACCTGAACTCCTCAGCAGGAAATGAAAAACAAACAAACAAAAAAAAGAAAACAGAGTGTTAAGGCACTTCAATCCTTAGACACACATAATACTGCAGGTCGACGCCTCAATGGCAGGGCTGGGAGCAGCACTGCTTCAGGATCATTAGCATTCACAGTAAAACTCTTACAACATTGAGAGAGAAATGTCAGCTGTTGAATGAGAAAGATTACATCACTATATATGGGCACACAATGTGATCGTACACTCTGACCACAAACCACTGGAATTGAAGAACTTGACACAATAATGCCACTAAAAGTAAAGTATTTCCCAGATAAAACACTCCCCATTGTAAGTTGTCTATCAATGGTATCCCCCCAGACCAGTGAAAGACATTGATCCCAATATACGCATACTGAATAAACAACTCAGCGCATCTCTAACACCATTACAGACTGTAAAAGAGTAAATCGCAAAGGATCCAACTCTAAATGAGTAAAGAAAAATCACCACAGCTAGATGACCAGAAGATAGAATCAGCTGTCCAGGAACTGGGAATACAGAATGGTAATGATTTTGTTCCCTTTCAACAACACGTTGAAAGGGAACAAAATCATTACAGCAGAGCATACCGCAGCAATTACTTTCATCCCACGAAGTGATCGGGAAAACAAAGCTGAGAACAAGTACGCTTGTATACTGGATGATATCAATCGTGTTATTAAAGATACAGTTTCAAAATGCCCTACATGTCAGAAACACCAGCTAAGCCTTCGAACGGAGACGCTAGTCCAACATGAGACCCTATCATACCGCTGGCATTACATAAGTACTGAACTCTTTGATATGGAAATCAACGAATACCTCCTCATAGCGAATCAGTTTAGCAGGAGCCCGTCCGTCAGATGTTTCTATTCCACCCCCTCTACAGTAATAACCAGACAACTAAAACAACAGTTTAAGGAAAGAGGTGTACCAGAGATAATACGCATCTAATGAGTTTACCAGTTTTTCCAAAACTTTAAATTGATTCGCGGAGAGAATGGTGAAAGTATGCAAAAAGTTAATAAAATTAAAAGTTAATAAATCCAGAGAATCGAGCACAGGCGATGATGGCTTACCTACCTCAAATCACCAGTAGAACTATTCAATGGTCAACCTATGAGAACACCACGTCACCAACCGGCGGCTAGGAGATGATCATATCCGAGACTGCTTACAGAGAAGTAAAGAACAAGTGAAAGAGTTCCACTACAAGCGCAACCAACGACAGCATATACCACTGTCTGCAGGTCAACATGTCTACACGCATACAACATTATGTGAACTAGGTCTGATTATACAAACCACAAAAGGCCGGGATTTTGCCTGGTGAAACATGACAACATCACAGGAACAGACAGTTTACCAGACCTGCTGATATAGAGTCAACCAGGCCTGAGACCCACGTTGATGACACCACGCACAGACACCAGCAGAGTACCACTTTCATCAAACAGCAGCATGCGAACAGCACAAAACGCCCTGCTGTCACCGCAAACAAAACATGACATCCAAGATCAAGCACTGCTCTACGCCGTTCAGACAAAATAACCAAAACACCAGATAGACTAAACCTCTGAAACACTCACAAAAATAAAATAAAAGGAATCTTTCATTTAGGTATGGCATCATCACACAGAATCAGCTAAAGAATGTAAGTATCCCATATTGCTAACTCACTAGTCTTAAAACGAAAAAGGGAGATGTTATATTCCCCATATTCTCCCTCAATAGAACTCTTCAGATATGATTAACCACTTTACTACTAACCCTTTTTCAGTTAGTATCAAGCTGGAATAAACATGCATATTAAGAAGCTCGTCTCCTGTCTCGTTAACGTCGGTCAACACAAAAACTAAACATTGTTAACGTCCAAGGAGGATCTTTACGTGATCTATATACTGTTGAAGTTGGGAGCGGAGTGTAACAGGGCTGTGTCCTTGCAACCACTCTGTTCTCAATTTTTTGTCTCTATGGTCTTATCTGATGCCTTCACTAATTCCACCCAAGGAGTATGGATACAGACTAGATCAGGGGCAGACCTGTTCAATATCAAATAATTCAGATCTGCAAGAAAGATCAAACACGTTCTGGTGCGTGAACTCATGTATCCAGACGACATTGCCTTCCTGGCACACTACCACCAAGACGCCCAAGAAATAATCACACGATTCACGGACTCTGCAAAGGCATTTGGGATGAAGATAAATCTCAATTATGTATCAGCCCCCTCCTACATCACACGACACTGGAAAAGACATAATGATTGAAGGTCATATTCTAGCTCAGGTAAATACCTTCAGGTACTTGTGCTCCACAATTGCCATCAACAACAGACTCAATGCAGAGCTTGATCTCCGTATTTCAAATACTTCCAAAGAATTTGGCCAGTTGAAGAGGCGTGTCTAGTTCAACAGAGACATCTCCTTGAAATCTAAATGTGCAGTGTACTGTGCCATGATTCTTTCAACCCTCCTGTACTGTGCGGAAGCCTGGACGGTATACAAAGCGGATGCCCGCAGACTACATGTGTACTACATGCGTCACTTGCGCAGTATATTAAATTTCAAGTGGTGGCAACATGTTTCAAACAGAACCATCATGAATTGAACTGGACTCCCTGGCATGCACGACATACTTGTCCAACACAATTTGAGATGGACTGGTCACTTAAACAGACTTGTGGATGACAGACTGCCAAAACAGATTCTGTACTCTCAACTGAGGGAGAGATCCTGCGGAATCGGTAGACCAAAGTTCAGGTACAAAGACAACATCAAGACTGAAGAACTTTAACATCCCCCTAGGCAGTTGGCAAGACGCAATTAGAGACCGAATAGATTGGAGGAAAAGGATTCGCGTGATGTCATCATCAGACACGATGAACAGCAAGAACTTAAGAATCATTCTGATGGTAATTTCATTAGCCATAGTTCATGATCTCTAGTTAATAATTATTATGGAGAATATAAAATATGAAATGCAGAATCCATTTTAAGGTGGACAGTCGTCCTCGATCCTGGAGCCTGAATTCGCACTCTCCCAAAATCCTGGCTCTTCCAGCCACATGCAGACCAACCGCTATCCTCAAAGGTTCAACGCTGGGCATGGTGGTACGACAGGCCATACACTGCGGACGCGTTGAATCAGGCGAGTGCGAATATCTATAGTCACACTCCCCATGATCGTAAAATCACATAGATGATATGGAGGGGCTGGTGGTTTAATTCTTGCACTCCTTCGGAGTGGGACAGTCACATCTTCCTGCCTGGGCGATTCGTCCGAAACGCAATCCGTGGAATGATAAATGTCAATCCCACCTCTTCCTTGTTTTCAGATGGGGTGCCATTGCTGCTCTGCAGTAGAACTTGGTTCACGCCATTTCTGACAATGAGTCATCACCAGCGTCCACTGTCGGCCATGAACTAAACTGTGGACAAACTGGATTACGTGTGCAGTGTCTTGCCGATGCAGCGTCCACCAGATCGAAAACAGACCTTTATCGACAAGATTCAAGAAGCAGCGACGATTGAAGTGCGTGATAACCTCCATGTTTCCCGCACACTGAGCCCTAATGTCTACCGTCACATTATGAGCATCTCACTCGCGACTTTGGTGTTCTGCAGAGACTTGTCTGTAAAGATCACTCTGTGGTACATATAGAGGGTATTTGTTTTCACGTGCCTGTCACTTAAGCGTGATGTTCACTCCTTTTAACACAGCATCCATCTCCGCATAGTTAATATGTTGGTTGTCTTTTATCAGCCGAAGCCAGCATGCCAATTTGATGATTACTCCCTTGGCGTCAAGTGTCACTCACACAGCAAGTCAATTTGAATCTACCCACACGTCTAGCTCCTTTACCACTCTCCCTGGGCAGGATCCAGTTACTGTACCCGAGTAAGGGTATGCGTTATCATGAGTCTTGTTATAATTACTGACTGCACCCGTGTACCTTTGTTGCACAATGTCGATGACTCTACATTGTAATATTCTGTGCTGGCTGATTCAAAGGGTACGAATTAGAGACAGGTTCACAAGGATGAAAGACACAACACACAGTTTGATAACAGGATGCTAATGGAAGAGGAAGGACACTTTGTGTAGTTTGTAGTGGAGCAGAGGACACTTGTCTATATTGTCAGCTGGCAAGAAAGTTTTTTAACTATGTCGATTGCTGGCATCACTGATGTGAGTCCCTGCATATTTTCTACTGCTACGGGAACGACCTCTCACTCCAACGGCTGGTCTGAAACTGCTAAGTGGTTTGAGCTGGCTGAATATATGCAAATTCCTCCTACACCCACATGGATTCGACCACCCAGAACCAAGTACTTACTTTTTTTCTCAGACTTCTTGTCTGTGATGTCTCCTAAAATTATAGCCATTACTTTTTTTATCAGTCTCAGTGTCTACTCTTTTTAGACCATTAACTTTTAAAAGGCCCATTTTTCTTAAAACCAGCCACCTAAAGATATTATCTCTAACTGGCTTAACTTCATGGTGGCCATATAATTCTCTTAAACTTTACCTGACTGATCCTGTCTCCTTAATTGGAAAAAACGCACCCATATTCATATGCCTGGGCTTAACACATTCTACCACCCTTTTTCTCTGACCGTATTCTCACTTACCCATTGTGTCACAGTCCCAGAGTAGCTTCACAGAATTTGTCGTCCCAGTCTTGCAGCCATCATGATCAGTTGGGCAAAGAGGAATGATACGATCAAGCTACTTGACTCTCGATAGGTCGCACACTAATTCTAGCTTTTTGATCCATTCCATCACAGCTCTTATTCCGTTAAACTCGGGAATAATTTTAAGGTCAAACCGGCCGTCCATATCTGTGGAAATAGCTTGTCGAAGAATCACAGTATCTCACCTGTCGAAGAATCACAAAGTCTCTCGCCTGTCGAAGAATCACAGTATCTCACCTGTCGAAGAATCACAGAAATTCACTTAAAAATGAATTTGGTTAAAATTAGAAAAGGAAGAGTGAATGTTAATAATTTGGTAACCAAAGTTTAGTTTTATAGGCTCTTTCAGAACTTTCTGGTGCCATTTTCCTTGTATATCAAATCCAAATTAATTACAATCAGCATATTTATATTAAGATCAGTGTGATTTTTATAAAATTCGATTTAAAATAAAATTTGCTCTAAGTTATGTATTGGACAAGAAGTCACTACTGAATCAAATTGGATCCCCCGCCAAAAAAACAAAAAACAAAGACAAACACGTTTTTTTGTAAAAATACAAACTACAGCGTACTTTTAAAATCAAGCTACAAAGTATTTATTTTAGATAAAAAAAATAAGGAATTCATTTTTTAAACAGTAGCAATAATTTAAAACGGAGACGACAAAGAGAAAAAAAAACAAAAATGCACGTTGCATTTTATAAATCAATCAATAAGCGCAATGTTTTTCTTGTAAAGTCGGAATTTTTACTTGGGCGAGAAGATTTGATGTTTTTTCATTCATCAAATGGTGATGTATCGTGATCTTTTTTTCATAATTGTATCACTAACAAAAAAATCGCGATTCACCGATGAATACAATTATTTATTGATTTTTATGGCTTGAAAAATATTAGATAAATTACATTTTTAATTTGGGGTTACTGAATGAAATTTGTTCATATGTTTCCACTAAGAAATCAAAATTCTTTTTTTTTTGCCTATTTTATTTTGGCATAGCAATTTATCATGGTCAGTGTATTCTAGAATGATTATCTTTTTTCAAGACAAAATCTACAATTGTTATAAGCATCTGTATACGCAGGAGCATTTTCACAATATTCTATTTTATAATGAAAGATTTACCAGAGTATTCTTTTATTTGTCAGACATATTTTGATAATATAGTATTTGTCTTAGTGAAACTAAGGTTGTGATTATTAGTTCAAATAACCCGATTTAATTCAGTAAGTATCCTTATCACTTAGCATATTTTCTAACGGTATATATATATATATATATATATATATATATATATATATATATATATATATATATATATATATATATATGGAAGTACGATGAGGAAATTAATCGGACAGTATGTGATAAGCGGTTATATTATTATAATTTAATCGATATAACCCGTTTTAATTGGTATGGAATTTCCTAATCAATTCTTGTTTTATTTTATAATTGTGGTTAACACTTCTAAACTTAAACAAAATAAAACATAAACATTAAAGAGCCATTTTCAAACGATGCAACTGGTTTACTGTACATAACTAATAAGTTTAGTATTACTACACAGGAAAAGGTAAATAAAAAAGAAACAAAAAATAAAGAAAGACTAAAAATGATATACATATTAGTAAGAAAAATAAGTCCCTCAACTTTGTAATAATGTCTGGTTACCCTTCAGTCTAACTGATGTAGCTTATCTGTTCGATAGTGGAAAGAAAACTGAAAACGTCTACGTAGACAACTTGAATTAACGGTGCCGCGCATTTGTTTTTTAGCTTACAAAACCCAATCAAATACTCAGTACAATGAGTCGGAATTTATTGCTGGGAAAAACCCCAGCTATTGGTAGTCCCAAATGTTCGGCTTACGGGTAACAAAAAAGTGATATTCAAAGAGAAATGCACCTCAAATACAACAAATTAAAAAGTCAAACACCTCACTGAATATATAAATAACACACACTTTATTTTAACAACATTAAAAGAAAAAAAATAACATAAAAAAAGACAAACTCACAAACATGCGTGCATACATTTCCTTATGCAAAGTGATAGAAAGAACGATCACTTATTAACATTAAAAAAATATTAGAAAAAAAAATCAATCAATTAGCGGCAAATATATAATAGCCTTACAAAAGGCAAAACGCCGAATTGTCAATATTACTACTAATATTTTTAACAAAAATTCTTATTCTGTAACAAAACCCCAAGGGATGGTGGGCAAAAAAGGAACTAATAAATCTTCTACATATTAAAACCTAAAATGTCATGGCTTAACAAGGGAAAGTCTTTTCTCCTTTTTTTTGTTAAGAATAGTTATCTTTTTTATAACACGGATGACTTTCCCTAAAATTCTGTTCAAATTATAAGAAATTCTGTCATTTCTTTTTTCAAATTCATTTGTTTTCTTTTTACTTTTTCTTAAAATATAATCCTTCAATAATATTTTCAGCAATCTTTCTTTTTCTCAAAATATAATTCTACAATAATATTTTCTGTAATCTTTCTTTTTCTCAAAAAAGACCAGAAGGCTATTGAAACAGTTATTTTAAAAAACTTTTTTCCTTACTGCTTTTTACAACTTTCCCTATTTGAAATTTGACCTTGAAACTTTTCCGGTTATCTTTAACATAGCGTTTTTATTTTCCTTATTTGGAATAACTTCGATTTTTTTCCGGTTAACCGTAACAGTGTTTTTTACTTTCTTTCCTTCTTCCAAAAATATTTTTTTACTAATTTTGACAATTTAATCTTATTTAATCTAATTTATTGTCAAAAATAATTTTTTTTACAAAAAATCAATAACAGCCAGTGTATTTCAGCATTTCAAAGTAAGATGGTGTATCAGAGATCAATCATCTCTGATATGGTCGGTCTAGCGAAGGCAGTATGATGTTGAAAGACCAGAAAATCCCTGATGACCCAATGAAAATTACATCACTGACGACGTCCTCCTGCGCATTTAATTTAGTAAAGAGTGTATATTCAAAATATTAATTAATTAATTAACAAGAAACAAAACTGGTTATCTGGTGGATCTTGCCGTACCGATTGACCCCAACATAAAAATGAAAACAGAGACAAATATCTGGACCTTTCCAAAGAGATGAAAAATTTGTGGAAAATGAGGGTGATAACAATTGGAGTTGGTGCCTTTTGAACGGTCCCAAAGGGGTTGGGAAAAGTCTAGAGGAATTGGAAATTAGAGGAAGAATTGAAACTATCCAACACATAAGATCAACTAGAATACTCAGAATATTCTTGGAAATCTGAGGAGAGCTGTCATGTAGACTCCGGTAAAAGAGCACCAGCTAACGCTCGTTTAAAAACATACATAATAATAATAATAATAATAATAATAATAATAATAATAATAATAATAATTTTTACCAGTGATTTAGATATTTAAGGTACTTTACTGTAGAAAAATGTTAGTTTTAATTTAAATGTTGGAAAGTATATATTTCCTTGGAATCTTTTGCCAGTAATTTGAATGTTTGAATAAATATAAAAAGGCCATGTGGACTTTAAATTAAAATTTAGAAATTTTAAAGGCGTAAATATTTTTGTGGGCTGCTGTATTGGTTTCTTCCTCTGAAAAGTACCAGATACATCTGTGACAGGAGCTCAGTTAATAATCAATTCCTAGGTTTTGTATTGCCACAATTTATGTTGTGGCTATACAAAAAGTAATGAAAGTAAAGTCGTCGGAGTGGCCTAAACTCAGCATCAGCCGGGCAGCGAATGAGTTAATCCCCTTTTCATTAGCACTAGACCAAAGAGATTGTCTGAAGTGTAGCGCCACACTTACCATCATCTCCTCACCTTACAGCACAGACCCTTGTGCTACTCGTACACGTGGTTGGCAAGAGCCGGTATCGAACTCGAAACGTTGTGGTTCCTAGTCGGACGCTCTACCGACTGAGCTAAACCGGCCACATAAAAAATATGAAAAATATATATTCAAATCAACTTGGGACTCAGATTTCAGATCTGAGTATCCGGATCGGCATGTGCTCCCATAAGGGACTCAGTCAAATGTTGGCTGTTCTAATTTCAGGTACACAAAGAACAAAACAACATGCATCTAAGAGACACCAAAGGAAAGATGTAATAGAGAAAACAACATGAATATAATCGACTGTTATTTTAAAAGCAACCCAGCAAAAAGTGGTTATAGGGAAAGGATGCTAATTTCAATACAAACCAAAGAGTTGCTGATCAAGCAAGGATGATCTTAAACAAAGGCTGATTTTCTAATCTCGAAATAATGGAAATATGTGGATAGGTAAATCGAGAAGAATATGCTAAACAATATGAAACAAAAAAACACTGAAACCAAAACATCACGAAACACAGCACCGCACCATCAATATAAACACGATGAAATAAAACAAGTGTTAAGTGTACTCGTTGATCCGATCAGCTAGTAGCTGGCATGGAATTTGAGTCAAATTACTATTAGTAAACCTTAACTCTCTCTTTCCTCCTCTCTTTCTTTCCCTCCCTCCCTCTATATGTCTGTCTCTCTCTCTGTGTTGCTACTGCTATCATGAGGAAGGCATGAAAGGGGTGAAGGGAAATCCACTGTCCAGTCAAGTGATCCCTTAGATTTGAGAGGTGGAAAGTTTGAAAAGATGAATCAGTTGGTATCTGGATTTCATAGCCAGCAGTTATCAGCTTAAATTTTGAAGGCACACCCGCGTGCTCCCTAAGGCCATGTGGAGTCTGTATACACACCCAAATGAAAATCTCACGATTGTACCATGAATTCTGTTGTGGCTATATATCCACCCTTTAGAAAGGGATTTCATTGTAGGTTGGATTTAAAAGCTTAAAAGTATTCCCTGTACGTCGATCTGAAATGTTTTCTACTCCGTCAAATATAAAAAGAGGGCTACTACTTTACGTATGAAATGTACGGACATCGAGACGAGAATTCGAGAAACTTTATCAGAGCGCTGAGTATCAATTCTGCCGAGAAAAATGATGAACTCGCGATAGTACATAAAGAATTCTTCCCGAAGACCTCGGCGATGCGAACACAAAAAGAGGATATTAAAAGCTAAAATCCTCAATTTATCCAATCGATGTCATAAGCGATATAACAAAAGGATATAGAAAATCCATATCTACGGCAAGTAAAACTCCCCTATAAATGAACTTTCGATAATTGCATCTTCGTTGTTCTCCTCCGTTCTATTTCCATTTTAACTATCAGCCACATATTCTGCAACTAATAATGTAATTTTGTTTGAGCGGGCAGAAAAGGAAGGTGTGGAAAGACGTTTCCATTCCTCTCCTAGCTTCCTGCAATATATTTTAGTAATAATAATTCTGTAAAAGAATTGTTTTATATTTCCATTTATACTTATCACATGTTGCCTCTTGCCATTTTATTCTAGTGCGTGACATTGAAATGCATACTTCTGCTCTGATGAAATCTTGATTCCGTATTTTTTCTTTTTCAACTTTGGAGAAGCAGTCTCATACGGGACATTTGAATTCATACATTACATTGGTCTTGGTAAGACGGCAGGGTTTGTGGGGATGAGTTGTTGCTGGTGACAAAGTTATTGATTTTAAACTTTGGATGATTAGTTAAACTTTATTGTTGGGGTCAATGGAAGAAACATTATTAGGAATTATTTTTTTAACGCAGTTTCGTCAAGTTTATAGTTTCGGTGCATCCTTAATGTTGGGAGAAAAATTAGGTGACTGTGGAACAGATGGGACTGAACGAGTATAATCCTAAGATGAAACGGCGTCGGGATCCTGGATATGTCCTAAGGAAAAAAGACAGGGGAACATTGAGCATTTAATCACCTAGGTGAGAGGACCTATGATCGGTACTAAGATTCTCCAGGCTTTTCCTGTATGTATTGTTAGCTTATAGACTGTCTTTCTAGGAATAGGTCCCCGGTTAAGAGGCCGGACCGTAGTGTCCATGCGCACCGGCGTGAAAAATTGACACAGAACCCGTCCCTTTCTCGTACACAGTTTTGCTGCATACACCCACATTTCGAAGAATATCTAGCCTCTTCTTATCGCATCTAATGTTTATCTTTATCTGTGGCTTAAAGTAATAGATCAAATCCTAACTAGAAGAAGGCTTTGTATGCTTCATCCAAATCAACGATCGAGCCACGGCCAGCTCCACGAAAAACACAATTTTTCACCTGAAAACGGAGGACTGACGTTGTCAACAACGTATCCCACGTCGAGTGTCATTGATCAGGTGAGATGCAAACAGTGATCTCACCAACATAAATCCAAAGTATAAATCCACAGTATAAGAAATCGTGTTTGACTGTTTCCTCCTTACCACTGTCGCAGCGGCTATAAAAAGGGGCTGATTGCCATATCCGCTTTGTAGATTAACTTGGTGAGGAACAACGCATTCTGAGCAAATGAGTTGTTGAGAAACACTGCAACGGGTGCCCAACTTCGCGGAAGCTTTGGGAAGGCAGCCAAACCCTAGGCGATCACACAGTCCCCTGTGTTATCGATATTTTTTCAGTAATAACAAACTCACGGTAGCACTGTAGGACGACAAATTTATCATCCCCAAACCTCCATTACAAGACCATTGGGTACAAAACTATCGAAACATTTGCCACTCTTCCACAGGAACGAAAAAAGAGACCGTTCGAGCGCCAATAATCGACTGAGTGTCCTTTTCTGATCCGGTTATGATCTTTTTTATGGTCTTTTTTGGGCATTTAATTTTGTACATCAATCTTCCCGTGCGTTTGTCAATAACACCAGTCTTGTAGATTTCTTTCCCATACCTAAACTCATTGAAAAAATTCTTGTCTCCAGATACATAGGATTTTGCATATGTTTGTCCTTTGGTTGTTTTTTTTTCTTTCGCAAAAGTTTGTCGATCACCAAACTTATATTTCTCGCGAACAAACCCGAATTAGTACTAGGGTTCGGTATCACATCTTACACCCTCAAAAATTGTAGGATATCGTTAACGGTTTCATTTCCGTCCGACCTGTTTAATGTCCACAAGATTTTCTGCTTGCCCATTAGATCGCGGGTGATATGGTGTAGTTGCTGATCATCGGAGCTGTTCGACTTGAAGTCGGACATCATTCCTTTCTCTCCAGTCATTTTGTGGTCGCCTGTCATAGAGCTGAGTCCTTTATTCGAGCGGTGGCATGCCTCTTTCAGTGCCTCCTGTTTATCTACGAACAGCGGTTGCTGCTCGTTGGATCTGTCCGGTGAGATGTCGGACACCTCCATCACCTAAGTTGCTAACGAGAGAAAAAGCAAAGTAATTCAAGGATTTGAACCAAAGAGAACAAATAACCATGGTTAATAAAAATGAAAACCAATACAAAACAATGTAAAAAGCGATTTAAAAACGATTAAAAACTCATAAGAGATATAAAAAAAGACATGCAAAGAACGCCATGACTGTTAACTCAATGACGAAAACTTTTTTACAACTTAACGGACCAGGACAATATTCGGACGCTGGGTCGGAAATACAAGTTGATGTTCTAAATCGGTTACAACGTGCCAGTCCGTGCAGCCATCAAACAATGATATGTGCCTATTTTTCCGGGAAGGTTTCGAAATATTTACTTTTCCAACGAAATATATTGCTTTGTTGGTGATTAAAAGCATTATTTGCAGTCTCACAATATCTCTTCGATGCGTCGACAAAAATGTCCAGAATTCATTGTGCCTCCACATGTAGTTTCTTAGAATATACTCGCCTCCAATGAGAATTTGTTTGAGGCTGGTAGTTTTCTCTTGCTCTGCATAGGTCAGATGTAGCTAACCCCAGATATATAGGTCGACTGGTGTTGGTAAGATGTCGCAGACTGCCTTTATAAGGAAATGTAACTTTTTAGGCTCCATGTTTTTTTATCTCACTCCATGTGACAGGTCTGTTTTTGCACTCTCCATGCGCCCTGTTTAAATTTACATACAGCTGTAGGAATACGCTTGGCTCCCTCAAGTTTTTAAATTTAATTTGGATTCTTTATACCAGCAACGCTGTGACTGAAGGCCTAGACCTGCTCTTCCATTTGACACAGTACATATATATATATATATATATATATATATATATATATATATAATCTTGAGGAGGGCCATTTCTGCATTTTCTACAGCTGGTTTCATCATCCTTTTGCAGTCACTTATTACGGACCGCTAGGCGTTTTTCCCAAGTGGGTCTCGAGAGTCACGGTGTATCTGGAAAAGTTGTGATTTACCTAATTTAAATTTCTCAGTAACTGACACCGTCGGAGGTTATAGCTTCGTTGATGAACTGTATAGTTCCACATTTGTTAAGGAATTAGGTACTCCCAATCATTTTCACATACTTACTGATTAAACTCACCATTGTTTCAACTTCAAGTGATACTTCATATATTGCATTAGCCATGCTTCTTTAGAAATTAACCAAAAATAAATACACCATACTTTTTCTTTATTAATGGAGCGTGATCCTTCTTTTAGCTGTTTTCTTAAGTCCTACCAGCGATGTCTATCAGTAAGTAAGTGTTAGGGATAGATGCGCTTAATAATGTTTTCGCGTATTGTAGGAATCCCGTTCCCACGACAGTGAACTTAATTCCTTTGCAAATTCCTTTTATTATAGAAAGACAGTGGCATTTAAAAAGCTTTATCTTCATCACAACGCATTTGAAGAGCTCCAATAGGCGTGTCACTAGTTGTTTCATATGGGATCTGGATGACGCAACAAGGGTTACATCATCCACGAAAGCCTTCATAGACTTGACGGTTTTCTTATTGGTGTTGTTTCAGCAGTACGCAGTATCATCTCCATTACCAGCACGAAAAGTAGTGGAGAGATGTGAAATCCCATCGTAAGAACTATATCCAACTTTTGCCAGTTAGTTTAAATATTTATTATTAGAAAAGAACATATATGTGCATTTAAAATACGCTGATATGAACTCCTGGAATAAAAAAAAAACTCCATTGCTTTCTCAATTAGTTGGGGTCTATATCTGCAAAAACCTAAAAACAACTAATTCATTCACTTGCTCAACAACCAAAAAGATCTTTCGAATTTACTACGAATCAAATTGCAGAAGTAAAAATGTAATTTATTTACTAGATTGCATAAGGTGTGGTTAAACAAGATATCTGAAAGTCAGAATGGCAATTTTATTCCGGTTAAGTAATTTAGATACCGTATAAAATCCATGGATCACAGCAAATTAATATCAGTTGAACAACATTTCCGGTCAAATAATCACATTCTTAACAGAGATGAGAAATTCACAATCACTGAAAGACACCAACATTAAATCTGTAATCGGAAGCCATGAATACAGATGGTTTAAAAATTTAAAAAAAAGTTTTCATCTATTTCAACTTAACATTAAACTTGATAATACCTGGCAATAAAAATGTAGTAATAAAAAATATAGGAGTCAGTTACACCTAAAAGAAAATGACCATCCTATTTCAAATACATACCTCCCAACCTAATTAAAAATTCATCATCCACGTACCCACATCCGAGACCTCAACACCCTCACACACACATATATATACATATACATATATATATATATATATATATATATATATATATATATATATATATATATATATGTGTGTGTGTGTGTGTGCGTGCGTGTGTGTGCATATATCTCGGGTATAGGTACCTGGATGATGAATATATATATATATGTATATATATATATATATATATATATATATATATATATATATTCCACTGAACAAATGGACTCGCCACTTCCAATACATTTCCCTGTACCAGGTAAAACATTTAGTAAACTTTTAAAACTTTCTAAAAACAATTTCTTTCACAAGAAATTTTCTTCTGATGATGACCTAAGTTCGAAACTAGTTGAGAACAATAAAAAATAAAGAAATATTCTTGTTTGTCTTATCACTTTTTGTTCATCTTATATATGTCTGTGTAACTATGCATATATATATATTGCTTTTGTATGCAAAGAGCAGGACGGAATTTATAGATGAGTAGGGCCTCGAGTACAGCTAGGTGTAACTCGTTGATTGAGGATGCCAAGATGGTGAGCATTGAGGGCTTATATGCTGCAACACAATCAGGATTGTCCAAAAGGTGTCGTCCAATTGTGGAAGGTGAATATGGATTGCTTGGTGGAGAATTTATATATATATATATATATATATATATATATATATATATATATATATATATATATATATATATATATATATAATGAGTTCATCTGACTCATTAATTTCGCTTAATGCTCTTCGGGGCTAAGATCTGACTCAGATCTTAGCCCTGAAGAGCATTAAGCGAAACTAATAGTAGGTTCGTCTGACTCATTAGATTTATCTTTATTATTTGCTCTACTTAGGTATTGAGCACTTTTTACTTATTAGCTTATTCTCCTAGCGGTTATAAATATATATATCTTATATACATATATATACATATAAATTGTTTTTTCTTTTGGCCAAATACTGTACCAATAGATTACTTTTTGTTGGTACGACTATCTTGGTCTTTTCTTTTTTCCTAAGATTTTTTCTCACCGGTTGATGTTTGGTAGTATATTTTTACAATCAAACTATTTGCTGTTTTTTTTCTCATGCTATTAAATTATATAATATATATATTATATATATATATATATATATATATATATATATATATATATATATATATTCAACGTATATATCTCAATATGCATACGCTATTTAAAGCTATTCTTAAATTTTGTTCATACTGCAAACTTTTGATATATTTCAAATGTAGATACAATAATTTCCCGATCAACATCTTGAATAACGTTATCAAAATCAAAGGGAAAATCCGAACTCTCCAACATGAAATCAATTTTCTTGAGGAATGCTTAACACAACGAGTAGTCCCGATGTCCATTACTTGCCGTATCATCCGGTCGCAAGCCAAAAACAACCTACATATTGAAAAGACCTTCCTTTTAGATGAACGTCTTTCCACAACCACCAAACTTTCCTCCATTAGACACTATTACCTGCTACTTTGGCGAAACGAATTGAACTTTTTATCTTTCTTCGACACCATACACCTATGTTGGTACATGGCTTCCTTAGACGAGAAAACAGACAAGATTATTCAAGCTAAACATAATTAACCGTACTTACTAACAAACTAATATTTTCAGTTTGAAAATTAATAGCTTTTCCAATTATTCCCGCAACGATACTGAAGAGTTTGTACTCAAACACGGTCTTCCCCCTAAATTTATTTTAGGAGGAAGACCGTGAATCCACTTTTTCTGAATTTGAAATATTATACGCCCAGTTGCTGAAACACCAAGTTACATCTACCGACGCATTCACAGCCCCCAAAGCCCGACTAGTTGATCTCGCCCACTCTTACTGCGGCTCCAACATACATGACTACATCAACAAAATGGCAGTTATCCTTAATGACACCTCAAAAATTTACTTTCCTAGGTAACGTTGAGACATTTGACAGAACTGCCATACATGAACAACGCATACAACGCGAACTACTAGGATTTTATAAAGAACATTTAATACCTAAAATATCTATGAGAAAATACGCCAGTCGGATCCCAGCCCAACACCGCATTGCAAAGTGGTTAGCAGTCATACTTGACCCCGTTCTACAAGATCTCCAAACGTTGTTTTAGCGGCTCTTTCACCTTCGCTAAAATAATCCAAAACACATCTGTTAATCCCAACAATTCCTTTTTCTGCTCTTTTGACATCGCGAGCCTTTATACTAGACGAAACTATCACCATCTGCTCTGACGCTCTTTATCATAGTCACTTGGACCCCCTCCTGTACCCGAAAATGTATTCCTGAAATTCATGTACATCACAACTAAAGATGTCCAATTTAGTTTTAACAATACAATGTACCAGCAAATCGACGGTATTGCTATGGGGAGTCACCTGGGCGTGACCCTGGCTAATATCATCGTTGGATTTCAGGAAGAACGATTGTTTGAAACTGCGGAACAGCCAAGATTTTACAAACGGTATGTGGACGACACTTTCGTGATGTTCTCCCCCAGATCAGAAAGCAAACGATTCTTCCATGTGATCAACCAACTCCACCCAGCGTTGACTTTCATATGTGAATTTGAATACAACAAGTCTTCCCTTTCTTGATGTCCTAGTTGAGCGCACCCAGTCCGGCATACAAACCTCGGTAAATCAATATTTTCGGGTTCATAAACGCACTGGGGTTCATTTTGCCCACTAAGATGCAAAATAAATTTAGTGAAAACGCTAGTTCACCGTGCCTTGATGGTCTGTCCCAAGGTTAAACTCACGGACAAGCTCGACTACATTAGAACCACTTTATTGAAAAACGGATATCCTGAGGAACTAATCACCACCACAATTATAAGCAAGTGCATGTAGTTTGCCACCAATCCTAGACTTGGATCCTGAAGAGTGTCCCGTATATATAAAATTACCGTGGATTGGCAACACATCTCTACAATTACTTGAATGCATCAAACGATCTGTCCACCATTGTTTCAATTCAGTTAAGTTGCAAATTGTTCTCAGATCCAACACGCTCCCCACCCCCATCTTAAAGATAGTGTGACCCCTCGCCAAAAAAGTTGTCTAATTCATACATTAAAATGCAAATGCGATGTTTGCTACATTGGGCGCACTACCCATTGGGAGCACATTCCATCTTATATCCGCAACAATAACTTTGACCGCTCTTCTCCACCAAGCAATCCATATTCACCTTCCATCATTGGACAACTTTTGGGCAATCCTGATTGTTCTGCAGCATTTAATCCCTCAATGTTCACCATCTTGACATCCTCAATAGGATAGGTCGATTTTTATACCAACACTTGGAGGTTCAAACAGAGAAAGTTGCTAATTAACATAAAGAATACTTGTACCAAATATTTTTCGATAAAACTTTACCGATGTTTGAGCAAACACATTTAAATACACACAAATCGAATGTTTTGAATTTCGCTACCGAAAAATAAGTAGGTCAGATTAAACCGTAGTTTTGAAGAAAAAACATGTAAAAACTAGGCTTAATAAAAGATTCTTGGCAGATTAAATAAAAGTAAATAAAAAAAGAAAACGCTGCAAAATTATTTAATTTAAGAAAGTATAAATATTAACCAAATTCGACCTCGTTTTAAACGGTTATTTTTCAGTCTTCACCGGAAACTACCGTATCAACACGTCTTGTTGTTTACATTTGAATTTCATTTGAGCTGATTTAAAACAGAAAAATAATCAAATCTATTTATTTTTATTTTAACAAACTTAATTATTAAAAAGAAAATAAGTAGCTTTATAGGCTCTCTCCTATTCTTTCCCATTCATTAAATAGTGAATAAATAGATGAAGATTATGAGCCTGGCAGATATCCACGAGTGTTTACAGCCTTTTAAAAATTCCTTGGTATGCTACTGAGTTGATCAGGGGTGATGTTTCATCGAACTTAGGAACAAGTCTTGCAAATGCCTTTCTTTTAGATTTACAGGCTATGGGCCTTCTTAACCCGAGTGTTGATATCAAAAACATAATTTTAGATAAATCTAAAATAGACCGTAAAAAGAAGGAACAAAAACAAATGCCCATCAAAAACACATTGATAAAACAGAAAAAATTATTTGTATTTGTATTGATGGAAGACAGCATAAAATAATCCTTATACAAAGAAATTGTGGAGGTAGATGGAAAGAAACAATTTAAGAAAACGAAGGAACAGAACACCATTTGACATTTACAAAGAGATGGGTTGTGGTAAAAGTGGAAAGTACCTCACACATAGAGTTATCCAACTACTGAGGAACTGGTGCTGTTCTGGCAGAGGAGGTTTTTAGTGTTTTGGAGGAGTATGACAGTGTTGATACCCTAAAAGCTGTTTTGCTGGATAACCCATATAAATACTGGCTGTGAAGCTGGGCTAGTTCAGTGCTAGAGAACAACTAAAAAGGAAATTGCACATCATTGGTTCTCTACATCAAAATGAGCTTCCATTCAGAGCGGTTTTTAAGCACATTGATAGCAGCACATGAAGTCCAACATCATTTATTGGTCCAATTGGGAGATTGTGTACAAATGAATATCATAGTTTACCCCAGTTCAAATTTGAACGATAGTTAGTCCGGTAGAGAGCCAATATTCTAGCATTAAACAGACAGATGATCTGAGTAGTGATCAGATACTTCTAGAATATGCAGTAGGGATTTCACGAGGGAAGAGTCAACCCTAGATATGCTGAATGGAAAATTAGACCTTTAAATCAGGCAAAATTCTTGACGTTAGCTAGCAGACTAATGTGTTTGTGGACTCGTGGAATTTACCCTGAAAACATATAAAAACTACACAGCCTAATCCGGTTTATTGTTGAAGTTTATGCAGTTAGCTGGTTTGAAATTAAAAGAAACAATAAATTTCATAACCAGCAACTGTATATTTCAATATGCTGCAAAGAATCAAAGAGCTACCACCAGAAATTCAGGAGATTGCATTCAAAAATATTCAGCATAATGCTTTTGGCTTCCTACCAGAAAATATGTTGTATTCAATGTTTAAATCAGATGAACTGGAAGTGAGGGACGAAGCTATAAAAAATAATTTTAGCCATTCGGTAAGTAATTTAGATGAGATTGATTAAAATGATTTCATCGATTTATTGATTCAATTTAAAGTAATATCCTAATTTCATGATGAAAATTAAAAATTAAGACAAGGTTGAACTTTCAATTTAATTCAATATATTGATTTTTCATTTTTTTTTCAAGAGAAGGAAGCCAACCAAAAAGAGGCTAAAAATACCAATAATAAATTTTGATGCTACACATTGGTCACAGTTGATCGACCTGTCTCAAAATGGAATTTGTGAGCCTGGATTCACAGAAGAATCTTTAGATAATGAACTGGAGTCATCAAAGAGTGGGATAAAAATTAGAGTTGCATGATTGCCTTCACACTTACAAAGTGTTGAAAGGGCAGTAAAACTTATAACTTCAGCTTCCAATCGTTTATGAATTGAAGCAAGGTATAGGCATGTAATTACAAAAGTTTTATGCCATGAAAATGAGGCCTTCCTTTGCTTCAAAGGTCTCTTATGTAGAGCAGTTTAATATGAGGCATGATAAAAATTACTATTATCCCAGAACATTCATGTATCTTTATCATGCTTTTATAACTTTATACATTACAATGATTATATAAAATAGAAACTTAAAAGACTCACAATTAGTAACCAGTAGATATTTAAAGAAATGTTCAAATTACAATGGTAGCTTATGTTAAATCATCATCCTTCATTTGTTTCTAGCAGAGTTCATACTTATTTACTTTTGTTCCATTGATAACAGAAAAAAAAATAATGCTACAACAATATATTGCAATGTTATTAATGACGTATCTCAATTAATGAGGTAAAATGCTGCTTATTTGAGATATTAGGGTGGAGTGGGGGTTTTAATCTCACTTTAAATGTTACTTTCGATATATTCTATTCATTTTATTTGAAATAATTTAAATTTACACATTTTCTGGATTGAAATAAGATTTTAAAGCAATTTCTTAAGTAAATGTATCAAAAACAAGGATTTCAGAGGCTTCATATTAAACGATCTTTAAATCTAAATGCTCAAAAATTGGTTCAAGTTAGAAACCTACTTTTTGGTGTCAGTACTTATCATACTAATACCCAACTTTCTCTATTGTTACATTTGATATATTCCAAAAAAGTTGAAAATCGACCTACCTTAATATATATATATATGAGGGAGAAGGAATAAAGAAAGAAAGAACAGAATGGATAATAAAATATGAATTTAATCAATATCACTTACACATGTGTTTCGGTCAGTTCATCTGTGTGAAAATATTCTGCACACAGAAAAGATTCGACCTTCATCAGAGTGAAATTTTTATTTGAATGAAAAAATTCGTTGGGGAAAAACGGAGCATTTTTAGAAATGTAAATACAAACATATACACAAACAAACATGACCATCTTACGAAAGCATTAAAATAAAAATAACATAAAAAATTATCTATTATCAAAGTTAGGTTCTTTTTATGAACGAATACCTTTTTAATGATTTGACCGTTTTTTGCAAAAACAATAACATACACTAGTTTCCGGGTTTCAACATGTTAGAGATAAATAATAACACTTTATTTTGCAATACAAAATTGTATCTACTATAACTCTAGAAAGATCAAATATCCAAATTCTAACGGTTCTATTTTCAGCGTTCCAAAAGTGATTAAAAAATTATCTTCGAACATTTCTAAAATTCTCCGTTTTTCCCCAACGAATTTTTTCATTAATAATTTCACTCTGATGAAGGTCGAATCTTCTCTGTGTTCAGAATATTTTCACACAGATGAACTGACCAAAACACAAGTGTAAGTGATATTAATTAAATTCATATTTATTATCCATTCTGTTCTTTCTTTTCTTTATTCATTCTTCCTCATATTGTCGGATTCATTCCAATTTCCATTACACACACACACACACACACACACACACACACACACACACACACACATATATATATATATATATATATATATATATATATATATATATATAAAAGTCAAATAATCAAAAACCGTTAGAGCATCTTAAAAATAAACCCGAACTAAGAGATATTTTCCAAGAACACGGTATAGTAACTACTTCGGCCTAAATAACCCCAGAGAAATTATAGGAAGCAACATATACTAGACAATAATGTAATCAATATGAAACCCGCTATAATTCCACTGAATTTAGCCGACTACGTAATATCAAGAAAAACCTATGCTGCAAACAAATAAAAAAACTAAACACATTCACTAGATCAACAACTAAAACGAACTTTACCACGAACCAAATTGCAGAAGTAAAAATGTAATTTATTTATTAGATTGCATAAATGTAACTAGTAATGTTTCGGTAAATCTGAATGGCCTTTCTATTTTCGGCTTAATGATTATAGGCATTGAATAGAATCGATGGATCCCACTAATACCGGTAGAACGACATTTCCGGTCAGATAATCATGACTTTAATAGAGACAAAATTCACTATCATCGAAAGAATTGAAAAAGACGCCAATATTAAATATGTAATCGTAAACCATGAATACAGATAATTTAAAAACAAAGTTTTCATTCACTTGGTCTTAACAAGAACTTTGATACCCTGTCGTGGCAATAAAGATATGGTGAAAAAATGTGGGCTCAATAACACCCCCAAACAACAAATAAACAGTGACTATCCTATTCCAAACAAATAACTCCCTTACCCAATTGAAAATTCATCAGTCAATATATATATATACACTCGTGAACAAAATAATGGGCCAAGCAAGTATTATATATTTTATTGTACAAAGCTAAATTAAACAATATACAATTGAACAAAAAACAAAAAACGAGTCTTATATACACAGAACAAGATATTTACTTTAATAAATACTTAGTATGGAATCGCTTTCCCTTTTGATTTCTTTAAAAGATTAATCCTTTTAACCATGCTCTCAACCAAACTTGGAACACTGTGAAGAGGGGATGCTATTCCATTCATTTTGCAGAGCTCCCCACAGTTTTCTTTGTTCGAAAAGTTCATCCAGCCAATGCACGAGATATTATAGCCCAAAATTTCTCGATTGGGTTTAAATCGGGGTTTGGCCAAGCCAAAACATCACATCAATTGAAATTATCGGCAAGCCATTTCTTAGTGACTTTAGCGGTGTATGCAGGTGCATTATCTTGTTGAAATAAATATTATGGGATACTCCCAGCTTCTGGATACTTGGAAACAGTCCTGTTTCTAATATTCGAATTGATTGATGCCTCACATCTAATAAGTTCCCCAACTCCTGCGGCATTAAAAGTTCCCCATACCATTATCCCTCCATTCCCGTGGTTCACTGTCGTTTTTATGCAACTTGGCGATAATCTTTCTCCGGATCTTCGAATGCAGCATTCGGGAGCATCACTAAAAAGACAAAATCTTGATTCATCGGACCAGAAAACATTCCTAAACCATTCTGTATCTTTCTTGCCATAACACGAGACAAATGTCTCTCTAGCATTGATGTTCTTCTTAGATAATAATGGCTTCTTTGCGCACCTTTTTGAAGAAAATCCCATTTCCTTCAATCGTCTAGATATTGTCATTCTAGAAATGGAATTCCATCCGCTGTTTTGAATTGTTTGCTATGGTCAACATAAATTTTTCTTTTGGTCCTTCAAAACAGTAATTTTAAGCCTGTGGTTGTCCTTCACAGTGGATGCTCTAGGGCGACCAGATCCAGATTTCCTTTTTACTGAACCGTCGATTTCGAACCTTTGACCAATTAGCTTCACAGCAGAGAGTGATGTTGTCACATTTTCTTTTTTCAAAATATCGAAAATCTGCTTGTAAGTCATATTAGACTGCCTTAATCCTGCAATTCGGTTTTCATATCCCGCCCAGATGCGGTATTACTTTTTAGGACTCATTTTTATCACTAAATTATTATATACTGTAATATTAATGATCTGAAAAATAGGAATTTGCAGTTAAATTCAGTAGATTCCTGAAAAAATATCGAAAAATCTATTTCTCCCTTCTTTGAATCTTAGCCCATTTTTCTGTTCACGAGTGTGCGATATATATATATATATATATATATATATATATATATATATATAATATATATATATATATATATATATATATCATTCATTGGCAATTCAGTCTCGAAAGACTATGATAAAATTTTTGTGTGCCCCTGAGTTGCAGCGCCTCCTGTGACTATGAAGTCCTATGTTTGAGAAACATTCTCGACCACAGATTTTGCATTTGTAGGTTGTCCCTGTAGATGATGATGTCCCGATGATTTGTTGCCGTTGCTTTCTTATGACCTTTTAGCTTCATGATGTTGTATCAGGGTGAATTCTGACGTGTACAGGCCTCTATGGAGATTCTTGCCGCCACCGAGGGCGGTCTTGAGCCAAAATTTTCCCAGCTGGAAGGGAAACAATGCCAAAGCACCTGGGATCATTTTTGCAGACATCCTTGCAAAAATGATCTCAGGTGCTCAAATGATCGAATTGCGTATATATATATATATATATATATATTATATATATAATATATATATATATATATATACTAGTAGGAGTACTCGGTTCGTGACCGTAAAGGTAAGAAAAAAAAATAATTCAGCAAATTATCATCAAATAAAAAATAAATCGATAAGAATTCGTATATTACAATGTTTTTTTTTATTTTAGCAATTTTTTTTTTTTACATTTAAAATATTATATGCGTCATAGTGGTGTAAGTGTTTGCAAACAAGTTCACTGATCCATTACTAATAGCGAGTTCGATTCTCGCTGATTGCAAATGTTTGTGACATCCTACTATTCGGGTAAATAAGGAATGTATCCCATTGTGGTGTAACTATCATTAAGTTAGTCACGCAGATCGATTACTGCGGCATAGTGAGTTCGATCCACGCCGTATGCCTCATATCTTCAACCTTGTGTCATATCCTACTCCTGGCAAACGTGCTGGGTAAATTTGACGGTGTCCCGTTGTGATGCAATGGTTATTTTTTATATTCATTGTATGCCCTATATTCGACCACCCTACACATCCTACACGTGACGCACGGGTTTGAAAAAAGCATCTTATTGGGGTGTAATGGAGAGCAAGATAGTCTCGCCGATCCATTAGTACTAAACAACGAATTGATCCAAGCTGGATTCCCATACTTGTGATCTGTGTCACATCCTACCTGTGTCGAACGGTTCATGTAACAATTTAGGTTTCAGATTTTCACTTAAAAACGAATTAAAATTAATTATTTTTTTTTAGTCGAAAAGTAGTAACATAATAAAAAAGACAAAATAACATTACATGTGTAATTAATCTTTAATACATTTTCAACATTAAATTAGCCTCCAAATTTACGAAATCCGACTATAAGCGTGAAGTAACTTACGTACTTACGTAATTTTTTTACTCATGTAATTAACAGTATAAAAAAATTACAAAAAATTTCTTCTTTTAATCAATAACAAAACATCAAATACACTATATACGAAAAAATTATAACTTGTTGATATTTTATTTAAAATGAAATATCTCTTTGTTCCAAACACGCAAAAAAACTAAAGTGGGCTAAAAAAATTTTGATTTTTTGTTTACAAACAATCACGGGAAATATGTTAAAAGTACAATGGTCGATTAAGTGACTCAACTGAGAAACCAAATATTTCCAAAAATCAGGAAATTATCTGATTTTTACTAAAATGTCAGTGTTGATTAGTCAATCAATGAACTTTAATGAATCAGTTACTTTATTTAAAAATTTGCAGATTTCTTCAGGTTACTGCGCCCATACTATCTGGACGAAATAAACACTCGGACTATCTGTTAAGCTATATCTTCATATTAAAATGTAACAGATAGTCCGAGTGTTATTTCGTCCCCAGATAGTATGGGCGCAAGTAACCTGGAAGAAATCTGCAAATTTTTAAATAAAGTAACTGATTCATTATAAAATTCATGATTGAAATCAACACTGACATTTTAGTAAAATAGATAATTCCTGAATTTTGGTAATATTTGTTTATCAGTTGAGTCACTAATCGACCATTGTTACTTTTAACATATTTCCCGTGATGTTTGTAAACAAAAATACAAGAATTTTTTAGCACACTTTAGTTTTTTTGCGTGTTTGGAACAAAAAAGTATTTCATTTAAATAAAATATCAACAAGTTAGTAATTTTCTGTATATAGTGTATTTGATGTTTTTGTTATTGATTAAAAGAAGAAATTTTTGTAATTTTTTTTACTACTGTTAATTACATGAGTAAAAAATTACGTAAGTACGTAAGTTACTTCACGCTTATAGTCGGATTCGTAAATTTGGAGGCTAATTTAATGTTGAAAATGTATTAAAGATTAATTACACATGTAATGTATTTGTCTTTTTTATTATGTTACACTTTTCGACTAAAAAAAATAATTAATTTTAATTCGTTTTTAAGTGAAATCTGAAACCTAAATTGTTTACATGAAACCGTTCGACACAGTAGATGTGACACAGATCACAAGTATGGGGAATCCAGCTTGGATCAAATTCGTTGTTTAGTACTAAATGGATCGGCGAGACTAGTCTGCTCTCCATTACACCCCATAAGATGCTTTTTCAAACCCCGGCGTCACGTGTAGGATGTGTAGGGGTCGAATATAGGGATACAATGAAATAAAAAAATAACCATTGCATCACAACGGACACCGTCATAATTTACCCAGCACGTTTGCCAGGAGTAGATATGACACAAGGTTGAGATATGAGGATACGGCGTGGATCGAACTCACTATGCCGCAGTAATCGATCTGCGTGACTAACTTAATGATAGTTACACCACAATGGGGGGATACATTCCTATTTACCCGAATAGTAGGATGTCACAAACTTTGCAATCAGCGAGAATCGAACTCGCTATTAGTAATGGATCAGTGAAACTTGTTTGCAAACACTTACACCACCATGACGCATATAATATTAAATGTAAAAAAAAAAAAATTGCTTAAATAAAAAAAAACATTGTAATATACGAATTCTTATCGATTTATTTAATTTGATGATAATTTGCTGAATTATTTCTTTTCTCTTACCTTTACGGTCACGAACCGAGTACTCCTACAGGTATACAATATATATATATATATATAATAATATATAATATATATAATATTATATATATATACGCACATTCGATTCATTGAGCACCTGAGATCATTTTTGCAAGGATGTCTGCAAAAATGATCCCAGGTGCTTGCATTGTCCCTTCCAGCTGGGAAATTTGGGCTCAAGACCGCCCTCGGTGCGGCAGAATCTCCATAGAGGCCTGACACGTCAAGAATTCACCCTGATACAACATCATGAAGCTAAAAGGTCCATAAGAAAGCAACCGGCAACAAAATCATCGGGACATCATCATCTACAGGGACAACCTACAAATGCAAAATCTGTGGTCGAGAATGTTTCTCAACATAGGACTCATAGTCACAGGAGGCGCTGCAACCTCAAGGGCACACAAAAACTTTTATCATAGTCTTTTCGAGACTGAATGCCAATGAATGATATATATATATATATATATATATATATATATATATAATATATATATATATATATATATATAATATACGCACACTCGTGAACAGAAAAAATGGGCTAAGATTCAAAGAAGGGAGAAAATAGATTTTCGATATTTTTCAGGAATCTACTGAAATTTAACTGCAAATTCCTATTTTTCAGATCATTAATATTACAGTATATAATAATTTAGTGATAAAAATGAGTCCTAAAAAGGTAATACCGCATTCTGGGCTAGGATATGAAAAACCGAATTGCAGATTAAGGCAGTCTAATATGACTTACAAGCAGATTTCTCGATATTTTGAAAAAAGAAAATGTGACAACATCACTCTCTGCTGTTGAAGCTAATTGGTCAAAGGTTCGAAATCGACGGTTCAGTAAAAAGGAAATCTGGATCTGGTCGCCCTAGAGCATCCACTGTGAAGGACAACCACAGGTTAAAATTACTGTTTGAAGGACCAAAAGAAAATTTTATGTTGACCATAGCAAACAATTCAAAACAGCGGATGGAAATTCCATTTTCTAGAATGACAATATCTAGACGATTGAAGGAAATGGGATTTTCTTCAAAAAGGTGCGCAAAGAAGCCATTATTATCTAAGAAGAACATCAATGTAGAGAGACATTGTCTCGTGTTATGGCAAGAAAGATACAGAATGGTTTAGGAATGTTTTCTGGTCCGATGAATCAAGATTTGTCTTTTTAGTGATGCTCCCGAATGCTGCATTCGAAGATCCGGAGAAAGATTATCGCCAAGTTGCATAAAAACGACAGTGAAACACCGGAATGGAGGGATAATGGTATGGAACTTTTAATGCCGCAGGAGTTGGGGGAACTTATTAGATGTGAGGCATCAACAATTCGAATATTAGAAACAGGACTGTTCCAAGTATCCAGAAGCTGGGAGTATCCCATATATATTATTTTTCAAACAAGATAATGCACCTGCATACACCGCTAAAGTCACTAAGAAATGGCTTGCCGATAATTCAATTGATGTGATGTTTTGGCTTGGCCAAAACCCCGATTTAAACCCAATCGAGAAATTTTGGGCTATAATATCTCGTGCATTGGCTGGATGAACTTTTCGAACAAAGAAAAACTGTGGGGAGCTCTGCAAAATGAATGGAATAGCATCCCCTCTTCACAGTGTTCCAAGTTGGGTTGAGAGCATGGTTAAAAGGATTAATCTTTAAAGAAATCAAAAGGGAAAGCGATTCCATACTAAGTATTTATTAAAAGTAAATATCTTGTTCTGTGTATATAAGACTCTTTTGTTTTTTGTTCAATTGTATATTGTTTATTTAGCTTTTTGTACAATAAAATATATAAACTTGCTTGGCCCATTATTTTTTCACGAGTGTATATATATATATTGACTGATGAATTTTCAATTGGGTAAGGGAGTTATTTGTTTGGAATAGGATAGTCACTGTTTATTTGTTGTTTGGGGTGTTATTGAGCCCCACATTTTTCATCACCATATCTTTATTGCCACGACAGGGTATCAAAGTTCTTGTTAAGACCAAGTGAATGAAAACTTTGTTTTTAAATTATCTGTATTCATGGTTTACGATTACATATTTAATATTGGCGTCTTTTTCAATTCTTTCGATGATAGTGAATTTGCATCTCTATTAAAGTCATGATTATCTGACCGGAATGTCGTTCTACCGGTATTAGTGGGATCCATCGATTCTATTCAATGCCTATAATCATTAAGCCGAAAATAGAAAGGCCATTCAAGATTTACCGAAACATTACTAGTTACATTTTATGCAATCTAATAAAAATTACATTTTTTACTTCTGCAATTTTGGTTCGTGGTTAAAAGTTCGTTTTAGTTGTTGATCTAGTGAATGTGTTAGTTTTTTTTATTTGTTTGCAGCATAGGTTTTCTTGATATTACGTAGTCGGCTAAATTCAGTGGAATTAATAGCGGGTTTCATATGATTACATTATTGTCTAGTATATTGTTGCTTCTATAATTTCTCTGGGTTATTAGGCCGAAGGTAAGTTACTATACCGTCTGTTCTTGGAAATATCTCTTTGTTCGGGTTTAGTTTTTAAGATGCCTCTAACGCGTTTTGATTATTGACTTTTATATATATATATATATAATAATATATATATATATATATTATATGTGTGTGTGTGTGTGTGTGTGTGTGTGTGTGGTGTGTGTGTTTGTAAAAATGGGAATTGGAAATGAATCCGACAATATGAGAAGAATGAATAAAGAAAGAAAGAACAGAATGGATATAAAATATTGAATTTTAATAATATCACTTACACTTGTGTTTTGGTCAGTTCATCTGTGTGAAAATATTCTGAACACAGAGAAGATTCGACCTTCATCAGAGTGAAATTTTATTTGAATGAAAAAAATTCGTTGGGAAAAACGGAGAATTTTAGAATGTTCGAAGATAATTTTTTTAATCACTTTTGGAACGCTGAAATAGAACCGTTAGAATTTGGATATTTGATCTTTCTAGGAGTTATAGTAGATACAATTTTGTATTGCAAAAATAAAGTGTTTATTATTTATCTCTAACATGTTGAAAGTCCCGGAAACTAGTGTATGTATTGTTTTTGCAAAAAACGGTCAAATCATTAAAAAGGTATTCGTTCATAAAAAAGAACCTAACTTTGATAATAGATAATTTTTTATGTTATTTTTATTTAATGCTTTCGTAAGATGGTCATGTTTGTTTGTGATATGTTTGTATTTACATTTCTAAAAATGCTCCGTTTTTCCCCAACGAATTTTTTCATTCAAAATAAAATTTCACTCTGATGAAGGTCGAATCTTTTCTTGGTGCAGATATTTTCACACAGATGAACTGACCGAAACACATGTGTAAGTGATATTGATTAGAATTCATATTTATTATCCATTCTGTTCTTTCTTTTCTTTATTCCTTCTCCCTCATATATATATATATTAGGTAGGTCGATTTTCAACTTTTTTTGGAATATCAAAATGTAACAAATAGAGAAAGTTGGATATTAGTATGATAAGTACTGACACCAAAAGTAGGTTCTAACTTGAACCAATTTTTGAGCATTTAGATTTAAAGATCGTTTAATATGAAGCCCTCTGAAATCCTTGTTTTTGATACATTTACTTAAAGAAATTGCTTTAAAATCTTATTTCAATCCAGAAAATGTGTAAATTTAAATTATTTTAAATAAAATGAATAGAATATATCGAAAAGTAACATTTAAAGTGAGATTAAAACCCCCACTCCACCCTAATATCTCAAATAAGCAGCATTTACCTCATTAATTGAGATACGTCATTAATAACATTGCAATAATTTTTGTAGCATATTTTTTTTTTCTGTTATCAATGGAACAAAAGTAAATAAGTATGAAACCTGCTAGAAACAAATGAAGGATGATGATTTTAACATAAGCTACCATTGTATTTGAACATTTCTTTAATATCTACTGGTTACTAATTGTGAGTCTTTTAAGTTTCTATTTTATATAATCATGTAATGTATAAAGTTAAAAAGCATGATAAAGATACATGAATGTTCTGGGGATAATAGTAATTTTTTTCATGCCATCATATTAACTGCTCTACATAAGAGACCTTTGAAGCAAAGGAGCCTCATTTCATGGCATAAACTTTTGTAATTACATGCCTATACCTTGCTTCAATTCCATAAACCGATTGGGAAGCTGAAGTTATAAGTTTTACTGCCCTTCAACACTTTGTAAGTGTGAAGGCAAATCATGCAACTCTAATTTTATCCCACTCTTTGATGACTCCAGTTCATTATCTAAAGATTCTTCTGTGAATCCAGGCTCACAAATTCCATTTTGAGACAGGTCGATCAACTGTGACCAATGTGTAGCATCAAAATTATTATTGGTATTTTTAGCCTCTTTTTGTTGGCTTCCTCTCTTGAAAAAAAAATGAAAAATCATATATTTGAATTAATTGAAAAAGTTTCAACCTTGTCTTTAATTTTTAATTTCATCATGAAATTAGGATATTACTTTTAAATTGAATCAATTAATCGATGAAATCATTTAATCAATCTCATCTAAATTACTTACCGAATGGCTAAAATTCTTTTATAGCTTCGTCCCTCACTTCCCAGTTCATCTGATTAAACATTGAATACAACATATTTTCTGTAGGAAGCCAAAAAGCATTATGCTGAATATTTTTGAATGCAATCTCCTGAATTTCTGGTGGTGCCTCTTGATTCTTTGCAGCATATTTGAAAATATACAGTTGCTGGTTATGAAATTTATTGTTTCTTTTAATTTCAAACCAGCTAACTGCATAAACTTCAACAATAAACCGGATGAGGCTGGTGTAGTTTTTATATGTTTTCAGGAAATTCCACGAGTCCACAAAACACATTAGTCTGCTAGCTAACGTCAAGAATTTTTGCCTGATTTAAAGGTCTAATTTTCCATTCAGCATATCTAGGGTTGACTCTCCCTCGTGAAATCCCTACTGCATATTCTAGAAGTATCTGATCACTACTCAGATCATCTGTCTGTTTAATGCTAAAATATTGGCTTCTTACCGACTAACTATCGGTTCAAATTTGAACTGGGTAAACTATGATATTCATTTGTACACAATCTCCCAATTGACCAATAAATGATGTTGGACTTCATGTGCTGCTATCAATGTGCTAAAAACCGCTCTGAATGGAAGCTCATTTTAGTAGAGAACCAATGATGTGCAATTTCCTTTTTAGTGTTTCTCTAGCACTGAAACTAGCCCAGCTTCACAGCCAGTATTTATATGGGTGTTATCCAGCAAAACAGCTTTTAGGGTATCAACACTGTCATTACTCCTCCAAAACACTAAAAACTCCTCTGCCAGAACAGCACCAGTTCCTCCAGTAGTTGGATAACTCTATGTGTGAGGTACTTTCACTTTTACCACACCCATCTCTTTTGTAAATGTCAAATGGTGTCTGTTCCTTCGTTTCTTAAATTGTTTCTTTCCATCTACCTCCACAATTTCTTTGTATAAGGGAATTTTTTATGCTGTTTCATCAATACAAATATCAAATAATTTTTCTGTTTTATCAATGTGTTTTGATGGCATTTGTTTGTTTTTTCCTTCTTTTGTACGGTTATTTTAGATTTATCTAAAATTATGTTTTTGATATCAACACTCGGTTTAAGAAGGCCATAGCCTGTAAATCTAAAAGAAGGCATTTGCAAGACTTGTTCCTAAGTTCGATGAAACATCACCCCTGATCAACTCAGTAGCATACCAAGAATTTTTAAAAGGCTGTAAACACTCGTGGGATATCTGCCAGGCTCATAATTCATCTATTTATTCACTATTTAATGAATGGAAGAATAGAGGAGAGCCTATAAAGCTACTTATTTCTTTTTCTAATAATTAAGTTTGTTAAATAAAAATAAATAGATTTGATTATTTTTCTGTTTTAAATCAGCTCAAATGAAATTCAAATGTAAACAACAAGACGTGTTGATACGTAGTTTCGGTGAAGACTGAAAAAACCGTTTAAAACGAGGTCGAATTTGGTTAATATTTATACTTTCTTAAATTAAATTAATTGCAGCGTTTTCTTTTTTTATTTACTTTTATTTAATCTGCCAAGAATCTTTTATTAAGCCTAGTTTTTACATGTTTTTTCTTCAAAACTACGGTTTAATCTGACCTACTTATTTTTCGGTAGCGAAATTCAAAACATTCGATTTTGTGTGTATTTAATATGTGTTGCTCAAACACGGTAAGTTTTATCGAAAATATTTGGTACAAGTATTCTTTATGTTAATTAGCAACTTTCTCTGTTTGAACCTCCAAGTTTGGTATAAAAATCGACCTATCCTATTGAGGATGTCAAGATGGTGAACATTGAGGGATTAAATGCTGCAGAACAATCAGGATTGCCCAAAAGTTGTCCAATGATGAAGTGAATATGGATGCTTGGTGGAGAAGAGCGGTCAAGTTATTGTTGCGGATATAAGATGGAATGTGCTCCCAATGGGTAGTGCGCCCAATGTAGCAAACATCGCATTTGCATTTTAATGTATGAATTTAGACAACTTTTTTGGCGAGGGGGGTCACACTATCTTTAAGATGGGGGGGGGAGCGTGTTGGATCTGAGAACAATTCGCAACTTAACTGAATTGAAACAATGGTGGACAGATCGTTTGATGCATTCAAGTAATTGTAGAGAGTGTTGCCAATCCACGTAATTTTATATATACGGACACTCTTCAGGGATCAATCTAGGATTGGTGGCAAACTACATGCACTTCTTTAATTGTGGTGGTGATTAGTTCCTCAGGATATCCGTTTTTCAAAATAAAGTGGTTCTGATGTAGTCGAGCTTGTCCGTGAGTTAACCTGGGACGACCATCAAGGCACGGTGAACTAGCGTTTTCACTAAATTTATTTTGCATCTTAGTGGGCAAAATGAACCCCAGTGGTTTATGAACCCGAAATATTGATTTACCGAGTTTGTATGCCGGAACTGGGTGCGCTCAACTAGGGACATCAAGAAAAGGAAGAAGACTTGTTGTATTCAAATTCACATATGAAATCAACGCTGGGTGGAGTTGGTTGATCACATTGGAAGAATCGTTTGCTTTCTGATCTGGGGAGAACATCACGAAAGTGTCGTCCACATACCGTTTGTAAAATTTGGCTGGTTCCGCAGTTTCAAAACAATCGTCTTCCTGAAATCCAACGATGATATTAGCCAGGGTCACGCCCAGGTGACTCCCCATAGCAATACCGTCGATTTGCTGGTACATTGTATTGTTAAAACTAAATTGGACATCTTTAGTTTGATGTACATGAATTTCAGGATACATTTTCGGGTACAGGAGGGGGTCCAAGTGACTATGATAAAGAGCGTCAGAGCAGATGGTGATAGTTCGTCTAGTATAAAGCTCGCGATGTCAAAAGAGCAGAAAAGGAATGTTGGATTAACAGATGTGTTTTGGATTATTTTAGCAAGGTGAAAGAGCCGCTTAAAACAACGTTTGGAGATCTTGTAGAACGGGGTCAAGTATGACTGCTAACCACTTTGCAATGCGGTGTTGGCTGGGATCGACTGGCGTATTTTTTAGATTTTTTAGTATTAAATGGCTTTCTATAAAATCTAGTAGTTCGCGTTGTATGCGTTGTTCATGCGATGGCAGTTCTGGTCAAATGTCCTCAACGACCTTAGGAAAAGAAATTTTGAGGTGTCATTAAGGATAAACTGCCATTTGTTGATGTAGTCATGTTGCTTGGAGCCGCATAAGGTGGCGAGATCAACTGCGGCTTTGGGGGCTGTGAATGCGTCGGTAGATGTAACTTGGTGTTTCAGAACTGGCCGTATATAATATTTCAAATTCAGAAAAAGATTCACGCGTCTTCTCCTAAAATAATTTAGGGGAAACGTGTTGAGTTTACAAACTCTTCGTACTTGCGGGAATAATTGAAAACCTATTATGATTTTCAAAACTAAAATATTGTTGTTAGTAAGTAGGTTAATTTATGTTACTGAATAATTGTCGTTTCTGTCTAAGGAGCATGTACCACATAGGGTGTATGGTGTCAAGAAGATAAAAAAAGTTCAATTCGTTTCGCCAAAGTAGCAGTAATAGTGTCTAATGGAGAAAGTTTGGTGGTGTGGAAAGACGTTCTCTAAAAGAATCTTTTCAATATTGTAGGTTGTTTTGGCTTGCGACCGGATCGAGGTACGCAAGTAATGGACCATCGGACTACTCGTGTGTTAAGCAGTCCTCAAGAAAATTGTTTATGTTGGAGATTGTCGTTTTCCCTTTGATTTATAACGTATGCAAGATTGATCGGAATTATGATACATTGAAATTATCAAAATTTCAGTATGAAGCAAAATTAAGAATGCTTTAAATAGCTAGCAATTGATATATACGTTGAAAAGATATATATATATATATATATTATATTATATATAATATATATATAATATATAATTAATAAAAAATAAAAAAAATTATAAATATAATTTAATAACCAAGCATGAGAAAAAAATCTCGTG
>CM042140.1:53487363-53742363 GCA_023376005.1 Doryteuthis pealeii
TATATAATAATCTGAACCATTCGGCATTCTTTACAGCTTTCATCATTCCTTGGCAGCACTTATACGGACCTAGGTTTCCCAAAGTGTCTCAATACTGTATCTGGAAAAGTTCTGGATACCTAAATTTAAAAATTTCTCATAACTGACACTCATATAGCTTCGGGATACTGGTAAGTCACATTTGTTAAGATATACTCCCAAATTTTCACATACTTACTGATTTAAAACCACCATTTTCAACTTCAAATATACTTATATATTGCATTACACTTTCTTTAAATGAACCAAAATAAAAACCATCTTTTTCTTATTAATGGACCTGATCTCTTTAGCTTTTCTTATCCTACCATGTCTACATAATAAGTAGATAATTGCGCTGAATAAGTTTTCCATTGAGCAATCCCCTTCCCACGACAGTGAACTTAATTCCTTTTGCAATTCCTTATTTATAAAAGACAGTGGCATTTAAAAAGCTTATCTTCATCACAAGCATTTGAAGAGCTCCAATAGCGTGTCACTAGTTGTTTCATATGGGATCTGGATGACGCAACAAGGGTTACATCATCCACGAAGCCTTCATAGACTTGACTTTTCTATTGTGTTGTTTCAGCAGTACGCAGTAATCATTCCATTACCAGCACGAAAAGTAGTGGAGAGATGTGAAATCCCATCGTAAGAACTATATCAACTTTTGCCAGTTAGTTTAAATATTATTATTAGAAAAGAACATATATTGCATTAAAATACGCTGATATGAACTCCTGGAATAAAAAAAAAACTCCATTGCTTTCTCAATTAGTTGGGGTCTATATCTGCAAAACCTAAAAACAACTAATTCATTCACTTGCTCAACAACCAAAAAACTTTCGAATTTACTACAATCAATTGCAGAAGTAAAAATGTAATTTATTTACTAGATTGCATAAGGTGTGGTTAAACAAGATATCTGAAAGTCAGATGGCAATTTTATTCCGGTTAAGTAATTTAGATACCGTATAAAATCCATGGATCACAGCAATTAATATCAGTTGAACAACATTTCCGGTCAAATAATCACATTCTTAACAGAGATGAGAATTCACAATCACTGAAAGACACCAACATTAAATCTGTAATCGGAAGCCATGATACAGATGGTTTAAAAATTTAAAAAAAAGTTTCATCTATTTCAACTTAACATTAAACTTGATAATACCTGGCAATAAAAATTAGTAATAAAAATATAGGAGTCAGTTACACCTAAAAGAAAATGACCATCCTATTTCAAATACATACCTCCCAACCTAATAAAAATTCATCATCCACGTACCCACATCCGAGACCTCAACACCCTCACACACACATATATATACATATATATATATATATGTAATATATATATATATATATATATATATTATATATATATATATATGTGGTGTTGTGTGTGTGTGCGTGCGTGTGTGTGCATATATCTCGGGTATAGGTACCTGGATGAAATATATATATATATGTATATATATATATATATATATATATATATATATATATATTCCACTGAACAAATGGACTCGCCACTTCCAATACATTTCCCTGTACCAGGTAAAACATTTAGTAAACTTTTAAAACTTTCTAAAAAACAATTTCTTTCACAAGAAATTTCTTCTGATGATGACCTAAGTTCGAAACTAGTTGAAACAATAAAAAAATAAGAAATATTCTTGTTTGTCTTATCACTTTTTGTTCATCTTATATATGTCTGTGTAACTATGCATATATATATATTGCTTTTGTATGCAAAGAGCAGGACGGAATTTATAGATGAGTAGGGCCTCGAGTACAGCTAGGTGTAACTCGTTGATTGAGGATGCCAAGATGGTGAGCATTGAGGGCTTATATGCTGCAACACAATCAGGATTGTCCAAAAGGTGTCGTCCAATTGGAAGGTGAATATGGATTGCTTGGTGGAGAATTTATTTTATTTTTTTCTAACTTTTATATATATATATATATATATATATATAATATATATATATATATATATATATTATATATATATATATATAATGAGTTCATCTGACTCATTAATTTCGCTTAATGCTCTTCGGGGCTAAGATCTGACTCAGATCTTAGCCCTGAAGAGCATTAAGCGAAACTAATAGTAGGTTCGTCTGACTCATTAGATTTATCTTTATTATTTGCTCTACTTAGGTATTGAGCACTTTTTACTTATTAGCTTATTCTCCTAGCGGTTATATGAATATATATATATCTTATATACATATATATACATATAAATTGTTTTTTCTTTTGGCCAAATACTGTACCAATAGATTACTTTTTGTTGGTACGACTATCTTGGTCTTTTCTTTTTTCCTAAGATTTTTTTCTCACCGGTTGATGTTTGGTAGTATATTTTACAATCAAACTATTTGCTGTTTTTTTTCTCATGCTTGGTATATTAATATATATATATATTAAATATATATATATATAATATATATATATATATATATATATTATATTATATTCAACGTATATATCTCAATATGCATACGCTATTTAAAGCTATTCTTAAATTTTGTTCATACTGCAAACTTTTGATATATATTTCAAATGTAGATACAATAATTTCCCGATCAACATCTTGAATAACGTTATCAAAATCAAAGGGAAAATCCGAACTCTCCAACATGAAATCAATTTTCTTGAGGAATGCTTAACACAACGAGTAGTCCCGATGTCCATTACTTGCCGTATCATCCGGTCGCAAGCCAAAAACAACCTACATATTGAAAAGACCTTCCTTTTAGATGAACGTCTTTCCACAACCACCAAACTTTCCTCCATTAGACACTATTACCTGCTACTTTGGCGAAACGAATTGAACTTTTTTATCTTTCTTCGACACCATACACCTATGTTGGTACATGGCTTCCTTAGACGAGAAAACAGACAAGATTATTCAAGCTAAACATAATTAACCGTACTTACTAACAAACTAATATTTTCAGTTTGAAAATTAATAGCTTTTCCAATTATTCCCGCAACGATACTGAAGAGTTTGTACTCAAACACGGTCTTCCCCCTAAATTTATTTTAGGAGGAAGACCGTGAATCCACTTTTTCTGAATTTGAAATATTATACGCCCAGTTGCTGAAACACCAAGTTACATCTACCGACGCATTCACAGCCCCCAAAGCCCGACTAGTTGATCTCGCCCACTCTTACTGCGGCTCCAACATACATGACTACATCAACAAAATGGCAGTTATCCTTAATGACACCTCAAAATTTACTTTCCTAGGTAACGTTGAGACATTTGACAGAACTGCCATACATGAACAACGCATACAACGCGAACTACTAGGATTTTATAAAGAACATTTAATACCTAAAAATATCTATGAGAAAATACGCCCAGTCGGATCCCAGCCCAACACCGCATTGCAAAGTGGTTAGCAGTCATACTTGACCCCGTTCTACAAGATCTCCAAACGTTGTTTTAGCGGCTCTTTCACCTTCGCTAAAATAATCCAAAACACATCTGTTAATCCCAACAATTCCTTTTTCTGCTCTTTTGACATCGCGAGCCTTTATACTAGACGAAACTATCACCATCTGCTCTGACGCTCTTTATCATAGTCACTTGGACCCCCTCCTGTACCCGAAAATGTATTCCTGAAATTCATGTACATCACAACTAAAGATGTCCAATTTAGTTTTAACAATACAATGTACCAGCAAATCGACGGTATTGCTATGGGGAGTCACCTGGGCGTGACCCTGGCTAATATCATCGTTGGATTTCAGGAAGAACGATTGTTTGAAACTGCGGAACAGCCAAGATTTTACAAACGGTATGTGGACGACACTTTCGTGATGTTCTCCCCCAGATCAGAAAGCAAACGATTCTTCCATGTGATCAACCAACTCCACCCAGCGTTGACTTTCATATGTGAATTTGAATACAACAAGTCTTCCCTTTCTTGATGTCCTAGTTGAGCGCACCCAGTCCGGCATACAAACCTCGGTAAATCAATATTTTCGGGTTCATAAACGCACTGGGGTTCATTTTGCCCACTAAGATGCAAAATAAATTTAGTGAAAACGCTAGTTCACCGTGCCTTGATGGTCTGTCCCAAGGTTAAACTCACGGACAAGCTCGACTACATTAGAACCACTTTATTGAAAAACGGATATCCTGAGGAACTAATCACCACCACAATTATAAGCAAGTGCATGTAGTTTGCCACCAATCCTAGACTTGGATCCTGAAGAGTGTCCCGTATATATAAAATTACCGTGGATTGGCAACACATCTCTACAATTACTTGAATGCATCAAACGATCTGTCCACCATTGTTTCAATTCAGTTAAGTTGCGAATTGTTCTCAGATCCAACACGCTCCCCCACCCCCATCTTAAAGATAGTGTGACCCCTCGCCAAAAAAGTTGTCTAATTCATACATTAAAATGCAAATGCGATGTTTGCTACATTGGGCGCACTACCCATTGGGAGCACATTCCATCTTATATCCGCAACAATAACTTTGACCGCTCTTCTCCACCAAGCAATCCATATTCACCTTCCATCATTGGACAACTTTTGGGCAATCCTGATTGTTCTGCAGCATTTAATCCCTCAATGTTCACCATCTTGACATCCTCAATAGGATAGGTCGATTTTTATACCAACACTTGGAGGTTCAAACAGAGAAAGTTGCTAATTAACATAAAGAATACTTGTACCAAATATTTTTCGATAAAACTTTACCGATGTTTGAGCAAACACATTTAAATACACACAAAATCGAATGTTTTGAATTTCGCTACCGAAAAATAAGTAGGTCAGATTAAACCGTAGTTTTGAAGAAAAAACATGTAAAAACTAGGCTTAATAAAAGATTCTTGGCAGATTAAATAAAAGTAAATAAAAAAAGAAAACGCTGCAAAATTATTTAATTTAAGAAAGTATAAATATTAACCAAATTCGACCTCGTTTTAAACGGTTATTTTTCAGTCTTCACCGGAAACTACCGTATCAACACGTCTTGTTGTTTACATTTGAATTTCATTTGAGCTGATTTAAAACAGAAAAATAATCAAATCTATTTATTTTTATTTTAACAAACTTAATTATTAGAAAAAAGAAATAAGTAGCTTTATAGGCTCTCTCCTATTCTTTCCCATTCATTAAATAGTGAATAAATAGATGAAGATTATGAGCCTGGCAGATATCCCACGAGTGTTTACAGCCTTTTAAAAATTCCTTGGTATGCTACTGAGTTGATCAGGGGTGATGTTTCATCGAACTTAGGAACAAGTCTTGCAAATGCCTTTCTTTTAGATTTACAGGCTATGGGCCTTCTTAACCCGAGTGTTGATATCAAAAACATAATTTTAGATAAATCTAAAATAGACCGTACAAAAGAAGGAACAAAAACAAATGCCCATCAAAAACACATTGATAAAACAGAAAAAATTATTTGTATTTGTATTGATGGAAGACAGCATAAAATAATCCCTTATACAAAGAAATTGTGGAGGTAGATGGAAAGAAACAATTTAAGAAAACGAAGGGAACAGAACACCATTTGACATTTACAAAAGAGATGGGTTGTGGTAAAAGTGGAAAGTACCTCACACATAGAGTTATCCAACTACTGGAGGAACTGGTGCTGTTCTGGCAGAGGAGGTTTTTAGTGTTTTGGAGGAGTATGACAGTGTTGATACCCTAAAAGCTGTTTTGCTGGATAACACCCATATAAATACTGGCTGTGAAGCTGGGCTAGTTTCAGTGCTAGAGAAACAACTAAAAAGGAAATTGCACATCATTGGTTCTCTACATCAAAATGAGCTTCCATTCAGAGCGGTTTTTAAGCACATTGATAGCAGCACATGAAGTCCAACATCATTTATTGGTCCAATTGGGAGATTGTGTACAAATGAATATCATAGTTTACCCCAGTTCAAATTTGAACCGATAGTTAGTCCGGTAGAGAGCCAATATTCTAGCATTAAACAGACAGATGATCTGAGTAGTGATCAGATACTTCTAGAATATGCAGTAGGGATTTCACGAGGGAGAGTCAACCCTAGATATGCTGAATGGAAAATTAGACCTTTAAATCAGGCAAAATTCTTGACGTTAGCTAGCAGACTAATGTGTTTGTGGACTCGTGGAATTTACCCTGAAAACATATAAAAACTACACAGCCTAATCCGGTTTATTGTTGAAGTTTATGCAGTTAGCTGGTTTGAAATTAAAAGAAACAATAAATTTCATAACCAGCAACTGTATATTTTCAATATGCTGCAAAGAATCAAAGAGCTACCACCAGAAATTCAGGAGATTGCATTCAAAAATATTCAGCATAATGCTTTTGGCTTCCTACCAGAAAATATGTTGTATTCAATGTTTAAATCAGATGAACTGGAAGTGAGGGACGAAGCTATAAAAATAATTTAGCCATTCGGTAAGTAATTTAGATGAGATTGATTAAAATGATTTCATCGATTTATTGATTCAATTTAAAGTAATATCCTAATTTCATGATGAAAATTAAAAATTAAGACAAGGTTGAACTTTCAATTTAATTCAATATATTGATTTTTCATTTTTTTTTTCAAGAGAAGGAAGCCAACCAAAAAGAGGCTAAAAATACCAATAATAAATTTTGATGCTACACATTGGTCACAGTTGATCGACCTGTCTCAAAATGGAATTTGTGAGCCTGGATTCACAGAAGAATCTTTAGATAATGAACTGGAGTCATCAAAGAGTGGGATAAAATTAGAGTTGCATGATTTGCCTTCACACTTACAAAGTGTTGAAAGGGCAGTAAAACTTATAACTTCAGCTTCCCAATCGGTTTATGGAATTGAAGCAAGGTATAGGCATGTAATTACAAAAGTTTTATGCCATGAAATGAGGCCTTCCTTTGCTTCAAAGGTCTCTTATGTAGAGCAGTTTAATATGATGGCATGATAAAAATTACTATTATCCCCAGAACATTCATGTATCTTTATCATGCTTTTATAACTTTATACATTACAATGATTATATAAAATAGAAACTTAAAAGACTCACAATTAGTAACCAGTAGATATTTAAAGAAATGTTCAAATTACAATGGTAGCTTATGTTAAAATCATCATCCCTTCATTTGTTTCTAGCAGAGTTCATACTTATTTACTTTTGTTCCATTGATAACAGAAAAAAAAATAATGCTACAACAATATATTGCAATGTTATTAATGACGTATCTCAATTAATGAGGTAAAATGCTGCTTATTTGAGATATTAGGGTGGAGTGGGGGTTTTAATCTCACTTTAAATGTTACTTTCGATATATTCTATTCATTTTATTTGAAATAATTTAAATTTACACATTTTTCTGGATTGAAATAAGATTTTAAAGCAATTTCTTAAGTAAATGTATCAAAAACAAGGATTTCAGAGGGCTTCATATTAAACGATCTTTAAATCTAAATGCTCAAAAATTGGTTCAAGTTAGAAACCTACTTTTTGGTGTCAGTACTTATCATACTAATACCCAACTTTCTCTATTTGTTACATTTTGATATTCCAAAAAAAGTTGAAAATCGACCTACCTTAATATATATATATATGAGGGAGAAGGAATAAAGAAAAGAAAGAACAGAATGGATAATAAAATATGAATTTAATCAATATCACTTACACATGTGTTTCGGTCAGTTCATCTGTGTGAAAATATTCTGCACACAGAAAAGATTCGACCTTCATCAGAGTGAAATTTTATTTTGAATGAAAAAATTCGTTGGGGAAAAACGGAGCATTTTTAGAAATGTAAATACAAACATATACACAAACAAACATGACCATCTTACGAAAGCATTAAAATAAAAATAACATAAAAAATTATCTATTATCAAAGTTAGGTTCTTTTTTATGAACGAATACCTTTTTAATGATTTGACCGTTTTTTGCAAAACAATAACATACACTAGTTTCCGGGACTTTTCAACATGTTAGAGATAAATAATAACACTTTATTTTTGCAATACAAAATTGTATCTACTATAACTCCTAGAAAGATCAAATATCCAAATTCTAACGGTTCTATTTCAGCGTTCCAAAAGTGATTAAAAAAATTATCTTCGAACATTTCTAAAAATTCTCCGTTTTTCCCCAACGAATTTTTTCATTCAAAATAAAATTTCACTCTGATGAAGGTCGAATCTTCTCTGTGTTCAGAATATTTTCACACAGATGAACTGACCAAAACACAAGTGTAAGTGATATTAATTAAATTCATATTTTATTATCCATTCTGTTCTTTCTTTTCTTTATTCATTCTTCCTCATATTGTCGGATTCATTTCCAATTTCCATTTTTACACACACACACACACACACACACACACACACACACACACACAACATATATATATATATATATATATATATATATATATATATATATATATAAAAGTCAAATAATCAAAAACCGTTAGAGCATCTTAAAAATAAACCCCGAACTAAGAGATATTTTCCAAGAACACGGTATAGTAACTTACCTTCGGCCTAATAACCCCAGAGAAATTATAGGAAGCAACAATATACTAGACAATAATGTAATCAATATGAAACCCGCTATTAATTCCACTGAATTTAGCCGACTACGTAATATCAAGAAAAACCTATGCTGCAAACAAATAAAAAAAACTAACACATTCACTAGATCAACAACTAAAACGAACTTTTACCACGAACCAAATTGCAGAAGTAAAAATGTAATTTATTTATTAGATTGCATAAAATGTAACTAGTAATGTTTCGGTAAATCTGAATGGCCTTTCTATTTTCGGCTTAATGATTATAGGCATTGAATAGAATCGATGGATCCCACTAATACCGGTAGAACGACATTTCCGGTCAGATAATCATGACTTTAATAGAGATGCAAAATTCACTATCATCGAAAGAATTGAAAAAGACGCCAATATTAAATATGTAATCGTAAACCATGAATACAGATAATTTAAAAACAAAGTTTTCATTCACTTGGTCTTAACAAGAACTTTGATACCCTGTCGTGGCAATAAAGATATGGTGATGAAAAATGTGGGGCTCAATAACACCCCCAAACAACAAATAAACAGTGACTATCCTATTCCAAACAAATAACTCCCTTACCCAATTGAAAATTCATCAGTCAATATATATATATACACTCGTGAACAAAATAATGGGCCAAGCAAGTATTATATATTTTATTGTACAAAAAGCTAAATTAAACAATATACAATTGAACAAAAAACAAAAACGAGTCTTATATACACAGAACAAGATATTTACTTTAATAAATACTTAGTATGGAATCGCTTTCCCTTTTGATTTCTTTAAAAGATTAATCCTTTTAACCATGCTCTCAACCAACTTGGAACACTGTGAAGAGGGGATGCTATTCCATTCATTTTGCAGAGCTCCCCACAGTTTTTCTTTGTTCGAAAAAGTTCATCCAGCCAATGCACGAGATATTATAGCCCAAAATTTCTCGATTGGGTTTAAATCGGGGTTTTGGCCAAGCCAAAACATCACATCAATTGAATTATCGGCAAGCCATTTCTTAGTGACTTTAGCGGTGTATGCAGGTGCATTATCTTGTTGAAAAATAATATTATGGGATACTCCCAGCTTCTGGATACTTGGAAACAGTCCTGTTTCTAATATTCGAATTGATTGATGCCTCACATCTAATAAGTTCCCCAACTCCTGCGGCATTAAAAGTTCCCCATACCATTATCCCTCCATTCCCGTGTTTCACTGTCGTTTTTATGCAACTTGGCGATAATCTTTCTCCGGATCTTCGAATGCAGCATTCGGGAGCATCACTAAAAAGACAAAATCTTGATTCATCGGACCAGAAAACATTCCTAAACCATTCTGTATCTTTCTTGCCATAACACGAGACAAATGTCTCTCTAGCATTGATGTTCTTCTTAGATAATAATGGCTTCTTTGCGCACCTTTTTGAAGAAAATCCCATTTCCTTCAATCGTCTAGATATTGTCATTCTAGAAATGGAATTTCCATCCGCTGTTTTGAATTGTTTGCTATGGTCAACATAAATTTTCTTTTGGTCCTTCAAAACAGTAATTTTAAGCCTGTGGTTGTCCTTCACAGTGGATGCTCTAGGGCGACCAGATCCAGATTTCCTTTTTACTGAACCGTCGATTTCGAACCTTTGACCAATTAGCTTCACAGCAGAGAGTGATGTTGTCACATTTTCTTTTTTCAAAATATCGAAAATCTGCTTGTAAGTCATATTAGACTGCCTTAATCCTGCAATTCGGTTTTTCATATCCTAGCCCAGATGCGGTATTACCTTTTTAGGACTCATTTTTATCACTAAATTATTATATACTGTAATATTAATGATCTGAAAAATAGGAATTTGCAGTTAAATTTCAGTAGATTCCTGAAAAATATCGAAAAATCTATTTTCTCCCTTCTTTGAATCTTAGCCCATTTTTTCTGTTCACGAGTGTGCGTATATATATATATATATATATATATATATATATATATATATATATATATATATATATATATATATCATTCATTGGCAATTCAGTCTCGAAAGACTATGATAAAAGTTTTTGTGTGCCCCTGAGGTTGCAGCGCCTCCTGTGACTATGAAGTCCTATGTTTGAGAAACATTCTCGACCACAGATTTTGCATTTGTAGGTTGTCCCTGTAGATGATGATGTCCCGATGCTTTGTTGCCGTTGCTTTCTTATGGACCTTTTAGCTTCATGATGTTGTATCAGGGTGAATTCTGACGTGTACAGGCCTCTATGGAGATTCTGCCGCCACCGAGGGCGGTCTTGAGCCAAATTTTCCCAGCTGGAAGGGACAATGCCAAAGCACCTGGGATCATTTTTGCAGACATCCTTGCAAAAATGATCTCAGGTGCTCAAATGATCGAATGTGCGTATATATATATATATATATATATATATATATATATATATATATATATATATATACTAGTAGGAGTACTCGGTTCGTGACCGTAAAGGTAAGAAAAGAAAATAATTCAGCAAATTATCATCAAATTAAAAATAAATCGATAAGAATTCGTATATTACAATGTTTTTTTTTATTTTAGCAATTTTTTTTTTTTTACATTTAAAATATTATATGCGTCATAGTGGTGTAAGTGTTTGCAAACAAGTTTCACTGATCCATTACTAATAGCGAGTTCGATTCTCGCTGATTGCAAATGTTTGTGACATCCTACTATTCGGGTAAATAAGGAATGTATCCCATTGTGGTGTAACTATCATTAAGTTAGTCACGCAGATCGATTACTGCGGCATAGTGAGTTCGATCCACGCCGTATGCCTCATATCTTCAACCTTGTGTCATATCCTACTCCTGGCAAACGTGCTGGGTAAATTATGACGGTGTCCCGTTGTGATGCAATGGTTATTTTTTTATATTCATTGTATGCCCTATATTCGACCACCCTACACATCCTACACGTGACGCACGGGTTTGAAAAAAGCATCTTATTGGGGTGTAATGGAGAGCAAGATAGTCTCGCCGATCCATTAGTACTAAACAACGAATTTGATCCAAGCTGGATTCCCCATACTTGTGATCTGTGTCACATCCTACCTGTGTCGAACGGTTCATGTAAACAATTTAGGTTTCAGATTTTCACTTAAAAACGAATTAAAATTAATTATTTTTTTTTAGTCGAAAAGTAGTAACATAATAAAAAAGACAAAATAACATTACATGTGTAATTAATCTTTAATACATTTTCAACATTAAATTAGCCTCCAAATTTACGAAATCCGACTATAAGCGTGAAGTAACTTACGTACTTACGTAATTTTTTTACTCATGTAATTAACAGTAGTAAAAAAAATTACAAAAATTTCTTCTTTTAAATCAATAACAAAAACATCAAATACACTATATACAGAAAAATTACTAACTTGTTGATATTTTATTTAAATGAAATATCTCTTTTGTTCCAAACACGCAAAAAAACTAAAGTGTGCTAAAAAAAATTCTTGTATTTTTTGTTTACAAACAATCACGGGGAAATATGTTAAAAGTACAATGGTCGATTAGTGACTCAACTGATAAACCAAATATTACCAAAAATCAGGAAATTATCTGATTTTACTAAAATGTCAGTGTTGATTATCAATCAATGAATTTTATAATGAATCAGTTACTTTATTTAAAAATTTGCAGATTTCTTCCAGGTTACTTGCGCCCATACTATCTGGGGACGAATAACACTCGGACTATCTTTAAGGCTATATCTTCATATTAAAATTAACAGATGCTAAAATTAGTTTATTTTTAATGGCAATGAATGTTTTAATTAAGAATAGTAATAAAGAAATGAACTTAACTTTCTTTTAAATTTCTGAATCGTTTCAATCAAACTGATTCAATGGAAATAAATCGAAATACTTTAAAATGTTTAGTGTTAGCTCCATTCACATAAGCGTTAAGAGCAACAATTTATTAGGTACTAATTCATAGATAAAATTCATTCAAAATATAATGCGCATAATTTTAGGTTTTAAATTTCACCATTTTAAATTCTAAAAACAAATATTTATTTAATAACAAACTTAATTTAATAGGATGGAAAAATTGATGGAAAAATCTCAGTTTAAAAGTTAGGGCCAAACCCTTTTAAACAGATCAAATATCGATGTATACTTTTTCACTGATAATCTAAAAGAAAAATTAAATTTCATAAACAACAGAGTAAAAAAATCTCAAAAAGAATTTAGTTTTTTTATTCTTTTTTTAGATTTAATTTTCTGATTTTCGGCACCAAATTCGCTCCTTTTAGTTATTTCTCTATTCACGCCTTCGGACTTTTTTATTTATAATGTTTCAATTATATATAACCCCACCGATATTTTGCGCCCCCCCCCCCCCAAATAAGGGTGGTTAAAGTTAAGCGACCTGAAAAATCAGAAAGTTTTTAAATAAAATAACTGATGCATTATATATATTAAAAATCATTCATTGATTAATCAACACTGAAAATTTCATTAAAATTGCATAATTCCCTGATTTTTGGTATGATACATCCGAGTCCGCGGAATATTCTTCTATGGAGAAACTATAATAAGTTTTCTCAGATATTCCGTTTTGTCGGTAAAAAAAAAAAAAAAAAAAATGGAGATTGTTTTGTCAAGGACCAGGGAAGTAAACACACAATATATACGAGAACATATTAATAATACCAATGGAAGAATGAAAAAAAAAACATATTTATATCTTAACTATAATTTTATTTAGGAGAAAATAAAATTGTATTCTTGTGGTGCGTATATGAATGTAAGATATTTTGGTAATCTGTTTCATTGTAAAGTTCTTAGAAAAATGAGTGGAGGTGGTGAAAATGTTAATTAGCTTTAAAAAACAAAATTATTTTACGAAAGAGTTCGTGGCTTTCGGTGAATTACTCATCTCCGGGTGGAACTACGGAATGAAATTGGATTTTTGCTCTTCGCCGGTTTTATCGGCCGGTCGCTTGCAGTTCCCTCGTGCGGAATTCCATACTTCCACTCGGCCTGTTGAACTGCAGTTTAGATGACTCCATTTTTGTCCGAAGGGGCTCTTTGGAATTGAGATGATGCCTTCGTTATATCTCTCGTGAATTTCTTCATCGTGTTTTCTTTCCTTTCTCATCTCGGGAAATATTTCTGCTTCTTCCTCCATTTTTTGGGAAAATACACCAGCCAAACTCTATCATTAGGAGTCTCTGCTGCTGGAAATATCTTGGGCCTTTAAGATTGCTATTTTGCTTTTTCCAACAAAACTCGAGCAAACAGATTTGGCATCTGCTTTTACCGACCGCCCACGCTGAAAAGAGACAGAGTTCGCTACATCTTCTCCCACTTCCGGTCACGTGTGCATTGCACCCGGAAGTCAAGTTGTTTATTTTTCTTTACCAGTTTTGGTCACGAGCTGGTCTTTGCCCGTTCCTTTACCCACTTTCCTGTGTCTTAACTAGAGGTAGTGGGAGATGTTTCATAGCAGTTTTCGCTAGGCACGAAAACTTGACAACATTTTATCCTCTACTATAGCGTCACAGGTTTTTTCTATCACGGTATTGACGTCAGAATTGCTGGTATCTGTACCTAAATTTAAAATAATGAAAGAAAATGTATTCGTTTAATTTATCTTCTTTTATAGCTGACACATCCGCGGAGTTATTAGGACTAAAAAGTCACAATATAAAATTAGAAGGTACAGCAGAGTCTCCTAAAAAGAGAAATATTAGTAGAGAATAGCATTATAAAGAGTTTTATAAAGATGTAATATTCATTTAAAAAAGTAAAAATGCTTTTAGCTGAAGAAATAGGCTAATGTTTACTATTTTAGGAAGTTTAAGGATGAGGTAATAGTAGTACCAACCATTTTGAATTATAGTTGCTATAAGCAGCGTCAGACAAAGATTAATTGTAGCGGTAATATAGCGACAACGGTAGTATAGCGACAAGTTCCACAGATCGATTGGTGTTTCTTTAATTAATAAATTATATCACTTAATCAGTAAAAATCAATAACTAAATTTTGAGTTTGTTAATCAGAAACATATTAAGGCGAGATGTCAAATCTGAATGATCTCTCTTTTTGGAGTTATAACACGACACGCACATACCATGACATTTCTTTATATATATATACTAGCTAATGTACCCGGTCCATGACCGGACTAAAGAAAAAATAGGAACACCAAAAAGTGAGTGGCGAGAAAATAAGAGATAGGTATACCCAATTTCGGTACATCTAAAAAAAATATCTCATGAAATAAAATAGGGGATGGGGGTAGAACTCGTAAAAAAATATTTCCCCTAATATATTTTCGTGAAAATCGGACCATTAATTGATTTTTCATAGTATATTTTAAAAATCCTCTTGTCGTAAGTAGTTTTTGGCTACGTAAAATTTTAGTTGATCTAACGGTGCAAAAATGAAAACATTGTTTTTAAATCATAATTTTCATTATTTCAGTTAGCTGAAAAAAAAAATCATCAGTAGTTTGTTTAATGTTTCTTCTTTCGAATTGAGAAAAATTTTAAAGATAATATTAATTTTTATGCAAGTTTCATTGTGTTAAATATAGAGGTTGGGTAAATTTCACAGGGAAAATTGGTAGTAACTTAATAAGAGATAATTATCAAAATTTAAAAAAAAATCTCCGAGAATTGTCTAATGAATAAACGGTCGAAATAAATATTATATTCGAGACGACACTAATATGAATGAATTAAAGTGATTTCTAAAGTTAAAAAAAAAAAGTTAATAAATGATTAAAAGAAATCTCGAGATAAGGGCTGAACTTGAAAAACGGTCGGAAAATTAGGGTAAAAAAACCCCAAAAAAACAAAAACAGAACCCAAATTATTTATTTTCCCATTAAACTAACTCTTAACTCCAACCCTAACCCTAACCCCTAAAGTTAAGATTAAGTTTTATTACAAAATTTGTGGGCTCTGTTTTTTCTGGGTCACCCTCTATATAGGTGACCCAGAAAAAACAGAACCCAAATTATTTATTTATTTTCCCATTAAACTAAACCTAAACCCCAACCCTAACCTAAACCATCCGTTAAAATTAACAGTTTTATTACAAATTTTATTGGTTCTGTTTTTTCTGGGTCACCCTAATTTTCCGACCGTTTTTTTCGTCAGATTTGAGGGGATGACATCATATGGCTATACTTGCGAATCGGTCGGAAAATGAAAACATATAACAGGTGACCTAGAAAAAACAGAACCCAAATTATTTATTTATTTTCCCATTAAACTAACCCTAAGCCCCACTCCTAACCCTAACCCCAAAACCCCCTAGTTAAAATTAACAGTTTTATTACAAAATTTGTGGGTTCTGTTTTTTTCTGGGTCACTCTGCATACAGAGTGACCGAGAAAAACAGAACACAAATTATTTATTTATTTTTTCATTAAACTAACCCTAAACCCCAGCCCCAACCCTAAACCCTAACCCTAAACCCCTCAAGTTAAAATTAACAGTTTTATTACAACATTTATGGGTTCTGTTTTGTCTGGGTCACTGTAATTTTCCGACCGATTTGCAAGTTTTAGCCCATCACATAATGATATAGTAAGAAATTCTAATTCAATGATTAACTATATTTTTTGAATAAAATATAAATGACACGATTTGCTAAACTTCAAATTAATATTTGAAAAAGAAAAAAAAAGCATTAAATAAAGAAATAAAATTCATGTAAAACGATAAATAATCTTTAAAAAAATACCATTATTAATTCAAAACATAGCCGATCGAATAAATTTGATAACAATTTGAGTTTTCAGGTATTTACGTGAAATATATTAGGTAATCTCTTGCGCACTATTCTACATTAGTATCATGATTTTATTTGTATTTCTAATATTAAAATAAATAAATTAACGCGATTATGAAAAATAAAAAAAAGTTTTGTTTACAATTGACCGACGGGAATTTATAAAACAAAGTTGATTTGTCGCTAAACGTTTTCGTTTGATTTATTAATTAATTCACTGTAAAAAAATCGATGTATGAAAAGACATACTCATTACATATTTAGAAAGATTTTTTTCTAACGAAATAAATATTTCTAAGATAGAAACAGAAATATGCGATAAATAAGATTTGATTTTATGTTAAAATTTTAGTATGAAAAACCTATACTACGAATTCTAGGCTGACTGAAGCAAAATATAATTTTTTTAACTCGCTGTAAAAAAAGAATTCCATTGATAAAAACTCAATCAAATTACATATTTAGAGAGATTATTTCATTTTCTTTCGGACCATATCGATATCTTAAAGAAGATTGAACCGTAAATAGGCGAGAAAAAAGATGGACCGTTATTCTTCTTTCAAAAATGTTTTGAGTTACACTGGATATATTTAATCATATTATTCTAAGAATCCCCCTTTTTTAATCGCTTGAAGGATTATTTTCAAAAACTTTTTGTGTGTAAGACTATTTTACATTCAGTTTTTGTAATTGCTAATTCGCATATTAAATCAAATTTGATTCGCTGATATATTTTATTCTAAGAAATATGAAAATATTCGTAAAAATATTGATAAAAAGGCTTTCATTTTTCTTTTTTACAATACCTCAGTAGAAATAGACATAGGCAAAGAGGCAGCAGGGTGGGGTTCTCCTGCTGATTGTAGCTGGAATATCAGCAGTAGCAGCTATTCTATAGATTTCGAAAAATCGTTTGATTTTGGTTTAATTAATTAATTATATCCCTTAATCAGTAAAAATTGATAACCAAATTTGGAGTGTTTCTTATTTAGAACGATATTAATGTGTATGCAATATTTTAAATCTGAGTGACCTCTCGTTTTGGAGTTATGCATCGACACGTACGTACCAAAATCTCTCCTTTATATATATATATATATATATATATATATATATATATATATATATATATATATATATATATATCGCACCCGGCCAGGAATCAAGATTCCTGGTTCGATACTGGTCCCCACCAACTCAACGCATGAGTAGCACGGATTAGATTTACATATATGCGGTAAATTGGGGAGCTGACGGTAGACTGTACCGCTCCACCTCAGCAAAAACAATCTCTCTAGTCTAGTGCTAGTGAAATGGGGATATATACCATCTCTGCCCTGTTGATACAGACAATAGGCCACTCCACTAACAACATATTATTGATATATTTTTAAAAATCTGTATGCTGTACTACTATTTCAGATATTCTAATGCTTGAGAAACAGTTACTAAAAATACATCTAATAGCTTGAAATTGAACCAGATGCATTTATATTGAGATTACATATGTTAGAAAATCTTTTTGTAGACTTGTTTCCAAGAATCTTAATTCATTTTCTTTGAGATTTAATACATTTCATATTTATTAAAGTAAGCATTTATCTATCAAAGTAAGTATTAAATTAACTGAACAACTTTATTTAATTTTTAAAGAACAAAATCAAATTTATATAAATTAAAATTAAACATTTTAATAATCTAATACCAAATAAAATTAAACTAACTTTTTTCCATTAAAAATAAATGTAAACGAAATCACTTGCTGTTGAATTTTACGGATAAGTTTACAGGTGTCAAAATTTAAGCTTAGACAAGTTTATATAACAGTTTCTTGTTTGTAAATAATTTTGCCATAAAAATATATACGTTAGATAACTTTAAATATATATTGAAATAAAATAAAACTATATAAGTCAATAATACTGGGCATATATTTATTAAAACTTGTTTTAAAAAACACCGTGGACCTCCTTTGCTGCGTACTACTTTCTGAGCATTTCTGAGGATGTGCGGGATAAATTTGACAGTTTCATAAGGTAAAAGAAAAAGTTCTTGGTAATTACAAAATTTATTGGATTGTAAAGAAATTCAACAGGCATGGATATTACACTACTATCAACAAGTTTCACACAAAATAACCGCCATTAGCGTCGATCACAGCCTCAATCCTGCCCCTGAAGCTGGAACAAGCTGATGTTACAGTTTCCCTTGGAAAGGTCTAAAAAACTACCTTAATTCTGTCGATTAACTGGGCTTTTGTAGTACTGGCATGGCGATTGGTGTCTTTCTCAACAAATCCATTTAAGATCTGGAGAATTCAGAGGCCAAACATTGGGACTGGTGTAGTCGTAAAAATTCGCCGACAACCATTTTTGACTTTTTCCACAAGTGTGGCAGGGGACAGAATCCTGCTGCCATACATATGGCCTACCATTGTCTACCATTGATATCCAGGGCTTGACTACAATGTTTAGCAACTCCACGTAGACATCTGAATTCAACCTGATACCCTCTCTGAAAAAATGTGGGGGCATCACATCAACCTCAGATGATTTTCACGGGGCTTTTCTGGGAGAAGTTAACCATTACGATGCTTGTATAAAAGTAATAGCGAGGGTCTTCATTGAGTGCAAGCTTCATGGTAGAGACTGAAACATTCAATTCATGTGACAAATCCAGAATTCCAATGCCAGGGTCCTTCAACATTTTTTCCTACAGATTTTCGAGGAATTCTGCTGTACGAACGCAATCAGATTGTCTGTTATGTTGCTTTCTTCTAGCCACTGCCTCGTAGTCGCCATTGAAATTCTCCAGTTCATTCCTGATTGTTTTTACAGTGTCCAGAAAGCATTGGGCAGCAACCATAATCTCCTCTTTTGATGGCCGGCGCAGATAATCATGATATAAGTTATTCTCTTCCGTGATTCAGGTGGGTTTCAGTAATCCATTCTATCTGTCATCACGTATATGAATGAAGAAGGGTCCAAGCTTTTAAATGATGCGTAGTGTGCGACAATACCTCCAGCCTACGAACAAATATAAGTATGTCAAATTTATTCCGAACACCCTGTATTTATATAATACAGCGTTCTCTTTATTTTATGTAGTAATAATATTGATTATGAATTAAATACTCAGGGATAAAGTTACGGAATTCCTGAAATTACAGTGACGTAATTTCGGTTACCGAAAAATAGAGGTCGAATCTCTATTATATATAGATGTCACTATCTCATTTCATATAGCCAAAAATGGTATATCTTACAATTTGTTGATCAACTGTAACCTCAAACTACCTTAGATGTCAACATCAAATAATCTATGAAAACAGAGTCAATTCGATGGCCATTTAAAAATCGTTTTCCTGTTACTTTTCATTTGGCTGTAATTCTTTGATAAACATACACACAAATACATAAATTCCAATTAGTAGTAACTATTTACATTCAAAGTATTGCTTCAGATAAAGTTCATGTAAAATGATGTGATATGATGCATACATTATCATCTCTCTCTCTCTCTCTCTCTCTCTCTCTCTCTCTCTCTCTCTCTCTCTCTTACATACAAACACATATAAATTATTTAAAAAATGTTTGTAGTTGTTACAACTACAAACATTTTTTAAATAAATTTTATTTATCGAAAACAATTTTTAAAGAATTTATTTTTCTACAGAATTGAGTTGAATAAAATTTAGTTTATCCACATTGAATTTTTAACTCCCACCCACCTCAGGCAATATTCTTTAAAAAAACTAGCAAATATATGCACCCTCCGGGTGCAAGTATTTAAGTTTTAAGTTTTGATATAATAAAATATCATATTAAATTAGAAAGACTAATGAAACTGACTAAGAATGCAGATAAAAAGATCTGCAACAGAGGGGGTATAATCGAAAAATAGAACAACTTTGAAACTAACTATTCCATCATTTCCCATTACTCCCCTCTTTCATTGGTAAATTTTCCAAATTTAACTATTTAGTTAAAATAGGAAGTAAAGGATAATATTACAGTTATTTCTTCTTGTAAATAAATTTCTTTTAAGATTTATCTCAGAGATTTTTCTATATATTTCTTAAGATAAAACCAAACAATTAGAAATCAATAATACCAAGCACATATTTATTAAAATAAAATTTTAAATATCAATATGCAAATTAGCCTTCTCGTTCAAACTGTAAACCGCTATTTTGTTGTATATATAAATACAATTGCATGTTATTAGTACGTAGATATCGTCAACAGTATTAATAATGTAAAACAATTTTTATTAATAACTAAAGGTTTAAAAGAATGAAATCATGGAGAATTTGACGTAAATAATTTAGGGAATTCTGACTTGAGTAGTAATATAGTTTCGGTTACAGACAGAAAAACACACAATCTCCATTATAATAAGATATTTTTACATCGCTTGGAGAGCTTTTTCATTTTGCTTGTTGATATAAAGTACAATATTTTTTGACCGGATATGATCGGGGGTGTTTCTTTAGATGGCCAACTATATGGCAGATGTTAAGGAGTAAGTAATAAAAACTCTGCATATTTGCAAAAGATGGAGAAACAATGAATTTTATGTACAAAGAGGATTTTTGAAATTACTCCGAATTTTCATTTATGTTTAAAACGCTTGTTTGTGTATTTATGTCATGTTCAGATTTCTATCTCCATTTAATCTTGATGAAATGTATATTAGAATTATTTCAAAAATATTTTTCCTACTAGTTGATAAATAATACTTTATGAGGATAATAATGCTGTAGTACATTTTCATATTACCAATAAAGGCTTATATGCTTAAATGTTAATTAAAAATTATTAATAATGATAATGGAAGTCTACGTAGTAGAATCTAGTTTCCTTCCAGAAAATTGGATTTTACTTCTCAAAACGGTTTCCAGGAAGACAATGTCATACGGGGTCTGCTTTTAAAGTCTATTCAAAAACTGTGACCTGTATCTGGAACCACCCAAGGACTGTTTTGTGCTCATACCAAAAGCTGAAATTAAAAAAATATTGAAGATATAGAAGCCTAAAAAAAGATGAAGTTGCATTTTGATTTTGGCAACCATAGTGATGTTTTTAAAAATACATTTATACTAAAATATATATTTGTATATGTCATCCATACCATTTTAATGGGTTTTATGGTTCTGTTAAAATAAACTGAAGGATTAAAATAATTACTACTTTTGAGCACTTGCTTTCTCCACTTTCTCAGGCATAACTTAGAAACAAAAAACTAATTTCTGGCTGTGTTTACATTTACTGCACAAAGAAATTACAATATATATATGAACCATTTGAGATAATAATCTAATTTTTGGATATTCATTGCATCTAGAGGTTCCATTTAAAGGTATATATATATATATATATATATATATATATATATATATATATATATATATATATATATATGTAAGTAAGGAGTGCTCAGTAGACCATGTATATCCAAGTTAGGGCAACAGAGACATAAAGCCAATAGTGCTTTGTAACTGTCAGTTTCTCACCTATAGGATTTTCAAACCAGCAACTTGTTTTGAAAATAGTATAGGCAAGAAACTCACGGTTACCAAACGCCGTTGTCTTTGTATTCACTTCACTATCAGAAAGGATATCCATAATAATGTATCGCCAACCATCGGCCCAGGAAGGTCCTCTGCGCAGCATCCAGAATCCACACAGTTAAGCGATGTAGATTCTGTCTGGACGGCCCACACTGGAGTGTTCATGTGCAGGTTTTCACAGGAGAACGTCAAATATAAGTTCATTCTTGATTCTCCAGCGGTGTCCAGCATGTCTTGTTCGTCTTAATCGTATGGTTTGTTTGATAAGGAGCAATGGTCGTATAGTTGTTTTCTTGAGGGGCGTTTTTTTCACGATTTGTTTAAGACCGCATGCAGCATACTTGTCCAACTCCCATTTAGTTTATTCTCTAGGCACTTCGTTAGAATCCAACTGGTGCAGATACAGCTACGTTTCCGAAGAACTGTCGCTTTAAGATTTCCAAATGATTGATAATCTATCTATATTAGTTCATGCCTTCCCTATGCGTGCATTAAAATCGCTTTATATGGAGGAGATATTAGGTACGTGAACTAGTCTACCGATTTTAGTGTGAAGATGTCTCCATCCTATTTGAAACACATGAATTCATTTTTATTGAAGAAAAATGTTCCTTGCTACCTTCTCCACAAGAAACGCAAGATCATCTGCGTAATCCGTATCCGTAATAGTCTCACCAGTTTCTTGCTTTTTTTAGCATGAAACCATGTACTTTTATAGTATCTAATGACGTTCGAAGTACGTAATCTACACATATTATAAATATATATGGTGCGAAAGTATCTCTTTGCAGGACTCTAGAGACAATGTAAAATAAATCTGTGTCACTGTCAGGTGAACGAGCTTTAGTGTTTTTGTAGAGCGTCATTATAGCAGTAAGTGTTTCTTTGGGGACCACGTATGCTAGTAGTATTTGCTCCATTTTTACCTTTGTGTATGGAGAAATTTACAAACATTAGCGTTGTCTCAAGATTCTTCGTCTCGATGAATAGAATCTCAGAAGTTGTGGATCGATTTCTACGAAACCTGTTTTGTTTTTTCCTAAAGATTTTTCAGGTCGGATGCGATTAAGAAGAAGAAGAAGGGCATTCTATAGATCTTAGCAGCTATGACTATGAAAATTATGCCTCTGTATTTTGGGGGTATTATTTTCTATGATTTACTGGTGTTTTTTAGCAGTTTCTGTTAAATGGGCTTTCCACTTGTGGAGTCTATCCTTTTGGCTGGCTTGCTTTTAGGTTTGATCTCGAGGTGCTTTTCCTATCGTTTATCGTCTATCCTTAACGTTTGCCATGAATTGTCGCTACTATATTTTCTATCGTATTTCTAATTTTGTTTATTTGCCCTTGAACAATCTTTTCATTGTATTCTGTTTGTTCTTTTTTGTATGTTTTAGTTAGTTCTATCTGAGCTTTCTTAAGGTTTTGTATATTGGTGTTGGGTTTGTTTTATTAGGTTGGGATACCTTTTATATCATTTCTCTTCTTAGGGGACAGTGTATTTGGCTCTTAGCTTGGTAGGTATGCACTCAGCTGCTGCTTCTATGTGGGCACTGACAAAGTTTTCGTATTCATCATTTGGACCATGTATTACGCTGAAGAATGTCAAACTTATTCCTTACTGTTACCAAAGAACTGGCCATGGTAAAAGTAGGGATTTTATTTTTCCCTAGTTGTTGGGAAATGATGTTGCTTGAATTTAAAAGGTAAGTTTGTTGAAGGATCCTAAGAATTAACACATCCTCTATTCTGCCTACACCAGACTAAATGACTAAAATGAACAAAAGAACATCATGGCTAAAAGATCTGCATTAGGAAGAATGTAATGTAGAAATTGAAAACTGTTTACCAAAGGAGTAATATACATTTACTTTGTTGTGTTCAAAAGGTAATAAAGTTAATCATAATTAGTTGAACTCCGACCAAGGGTGTTAAATATAACAATGGACTTTAATAATGACAGTACGTGGAGAAGATACATCAGAAACAATATGAAGGATATATGAGTAACCCATATATGAGTCGAGATACAAAATGCAAGTACAAAAGTTATGGAGAGTGCATAAGTCAAAGTCACTTACTACGTTGTCTGTGTGGGGGTGAAAACCCCCACACAAGAAGGGTGTAGACAAAGTGTCTAACCCATGTGTTCGTCAAGTACCGGAGAAGAAAAAAGAGTTCAAACTTGGCGCTTGCCTGCTTAAATTGTTAGAGCGCCTGGTGGAGAAAAACAGAAACACGAGGGAAGACAACTCCTCCAGCCAAACAAGGGCAGACAATCCCACAACTTCATTAAAGAGTAGCTCATTATATTAATCATGTATTTTATTCTGGTGTGGCTGTCCAGAAATTTCAGACTACCCTTCTAATGCAAGGCACTATTATTTTTATTTGAACAATGCAGTGGATTCAAATAATGTGGCTTTTTTAAGTAAAGGAAGTGTAATCATATGAAAACAAATTATTAGGTTTACCGTTTAAATAATCTTTAATCAAATAGATTTTATTTTGGAATTTTCTCTAATCTTTCCTCTTTGTCATTCACATAAATCATCGTTGCCAATGCTGAAACACATTATGTACCATCTAAATATGCTGATATTCAACAAGCTTTGATGAATATAAATGGGAGTATTTTCGCTCATGGAAGAATATATTGACACACCACTGCTGTCATGTCAAACAACATCTATTTGTTGCTTGACTGATCTCTGTAACAAGGCAAAAAATAATTATGCTAATTTGCCGAATAGTTCAACCTATACAGTAACTGAAAGGGTTGTTGAAATGCTTGCCACTTCTGCTCAAGAACTTTCTAATGGCTTTTTGTGGAATACATCTGGGTAAATACTGCATACTGTATATGTTGGCTTGGTGAACCAATGCTTGATAAAATTCTTCTGTTCTCAGTTTGTATCTAGAAAAGTACAAGGAAGGTAAACTAGAGCTCCCGTGTTATTTCTATGTAAAATGTGTCTCTACTATATACTTTTGGTAACTATTCATCATACATCTAGTATATATGAAATAAGAAAGTTTAAGTGATAATTTTAATATTTGTCTGATGGGAAGTTGTTATTTACACATTTGTCCTCATTCTGGTTGTTATATTCACAATGTTTTGGTCACTGCATTCTCTGGATTTCTTTGTTTGACTTTTGTCATAGTAGCTTTTGGAGAATTTTTAACCAAGCCTTTTTTCAGTCCACAGTGGTAGAATATTCCCATTCCACTGTCCATATCATAGAATATTTTGTATCAGTAGCTATTTTGCTTTTGTAATATTACTTTTTTCTTTGCTCATTATGGACCCAAAAATTGAGCATAGCTTCCAGATAGAAAGGAGGTAAGGATTTTAAGTTCCAAGAGAAATAATTTCTATGTAATTTGTGTAATGTCATAAAAATTAAATTGTTATGTAACGGTAAAAATGTGATTTTTGTACAATCTACAATTTTATCATGCTAGACAATATCTCAGAAAAAGATAATTAACTTCCTGTGGAACTGTTAAAAGCAGTTAGGTAAAGATCTATTGAAATAACAAATTGTGTGAAAAGAAACCTACTGGTGTATCATTCGGAAATGTAAAGTTAAAAACATGTTCTGTTTACTTTTGCATACATTCAAGCCCTTCTGTGACTTGAAGTTGAGAAACAGCTCAGTTCTCATTGCCACTTCATTAATGCAAATCTTGCATTGCTGTATGAGAAAGGCTTTTCTAATCTTAAACTGAAGTTAGTTTACATTTTTATTGTAAATGAGTAGTAACAAATCTATGCACCAGACATCAATGTACATGATAATATTTTTGCATAATTCTCTTACTATAATTTTTGTTATTAATGTATCTTGAGAGCCAATAACTAGAATGGAATATACCAAAGAAAAACAATGTTTCCAAGGTTAGTATTACAATATCTAAAAAGATGGGCAAAGATGTTTTTTAATAAAACTTAGCACATTTATTTAGGAAAACTTGATTTGAAAAGTAAATTTAATCAAAAATGCAAATATATTTAGTATTACAAATAGACACTATCCTATATTTGCTCATTGCAAGTGTCTAGTAGATAATTCCACTTATAGAAGGACCAAATTACAAATTATTCTATGATTTCCTTACTCCAAATGTAATAGAAAAACAGCCTTTAATATTTTCAGATTAGTAAACATTTAACCAATTCTTGATTCAGACCTATTATTCAACGAGGTTAGTAATTAGTATGTATAGATTATATCAAATATGTTAAACAGAAAACTATTTCATAGTAAATCCTATCTGTTGCTAATATTTAAAAAAAAATAACAAAAAAGAAGTTGAATACATCCAACGCCAAACATAAAATCAGACATTTTGAAGGATACAAAATCTCAGTTACCATGGCAAACAGTAATTATTATGAAGTTAGCGGTAGAAAAAGAACTTCAAGATCAAAGCTAAAAGCAGCCAGCCAAGAAGTGGAAGGGCACCTACAGAATCTGCTTGAAAACCCTCCTGAAATTAAAGATAATCTTACCCAAAAAATCAATAATGACCAACTAAACATCAAAGAGGATGAACTTAATGAATTTCTAAAAACAATCAAAAGCACAAAATACCTCCTGAAGTATTGAAGACAAGGACATTTGAGGATATTTTGCAATGCAATATATAAACAAAACACAATAGAGAAATCAACAAAAAGTTGCATCTTAACTTTCCAAAGAAAGCCAACCTCGGAATGACTAAGCACAACATAGGTACAAATCTTACAACTAAGGTTTATTATACCTGTCTTATCAGTTGCATTAGCTGAGAAATATTTGAAGAAATTAATCCAGAAATTCTCAGATTCTGATTAGTCGTCAAATCATCAAAAGAATATGAGCAAACAATATTGAAGCAACACTTTTTTGTATATTTCTCTAGGTTATTTGACTCCATAATCAGAATAAAGTTAGAACAAATACTTTTAGCGTATGATCTCTCCAAAGAAACTGTAACTTCTATAATGATACTAAGCAAAGATACAAAAGCAATGGTTTGCTCATCCGACGGCGACATTGTCGGTGGTATTCTACATCACCATCTTTATTTGTAATCTGCTTAGACTACTTACTACGAAAATCATTAGGATCTAATGAAGGAAATATAGCCTCACCCAAAAAGTCAAGAAGCAGGCGATATCCCCCCGAAACCATTATAGATGCAGATTATACAGAGAATCTAGCACTTAATGCAAATGCACCAGCCCAAGCTGAATCTCTGTTGTATACCAAGAGGCATTTGTTTATATCTGAACTCAGATAAAACAGATTTCATGTGCTTTAAACAAGATGGTAACGTCTTCACATTAAATGGCGGGCCTTTGACATTAGTGAACCAGTTTACATACCTATGTAGTAATATATCATCTACAGAAAGCGGTCAATCTACGAATAGGAAAGGCATAGACCGATATTGGCAGGGTATTGATGATATGGAAATCTAATCTCTCTGATAGGATAAAACAGGGAGTCTTCCAAGCTGTAGCCAAATCAATACTAATGTATGGCTACACTAGAACTTTAACAAATCGCATTGAGAAAAAGCTAGATGGTAATTACACAAGGATGCTGCATGCTGTTTTAAACAAATCATGGAAGCAGCACCCTACAAAAATGCTGCTATACTGCCACTTACCTCCTATCGCACAAACCATACAAGTAAGATGAACAAGACATACAGGACACTGCTGAAGAATTAATGGAAAACTAATAAGTAACATTTTCCACTGGACTCCTACACATGGACACGCCAGTGTTGGCCAACCAAGAAAACTTACAAATAACAGCTATGTGTGGACACTAGATACTGTATTGAGGACTTTCCAGAAGTAGAGGCAGATGGTGAGAGAGATATGTAGATTTCATGCTGACAACACAACTTGATGAATATGATGCTTTAAGATTAGTATATTATCTACTGTTATGGTTGTGTTCTTTTGAACACAAATGCTATCAGGGAAATCTAAAAGCAAATGTATAATGTCATTATGAACCTCAGGATCTTACATTATGATATACATTTTATAAAATTCTATGAATATAAATTTAAGCTCGATACTTTTAAAGAATTGATGATCACCTTATAGCCATCGAAAGTTAGTAATCGCATCATCAAAGTTAAACAGAATCATCTGGTTAGTATAAAGTAGATAGCCATGATGTAAATAAAAATATGTGACCATATTTATCTAATTTATAACCAGAAATGACTATAAATAAATTGTAATTCCAGATAACTACTTTTCTGACCCCGAAATATCCTGAATGAATGTAATCTTTCTTATTTTCATTTAAAAAACGACAGCTAGGTGCGATTTGTATATGGATATCAGGTAGTAATTAAAGAATGCTAGCTCACAAATCAGTTTGAAAAGTCTGAGGGTGGAAAATCTTCATGAAAATGATGGGAGATTCTGATGAATTGGAGCAACTGAACAATCATATACTTTTCTTGTCTTTTCTTTATATAAATTTAACTAACAACATATAAATTAATATAAAGAAAAGACAAAAAGGGGATATAATTTATTTCAGGAATGAGAATCAGTTTGCATTAATATGATCAACACATTTAACTACATGATATAGTGAGAATAAATCTGCCATATCTTACACATCATCTTTTGTAGTCAGTGAAGCATACAGAATGCCATAACAAGAACAAGAACAAAACATACCATTGGACATACCATTGGTGTGAGCTTCTTTTAATGACACATATTCGGTCACTGGAGAATAGGAAAGAAGATCAAGAGAAGTCCTTAGGGATTCAAGTGGAGGAAAAGAAGATTTAAGAGTATTGACTGAGATGCATTTTTAGCTTCAATTCATTTATCACCAAAAGGCTAGGCACAACGGAATAAATCTCAGCCAAATTTGAAAAATATACCTTGAATATCAGAATGCAATTTTTGAAAAAATGCTTTTTTGCTTCTTTTGCTGGAATAAAAGAAAAAAGTAAGTATAGAAGAAGAAAAAGTATTCATATAAATTAAATCCTAGCAAAACAAAAGATAATAATAAAGCGGATAAAAAATCCCCTGTTAGGGTAATTTCTTTGGAAGACTTAGGATAGATGTATTTGGCAATCAAAATATGGAACTATGGTTGTTGTTGCTGTTGTTTATCATCACCATTATAATTAATAATAACACTACAAATGATAGCTTTAATATCAAAAGCATAATAATGAGTTGTAAAAATGGTGAAAATATTTATAGTCTTCGTAAAATAATATGATAATTAACAATTTGTATTATCTGTATCATTCGGACTATTGGCCTAATCTTTATTGTTATTTACACACCATTTCGGCCAATGTGCCCCCTGGCCTTCCTAAGGTATTTCTTGTCGAACTCTAGAACGTTCTCGGACTCAGGAATCTTCTCTTCGAACTCGGGAACCTTGCCCGACTCGGTAGCCTTCGTGTCGTAATCGATAGCTTTCACGGAACTTCGAACCGAACCCTTTATTCAATATACGGGGATAAACTGTCCTCGTTCCGTTGACCAGGACCGGTTACAAGTGCTACGCTGTGTTAAGTCTTCTATGTTATTATCACCCTTGACTAGGATTGAACTTACAACCTAGAGATGACTGTCACTTAGAACTGTAATCTCAATGCTTATATCCAACTGGACAATTCAGAGTGATTTTTGGAACTTATAAACCTCATGTTCTATTTACTTAGAATATTTACTGTTATGATTATGTATAATTTTTTTACCTTGTGTCATATATCGTTTTAAATTTGAAAAATCTAATCTAGCCTTTTTAATTATAGGTTCCCATATTGTATTCATTTCTATACTTGGTCTAGTTAATTGGTTAATATAGCCTAACATATGCGCTGATTCTTTGAGATGTCCTTTTCTCTAATGTTATTTCCTATTAATTATCTTAACTTCATCTCATAAGGGCAGATGGATTCCCTTTTCATACCATATATGGTCAGCCATATTCGACTTTTCTATTTCCTCTCGGTGTTCTTCTAGTTTTACTTTCAGCGGAAGACATGTTTCGCCTTTGTATAATTTGCCACAGATACATGTGACGCAATATACACAATTCTTAGTCATGTAGTATTCCGTTAAGGGCAAGAAACACCTGTAGAAGTGTAGAGGGCACATCATCTGAAACGTTGTGAAGATAACAATAAAGATGAGAACAATAGTCCGGATAATACAAATAATACAAATTAGCAAACCTCATCTCATAAATTCAGATAGATATTAACAATGTCTGTCACAATAGAAGTGATTGTAATAAGACATCTTTTATGTTTTCACGGACTCTTCAATGCTTTCTATTATATTGTGCTGCTCTTTTGAAACATGGTTATTCTTTTATCATATCAAGCTCTTTATTGGGACCTCAGAATAAAATATATAAATATTGATAACTGTTGGGTGTATTTTTTGAATAACAAATAATGTTTGATCTTAGAATGGTAAAATTATATTTTACTTCTTGATGAATACAATTCACCTATGATTGACAACTGTAAACGTTTTTACAAAATGTAAACTTAACATTTATTCAATAAACAGATCTATAAGTTACATTATGTAGATTTCGATTTTTACACCATTGAATATTATTGATTTATAAAGTAGGCACACAGCCGATTGATAGAAATAACATTTATCTTGCACAATATATATTTATTTTTAACCTAATATCTTTGCTAATCAATGCACTTAATTTAATAATAAAATTAATCCAAGAGATTGAGGGTTTTTAATGTTTATGAGATATTTATACTTATCTGTATAACTAATGCAAACATACTCGATTTACTTTACCTGCCAAGAAATATTATCATTTACAAATTAATCATCTCCCTTGCCAAAGACAACAACCAGGAACCTTAAAAAAGGGAGAAGGGGGAAGTATAGAGGTAAGTATAGATATATCATAAACAGGGTTTTTTTCGTTAAAACCTTCAGTTTATATCAATATCTATACTTAATTGTATAACTAATGCAAAAAAGGGAATTTCTAGCAGATGAAAGAGTAAAAAGGACATACTCACTTATTCTTTTGCAATTCCGACTGTTTCTAAGATGGATACTCATGCAAAATTTCTTTTGCCCCAAGCAACATCTCTTAGATAAAAGATACAAATGTGCCTTCTGAAGACCTTTGAGACGCTTGGGGGATGTCTCTGGAAAACTCAATTAAACAAAACCCAAGCTAATATTAGGAGTTTAGCTTCATCTTGGGCTTTGTTTAATTGAGTATAATGAGCCCTAATATTCTTCGTACTTAATTGATCTGAAGTCTCATAAACATTGAACTAATCAATGCTGGTCTATATCGGTTCTTATGATAGGTAATAGGTCATTATTTTGACGTAATTGCTCTGTTCTTTTTATGTAGGCTCTCAGACAACAACAAAGACACAGGAAGTCCTTCGAGTCATCTGTAAATTTGGTAAGATCTGGAATAAACCAAGGTGATCAGGCTTTCTTCAAACACTGATAAATCAGAGAAGAGGTCAAACATAGGGTAAAAAAACATAGGGTCAAATTTTCTGTATTTTCCCATAAAACTGTTAGTTTGAATTAACTACACTATCGTACATAATTGACGGGATACTAATCAATTATGCAACAATTTGCCTGCCTCATGAATTCCATGAGTCAGGCACGATGTTAAACTGACCAGAAATAAAAATCTTTTTTTCAATGTATTGTTATAGGAGATAAAAATGAATATTATAAGGCGGTTTTGATTATGAACATTCATTTCACTTAAGTGGATATAGGAACTAAACTGATGATCTAAAATGAGTATTATCCTAAATCAGATCAATCCATACCCTGAAACCAAAATTATGTACACAAGGATCAGTTCATTGGTAGAATGTGACAGTTATAATTCATTATGTATCTACTGTATTCGTGGAGAAACCATTAGCCTAAATCTTTATGGTAAAATATTTGAGTGTCAAGGATATCTTATTATAATGGAGATTGTGTGTTTGTCTGTCTGTAACCCAAACTATATCACTACTCAAATCACAATTCCCTTAGTTATTTACATAACATTTTCCATGATTTTATTTTTATTTAAACCTCAATTATTAATAAAATTGTTTTACATTATTAATACTGTTTACCATATCTACATATTAAAAACATGCAATTGTATTTATATATACAACAAAATAGCGGTTTACAGTGTGAATGGAAAGGCTAACTTGCATATTGATATTAAAAATTTAATTTTAATAATTTTTTTGCTTAGTATTATTGATTTCTAATTGTTTGGTTTTATCTTATTGAATATGAGCAAAAATCTCTGAGATAAATCTTAAAAGAAATCCATTAACAAGAAGAAATAACTGTAATATTATTTTTTACTTCCTATTTTAACTAAATAGTTGAATTAGGAAAATTTACCAATGAAAGACGGGAGTAATGGAAAGTGATGGAAGAATTAGTTTCAAAGTTGTTCTATTTTTCAATCATACCCCCCCCCTGTTCCAAATCTTTTTATCTGCATTTTTATTCAGTTTCATTAGCCTTTCTAATTTAACATATTTTATTATATTAAAACTTAAATACTTGCACCCGGAGGGTGCATATATTTGCTAGTATTACATAATAAATGCAAAGCTTTATAAAATAAAAGGGTTGCCATCCTGGTGTATGAAATGGTCTCACTCAGCAAAACAAATTTGGTAGGAAATAAAGTCATGAAGATGAGATGACCTCCATAATTCTTCGATCTAGTACCTTTAGATTATAATTTATTTTAACCTTCTAAACATTCTCTTAGTGCTAAGACAATCATAAGTAGATATCAGTTCAGATTTCAGCTTTATTTTATTCAAAGTCAGGGGAGAAACACCTTTACTACTGTGATTGCTAATGATGGCAGTTCTGATATTGATTGATAACATTTAATTACACTTGCATTCTTTTCCACTTGCAAAATGTTATTACTTTCATGTACGCGCTTTTTAGTCACGGTAATGTTCACTCAATTTGCTTGTGTAAACAAATGATCTTTTTCTTGCTTTAAGTCGGTCAAACAACTACTGTTTATACGCGGGGTGGTGAAGGCTTTTGATTTCCGTTTCATTTCATCCATACGTTTTTTTTCTTTGTGACAAAATGTAAGGAACACAGAAATTCCACCGAATCCAACTAACTGCCCCACACTAACTGATCTTCACTGCCATTGCCTCGATGACTCTCTAAGCCTCACTGACCACCTCTGACTCCAACTTAAGTAATCTCAATTCTGACTACAGCTTAAGTAATCTCAATTCCGATTTTTCTAGAACATTTTAAAACGTGACTGAACCTGATTGGCTATTCGTCAGCGATTTTATTTTTTTCTTTACTTCCTATTTTAACTAAACAGGTAAATTCGGAAAAAATTAGCAATTAAAGACGGGAGTGACGAAAGAGTAAGTTTCAGTTGTTCTATTTTTCGATTATATACCCCTCTGTTTCAAACCTTTTTATCTGAATTCTTATTTAGTTTCATTAGCCTTTCTAATTTAACATAATATGTTATTACATTAAAACTTAAATAATTGCACCCGGATGGTGCATATATTTGCTAATACTTATAAAGAAACTTATATGATTCTAAATGATAATTAATAAAAACTATTTATAAAAAAACCCCAACAAAACAACAAATTATACAAATAAATCTATCTTAAATATCAAGCACTATTATAGAAAATATTTCCAGATAACAGTTAATTGGTGGATTGAATTATACGGTATGTCAATCCATTGGGTCATTTTCTGCCGAAGACATTTTTTTATATTCATTGTTGATGGGTAATCATTTTTTTGTTAACTCATGTTTTTATAAAAAAAACATTTTTAGAACTCATTTTGTTCTATTTAACTCCAAATCAGAGTGGATCCGAGAGTAATGGTGAGAAAGGGGCACTTCACATTGCCCAGCACTTTAGAACTGAAACTTCAGCATCAGAGTTTAACGTCATACACAAGACAATAAAATCCTCAGATACAGCCTTCTAGCACATATTATAAAAAGGGTTGGGGGTTGTCATAAGAGTAATAGGGTTGGACAATCATATAAATGCTAAGGCTTGAGCTGATCAGGCGATTATTCAGAGGGCTCGTCTCCAACCGATATAAATATATACACACATACATATATACATATACACAAATATATATATACACACAGACATATACACACAGACACACAGACACAGACACACATATATATATATATATATATATATAATATATATATATATATATAATTAAAGGAGCAACATTTAAATATACCTTTTTTTAAATTCCAACATTTATTACATTCTACAAATATAGTAAAAATGATAGGAAGAACAAAACCGTGTTTAATTATTTTAAGAGGTTCCCATACATATTGGATTATTAAAGCAGACGTTGAAAATATTCTAATTGAATTTATAATTTGTACAATATTCAATGTGAGTGTTGTGAAAGAGTAGAAATGAATTACTGGTCAATCGTAAATCACTACCTATTGATACTTTGAAGAAATGGGTGTGGTAACTTTCTATTATATTACAATATAGATACAAGTGATAACCTACTTGATAACGAACCGTTTAACGCGAAGGACACACACACGTAGTCGACTGCAATTACTCAATATATTGATTAATTCAGTGGATTAACCCTGAAGATTCTTATAGTGAAACTCAAGTAGGTTATCACTTGTACCTATATTGTAATAAATTTGCTCAACTAACGTATTGAGCACTTTGTATTTGTTATATCGCTGACTTACCTTCCTGAATTTTGCACCATCTAACCATCGTGACCATATTCACCGGTAAGTCACCTTTTCCATTATACACACACACACATATATATATATATGTATACATGGTGTTCGGGATAAATTTGACAGTTTCATGAGGAAAAAGAAAAAGTGCTTTGTAACTACAAAATTTAATGGATTGTAAGGAAATTCAACAGGCACGGAAATTACACTACTGTCAACAAATTTTTACTCAAAATAACCGCCATTAGCGTCGGAAGGGTCTCAAAAACTACCTTAATTCTGTCGATTAAGTAGGCTTTTGTAGTACTGGCACGGTGATTGGTGTCTTTCTCAACCGCGCCACATAGATAATAATTCATGGCGTTAAGATCTGGGAAGTTCGGAGGCCAAACATTGTGACTGATGTTGTCGTAAACATTCTCCGACAACCATTTTTGAGTTTTCCCAGAGATGTGGCATGGGGCTGAATCCTGCTTCCATACATATGACCTATCATTGGCTACCCTTGTTATCCATTGAATACTACAGTGCTTAGCAACTCAGCGTAGGCACCCAACACCTTTTCTGTAGATTTTCGAGGAATTCTGCTGTACGAACGTAATCAGATCGTCTGTTATGTGGCTTTCTCCTAGCCACAGCCTCGTAGTCTCCATTGCAATTCTCCAGTTCATGTCTGATTGTTTTTACAGTGTTCAGGGAGAATTGGGCAGCAACCATAATCTCCTTATTTTGATGGCCGGCGCAGATCATGATACAAATTATTCTCTTCCATGATTCAGGTGGGTTTCAGTCATCCATTCTATTTGTCATCGCGTATATGAATGAAGAAGGGTCCAAGCTTTTAAATGATGCGTAATGTGCGTCAATACCACCAACCTACGTGGAAAAATAACCAAATATAAATATATCCTGAACTCCCTGTATGTGTGTGAGTGTCTGTGTGAGTGTGTGTGTATGAACGCGCATGTGCGTGTGTGTGCGTTTATGTTACCTCTGTTTACAACAAAGACACAATTAGTGTAATTGAAAATCAGCACCATCAACAACTGTGAATTATTGAAGAATTTTGCGTTTGGTGCAGTTAGAAGGATAATAAAAAATAGAAGAAATAGTAAGAGAGGAAATAGAATAAATATATGACTTTTAATCCGTTTTTCTATCAGAAAAGGAAGAAAATAGTGTGAAAGAGAGAGAGAGAGAGAGAGAGAGAGAGAGAGAGAGAGAGAGAGAGAGAGAGAGAGGAGAAGAGGGGGAGAGGAAGAGAGAGTGAGTGAGCGGGGAAGAGAGAGAGAGGGGGGATCAAAAGGAAATAAAAGAGTGTATTGAATTGCAAACAGATGAAAACTAAACATGCAAACTTCATTTGCTTTGTGAGGTAGAAAATGAGAGAATAAAGTTTCCACTCATGTGAGATCCCTCCCCACCACAAAACCAGAAAAAAAAATTAAGAAAAAGGTAAAACAAGAATAAAAAATAATGGATTGAGAAGTACAAATAGATAGTTAAGAAATGACTTACTATATTACTTGTTTTAGGTATGATTGACTTTTCTTCTTTTAAAGTCAGTGTATTAATTAAATAATAATTAGATTTTAAATAAAATTTTCTATGAATTTATATGAACATAGATCTATTTGTTGTATAGTCGTATATATACCCTACTGACATACAAGTGTATATAACACACACACACACACACACACGCATATATATATATATATATATATATATATACATATATATATATGAAAAGAAAATATTTTAAAAATATAACAAACACAGGATGTTACGATCAGGAAACAATTTTACATCCTGTGTTTGTTATATTTTTAAAATATTTTTTTTCATATTGTCGGATTAATTTCCTCACCGTATTTCATATATATATATATATATATATATATATATATATATATATATATATATATATAGAGAGAGAGAGAGAGAGAGAGATAGACGGAAATTCAGACAATCAGACAGACAGACATACCTCTATATTAGATTAGAAGATCTTACTTGCTTGTTTCTACTTGTTGCTTACTGCTTCTTCTTCGGTCGCCATTCTATCTACTGTTAAGGGTTGATTTCTTCTGTTCTTCAATCTTCTTCAATAAACACAAGACTTGGGTTTGCTTGATCAAGCTTTATTTTCTTATTGCCCATTTTGGTTCAGCCACGGGAGACCGACCCAGGAGGACGTCTAAGCTCTCTGAAAGCTGGGTCGAATCTAACTCTAAACTATTCTCACGTGTCTACCATGGCGCGTTTTCAAAGGGATCAAAAGGTTATAACCGTCACCGGTAATTTTCCATAGACTCCTTTGATTAACAGACCCTAATTTAAATTCTTAGCAGCAGGTCTGTTCACAATTCATGACCTCTCATGAATTGTAACATATTGACTTCAGATGAAAACTATATGTGAATTGAATTGTTTTCACACAGATAAGGACATTGTTTTTATTCTATTAAATATTCATATTGCTTTAGAAAGTTGTCACTTGATCCCAGGCCACGAAAGAAGTGGAGAAAGTCACATTTAAAATTTGTTTCCCATGTTTATTGATGTTTTAATAGATCAGGCTGTCTTCCCCAGTGGTACGTCAAACTGTCTTTCATAGGGAAAAGAAAAAGTTCTACATCTATCAAAGTCTTTGCATCTTCTGAGATTCCTTAAAAAAAATCCCGTCCTGTCATACTGCAGAAATTACAACCAACTTAAATCAAAGAATATATTTTCTCAGGGTTGTTTTTATAGAGATCTTACCTGATCCTCATCTACTACTACTACTACTACTACTACTACTACTACTACAATTATTTATTATTATTATTATTATTATTATTATTAGAAAAATTAAAAATGCTCTCCAGGTGATGTAAAATACATTTTTGAAAAATATTGCCTGGGGTGGGTGTGAGTAAATTTTCAATGTCAATAAATTTTATTCAGTTCAAATCTGTAGAAAAATAAATTCGTTAAAAATTATTTTCGATACATAAAATTTATTTAAAAATGTTTGTGCAATCAAGGAATATGTTGTTATGCTCTTCATTTTCTCAAGTCTTTTTTATAAGCCTTTGGGGACCGTTCCTAGTGCCCAACTACTTTGGTATCACTTTCACCCTCATATTCTACAGCGTTTTCATTTCTTATTCGAGGTCTAGGTATTTGTCTATATTTTTGTTTTCTTTCATCTTCAACCTATGATCTGCTGGAACTGCAAAATCTACCAAATTGTTGTTAATCAATACTAGGTGTAGTTTTTATCTCAAAGTCCTAAAGAATTTTATGCATTTCATTCTCAAGAACAGATTCTTTTTCATGCATATATCATTTTGTTGTATGGTCTATTATTATTATTATTATTATTATTATTATTATTATTATTATTATTATTAATTTTTTCAGCCCTGCTGGCTGGGGCTTTAGAATATACCGACTGCACCTTTGTATTAGAGTAAAACTCCCCAATGTGGCGACCCGTGTTGCTTAAAGATGAAACCTTGTTGGCTGAGCAGTCCATAACATGCAACACTCCACTTTGGCCCTTACTTAGGCTAGATGGGCAGTCGAAGAGGCCCTCTCCGATTAATAGGCTGGTCATGCCTAGTCCTAGCATCATGTCAAGCCCTAGCATCTATATGATTGTTCCAAATCTATTGCCTTTATGGCAACCCCGACCCTTTTTATCATATGTGCTAGAAGGCGGTGGTTGAGGGTCTTATTGTCCTTGGTATGACGTTAAACTCAATATGATGATGAAGATCCAGTTCTGGAGCTCTGGGGAATGTGGAGTACTCCTTCATCACCATTAATCCCATATCCACTCTGAGTGGTTGTCCCTATTAAGGTCCCATTTGTGGGTTAAATAGAACAAGATGAGATGTGTTTATAAATAATTTAGTTAAAAAAGGAATACTTATCAAGAATAAATTAAACACAACGTCTTCGGCATAAAATGACCCAATGGGTTGAAATGCCAGAAGATCCAACCAACCAGCCAACTTCAACTTTAACCCATTCCTCCTCCCTCTTCCATGATGGCAGAAACCCAACCACTTTGTTTTATTGCCGTAGGCAATGTTATATCAGTAACTTCCCAAAAAGACAAATCTAAAAGACCAAAAAGAAAAATTCAGTACCTCATCATTCTGAATGTTAAAGAAAACAAAAAAATGTAAGACCTCCTAACACTTGTTCTACTGTAGAACTTTTTTTTTTACTGCTAACTGACTATTCTTACATATTTCTCTGTCCCTTTCTGTGTTGTCACAATATTGGCCCTGTCATAAAAAAAGAGAAAACAAAAACAAACACAAGCCTTCATTCCCATTTCCATTATATAAAAACTTTAAGACATCTGCTTAACAGTTTCTTAGACCAGGCACAATGCAATTTTAGCATTAGGTGCTATCTTCATTTCGTCTTGGCTGAAATCCGAAGATCCCCACAAAATAAAACTTCAAGTGAGACATTCTCTATGGCAACTTTTATTACATGAAAACATAACATGATATATGGGCCACAACTCATTGAAATACATTAAAATAGCTTATATTCTGTAAAAAAAGATATGTATACACTTGGAAATAAGGAAACGTATTACTGTTACTTCAGTTAGAAATATCACTATTGTATTTTTTGTGAGTATATATATCTTAATTTGTCCTTTTTTCTTTGTTTTCTTCTTTTTCCCTCACTTCTGGCATTATCTGTTTGATACTACCTTTCATTTTTCTTTCCACATTGTGTCTCATTCAGAATACAGGTTGTTATTTTATTTTGAGTTTTTAATGTACGCATATAGGACACCCAATTCACAGCAAACAAATACAATTATGTAGGGTAGTGGGTCTCTCATAAGTTGTCCCAGTAGAGGGAAAAAGTAGACAAATATGCATTTATAATTTGGTTCTCACATTTACTGATGTTTTAATTGATGTGTCTTTCATGCGGATGAGAAAAGGTCTTTGTATCTTCTTCTATTGAAGACCCTTTTAAAATGCGGCTTCTAAAATGCACCCTTCCCCATAAAAAGAAAGTATTCTTTGACATACTATGAAAACAGCAACTGACTAAAAACAAAAATTAAATTTCTCAGGCTTATTTCAAAAGTAAATTTGAATAACATGTTACTCTGCATTGCATATTTGAACTTGTTCATAAAATGTATGCTTTCATTGTTGGATCATTTTCACATGCCTACCAACCTATTGATAGGGAGTCATATAAATGATCAACTAGTGTATTAATTTTAATATAAAATATTTGATGATATAATCCATAAACATGTTTCTATAAATCAATAGGCTCTTGTGTATACAGGGGGTGCATATGTAGAGATACTGTTGTTATCATTGAGAAGAAAAACATCGATACAGTAACAAAAGTACGTATCATTACAGCTGGTGGTATTTAAACATTATACGTATAGGTTGTAAGATGGTCATTATTGAAAATAAAATACACAGAGTTGCTTTTATGAAAATTTCAAAATTCATCTAATCTATTTTTAGTACATATTTACAATGTGTTACTGTTTTTTTCTGTACAAAATATAGCTTTAGGTTCATTTGAATATCTCATGTAACTTGAAAACCTTTAAAATTGATAAATAATACGAATTAATAGTTGATTTTATAATTTTAAAAACTTCTTTCGCATCACAAACTTGATATATATATATATATATATATATATATATATATATATATATATATACATATACATATATATATATATATATATATATATATATATATATATATATATATATATATATATATATAGAGGATGCGTTACCGATGCTGATTATGCGATGGAAATCTTTTTAGAACAAGGTGGACATAAAACATAAAGACAATTAAATCATCTATAAAATTTAATGTCCAAAGCATATTTTTTTAATCCAGTTAATTTACAACTTAATTTAAGAAATCTTGATGAGCTTCAATTTTTAAGTTTTTATTTAATCACACATAAACACATTCTAAATGCATAAGGAAAGGATGCCATATTTTCCTAGGGAGATTTATATATTGGATATAGAAATTATAAGCTGATTGCAATTAACTGAAAATCAGTGACACAAAGACTGAGCTTAATACTCTGTGATACATAGAATTAATAGTCATAATAGTGATTCTAGTAAATTCTAATGTTTTGATAAAGAATCAAGAATTGAAAAGGACAAAAAAAAAAAACAACAACAAAAAACAAAAAGACAAAGAATAAAAAACAAAACAAACACAACAACAATAAAAACAAATAAAAATATATAGCTTTTAATAATGTGTCAATAAATATTACCACTAAAGGAGACTAAATAATGGCATAAGGCATCACAACATGGAAATAAGTAAAAGTTTTACATTCTTTATTCACCAGACCTTTACTATAGCAGTATTACTATACGCTTTTGGCCCATAAATATACATGTGTTGTGGTGAGTTGGTTTAGGCTCTGTCACCTGTGTGTGTGCCCCGGGCTTTCTTTTTCCATGTGCAGTAGGAAATAGGTCCCTTGTTATTCCCTGCTGTTTATGTCTGCCAAAAAGTTTGACATTGCACGCATGTATTGCATCAGTTTTGCACGTGTTTAGCGATAACTTAATAACAGAGGTGAGATATATATGGTAGTAATGTCAAGGCAGGATGTTGCTGAATTTGCCTATATTGGAACCCTTCGTGAACAAACTTATATGGACTAGCCAAACATCAACCACCTGCCAGTTCAGGGTAGCCTGATGACAGATATTGCTTGATACTACTCAAGTTTAAGAAATAGCCATTCACAAGGAGAAAAGTTTATGGGACAAATTTGCTAATCATATAGTAATTTCCCTAGTTTTGATTTGTTTTATTTCATCATTTATCTATTTATTTTTTGTAGAGACGGCCAATATAGCTTTATAATGCTGGTCAGGTGTTACTGGTATAGGCTATAGATGGGATCATGCTAGTTTACAAACACACACACACACACACACACACACACACACACACACACACGCGCGCGCGCATGCACGCACACACGCACACACACACACATACATAAATATGTATGTACATATATATACACAGCCGGTAGAGCGTCCGGTTAGGAATCACAAGGTTCCTGGTTTGGTACCGACCCTAACTAACTCAGAGTTTGTGTAGCACATGGATCTGTGCGGTAAAGTGAGGATCTAATGGTAGGTGTAAAGCTCCACCTCAGACGCTAAAAGAATCTCCTTCGTCTACCACTAGTGAAAAGGGGATAAATCCCTCGCACTATGGCTTATACCGACATTAGGTAGCTCCGAAGACTTTTATTATATGCATACATACATTTCCATATATATAAATATATCTATATCTACACACACACACACACGCACATATATATATATATATATATGCATATTTATTTTATTACACACACACACACACATATATATATAGTCTTTTTTAGTATTGGAGAATTGAAATAAAGTGCCCGAATACGTGTGTAAGAGCTGTATTTATTCATTATAGTGTACAATACATTTTAGGTGCGATTGTTACCGATGGTTTCCAGCATTTAAGACAACGTGACTGTTAGGAAATACAGTGAATCTCAATATATAAATGAATTGACATTCACTGTATTTCTTAACAGGCGCGTTGTCTTGACGAAAGGTGACTAACATGCTGCTTGGAAACCAACGGTAACAATCGCACCTTAAATGTCTTGTACAATATATATATATATATATATATATATATATATATATATATATATATTTAAAATCGAATGGTTTAAAAGCTACCGACTTAAGTTTCTCGCAGAAGCGCGAATCTGCAGGGTATTTTCTTCCTACCATCGTTCTGTATTTTATAGCTGGTGAGTGTCCATTTTAAATACAGCGGGTGTGCTACATACCCGCCTTCACACCCTATGTAACACCGGAAATTTCTAGGTATAGCCTCTCGTTGTTTTAATGCCTACATCTGTGTGTTAATTCTGCTCACGAGTTCAATATATGTATATATATATATATGGGTTTGGTGGTTGGTTTTGAAGGCTACCACAATGCAAGTGTAAAGAAAAAATCAGACAACTATGATGTTGTTTTTTAACCTTTGGTTTATTCTTAATATTTCTAGATAAAGATCTCCTTGTCAAAAGATTTTTGAAACTCTGTAGTCGCTAGGTTTTGTCCATTCAGTTTTGTGTCTTATATTTCCCAAATTCTCTGCGTGTGTGTATGTGTGTTCTTGTGTGTTTATGTATGTTTATGTGTGTGTGTGTGTGTGGGTGTGTGTCTGTCCAACAATGTCTTATTATCATTCCAGGTTTGGCCTACCATTTTTTGTTTAATTAAGTAGTAGTTTGTTTATTCATTTGTGTGTGTATATGTGTGTGTGTGTGTGTGTGTGTGTGTGTGCTATTTAGGCACATCTGATTCTTCTTCTTTTTTTTTCTTTGTCAAATGTCAAAAAGGGAAATATATATATATATATATATATATATATTGTGTGTGTGTGTGTGTGTGTGTGTGTGTGAGTATGTGCATAAAAGAATAAAGGGCTACTTGAAGTTATAACGCCATAAAGTTAGGGAGGGTGATTTGACCGAATGCTGTCAACATTTTTTTAAAAAGCAAACAAAAAAGCAATCACAAAGCCCAGATATGTGAGGTCGGTCAAAAAGGAGTAAGGAAAACAATAAAAAAATGTAAGACCACACCGAATGAAAGTTAGGGCTGAGTAGCAATTAAAAATAAATATCTTGAAGTGGGCGGTTTTAAGAAAAATTGGGTTTCCAAAAGTTAATAGTTTGAAAATTGGTGACAATCATGTGTCACACCGTTCTCCTCCATTAGCGTCCTGTCATCAAAGTTTTGTCTTCTGTTTTTTTTCTTTTCCTTGTGAACCTGTCTCTAGCTCGTGCGTTTCGAACCGGCCAGCACAGAATATTACAACGTGGGCTCAACATTTTGTGCAACGACGGCGCACGAGTGCAGACCTGGTGTTCTCACACAAGTAAAAACAAACTCATAAGTGAACACCTACACACGTTCGCTGACTAGAAAAGACTTGCTTTCAACAGCTGTGTGCGGATAATTGATATCGATTTGAAGATTTCTACACATGGTTCAGTATTGGCCAACCAGAAGAGAGAGAGAGAGAGAGAGATAGATAGATAGATAGATAGATAGATAGAGAGAGAGAGAGAGAGAGAGAGAGAGAGAGAGAGAGAGAGAGAGAGAGAGAGAGAGAGAGAGAGAGCTATTAGCATGATGACGATGACGACATCAATGATGATGATGAAGTCTTGATATGCTAAAGGGATAATATACGAAACCATGGTCAAGCGCTAGTTTACCTGCATTAATATTGTTAGCCCTAAAATCTACATCAAAATACTTGCTAACATCTTTTTTATCAACTAAAATTATCGGGAATCTCCATGGACACACAGTGTTTCACAATTCTGACGTCAAGCTCTTCATTGATGAACTTTCCCTGTTAGAGAGAAGTGTAATTCGGCTATTTCTTTATGTGCCCATGATTCCCCGTATTGTTATATACACCTTACTGAGTCGGGTATATAAATGACAAGAGGAGAGAAGAGGAGGGCTCTATTCCGGCGACTGGCCATCTTCTTTTGGGTTTGATACGGCTTCTGTTTTGCTAGGCTTGGTTGTCTTTGCTTATCCTCTTTCGGTTTTTTATATAATGAAGCAAGACTTTGTTTATTTTTAAAGACGTCTTTATAAAACCGAAGTCCAAAAGGCGAAAGCTCCCCTCTCCCCCCCACACAGAAAAAAGAAGAGTTGGTTCCTACTAGAATGAATAATCTACTCTGCACATTTTGTCTATTATCCATTTTCACATATTTTCACGGTTTCAGAAACTATGAAAACTATGAAATTAAGCTGGGCATGTAACTGTTATATTGTAGTCTGTCAGTAAGTAATGAATAACGCGGGAGACAATATTAGAAGTCAACTATATGTATTTTATTTTTGTTCAAAATACGTACACTATTTTTCTTTTCAGACTAGTTTATTGTGTCAGTGAGGGATGTTTTATCACCCCACAACATCTCTTCCTTTTGAGATTTCACTCCATCCGGAAGTCGTATATTTTTTCTTTTTGAATTCATGTACAAAGTTGAAGATAGTTGTCTTTTATGCTTGCTAGAGCGTCTCTATTCTGGTGCTACTTGAGGTTTTAGTACTTCAAACAAATCATAGATCAACTAAATAGGTTCTTCCCTACGATAATTTGGTTCAGATGTATACCTCTTTTTAAGCTGGTTAAAGTATCTTTTAATAATCCATGTGGGATGTTTAATAATATACACTAGTCTTCCAATTCGTTTTTCAATAATGCCTTTTTCCAGCTAGCATTTCTATTTTTATATTCTTTAACATAGCTTTTTTCACTAGGCTTGAACAATTTTGTTGTATCGGCATTACCTTTCTTAAACTTTCTTTAGTTTATCAAATGCTGATCTTATCTTGATGAACGCAACCAACTACATTCCTTTCTTTTACGATTCAAATCCTAATTTTTAAATATCTTCTCAGATGTAACTCAAATCTTCATTATTTTTGCACAAAAAGCAAGCTCTGGTGATAGTGAATGTGTATATATATTTACATAATCGTTAATTGTTTTATTTTCGTAGTTTTCTCAAGACATACACACGCACATACATACATACATACATACAACTTTCCTTTATGTATGTATAATAAAAAGGAATATAAAATCCGTCGGGCTGGACAGTCAATCGCACAGTGTAGTAATTTACATGCGCACCAACGAGGTAGTCCGATGTCAAGCCACGACTCGCGATCAGGGGGATGTGAGTTCAATCTCCCTGATCGCCCATTACACTCCCCCCGATCTCATTTTACACGCCAGACATATTCGCGCATGCTTTGAGCTACCATGTGTGTGATTTCTCTAGCCACAATATGTATAGATAGATATATATGTAGTTACCCAACCTCTTTAGCACAAGAAGGATGTGACACAAGGTCAGTTTTTATGTGGAGTAAATTTAGTTTGAATTCGGACTTTTCCTTCTCTTAGACTGGTTGCCTAAACAAAGCTAAAGTACCTAGCCTGTCCTACTATTTACCTATAGGCGGAAGAGCAGAAGAAACAATACATTCATACCTTTCTAAAGGGCTTTAGTGTAAGTGGTTATATATAATAGCATGCCTACACAGGTATGTATTTACCTAACCTCTCCTTAGGATGCAACACAAGATAAATTTTTCTGTTTTCAAATAAATTAGTGAAATAGATGACTAATAAGGACTGAGTCTATTCTAGTAGTGACTCGTTGCCTAACCAAGGTTAAAGAGTCCAGTCTGCCCATAGCTGGAGGGAGAGTAGTTGATATTAGTGCTATGTAGCTTCGTCCAGGATTTGAACTCTGGTTGACAAGTCCATTTCCAATGAATCTAACCATTACACCATGCAACTTCAACTATTCTTTCTCCTAAATAACACAGTCTATCCTACTATCTTCCAAATAATAAGATAAACATAAGTTATACTAATACTTTTCTGAGTGTTTGAGATGAGGCTTGCGTTATTCGGACTATTGTCCCCATCTTCATTGTTATTTGTACAACGTTTCGGTCGATATACCCTCCGGCCTTGTCGGACTCGGGAACCTTCTCTGACTCAGGAACCTTTTTTTCGAACTCGGGAACTTTCTTGTCGTATTCGGGAGCCATCACGGACTTTGAACCTAACCCTTTATTTATTCCACGGGGGTATCCTGTTCTCATTCCGCTAACCATAGCTGGGGTAGGAGTTGTGTCAATTAATTATTTTTCTAACTGCTTTCACTTAGGATTGAACTCGGGAACCAGAGATAACTGTCACTTAGAACTGTCTTTTAACCTAACTGCCTAATCCACTCGGCCATGTGTCCAATTGGACAATTGAGTGTGAATTTTGGGAACTTATAAACCTAATGTCTTGATTTGGCTAGAATATCTACCTATTTTACTTATGTATGATTTTTTACCTAGGCTCATATTGTGTTTTTTTTCTCTTCAATCTGATCTGGCCTTCTTAATTATGGGTTCCCATATTGTATTCATTTCTATGCTAGGTCTACTTAACAGCCCAGTACAGCTTATCATATGTGCTGATTCTTTGAGGCGTCTTCACTTCCAATGTTCTTCTCTATCTATTATTCTAACTTCATCCCATAAGGGCAGATGGTTTCCCTTTTCATTCCATATATGGTCAGCCATACCCGACCTTTCTATTTCTCATCGGACCACTGCTTTACGATGTTCTTCTAGTCTTACTTTCAGTGGGCGGCATGTTTCACCATTGTATTCTTTGCCACAGCTGCATGGGATGGAATACACACAATCTTTGGTCATGTTATATTCTGTTGAGGGCTTGACTCGGACGAGATGTTTACGAAGAGTTGAGTCACTCTTGAATGTTGTCCTGATGTCATAGTGATTACATATCTTTTGAATCTTTTCAGGCAAGCCTTTCACATAGGGCAGACTGTGGTGAGTTTTCGGGTATCATCCTCTGTTCAGCGATCCAGATTTCTCATAGCCGATGTTATGCTCTCGGGATAATTGTTACGACGGAGGGTCTCTCTTAAGCTGTCCATTTCCTTCTGGTATACTTCATCACTGCTGATGGCTTTTGCTCGATGTTGTAAGCAACGGACGATTTCTTTACATTATATGGATGCTGGGAATTGAAGTTGAGATACTGTTCAGTGAAGGTAGGCTTACGGTACACGGATGAACTGAATCCTTGCTCTGTGCGAGTTATTAACACATCTAGGAAGGACAATTTGTTGTCTTGTTCTTTTTCCATAGTGAACTGTATAGATGGATGGATTGAGTTCACATGATCCAGTAGTATTTGAACATCTTCCTGATGGGGCCAGAGAATGGATGTGTTATCTACATATCTAAGCCACATTGATGGCTTTAGTGGTGTAGATCCTAAGGCCATTTCTTCAAAGCATTCCATGTATATATTCGCCAAAACCGGGGATAATGGTGATCCCATAGCCAGGCCCTCCTCTTGTCGGTATATGTCAGAACCCATCTCGAAGTAAGTTGTTTCTACACAGAACGTCAGCATCTCCATTAGATTGTCTATTGGGATACAGGTGCGTTCTTCCAAATCTGAATCTGCAGTTAACTTATTCCGTACCACTGTCAGAGTCTCATCCGTGGGTACCTTCGTGAACAGACTTACTACACCTAGACTCACCATTTGGTTGGAATGGATGGGAGCATTTTTGATTTTTTCCACAAAGTAGGCAGAGTTCTTGACATATGATGAGGACTTACCTGTTAATGGGGTGACTATTTCAACTAGGTAACGGCTCAATGGGTGGCATGCTGAATCTCGGCAACTGACAATGGGTCTTAGTGGAATACCATCTTTATGGATCTTAGGAAGGCCGTATACGTGTGGTAGCTTACTGTAGCGTTGAACTAGCTGTCTGTATTTCTTCTGTGGTATGAGGTCCTTGTTCTTACTAAGGATCTGAATGGGATTTATTACCTTATGGGGTAGATAATTTCACGATGTGATCAGAAGTTGTCAAATACAGGAGATCTACGTTGTACAAATAACAATGAAGATGGGGACAATAGTCCGAATAACGCTAATAATACTAAGTAATACTAGTGTTTGGAGTTACCCGATACACTCTAAGAAATTGTTGTAATAATTCGTCTTCAGTTTCACTTCTATCCACTTTTCTTAATGCTCAGTTAAACGTATCTACGAAGCGTTCAGCTTCGCCATTAGATATTGGATGGTACAGGATGGTTGTCACAGGACTAATTGAAAATTATTTGCAGAAATCTCCAAATTATTCAGCCGTAAATTGACTTCCGTTATCCGTCAAAATTGTATCAGGGATACCAAATAGTGCGAATATCTCGTGCAAATTCTTTTGTGTTTTCGTACGTAGATCTCCTGTATTTGACAACTTCTGATCACTTCGTGAAATTATCTACCCCATAAGGTAATAAATCCCATTCATTGGTCCGACAAAGTCAATATGTAGTCTTGACCATGGTGTGTCCGTTTCCGGCCACGGGTTAATCTTCACTGGTGGTACTTTTGGTACCATTGCACAGCATTTAGAATGTCTTCGATTTATTTAACCATGCCAGGCCAGTAAACGTAATTCTTCATAAAGGACTACAAATGATTCCAAGATGTCCCGTATAAAAATCCTTCAATATTATTTTCTTCAGTGATGCTGGAATTATAATAAAATATCACCGCAAGAGGAAAAATTTTGCGAGATTTGACATTTTCTTTTGCCTTCTTGTGATTTCTTTCTTTCTTTCTGTTATAGATTTATCAATTTTGGATTTAAATCTAATCTCCTCAAGAGTTACTGGTAATTCTTTCACTGTATTGCAAATTACGTTTTTTATCTACATTTCTGTAATTAATGCAGCAAATATGGTTTCCTCTAAGGGTTCATTTAGCTTTGACAATCCATCTGTGTGTCCTATTTCCTTTGATGGAAGGAATTTCATTTTCAATGCATATTTTAAAAGAATGGTTCCCCATCTTTGTAGCCGATTCGCAGGATGAGCTGGTATACCTTTCTTAGACCCAAATATTGATAGTAAAGAATGCTTATTCGTTAATTTTAAATTATTCGTTAATTTTAAATTATTCGTTAATTTTAAAAATACCAATTACACATGTTCCGGATGTTCTTCACGATTTTTCACTTTTTATCAAAATATCGTCAAGATATACAACTGCAAAATCCACATAATATGGCATCCATTATTTGTTGAAATATTCCTGGCACGACCTTTATACCAAAAGGTAGTCTATTGAACTTGTACAACACGTTGTGTGTGTTTATTGTTAATAAATTTTGCACATTTCTCTGCCAATGGTATTTGTAGATATGCATCCAATAAATTGAGTTTTGAGAATATTTTCCTTCATTTGATATTGCCAATATCTCTTCAGTACTCGGTAATGGATAGTTATGGTTTTTTAAATAATACTTTAGTCCAGTAGAGTAATCGGCACAAAACCGAATTTTGTAGGTTCTTTTTACGTAAACTGGGACTCTCCTAAGCACTGTAATCGGTTTTACTTAGTATTCCATTTTTTTTTGTAAACGGCCCAGTCCTTTTTCAATTGTTTTTCTGGTACTTTTTGGTCTAAAGATTGGTTGTGCATTATTTTTTAATTCGAAAGTTGCTTTTACTTTAGTGCACATTCAGAAAAAATGTCGGATAAATTTGATTTAAATTGATTTTAAATTTTCTGCACTGGCTGACGTTGCTTTTACAAAACGTATTTATTGGCAGGTTCCATGAATCAAACGATTCCACCAACCCGTTCCAAATAGGTTTCGAGATTGATCTATGACGATAAATCTTTTGTTTAAAAATGATACATTAGCATAGCATTCATCTAAAAATGTTAACTTTTTACCGGTTATTCCGTGGGAATTTAAAAAAAGTAATTAGCATTGGTCGGCCGAGTTTTATTCACGTCAATCTATTTGTTATTGTCAAGTTAGACCCTGTGTCTAATTGAAATTTGACATTTGTGTCGTTCAATTGCACATTTACGAATTTTTTTTCATCATTTAATGCGTTTTCCATTTTTGTAGAGTTAACTGTATTTTAAAATTTAATTTTCTTTTTTCTCTGTTATACAATGGGAGAACATATGTCCCTTGTTTCCACATTTATGATACTCTTTATTCTTAAATGGGCAATTTTGTATGAGTGTAATTGTATAAGGATTAATTTAGAAATAAAAACATTTTTACCATGTTCTTTTTTTTTCGACGGCGTGTATGTGCGAAATATCTCTTTCCTCAATATTTGCAGTGTCATGGAGTAAATTTATTATTCGTTGACATTCTTCGGCGATATTTTGTAATGTATGTTTCGGATCTTGTTCCTGGATAATATCATTTATTCAGATTCAACAGAGAATAACAATGAAAAAAATAAGATATGGGTTTAACGAATAATACATTACCCTACAAAGTAACTGTTATTTTGGATTGATGATCTCATATGAGTGCAGAGAGAGAGAGAGAGAGAGAGAGAGAGAGAGAGAGAGAGAGAGAGAGAGAGAGAGAGAGAGAGAGAGAGAGAGAGAGTACAAATAATTTTTGGTTGACATAATCTTTGGATAGCAAAATAACACGTATTATCCCACAAAAATTAGAACTGTAAAGGAGCAATAATTATGTATACGACATTTAATGATAATGTAAGATAGAATGTACAGTAGACATGAGGTTTCGAGCTAAAGAACATTTAACAATTATCAATGGTTAGATTTTGAAATCAAATATGATCCACCATGGATCATATTTGTAGATAAAAAATACACTCTTGTATTTGAAATAAAGTAAGAATAAAGTTTATGCAAGATAAAAGGGGCAGTATGTATGATTTGGTCAGAAAACAATATAAGCAAACCAAGTGTAAAACTGAATAACATTTTTGAGATATTACTCAAGGAATGATAACATTAAGTACAAATACCACCAATACACAAGAATTCAGTACGAAGACATTTTACAATATATGAAGTAAAATAACAGCAACATTTACATTATCAAAATGTTAAAAATAATTAAGACAAATAGAATAAAATTATAGTATATAAAATATCTTTTCCTGAGGACATGAAAATTATTACATGCTTTTAGTTGACTGAAAATTCAGCGTAAAGGGGAATAATGCATTACAAATCAATGAAAAGGACATTATTGAAAACATGTTATTGATATTCTTGTTAAAGAGACAACATTAATGAATTGCTTACAGTATTTGTCTTTGAAAAGAAACAGAAATTGAAAAAGAATTACTGAAGTTTAAAATTACTGGATAAAAAACCTAAATAAAATCGGAGAACCAAAAAGTCAAAATGTAATGATTGAAGTTAGAAAGGTGAAATACTATTCTGAATTCTTTAAATTCTGATAAGAGTTAATCTTGGAAATTTTTATGATGATATAAAACAAATTTAGCATTAGGTGATTACATGGAGCAATCTTAGAGATTGTAACTCATTATAAGCTAAAGATCATAGCCACTAGACAGTGAAAAGGATGGCGATATCAATTAAAATATGCTAAAATTCTATATAAAAAGTAGTATTTAATTTGTAAGTAAAATGTTATATACAGTTGGTTTAGTGTTGCATTTTCATAATGATTTAAGTAACTCTTAACATTTTATTCGCAAGTGAATATATCTATGAATGTAATTCAGATACTCTTGAAAAGCTACAAATGAAAGTTTGATATTATTCCCTCGGTTGAAGAGTTTTAATGAAAACATTTGTAAGGAATATTTTTGTCTGTTGTAACATTTGCAAAGTTTGACAATCCAGCTTGCCTAAAGGGTTGGAATGAAATTAAACTTTTCATGGACCTTGAAATTCGCATTTTCTGTCAGTGGTTCAATGAAAGATCAATATTTTCACAATTGCTCATCATTTCAATGTTCTTTGTTTACCTCTGATGTCTTATTAATGTCTAGCCAGTGAATTTATCTAATATCTATCAAAGGTGGAATCAAACGTCTTTCAGTATAAAATATTCTTGTTAAGATTGTGTAAAGAAGAGAGAGATAAAGTGAAAAGGCTGTCAGTACACATGAAACATTAAGGTAAAGGCTACTTATCTTCTTTCACGATATTACTATTTAGCAGCAGGTCTTGTCACTATATTCGATGTAAGGTTGAAATAAAGAATTTGACCTGAAATGTATCAATCTAATTTGCTTTGGTCAATTAGCAGTTTACAATATGTTCAAGTATAATAGTGATTAAGAATGGGAATGTTTTAAAATAGACCTTGGTGAATCCTATTGAAATTGAGATGATGAATAAAACATTAATTTTCTTTCTTTTCGTTGTTACTGGGAATTAATTTTAATTAAATACATTCAGAAATATCATCTTTTATTGGATAGTGAATAATATAAAGATAATTGTTAAAACTGGCATATTTCTTTCATTTAGTCTAACAGTTGAAATAAAAGAAAATAAATATATTTGGCATATTGGGGAAATTATAGAGAAGGTATTGGTGATGAATATGGTTCAACAGTAGTTTGCAAATTTTGTGCATATTTCATGCTTAAGAATGCTCTGTAGTTGCAATAGTTAGTGATCCAATCGAAACATTAGTTGAGGATAATCTATTTTATATAAAATGACAAACATACTCAAAGTATTGAAATCAAGCACAACACATCCTTTTTACCCAGAATGATTAGGTTTAATGTGATGCTTCTAGATAAGCAAATAAAAACAAACCTACTGAACTGTATTTCATGTTTGATTTACAACTTTCATGTGATGGGTTATGAAAAGTTAATATTTTACAACAGAAAATAATTGAAATCATAATCCAAGTAATGAGAATTAGCATTAACTAAAAGCCAGTCTTTAGCTAAATAAAATATGTATAAATAGGCATTGGAAGAGTGTTTTGCCAAGCACCAAAGAATTGAACAATCCTTTTACATGAGAGGAGAGGTGATGCCTGGGAGGAAAGTCTCCTGGTACTATGCAATTAATTTCACCCTTCTTACCCGACTAGAAGCCTAATCCCCTAGGTCTTAAGTATCTATAGTCTGCCAAAATCTAGAATCATCTAAACTAGGCGGTTTCTTTTTTCCATGTTCGTTTCTAATTTGTCTATTAATCATTACTCATTTAATAAAGCAACTCCTCTCTTTATAATTACCTTAGAGGTTATTTCATATTCAAGTCACTCGGTTATTGTTTCTCGAACTTTCTAATGTCAATATGTCTAGATGAGTTTTTGAAAATATTCTGGTATCAAGGTTAAACGAGTGTTGGGGTCAATGGCTCGTTGTGTTTTTTTTAAGGGATAGAGAATATGCGTCAAAGTAAAAAATCATACATAAAGTATAAAGGTAAATATTCTAGAGAAAAAGGTATTCTTGGTAAAAATAACATTAGGTTTATAAGTTCCAAAATTCACTGTGAATTTTCCAATTGGACACATAGCGCAACGGATATAAGGACTGAGTTAAAACAATGACAATCGTCTCTTGGTTGCCTGTTGAATCCTTGCCAAGGGCATTAATAATATAGAATACTTGATATTGCTTAACACTTGTACCCGGTCATGGTTAACAGTCTACCCCTGTGTATTGAATAAAGGAATCGGTTTAAAGTTCCATGAAGGCTCCCGATTACGACATGAAGGCTTTCGCGTTCGAAGAGAAGATTTCCGAGTTCGTGAAGCTTCCAGATTTCGACAAGAAGCACCTGAAGGAGGTTGGAGGGAACATCGACCGAAACGTTCAGTATATAACAGTAAAGATGATGACAATAGTACAACAAATCCAAATAGTACAAAATATAAAGCCTCATCTAAAAAATTAAGACAAATAGTAACATATTTGTCATTATACACATTTGAGCAGTAATGCTTTATTTGTGTATGTGTATGCGCGCGCGTGCGTGTGTGTGTGTGTTTTATATAAGATCAAGTTTGATAGAATAAGATTTATATGGAAATAGTATAGTCGATGGGGTAGCCTAATGTCGGTATCAACCAGAGAGCGAGGGAGTATATCCCCTTTTCACTAGCACTAGACCAACGAGATTGTTTTTGCGTCTGATGTGGAGCGCCACACCTACCACTAGTTCCTCAGTTTACCGTACAGATTTCAGTGCTGACTTGGCGATGGTCGGTAGCAAACCAAGGACCTTGCGATTTCTAGGCAAGTGCACTACCGTCTGAAATAAGCCAAAGCTACATTTTAAAATAAAATGCAACATTATGAAAAATGTATGACAATAACTAAAGAAATTAGCTTACAAAGATCTAGAAGAGACCTTTTGAAATTAACTGCTAATTATTCTTATTCAAGCAATAAAACGATTAATTGATTCCATTTAAATGTTTTGACAGCTGTTATTATTAGCACAAAATAAAAATACTAATACTAGAAATTGATCAGACATTGTTTATGACTATCACTTCATTTTATGATGTGGTTAGCACATCATTTCTCATGTATTATAATCATGAGGGGAACTAAAGAATGTGAAAATGATGTGCTAATAGAAAGATGAGGTCCAACTGTCCAAACCTTGTCTGATATGTTAATAACTTTTTAAAGTTATAGATAAAAATATTGATATTATTTCAAACATAAGCATTTAAGAATTAAAAAAAAATTAAACAAAAAGTTATCCTTTGCTTTAAATTAATTTTTTTTCCTTTAAAAATAATTATAGAATCTATATTTGTTATATTGATGTAATTTATCCTATTAACAAAAATAATGTGTAATTTAGCTTGGATTAAGAAAAAAACGGTAAAGTATATAAAAAACTGTTTGCCATCCTTTTTCTTCTTTTAAGTGTCCGAGTATCTTTACCTTATTTATTGCTTTGCATGTTAGAATGGATTCTCAAAACTGAAAATCTATTTCTTTATGTCCAAAATTGGGTGCCTGATGACATTTTAGCAATTATATTGATAAATCTGATAAATATTACAGTAGTTTATGACAGAAGTTATTGATGAAAAGAATATATTTTATGGAAATTATTTTATTTTCTAGCAATTTATTCTGGGGATTTTGATAGTGCCAATATATATCTGCTCTTGCTTTTCACTTGGAAAACATTGGTGTAGTAGAGAGAGGATACTGGCAACTGTTCATCCTCCTAGACAGGCACTCAGATCCAGGCACCCATTCATAGTCTTATGAGACTATTAGATACCACCACCATAATATATATTGTTGAGAAGAATGGTGATTCCAGATACGCAAAAGTATTTAAAAATTATTATACTTCTTAAATATTGAATCTAAAAAACGCGTTTACTTAATTCCCGGAAGAAATGGAATAGTTATGAAAGTAACATGAGTAATTAGGATTTTATGCATAACATTTTTAAAGTGAAGTTTTTTTCTACATGTTATAGTAGATTATTCTCTCATTTATTGTTCCATAAATAAAAAGAGATGTAGTAAAATAACTAAATAAAAGTGATTAAAAGCTTTTTAAGAGATGAATAATATAAATTGAACTTGAAGTTGTCAAAAATTCATCTTTGACTAAATGGAAACGATTCAAAATATATGGATCACAACGATACTTGTGTAATATGTAGTGAGTCTGGACTAAAGGACATTGTGTGAACTTATATAGGAAGAAGAAAACGATGACATGTCTTAACATACAAATATGTGTGAAATAATAATAAGTCGACAATATATAACTCAATATGCAATCTCGTTATTCATTTAAGCACAAGTTATACATAACAACTTGTTATAAGAAATAGTGTTCTCACATACTTTTGTTTGTAATATATATAATGCAAAAACAGTTTAAGTTGGTTTTATGACAAGTTAAGCAGAGAAGCGTAGATTCAGTGGTAATGAATTAATGATCAACTGCATGTATATGCAGTGCTATTCCACTACAATCCACTCTTTTTTCAAGTGATATAGTCGATGAACAATTGTAAGAAATGTAGAGAGTGAATGCAAAATATTGGTTAGGTTATTCAAGAAAACTTTTTTAAATGCCGTTTAATGTCGGCCGCTTTTTAAGATTTTTTTTTACTCCTGATAAACATTTTGCGTATTAATAAAATCATCCCTAATTGTCCAAATATACCGATTTCAAACGATCACGGGAAAAGTTTTCCGGTTTGTTATTAAAATCTTTATCAAAACAATTCAAAACCTTATACGGACCTTAGTAAGCAGGTTGTAAATGATGTTTAGTAGCACTGTCCTTCACCAGAACGAAGTTGCAATTCTTGAGTGAATCCGGCACATAAATGATGCAGTTGATTTGTCTAGGAGATGGAGATGTTAATAGTGACATCTTTAATCTCAATATGTCAATAAAAGAGGACGCATCTAAAAGCGGAATTTGAAAGCGGGTAGGCATAAGTTTGTGCCATATGCAACCTAAGCTGAAGAACTTTGAAAATCCGATTTAATCGCAGTTCTTAATCCAAGTGATTTTCTGAGGACACGAAGTATGATTAAGAGAGGTTTACAACGCTGCCTTAAAGGACCGGTGTGTTGTATAGGATTACCTACCCCACCTTTAGACCATAAAAGAATGGTTGCGTCTGTCTTATGAATTAGCTTGACAGACAAGTATTTATATGAATTCCTGAATAAATATACTATTACCAAGTATTTGATATTGCCTATTATTCATTATTACTATATATCTTTTACTTCTCTGTGTGTGCGAGTAATTGTCTGCCTTAATTTACGACACAAAAGTGGCGATGAGCATTCGAACTTCCGTCGAAGTACAAGGCTAAAATTGAATCTTAACAGAAAGAACTTGCTACATCTGAAAAAGAAAAATCATTTTTTTTTGTAATGACGAGCAGTAAAATGGAGTAGTTGGCAAACGTGATGAAAACGTTTGTCTTGCAGCAACAACAACAACAAAGCAGCAGCAGCAACAGCAGCAGCAGCAACAGCAGCAGCAACAACAGCAGCAGCAGCAGCAGCATGAACAACAGACGATTTCGTCAGAAATATTGGAAACACAATTTCTACAATAGCAGGAAATTTTGATGCAATAGTCTAAGGTTTTGGAAACAGTCTTGTAAAAGTCAGCAGAAGGAAATAGTACAATAATTTCTTTCACTCCGAACACAGTCAATTAATTCAATTGGCGAGTTGATTTATATCCCGAAGAAGGAATCTCCTCATACCTCCTGAAATATGATGCAAAAGTTGCATCATATTTCAGGAGGTATGAACACGAAAAGTACTGCGACTACATTTTCCCTAAAAAGACAGGGGACATAAATTTTGATGAAACAGTTTTGATTTTGTCAAGAATTTTTAGTGAAAAGCGCTTTATTCCATACGCGATATCACCGTCTAAACCCGATGAAAAAGCTGGACAATGATTAGGCATTGTAAATAAGGAATGTGAGAGATTTAAACTGAATGAGTTAACAGCAGATAATTTTAAATGCTAAATATTTGTTCAAGGGTTAACGACTGAAAGATACTCGGAAAGTCATTCTCATATATTAGCGAAGCTAGAAACAGATTCGAAACTAACGTTGAATGCGGTAGCTGAGGAATGTGAAAGGATCATGAATTTAAAATGCAATACAGCGAAAATTCAAGAAAGAGATGTTTTTCAGGTTCAGAGTATTCGAAAAAAAATTAAAGGACGACTGAGAAAAAATATCAATGCTCTGTGTATGATGGTTTGCATCTCAATATCTGTTATCCATTCAGAAACAAAAAGTGTTTCAAGTGTCGAAAAGTCGGCCATAAGCAGACGCATTGTAAAACTAAAAAGGAAAATTTGCAAAAACTAGCAACGATAATGCTGACAAAAAAAAAAGAAAAAGAAAAACTAAAAAGAAAAAAAAAGAAAAAAGAAAATGGAACGAAACACCGAACAGAAAATTTAATAATGTTAAATTGAATAACAAAAGTATTAGGATGCAGTTGGACACGGGAAATGACATTTCTATAATTGACGAAAAAACGTGGAAATCTATAGGGAAACCTTATTTGAATTTCATTACGAAATTAGCACAAAGTGTTTGTGCAAATAAACTTTCTTTTAGAATACAAATAACAGTAACTGTCTCTGTGAATGACAAGTTGTCTAAAGCGAAATCATATGTATTAAAATGGTACTGCAAAATTATTTGGAACTGACTGGATAGAATTATTCGATTTGTGAAACTCCCCGATAAGTTCCTTTTGTAATTATACGAACATTTACCCCGTCGTGAGACAGGTTAGTTTTATCCTACCGATTGGCACGTGTGTTACGTCGGCCGTGACCACGGCTATCCCGTCCAGTACGAGAGGAACCGCGGGTTCGGAGCAACGGTTTGTGTGCTCGCTCGAACGAGCAGCGGTGCCAAGCTGCCTCCACGCGATAACGGCTGAAAGCCTCTAAGCCGGAACCGCGACCGGTGTCGCCACGGTATTACGAAAGGTGTCTCTTTTCTTCACTGGAGCCTGCCATAGCGGTCGTCTGTAGCTAGTAGCGGCGGCTGTTGCGTTCGGTGGGGCGGCTTGCCGTTTCCGTTGGGCGGGGCTTGTCGTCGTTGCATATGCGGCGGTGTGTACGAACGGGCCAACCGACTTGATCTCCGCGACAGGCGGGATTTTGCCGTCGCCGTCTTGTTTCGAACCCCCCGTGGAGCGTGAAACGAGGGATCGCTCGTAGACCACTTGACTTCAGATATGGCGGATGGAAAATTTAAAATGTGTCTAACAAATAAATTTCCTGACGTGTTTTCAGAAGGTTTAGAAAAATGTTTAAAAATGAAAGCTACATTCGAACTAAAAATTAATGCTGTCGCTGTTTTCAAACCAAAACGTAGTGTTCCTTTTGCTGCTTTGGAAAGTATTAATAAGGAACTGGACAGACTTGAAAATTTAGAAATGATTTTCCAGTGGATTACAGTGATTGAAGTACACCGATGGTCTATGTAAAAAATAAAAAAAAATAATGCAATTAAAGTTTGTGTGGATTACTCCACGGGGTTAAACGATAGTTTAAAAGCTCTTAATTATCCTTTACCGTGCCCGGAAAATATATTCGCGAATTTGAACGGTGGGAAATTCTTTTCGAAAATAGATTTGTCAGATGCATATTTTCACGTTGAGGTGAACGAAGGTTCTAAAAAAGTACTGACAATAAATACCCTACAGGACTTTACAAGTTTAACAGACTTCCTTTCGGGGTTAAAGTCGCACCTAATATTTTCCAGCAGATGATGGATGTAAGGCTGTAAGGACTTGATTTTTCAGTAGCCTATAACATTTTAATAGGGAGTGAAAATAGAAACAAACACGCAGAGCACATAGAAAATGTTTTTGAAATAATTCAAGATTTTGGTTTCAAAGTGAGTGATACTAAGTGTGAATTTTTTATGACTAGCATACGGGCGAACGAGCGAAGACCGGATAACGAGAGGAGTTTTGCATTAAAAAATATGCCTCACCCCGACTTTGTAGGACTTGTAAATTATTACAGTATTTATGTACTAAATATACATAAATGAGGAGCCCTATTGAATAATTTGTTAAAAAAAGATGTTAAGTGGAATTGGTCAGATGAATGTGAAAAATCTTTAAAAACATCATTGAAATACTAACTTCAGATGTATCACTAACATATTATGATCCGAAACAGAACATTGTGGACCGTCAGATGCCAGTGAGACCGGCATTGGCATCGTTATCTTACACAAATTCAAAAATGGAAAAATGAAGGCTATATAGCGCATGCATCTAGAACTTTGCTAACAGCATGAATAAATTATAGTCAAATTGAGAAAGGGGCATTAGCAATAGTTTTTGCCGTAAAGAAATTCCATAAGATGGTGCATGGCAGGAATTTTGTTTTACAAATTAAGTATTTACGGTTCTAAAAAAGGTATCCCTAAACATACATCGAATCGATTACAACACTGGGGAACCATATTCGTATATTATGATTTTAAGATGGAATATATACCATTGAAAAATCAGGACATGCGGATGGGTTGTCTAGACTTATTCCCAAGTTCAACGAACCGTTTTAAAGATACTGTAATTACATCGCCAAGATTGAAAAATGAAATTCAAAACGTCTTATTGAACACAGTCAGCGAAGTACCTGTTACTTTGGGTAAAATCAGGATTGAAGCTAAAAAAGACGATTTTATTGTAAAAACTAAAAATCAGGTAACATCTGCAGGAAATAAATACAAAAAGGTACCACGGATAACAATACCTTTTTAAAAATTTGTTATGAGGTATTAATGTACGCTGATAGAGTGGTGATACCCGTCTTATTACGAAAACGGATTTTAAAAGATTTTCATATTGACCATTCTGGAATGAGGAGAATAAAGTCACTAATGAGAAGGTTAGTATATTAACCAGGAATGGACCGTGATATAGGACCTTTAGTGAAAAACTGTAGACGTTGTGCGCTAGCAGAAAATCACCACCAATAAAATTTGAGCCTTGGTCCAAGACAGATGTTCCATAGGAAAGACTACAGATTGAATTTGCAGAACTTTTGAATGGCTCATACTAGTTGATAATTGTGGACAGTTTTTCAAAATGGCCCGAAATTCTGAAGTGTAAACGTCTGACTTGAATTTCTCAAATGAAATATTAGCAATATTCGGGGTTTCAAATACGATTCTCTCCACTGGAATGCAATTTACCTCAAGTGAATTTGCAAGATTGTACCATACCACCGTATCATCTGAGGTGAAACGAGCTGGTCGAGAGGTTTATGGATTCATGTAAGTGTGGATTAGAAAAAAATTAATGGAGAGCAAATCAAGGTTGTAAGTTTACAACAATTTTTCAGGATCTATAGAATGACTCCCAATCCAAATACACAATTCCAGCTGAATTAATATTTGGTCGGAGAGTAAGATTGATTTATGATAAATTGTTGCAAGGACGAAAAATAAATGTTTGGAAAAACATCAAACAAACGTCAAACGGATATTTTAAACATCTTTTTCAGGTTGTATATTTCTGGTAAAGAAATGTGGAAAGAGTTATTATAAACAGGTTGAGAAAAACATTTACATGATACAGTGTCCAAATTAGAGACATAAAAGACATGTTAACCAATTGAAACACAGATTTACCAAAGAAGAAAAAGTTCAAACACATTTACTAATGGAAATTTTGTGTGACACATTTGATTTGCCAACACCTCGAGTTATAAAACTTCGAAGAGTTTGTAAAATAAAAATAAACCCTAAATAAATATTGGACGTTGATCCTAAAAGAAGAAAATACCTTTTACAAGAAAGGCATTTATTTTAGGGGGTATTGTATAGGATTGCCGACCTCCCCTCTAGACCATAAAAGAATGCTTGCGTCTGTCTTATAGTTAGTATGTAGATAAATTCCTGATCGAATAGATATACTATTACCAAGTATTTGACTTTGCCTCTTAATCGCTATTACTACATATATCCTACTTCTCTTCGTGTGCGAGTAAATGGCCGCCTTTATACACGACACAAAACGATGTAATGTTCAATCATGCCGTTATCTTCAGGATCAAAGACTTGTATGAATTCTATTTGTACCGAGTAGATTGTTCAGTTATGCGAAAAGAAATTATTCAAATTATTTTCCTCTGCTAGTAATCATCACATTGAAATTATTTCGAATCTGCTGACACAACCGGTGATGAAGGCTTGTGCCAATTTTTGCAGGCACACATCTGTGAGGGATCACTTTAGGGCAACGAGTCGATGCAGGTAAAGAGATAGTGAGAATATTGGTAAGAGGAGTATGAGCCACTAATATCGATATGAATATGGTGCAGTCTGACGTGACTTAGCAGTCCAGTCGCAAAGGCACATATCCTCCATTTCCCTGGTTGTGCATCCACAACAATGAAGCGACCCTCGGAATTTCAGCCAAGAACACATCCTCAGTTTCACCCGGAAACAGTAGTCGCATTGTGATACTGTCAATTTCTACAAAAGAATCAGTCGCGAAAGCGGTTACCAGAGTTCGCTTTACATCGTCTATATCAGCCCTTTCTTCCTTGTTGAGCTGAAAACCCTCCAACTCTTAATCGCATCAGAAGGACGACACTCTCCATTTCCCTAAGGTCACATCGTTCACAAACCAGCTCCATATTATCGAGCCGTTCCACTATCGGTAAATCAGTGCCCACTCCACTAAACTCGGGATTTGCTGAATATCAAATTAATTGCTTGCTATCCCTAACGCCGAAATATCTTGAAAAATTGCCTCAAAGGGAAAATGCCGGCTACTATCATTGGATACTCTGTCGGCTGAGGCTGTAGAATACGCCGACTGCGCCTCGGTTGGCCGCGGGTTGCGACCTGTAATGCCTGGGGACTGGGGGCTAATGTCCCGGGTACTAAGCGGTCCCTTGACATGCAACACTCTACTTTGGCCTCCATCCGATCATCATGGCTTGGCATGACAATTCAATATAATTGTCTTGGCCGTATTCTTTAAATTGCTCTTATAGAAATCACTCAACCTGTTGAGAAAACGGTGACTGAACGTTAACCACAAGTTAATATACGTGAAGTTAATGAAAATTATTTCTACCATTAATACTCATGAAGTTAATGAGACTCTACTCTTAATGTGCAGGTCACAAATGGTGGTTCAAAGACGACTGTACTGCGTAAATGGACATATTTTCGCCGAAAAGGAATAGTTAGAAAAGCACGATTAGATAATTTATAAGAATAGTTCCTTACACTACCCAAAGCATAATGTTGAAAACAAGTAAACTACAAATCTATGCCTGCAAACATTGATTTGAAAAGATAAAAAGGGGAGAAACTGTACTGAATTTAAAGTATAAATTTAAATTTAAAATTTAATAAAAAAATAAATTTAAATTTAAAAGTATTAAAAAAATATATAAAAAATAAATTTAAATTTAAAAGTATAAATGTATTTGTGACAATTCAAAGAAGAACATTGGTAATTTCAAAGGATATGTTTTCCTATGCATTCTTACCTTTTATATTCAGATACATAGGTTAAGTTCCCTAAATCTAGTTTGACATTGATTCATAGAGTGTATTAAAAAGGTTGCTTTCTGAGTCAAAACAAAAAGCCTGCAACACCGTCACATCGTTCTTTTCTCTTTCAATAAAATCCGCTCATATTCATGTGCTGAAGTCACGGTCAGAACACAGAAAATATGCGCCCATTCCCTCTTTTATGGACTAGCAGGAGAAGCCAAAGTCTGCATACGTCACATTTGTCTCACGAAGTTCACTTCGAACATGAGCCCATTTAAAAAAATAAATTGTGACTCCGAGTGCGGCCAGGTTTTTCTTTCCCGCGTATCTTGCATGCAAAACATGTGCCCGCTTTACCCCATGAGACAAGTTGTTTCTTCTCTCGCTACATTCTCCAGCACATAGAGTGACCTGTTGATATGCAAAGTTTATTGCAAAGTTTATTCCAGTCCTTTCCATAAGAAAGGACTGCAATAAACAGCAATAAAGCTTTCTATAGATATTGCTACTTCGGTATGTGAACTGATCTACTGATTTTATAGTGTGGAGATGCTTCACTCTTGTTTAAAACATATAGTAGGGGTAATAACGCTGCTGTACGGGTACAGCAGCGTAAAAGAACCCGGTGGTGTCTTGCCTGCCTCGATCGAATTCGCGTATGTCGGAACACGAAGAATACGACGTAGGAGTGACGTGGATGCCTATTTCAATTCAGGCGCCCGGATGTATAAAAAGTCGTGTGGGCAATCAAAGGACAGACTTTCTGCTTCGTGGGCAGAAGCTTACACTTTCGCCTCAGACTTGAGAAAACGACTTGATTTTCTGTGTTACCAACTTGGCCTGTGATTTTAAAACTCAAGAGACATTTTCACGTGGATGATGCTCGTTACCACACACACACACACACACACACACACACATACATACATACATACACATACATGCACACACAATTTTGATATAACCTATTTCGGCATTGGATAAGGAGAAACAATCAGTTTGACATTCGACTAATTCCCGAGTTCAGTGGAGTGGCTACCGACTTACCTTTAGTGGAATGGCTTGAGAATGTTGAGCTCATTCGAGAGTTATGTGAATGTAATAGAAGTGACAGTGACTTACCAGGAGCTAAACGCGTTCGCTGTCTCGCGTGTCAATCTATTCTCTGAGAGCCGTTCGCCAAACTGCCATTTTTATGCTGCAGACTTATTTGCATAAGATGGCAGCGACCCATTTAAAAAAAAAACAGGTGAGTGGACATGGGGGCTGTTCTCCTACAGGCTTCGCATACGTGACGACGAAGGACTTGACACCCTGTTATAGTCTTCAACTATGCGAGGCAGAACATTCCGGGCATCAAGGATGGACAGTTAACGGTGAAATCATCCAAATTCGTCAGCGTTACAGGCCGGAAGGTGAGGCTGGTTGGTATCGTCGGGCGGCTGGTCTCTAGTGAGCATTTGCTTCGGACCAGAGTCTGGTGAGAATTTCCGTTCGACTAGAGATTGGTGAGAATTTGCGTTCGATTAGAGACTGGTAAGCATTTGCGTTCAACTAGAAACGAGGGAAACGAGCCAGCCTTGATAAGGATAAAACTGTCAATGGGACGGAACACAAAAAACAACGACGAAAGAGATCGGTCCCTGGTTGCCAAATATGTGAACATGAGACCAGGGAGGAGAGTGGAGCGGAAATAACACTGCTGTAACCGTACAACAACGTAAAAGTACCCGGCTGTGTCTGGCTTGCTTGGATCGAACTCGCATCTGTTGAAATACGAAAAATACGACGTTGGAGTAACGCAGACGCATATCTCGATTCAGGCACCCGGATGTATAAATGGTCGTGTGGGCTTAGGACAGACTTTTTACCTCGTGGGCAGAAGCTTAGAATTGTACTTCAAACCTCAGGAAACGAGTTGGTTTTCTGTGATACCAACTTCGCTTGTGATTTTTAAAATCTCATACAAGTGGACAAGGCTCATTACCACACACACAATTTCGAATAGACATAAGAACTCCGTTTTATGAGTTCAGATAGAGACTAATGCCTCCTGTGATCTTCTCTAGGCTATGCAGCAGTGATTCGACTTGTGCAGGTGTATTTGCAAGAAGCACTAGACCATCTGTGTTGTCCGCATCCGTAATAGTCTCTGCCTTTTTTCTAGACTGAAGCCCTTTTCTTTTATGAGATCTAATGACATTCAAAGTACGTAATTTAGGAATATATATATATATATATATATATATATATATATATATATATATATATATATATATGGTGCTTATATATCTCTTTGTAGGACTACATTGAAAATGCTAAAGAAATCTGTATCACCATTAGGTGAATGAACAATTACTTTAATGTCTTTATTCATTATAGTGCTAACAATTTCTTTTGGAAGACCATAAGCTCGTAATATTTGATCCATCTTTCCTCTGTGTATGAAGCCTTGGAGAAATCTACAAACTGTATACTTACCTCGAGATATTTAGCTCGAAACCTTTCTACGATTCGGCGGATATTCAGGATCTGAGAAGTTTTGGATAGATTACTACGAAACCCGTTTTGGTTTTCCTAGGGATTTTCTTTTCGTCAGGTAAATTTAATAAAGGGAGGTGAATAGGGAAAGTATCATAATAATGATTATTATATGAGGCAAATATAAAGCTAAAATTATTAAAGGTGATATATTTTTTCTGTTTTCAAATCACTAATAAAACAATTTGATGTCTTATTTGCCAATAAAATGTGATATATTTCTGATCAACAAATTGATTTCCGGAAGCCGAGGTGCAAATAACTCACGCGTAGGCACAGAAAATATGTGGGTGTAGCCAATAACAACTAAAAACAAGCTGCGTGAGCGAGGAGGTGTGTCTACAAGAAAACTGCATAGGTGTCACGATCAAGGAGGTGTGACCATGTGGAGTTAGGGATTTATATAAACTCTTAGAACTTTGGGTCAAGCCGGATCACTTACCGTCAAAACTCTCGAAACCTTCTGTGTATGTGCATTCTCTACCGACGACTTTCAATCTAAACACACCCAAGAATAAAAATATAACTATATATATATATATATGCGTTCCGTGTTTTTTGTCGGGTCCAGTGACAGTATATAACATACACGATTTGGTGCACAGTGACTTGCTATGTTTTTATTTAAGAAAACGGAGATTGATAACGAGCTGATTACCAGCAACGACAACACTAGACCATTATTGTATCACAGACATCATCGACAGATAGGTGACTTTTGGTTTTACCATGTGTATCTTCTGCTCTTGTGCATGATTTAGAAAGGTTGCCAGCATATTAAAAAATTACAATGGATCAGCTTACATTTGCAGGTCTTATTCAGGGTCTAACCGCTGAGCTGAGCGATGTGTTTTTTTCGGTGACGAATACAGTAAGAGAGGAATCATTTTAGAAAAATAGCCATTGTTACGTAAGGAAGATGATGAGTACCGGACTTGCTTGGAGGATATGCAGAGATACTTCCAAGTCGTATGCGTGGCTGAGGAAAATAAATGCCAGGCAACTCACCTTAGAACTGGAGGAGCCGTTTAGCAATATATCTAGAGATTGTTATCGATTATTACCCAGATTACATTAAATGAAGTAAAACATTCTTTAAGAGAGTATTATCGGGTGGTTTCCCACCCCAATGCTCGGTTAGTGGAACTAGTGAATATAAGACAGGTTAGAACAGAAGGAATATCGGAATACACACAGGGAGTATTATGTTTAGCAGAGATGTAAAGAAATGAAGTCGCTGTATAGTAAGTGCTTGGGTTCTTGTAGTAACGAGTCGAACTTACCTGACTCAAAGCGACCGAGATGCCTGGCCTGCGAAATTGTCCCTGGCAAGGAAAGGAATGTGGTCGGGGGAAGAAGGAATGTGGTACGCCATTATGCCCACTCTGAGTTAGAAGTGTAAAAAAATTGGAGTGGACAGAATGGACTTTTTATAGAGGTTGCCAGGAATTATGGGTGACTACCCATAGTGCATCTTATTTTACTATAAAAGCGACCTATTTTGGCATGAACGGCAGACTGCATTTTTGTTCTTCAGTAACAGTGTCGAGAGAAGAAGAAGAAGAGAAAGAGAAGCTGGTGGACAATTTTCAGGTATATCCGAATTTGCATAAGCGCATCCAAACGAGGAGAAATAAAGACGGACTGTCGCTGACAGGGCGAGTGAGGAAGAAAGTTTTTAGACGGCAAGGGAAATCTGACGACTGCTATTTGAAGTGAGAGAGGCGGGTAACAATAGAAGCCGTGAGACTTGCTACACCCCAAAATTGTTATAAACATAGGTATAAGAAGAACAATAAAAAGGGAAGTGATAATCGGGCAAGCTGTAAAATTCGCGAGCAGGAACGGAGCGAACGTGTTATTAGGTGTTGGAATTGTGGCGAACAAGGCCATATTGAGAGATAGTAAACGACATGCCCCGGGAAACGGCAGAGGTTTGCTCGTGAGACGCCCAACTCGCAGAAAAAGATGGTTTTCACCCGAGATTTGAACTACAGAAAAAGGACGTTAAATTACGGGCCAGTAATGGGTCCTTATTACACGTTGAAGGACTTTGTCGCCTTCAGGTTCAAATAGGATGATTTCCTATTTGAACCTGAAGGCGACAAAGATTTCTTCTTTGTGAAGAATCTCAATAGAAATGTAATGCTCGGTCGTGATTGGCTGATGCAAAACGGTATGAGAATGTATTTTGATTTTCGTTGAGTATTGGGGAGAAATATAGAGCATTAGAGAAAGATGTCCGCATTTCCTCTATAAGTAGGTTAGCATAAAAAATAACATTAAAACCTGCACACTTGTATAGGACAAACTAAGAGTAGAAACAGTGGTGGAAAGGATTATGAAATTGAACAGCTGAGTAGTGGATACGTTAGCAATTTGGGCGGTATATCTGTAGCCAACGCAGTAGGAAATATTGCTAAGTTTCGTAGGTTTCTTTTGCTAATAATAGACGACACTAACCAAATGATTATCTTAAAGTCCAATAGCTAAAATCGAAAGGGTCGGTTGTATTATCGAAATTACTATGCCCAATAAACAAAAGTATAAGAATTCCGATGTAGATTTAGAACAAGCACGTGTGCCAGAAGAATTCAAGTTCAAAATTGATATACTACAGAAAAGAAATAGGGAGTTGTTCGTTAGTGCCGACAAAAACTTGGGTAGGACTGGTACTGTGGAGATGCGTATCGATACTGGAGCCCATAAGGAAGCGCCCATATCACACTCCCCTCAAACAAAGCAAGATGGTTGATTCAGCAGTCGATGAAATGATGCAGGCTGGTGTAATTGAGAGGTGGGGTTTTCCAATAGTTTTCGCTGAAATGAAAGATGACAGTAATAGATTTTGTGTTGACTCTAGGGCACTCAATAAAATCACAAAGAAATATGCTCGACTTCTTCCAGTTATTGATGATATAATAGCATCGCTCGGGTCGGCAAGGTACTTTTCGAAGGTTGATTTAAAATCAGGATACCAGTAGATTAAACTCCATGACAATAACAAAGATAAAAGTGCATTTAGTTGACACCGGGAATTGTTTCAAGTTAATGTTATGCCAGGTGTCTTCCAGGAGTTAATGGCAATTGTTTTATGAGGACGGGAAAACTTTGCTCTGGCATCACTCCCATAAATGTCTCTAGTCCGGTAGTGTGGTACCCAATTATTGAAAAATTTCCCAATGTTTCGGTGGACATTATGCCGGTGAAATTGCGTGACATGAAGGAGATTCCTGTCCACAAATTATTTAATACCTTAGAACAGGTAAATATTGAAATATTTAGAGAGTTACAGTTAAGTACCAGTATTACAATACAGCCTTGAGTTAGAGAGTTATATAAACTCTTAGAACTTTGGGTTGAGCCAGATCGATCACCGTCAAAACTCTCGAAGGCTTCTGTGTATGTGCATTCTCTACCGACAACTCTCATTCTAAACACATCAAAGAATAAAAATATAACTTTATATTCATATATATATATATATATATATATATATATATATATATATATATATATATATATATATATATATATATATATGTGTGCGTGTGTGTGTGTGTGTGTTCCGTATTCTTTGCTAGGTCCAGTGACAGTATATAACACACCTCGAACATCCATGTTATCGCTTTGCTACGCCCGTCTTAGGCAAAAATATATTTTGGATCATAAATATCTTTATATACATCAAATACGTATATTCATTATTGTATGCAATACAAGTACATATGATTTTCAGGATTCTCAATTCAAAGTGAATTTTATTTATCAAACATTTCATAAAAGCTTACATCACTGTAAGGTGACAAAAACTAACATTCTCAAGATATAGTCTAGATCAGTTATGTGATAAGAAAGACTGGATTTTGTAACCAATAATAGCTGAGAGAAAGCATAAAATGTTGGTTGCATTGGAACACTTGATCCATCACGACTCATATTTCCTCATGGATAACCTGGATTAAATAAAAATAAAGATACTCCTAAAATAAAAGAGCTAGTTAAGTTTCTATTACAAAAAGGCAAAAAGTCTTTCATTAGTAGAAAACTCATTTCATCTGTAATATACACTCACATACATAAATGGCTTCATATTACGAATAATTTTGTTATCCTTCTCAAATTTTTTTGAATACTGCAAAATTTGTTTCTTAATTTTATTTTATATCATTCATACATCTTCCAAATTCCTACTTTACCCCCTCTCTCTCTCTCTCTCTCTCTCTCTCTCTCTCTCTCACTCTCTCTCTCCTGCCAAGCAGACAAGAAAGTCAAATGTCTTTTCTCTCTGTCATTGAACAATAATCAGCAAGATATATAATCGTCTTCAGCTGCTACAAATGTTTGGGAGATGTCTTGTACTTAAACAACTTTCATTATTTCTTTCAACACTGCTGTCTTATATTATTAAAACTATCTAGAAACTACCGAGTGTCATGGTTCATATCGCGACAAGGTCCTTGAATAAAAAGCAACAGGACCAGATTGCCTTAATGAAACACAAACAGCACAATAGGATGTATCTGTATCCACAACTAGGGAGAAATCAGGATTCACGACAACAATCATGGAATTGGCTATAATCTTTTTGAGATTTTTGAAAGCCTCAATTACTGCAGTTGAAAGAGGAAACTATCCGTTTGTACTAATGGTTGTATCTATTATGAAAGAGAAGGGATGGTTGTATCTATTCTGAAAGAGAAGGGATGGTTGTATCTATTCTGAAAGAGAAGGGATGGTTGTATCTATTCTGAAAGAGAAGGGATGGTTGTATCTATTCTGAAAAAGAAGGGATCGTTGTATTTATTCTGGAAAAGAAGGGATCGTTGTATCTATTCTGAAAAAGAAGGGATAGCTGTATATATTCTGAAAAAGAACGGATGATTGTGTTTATTCTGAAAAAGAAGGGATGGTTGTATCTATTCTGAAAAAGAAGGGATGGTTGTATCTATTCTGAAAAAGAAGGGATGGTTGTATCTATTCTGAAAAAGAAGGGACGGTTGTATTTATTCTGAAAAAGAAGGGATGGTTGTATATATTCTGAAAAAAGACGGGATGATTGTATTTATTCTGAAAAAGAAGGGATGGTTGTATCTATTCTAAAAAAGAAGGGATCGTTGTATTTATTCTGAAAGAGAAGGGATGGTTGTATTTATTCTGAAAAAGGAGGGATGGTTGTATCGATTCTAAAAAAGAAGGGATGGTTGTATTTATTCTGAAAAAGAAGGGATGGTTGTATTTATTCTAAAAAAGAAGGGATGGTTGTATCGATTCTAAAAAAGAAGGGATGGTTGTATTTATTCTGAAAAAGTAGGGATGGTTGTATCTATTCTGAAAAAGAAGGGATAATTGTATTTATTCTGAAAAAGAAGGGATCGTTGTATCTATTCTGAAAAAAAGGGATGGTTGTATTTATTCTGAAAAAGAACGGATGATTGTATTTATTCTGAAAAAGAAGGGATGGTTGTATTTATTCTGAAAAAGAAGGGATGGTTGTATCGATTCTAAAAAAGAAGGGACGGTTGTATTTATTCTGAAAAAGAAGGGATGGTTGTATATATTCTGTAAAAGAAGGGATGATTGTATTTATTCTGAAAAAGAAGGGACGGTTGTATTTATTCTGAAAAAGAAGGGATGATTGCGTCTATTCTGGAAAAGAAGGGATGGTTGTATATATTCTGAAAAAGAAGGGATGGTTGTATCTATTCTGAAAAAGAAGGGATGGTTGTATTTATTCTGAAAAAGAAGGGATGTTTGTATCTATTCTGAAAAAGAAGGGACGGTTGTATCTATTCTGAAAAAGAAGGGATGGTTGTATATATTCTAAAAATGAAGGGATGGTTGTATATATTCTAAAAAAGAAGGAATGTTTCTATTTATTCTAAAAAAGAAGGGATCGTTGTATCTATTCTGAAAAAGAAGGGATAGCTGTATATATTCTGAAAAAGAAGGGATAATTGTATTTATTCTGAAAAAGAAGGGACGGTTGTATTTATTCTGAAAAAGAAGGGATGGTTGTATATATTCTGAAAAAGAAGGGATCGTTGTATTTATTCTGGAAAAGAAGGGATCGTTGTATCTATTCTGAAACAGAAGGGATAGCTGTATATATTCTGAAAAAGAACGGATGATTGTGTTTATTCTGAAAAAGAAGGGATGGTTGTATCTATTCTGAAAAAGAAGGGATGGTTCTATCTATTCTAAAAAAGAAGGGATCGTTGTATTTATTCTGAAAGAGAAGGGATGGTTGTATTTATTCTGAAAAAGAAGGGATGGTTATATCGATTCTAAAAAAGAAGGGATGGTTGTATTTATTCTGAAAAAGAAGGGATGGTTGTATCTATTCTGAAAAAGAAGGGATGGTTGTATATATTCTGTAAAAGAAGGGACGGTTGTATTTATTCTGAAAAAGAAGGGATGGTTGTATATATTCTGTAAAAGAAGGGATGATTGTATTTATTCTGAAAAAGAAGGGACGGTTGTATTTATTCTGAAAAAGAAGGGATGATTGCGTCTATTCTGGAAAAGAAGGGAAAAAGAAGGGATGGTTGTATTTATTCTGAAAAAGAAGGGATGGTTGTATCTATTCTGAAAAAGAAGGGACGGTTGTATCTATTCTGAAAAAGAAGGGATGGTTGTATATATTCTAAAAATGAAGGGATGGTTGTATATATTCTAAAAAAGAAGGAATGTTTCTATTTATTCTAAAAAAGAAGGGATCGTTGTATCTATTCTGAAAAAGAAGGGATAGCTGTATATATTCTGAAAAAGAAGGGATAATTGTATTTATTCTGAAAAAGAAGGGATGGTTGTATTTATTCTGAAAAAGAAGGGACGGTTGTATTTATTCTGAAAAAGAAGGGATGGTTGTATATATTCTATTTATTCTGGAAAAGAAGGGATCGTTGTATCTATTCTGAAACAGAAGGGATAGCTGTATATATTCTGAAAAAGAACGGATGATTGTGTTTATTCTGAAAAAGAAGGGATGGTTGTATCTATTCTGAAAAAGAAGGGATGGTTGTATCTATTCTGAAAAAGAAGGGATGGTTCTATCTATTCTAAAAAAGAAGGGATCGTTGTATTTATTCTGAAAAAGAAGGGATGGTTGTATCGATTCTAAAAAAGAAGGGATGGTTGTATTTATTCTGAAAAAGAAGGGATGGTTGTATCTATTCTAAAAAAGAAGGGATCGTTGTATTTATTCTGAAAAAGTAGGGATGGTTGTATCTATTCTGAAAAAGAAGGGATAATTGTATTTATTCTGAAAAGGAAGGGATCGTTGTATCTATTCTGAAAAAAAAGGGATGGTTGTATTTATTCTGAAAAAGAACGGATGATTGTATTTATTCTGAAAGAGAAGGGATGGTTGTATTTATTCTGAAAAAAATGGGATGGTTGTATCGATTCTAAAAAAGAAGGGATGGTTGTATTTATTCTGAAAAAGAAGGGATGGTTGTATCTATTCTGAAAAAGAAGAGATGGTTGTATCGATTCTAAAAAAGAAGGGACGGTTGTATTTATTCTGAAAAAGAAGGGATGGTTGTATATATTCTGTAAAAGAAGGGATGATTGTATTTATTCTGAAAAAGAAGGGACGGTTGTATTTATTCTGAAAAAGAAGGGATGATTGCGTCTATTCTGGAAAAGAAGGGATGGTTGTATCTATTCTGAAAAAGAAGGGATGGTTGTATTTATTCTGAAAAAGAAGGGATGGTTGTATCTATTCTGAAAAAGAAGGGACGGTTGTATCTATTCTGAAAAAGAAGGGATGGTTGTATATATTCTAAAAATGAAGGGATGGTTGTATATATTCTAAAAAAGAAGGAATGTTTCTATTTATTCTAAAAAAGAAGGGATCGTTGTATCTATTCTGAAAAAGAAGGGATAGCTGTATATATTCTGAAAAAGAAGGGATAATTGTATTTATTCTGAAAAAGAAGGGATGGTTGTATTTATTCTGAAAAAGAAGGGACGGTTGTATTTATTCTGAAAAAGAAGGGATGGTTGTATATATTCTGAAAAAGAAGGGATGGTTGTATTTATTCTGGAAAAGAAGGGATCGTTGTATCTATTCTGAAACAGAAGGGATAGCTGTATATATTCTGAAAAAGAACGGATGATTGTGTTTATTCTGAAAAAGAAGGGATGGTTGTATCTATTCTGAAAAAGAAGGGATGGTTCTATCTATTCTAAAAAAGAAGGGATCGTTGTATTTATTCTGAAAAAGAAGGGATGGTTGTATCGATTCTAAAAAAGAAGGGATGGTTGTATTTATTCTGAAAAAGAAGGGATGGTTGTATCTATTCTAAAAAAGAAGGGATCGTTGTATTTATTCTGAAAAAGTAGGGATGGTTGTATCTATTCTGAAAAAGAAGGGATAATTGTATTTATTCTGAAAAGGAAGGGATCGTTGTATCTATTCTGAAAAAAAGGGATGGTTGTATTTATTCTGAAAAAGAACGGATGATTGTATTTATTCTGAAAAAGAAGGGATGGTTGTATTTATTCTGAAAAAGAAGAGATGGTTGTATCGATTCTAAAAAAGAAGGGACGGTTGTATTTATTCCGAAAAAGAAGGGATGGTTGTATATATTCTGTAAATGAAGGGATGATTGTATTTATTCTGAAAAAGAAGGGATGGTTATATTTATTCTGAAAAAGAAGGGATGATTGCGTCTATTCTGGAAAAGAAGGGATGGTTGTATATATTCTGAAAAAGAAGGGATGATTGCGTCTATTCTGGAAAAGAAGGGATGGTTGTATTTATTCTGAAAAAGAAGGGATGATTGTATTTATTCTGAAAAAGAAGGGATGATTGCGTCTATTCTGGAAAAGAAGGGATGGTTGTATATATTCTGAAAAAGAAGGGATGGTTGTATCTATTCTGAAAAAGAAGGGATGGTTGTATATATTCTAAAAATGAAGGGATGATTGTATTTATTCTGAAAAAGAAGGGATGGTTGTATTTATTCTGAAAAAGAAGGGATGATTGCGTCTATTCTGGAAAAGAAGGGATGGTTGTATATATTCTGAAAAAGAAGGGATGGTTGTATCTATTCTGAAAAAGAAGGGATGGTTGTATATATTCTAAAAATGAAGGGATGATTGTATTTATTCTGAAAAAGAAGGGATGGTTGTATTTATTCTGAAAAAGAAGGGATGATTGCGTCTATTCTGGAAAAGAAGGGATGGTTGTATATATTCTGAAAAAGAAGGGATGGTTGTATCTATTCTGAAAAAGAAGGAATGTATATATTCTAAAAATGAAGGGATGATTGTATTTATTCTGAAAAAGAAGGGATGGTTGTATTTATTCTGAAAAAGAAGGGATGATTGCGTCTATTCTGGAAAAGAAGGGATGGTTGTATATATTCTGAAAAAGAAGGGATGGTTGTATCTATTCTGAAAAAGAAGGGATGGTTGTATATATTCTAAAAATGAAGGGATGATTGTATTTATTCTGAAAAAGAAGGGATGGTTGTATTTATTCTGAAAAAGAAGGGATGATTGCGTCTATTCTGGAAAAGAAGGGATGGTTGTATATATTCTGAAAAAGAAGGGATGGTTGTATCTATTCTGAAAAAGAAGGGATGGTTGTATATATTCTAAAAATGAATGGATGATTGTATTTATTCTGAAAAAGAAGGGATGGTTGTATTTATTCTGAAAAAGAAGGGATGATTGCGTCTATTCTGGAAAAGAAGGGATGGTTGTATCTATTCTGAAAAAGAAGGGATGGTTGTATATATTCTAAAAATGAAGGGATGATTGTATTTATTCTGAAAAAGAAGAGATGGTTGTATTTATTCTGAAAAAGAAGGGATGATTGCGTCTATTCTGGAAAAGAAGGGATGGTTGTATATATTCTGAAAAAGAAGGGATGGTGGTATCTATTCTGAAAAAGAAGGGATGGTTGTATATATTCTAAAAATGAAGGGATGATTGTATTTATTCTGAAAAAGAAGGGATGGTTGTATTTATTCTGAAAAAGAAGGGATGATTGCGTCTATTCTGGAAAAGAAGGGATGGTTGTATATATTCTGAAAAAGAAGGGATGGTTGTATCTATTCTGAAAAAGAAGGGATGGTTGTATATATTCTAAAAATGAAGGGATGATTGTATTTATTCTGAAAAAGAAGGGATGGTTGTATTTATTCTGAAAAAGAAGGGATGATTGCGTCTATTCTGGAAAAGAAGGGATGGTTGTATATATTCTGAAAAAGAAGGGATGGTTGTATCTATTCTGAAAAAGAAGGGATGGTTGTATATATTCTAAAAATGAAGGGATGTTTGTATTTATTCTAAAAATGAAGGGATGATTGTATTTATTCTGAAAAAGAAGGGATCCACTAGGAATAATGAGTAAAGAAGTCCATAGATCATTGAAAGTCATGCATAGAAGCAGGAATTGACAAATTTAGAAGTGGTTACAATAACGTAGGGTCTGGTGACATAGAACATTTGCTCACAGTATTCGTCAAATTCGTTATCATTCAAAGTGAGATTATATTTTTTGACGGACGCGATTTGTTAAAGTAATATGTTAAGGTTATACTAATGGTTATTGTTGTCCTGCACACGGTTACATTATCGGTATAGGTAAAAGTTCCTTCCAGTTTTTCATCACCAATAATTCTGTTGATAATTCGTTGGAATTAATTTTTAACTCTGAATAATACCTATCAAAACTAGTAGAGGTGACCATTTACCTCGAAATCTGTGTAGGGTCGATTTTCTGGTTTGATCACCATATGGATCTATCCAATTCCAACGTGCTGTATACATGATATTTCATCGATACGCACCAATGGTACACACCCGTACTCAATGACCTTGTTTGCGAGTAATCGATTACCTATTTTTGCGGTTCTCAGAAAATATTATCAATACCTATGCTTTCCCTGGTTCAACGATTCTTTCGCTATGCATTATTATGACTTCTGCTTTTATAAACCGATTATCATCAAGTGGGTACCATTTCGATTTAATTGCTACAGGCTTGTAGTTTGGTGTTAAATTGTTGATCAGTAATAGATGCTGAACATTAATGAAAATTCTAAAGTTGAGTTTGAGTCCTCAAAGGGTAATCTATACGAGAATCATACGGAAGGAAATCGTGGACTACTATCACGTCATAGTAGAGGTTCTTCATTGCAAAGAGTCTGATGCCACTATACGAGATATTCTTGAGTTGCAAGTCAACCAAACAGTATTCAACCACATACAAAGATAAAAAAAGCATTCACCATTGATACTTGACTAGGAAAAATATCCGGATTTTATTAGCTTTCACAAAGTTTGAGTTGATGTAATTTCCGTAACTACCAGTGTCAACTTGCATAACAACCGGAGCTTCATGGACTTTAATTTTTGTGAGCATTTGAAAGGCAAACAAAGGATGCAGTTGTTATGGTAGTTTAAGTTTTAGAACGACGAGTTTTAGAAATTTGTTGACAAACCTTTGAGATATGTCCAATTTTCCACACGTACAGCATCTAACATGACGAACCAGGAAGAAAATCGAGCATAAATACCTAACTAGCAAACGTAGCATTTTAGACCGGGTGAAGCAGTTGTAATAGGCAGCTCGTATGAGTTATTAGAGATGTCAGGAGGTTCCTAATTAGCCAAAGAGGTTACAGAAGAGGAGAGAAAAAGAAGAATTCGTTCTTAGAGCAGCACCAATAGTATGAGATTTTAAGTAAAATATTTTGAGCAAATTTAAATGCATATGCCTGCTATTAGGCTGTTCTTAAATTGGATGACTTGTTTTCGAAACGTATCTGCCTTCTCAACATGTGAGCACATCCAGCCTAGGAAACTGAAACGTAGCATGCACTATCTCATCTTCACGTTCAGTACTCCTGGGCCGCTTTCGGCAGGGAGAATGTAACATGGCTCTTTCTAGATGAACTAGAACGGTACACGAGAGAGAAAGTAAAGACTGCACACCTCACTAAATGGCCCCTTTTAAGAGAGCTTTCTCCATGACCAAATACCGGCAGTTTCACCCCGACGTATTTTTCTTCTTCTGAGGATTGGGACCAAACTAGAAGCACGATCCGTCCGTCCAAATTTAGGATATGTGAAGGACACAACCCTTTCTCAAGCGCAAACACAACCCCCAGAATTTTCATGGTTAATTTTAGCCCGTGGTATATACTCATACCTTCCGATTTATTTGCTGATCCTCTCGACTTCTGTACTACTCGTTACAAGTACAATAACATCGTCAGCATAAACCGTGTACCCGGCCGAATTAATAGCACCAGTTAACGTAAGGCAGCGTAGGTTTACCCTTAAGTTGCAAAATAATAATTCTATTGCAATTATAAACTAATAGTACAATATTCAAGGGCTATCAGACTAGGCAGTTTGTCAGCCAAGATCTTTGCCAAAATATTTAACTCAGTGTTTAACATCATCAAAGAGTAAATACTACTTATCTCGTCCCCATTATGTTTGTTCTTACGAAGCAACAAGTGAAGCATTGGGGAATCGTATCCTGCTTTATCCAGTTGTTATCGATTGTCACGAGAAAGTGCATAAACATGTGCGACACTTCCGACGGAAGACCATCAATTCCACTAGTTTTGTCTGTTCTATCTGACACCAGAATTTCGTCCTCTGTAATGCACTTCTCACATCCAGACGTGTAGGCGACGGAAGTCGTTAGGACAGGCATTTAATTGAGCAGAGCTCAGTCCGGGCTCTCAAGTGAAAAGGTTCAGAAAATGGTCACGAAACTTCTTGCTTTATCGTCCAGCTTTGTCTGCCTGGCAATGTATCACTCGCGATATGTCACTATGATGCGCCTCTAAGTTCCTCAGCTCGTGAATTCGTGAGACATGTTAGTTACCTAGCAATATATTCTTTTTGACCAAGCCATAACTACTAGAACCTGGTATATTTTGTTAAGTATAAAATCCAACTTTGCCTTAGCTGTGTTAATTTCTACACTATCTTCCGCCTTGGCAGCCTTATCTAATCTAGATTCCACGCTCTTTGTGTCGCTAGTCTATTTGGATTGAGTCTTCGACTATAGTCGACAGCAAATTATCTTATTCTACTCTTGAATTTAATCTACCAACTATTTCCAGTTATAGCACTCGTCGGTTCCCGTTCAAATATGAGTTCTAGCTGGTTCTGAAAATCCTTCTCATTCAACAAGGAAGTTTTGAATTTCCAGTAACGAGCCGTCCTGCCCTTAGCCATATCTAAATGAGATGTGACACAGAAAAGTCTGCTGTCATAATTTTTAAACGACTCAAAACTTGGAAAATTTAATAGACCTAGGTCGACTTTTCTAACATTCAGTCGAGACAGCTAGAAAGCTAACCAGAGGCACCTCTATTGGTTCAAATACATTCTACCCTATTTGGATGTACCTCTCGAACGCGATCAAGTCTCTCGGCAAACTTTTGGAAGTGTTTTGCATCCAAGCTGTTAGTATCTCGTCTACCCCAACCGAGAATTACTCACTTTGACGATGTCACAAAGGGTTCGACGAGCCCCAAAATGTCGGGAAGTTCACTGATCGTATAAACTTTAATGAATTGAAACGCCTTGTTCTTTATGATAACATGCACCACACAAAGTCTGTCCAGCGTATCTGAAAAAACAACAACAAAAAACAAATAAACAAACAAAAAACAAATAAAAAAAGAAACCACGTCACTTTAAGAGACCAAGGGAACACATCGCTTTAAAAGACTCCTCTACCGTGACCATCAAAATAGGCTGAAAATCTTTGTAAACGCTTGACAGAATACCATTACGGAATCAAAGTGAGTCTCTTGAATACGATATGTATTTATCACTCGGAGCTGGAAGTTTGAAAGGAGTCGACTACTCTTGGAGTTCGACCTTAGTTCGCAAACATATACTTAATAACCATAAATCCATTATGTTACAGGTGTTGGGCCCCTGGACCAAACATGGCTGGTGTCAGGATATCATTGATCCTTGTCCCCTCTCATTAGAGATGGAATCTTCATACAATGTTAGAGGTAGACGGAGTGTCCGTAGATTGCGTGAAAACAGGTGTGGGAGTGAGTATAACGTGTAGAAAGGGCCGATGTTCTCGTAGGGTCACAGGCTAACAAAACAGCCGCGGTTGCAAGCACACGTAAACCGTCTCCTTTCTCGATCCTCTTGCAAGGAAATTCGAAATGAATTTTACGATAGCCTATACAAAGAATAGGTGAGAATTTGCATACTCCACTGTCTATAAATTTGCCAGGTTCATCATAACATTTTTGCTTACATTTAGCGTTGAATAAATCGCTTACTTTTTTTGTCAACAGTACACAAGTCTTTCAAGGTTGGTTTTATTTTCTGGTGTTCGAAAGCAAGTGCACGCTTCCTATCACCTTTCAGCTATGATTTATCCATGGTCTCCAGCCAAGAAGTCTTAGAGGAAGTGGGAGTTTATTTTTTACTTCCGACAACAACGGCAACATTTTCTTTCGTCTTCAAAGAATTACGAAGGTTGTCTGGGTCGGGCAAGTTGCGGATAAATGACCAAATCCAGCACAATGGTTTCCTGCCAGTCATCATGAGAGGTAGTTTGTACCCTTCCAAATCCACTTGGGAATTGAGTGGAAGATCTTACCATCAATCATCAGGTATAACCTCTATTCATCACACATGAAATACATCTACTATGTATCCAAATGGGATAATCTATGCGACTTGGTTCTCATTAATCAAGGTCGCTAAGTAGATAATATACAACCGCTTTGTGTTTTGACAACCACCGACACTGTTCTTTTCTTTCGGTATTGTCGAAATTAATCCAAATTGAACAGCAATTACTTCTCTTCTACGAGTTGGGATATTTACTTAGCTACGTAGACCAACTCCTCAATGTTGACCACAAATTTAGGTGGTGCACTCCATATATTAGGCGCTTGTCGTCGTCTTTGCAGATTTTTAATTTTGCATGTTTACTTTTTCTTTTTCTTTTATTTGTCACTTTGACTTCCTATGAGGAGTTCTAACAAAGCCTTTATCACTGGACTGTTATTTCGGTTGGCTATAGAAGGAAATGTCCTACTATTTTCAACACGAAACAAATGCGCTAGTCCGGTCGTGGTATTACTGTGTTCTGTTCTGTTCTGTTCTGTTCTGTAAACAAAAAGTGGTTTGATTCTGGTAAATGCTAGCTAAAACAAATCTCGTTGGCTGAAAACAAAAAAAACGTTATTCAGGTTAGTATAGCGTTGTACAGATAGATAGCTAAGTTATAATGACTATAGAAAGAGAGTTCCTATTGAACGAAGATAAGAGAGTCATCTCTTGTCGGCAGGTATCAAAAGTATATTTTAAAGATATAAAGAATAAATAAAAACAAATGCAAGCTTTTGATATTTGAATTGCTTCCAGTTTTTGGGGTATTGCTATTGTTTGCAATATTAAATTCCAATCCGCAACAATACTTATAAAAATTCAATTAACTCTTTGATTTTAACTTTAACTTTGCAGTTATTCTTAAGACTACATCTAAATTACCAATATTATAGTATGATGGATCACACAGAGTGTGGTTTGGGATGTGGCTAAACAGTTTGAACAATGGAAACAGATGAGGAGAATAATAGTACAGGTAAAATACATGCAGTAAGTGCTTTCTCCTTTTAATATTGTGATAAGTCCTTAGTAGTATCTAGTCCTTGGGTCGTAGAAGTATCTAAACAGCAAATAAAAACTCACATCTTTATTTTCTGGAAACTGTTAGCTGTCCAAGATCAAGGCTGCTATATGTGAATATACCTTTCGAATAAAAATGAAAACAGACTTCACCAACATCCTTTATGATTAGGGCTACTCGAATAGTGACAACACTTACAAAATAAAAAATATTAACAGCAACAAACACGCTACACCTTATCAGCATATATATGTTTATGGTGGTTTATATATATTACAGAGTGTGTGTAAACAACGGAACCAACTATTTTCTTTGACTACACCAGGTGACATAGGGCTGTAAGGATTGGGTACCTTTGGGATGTTATCGGTAAAATAAAACATCGAGGTCAGGTTTTTCTGGAGATCCCATATGTTTATTTCATCCAAATCTGCTTGGGATTTCACCAGATAAGAAGATAGTTAAAATATTAATTCTACAAGAGAGTAGCCAGAATTATCCGTTGGGAATGTCTAATTAAGTATCACAATTGTTACCCTTGACTTTCTAGAGAATGATCTTCCAATCGTTTACAGTGTTCACTTTGTTAAACAGTTGGATTAGGAGTATCTTGGATTTGATATGGGATATGCAAATTGTAAAACTTTGTAAATATGAGGAACTAAACTGGAGGCCATTAAAAACCCCCAGATTTACTTTGGTTTATGACAGACTTACTAGTTTAGCTGCACATTTGTGTTACTTTGAAATATTTGCTATAGAAGTTAACTATTAATAAATAGTCCTTCGCATCCCATTGGAACAAATATGTGGTGACTAATGAACTAGATGGGGTTTCCAGGGGTTCGTTTAAGTTTGGGTTTATGCGTAGCATGCATTCAGGAAAACTTGATAGTAAATTGTTTACATTAGCTGAGATTCCAGACCAAAATATATTAATTTGTGTCCTCCTCAAAATTCTCTCAATACTAGAGGGACTATGATGTAGATTCTCAAGGTTTGAGTGACTTTGGGATTAGAATCCTGTGACATTTCAGCATGACCATCAAGATAGGTTAGTTCATCCCTGTCATGCAAATAATTCAAAAGGCCTCATTAGATTCAGAAGCGGTGACGAAATACAGTCTTAAGTGTTAGAAAATGTTAGTGATGTTTTATTCAGTTTTGGTTGGTGAATTTAAACTTCAAAGACTCCCATTGTTTTGGACAACATACTTCAAACAAACATGAAGCACTCCTAAAATTAAAACATAATCCTAAACTGTTGTGCTATTGTGTAAGAAATAGCTCAACCGTTTCATTACAAGCAATATAACTAATCTCCATGAACTCAGTAAAGTACTAAAACTATGCTAATTGGTTCCACAAGATCTGTTCAGTGCAGAACTTAATCAGAGAATCAGCATCTTTTCCTAATTAAGTACAGACAATACAAACTGTCTTGAAATTTTTAAAAAGAATTTTCACTTGTGATGAAAAGTTGGCCGATATTCATATTACATGAAAGATACAATAGAGAACACCTTTGCTTGGGCCAAAATTATCATAGAATGTAATCATTTCTGTTTGTTAGGTTATGCAATGTGTTGTCTATACTGAAGTTGTTGAATTGTAATAAAATTCTGTTAAAAAAGTAAGCTTCACTCATCAACCATAAAGGTGTGTGATAATTCTCTACTACATGTTACAAAATGGACATAGAAAAATATTTTGACTTGGAAGTTTTATCTCATCTACTCGACTCTCCAGAGCGTTAGACTGTCATATTTTTTCAATAGATTCACAACATTTCCTGGGTGGAAAATAATGGTTTAGGGAGGTTCATGTTTTAAAACCCAGATGATATTTGTAGCAAAAATGAAGGAAATTATTACCTTGATGGAATTTGTAATTGATCATTAAATATAAGTCAATTATATTTCTCAACAAAAAAGCGATATAATTTACTTTAAAAATTACTTTTTGAAAATCATATTTGTTTTCATTTTATATGTTAATCATGCTCTTTTACCTTTCAATTAAAAACAGTTTAAAAATGCAGATAAACCTGTTATTTTTTTAATTAGTTATTTTACTTTCTGTTTTCCAAAATAATTTTACTTCTTTCGAATGCAGCAATTTTTCGGATATTAATTTGGTTTAAAATAAATAACAAAAGAATGTTGCTTTTAAATTTTTTCAAGTATCGTGAATGCCACATTTTACAAAATTGTTTATGCTATCGAGAAGAGTTTTTTTTAAATATTTATAAATATGTAGTCATGTGCCACAAAAGATGTATTTTTAACTAACAGTTTTCCCCTTGTTATTCTTTTATCTTTACGCATTTCAAGAGTTCGTTAAAAAGATATCTGACTAAGAAGTTAACGTGTAAGATGCCAAATGCAAAAGAAGAATAGGGATTTATTAAAACTATAAAATACATTACCTTTTCCTATAAAAAAAATCTCATAGCATATGGATTTTCTTCTCAACAATTCTTTGTGGGATTTGTCTTCTATAATTTATCATGAATCTTTGAATAATTATTTACGTTTTGCATCTTTGTCTGTTTTCTTATAATAGTTCTTCATTGTTTCGAACTAGTAATGTTTTGCTGCATACTCTTTATAACAAAACCTATATATGATATATTAACCTATACTCTTATAAGAAGTTATGACTTTTGAGTAAAACATTACAACAATGTAACAATTATTGCAATTGATTATATTATATCGATTTTCCCAAACACCTGAAAAGGAATTTTTAGTCAAATACGTATAAAATCATTTGGGCTGTAAGTCTGATAAATTTCACAAATTAAAAAGAGAAAGTTCACTTTAACACAAGTATATATTTGAAACCACATACAGATTTTAAAAAAAAATTAATCATCATTTCTTAACCTTTTGTTAATGTTTCCAGGATGTCTTGGAGAAAAAAATACATATGTTAATGTGTGTCGGTGCAATTATATTAATAAGAGTAATCTTAAAATAATGAGGCCCATACGCATACCTACAACAGCACTTGCTGACCTCTGAACTGAATCTACGGTACAGATTTACATGAAAAAATATGTATGACCTTTTCCTCCAAAGAAACACAAGGATCTAAAAAGGCCAAAGCTTTAAACCCTGTAACATATTATATATATCAGATAGAGACAGAGATGTTGGTGGGTATTGATGGTGGTGCTTTACCACTCAGAATAAAATATCAAGAAATGTGAAAAATCAAGAAAACTTGTATGTGAATCTTAAATGCTGATAAATGTTAGTCAACTGAATGAATGACGATTTGTTCTATGAGTTGAAATTTTATTAATTTTTCACAGGGAATGGCAACGTTCTTCACACACACACACACACACACACACACACACAACACACACACACACATATATATATATATATATATATATATATATATATATATATATTGTATCCAATTGCTTTAACCTTTCCGTTGTAGTGGAATTTGTAATTTATTCAAGACTGCTAAACATATCATAAACATAGAGCTATAATAATAGCAATAGTAGTAGAAAATAATTATGGGTCTACAACGGTTTCGATCTATACGATCTCTCCAGGACCCCATCTTATATTTGACTAAGTTGAAGCCACTACTTAAGTAACTGAGATAAACGTATTTTCCGATAGTAACACTATGTCAGTTTATATTTTGGACCATATGACCATAAGGCACCCCTTTTTGATCTCGATTAAAAAAGGACGTTTTTTATTTACACCGTCAATATCCGGTTGTTTGTTAGGAATTAGGGTTAGGGGTTAGTTTTATAATTTAAAAAAAATCTAAAAATCGTCTGTTAAAACAACCGGATATTGACAGTGCAAATAAAAAACATGTCCTTTCTTAATCGAGATCAAAAAGGGGTGCCTTAAGATCATATGGTCCTATATTTTTCTATTGCCGCGTGCGGCTTATTCTTTATTTTTATTAATTTCCTCGTTCTCATCCCTGTATTGATTTTAACTTAATTCTAATTACAATATCAAGTGAAAACAGTTAAATTTTAAGAGTATAGTTCTAATAATATTCTTGTAATTTAATATTACTGATTATACTGTTTGACTGTTATATTTCAGCATCTCTCCTATTTTAAAGTAATAATTATTCCAAAATCTATATATAATGGAGAGTGCATTTTCGTCTGAAGCCGAAACTCCGTCACGGCTGACGTCAGATATTCCAAACTAAACTCTAGCGTTTATCAATGAGAATCTAATTTATAATCAATTTGTGTTATACTTAATATTAAAGGAACAAATTGCTTTATATACAAGTATTAAGATGCGTTTGTAATATTTGCTGGTTTGTAATATTTGCATAGCCAATTTTCAACGAATCTTTTAATAAATGCATGTTTAGTTCTAAACAGTTTCTAATTGATATTTTAATTTTTATTTGTATTTATAATTATTTAATGTATAAAGTTTTGCGAGAAATTAATTTAAAAATAAAGATACAGCCACTAATTTAAATCTTACGTTAAATTATTAGTTATGGTCTTTTGTCCGTGACTACTCCCGTTTTCGTTGCGGTAAAAAAAAAAAAATTTTAAGTTTTAATAGAGTTAATTTTTAATGAAAAAATTTATAGATAAAAAATTTATAGATAAAATTTATTTTTAACTTTCGCGGCACCTTCACAAATATAACAAGTATTTTTTATTTCAAATTTTATTATTCCTATTAGGAATTTAAAAAAAAATGTTTACATTTATTTTTAATTCAAAATTTGTTTACGGTTATTCCATATTACTAATATTAAAATTAAAATAACAACCAGTTCTGAGCGATGCTTTTCCGCTAAATATGATGACCGTGATTTATTTAGAAATTAAGAAATATCTTTTAATTTTAATTTGTCATAAATTCCCTTACAGAAACAGACGACAAAAAAAATGATTTTACGTGTTTGTTTTTTTAACACTTAGCGCTTCTTTCTTAAACTAAAAATTAATCTTTATTTTTTATCATAATTGACGCAATACTTTTAAAATTCATTATTCAACAATGTTTAACCGAAGTTCGGTTTGTATAAACAAAAGCGGTGATAAAAAAAATGTCCCCTACCTAAATCGAGGCCACCGAAATCGGTGGCTTCGCCTAAATACAATAACAAATGATACAAACACCATGAAAAAATTTATAGATAAAATTTATTTTTAATTTTCGCGGCACCTTCACAAATATAACAAGTATTTTTTATTTCAAATTTTATTATTCCTATTAGGAATTTAAAAAAAGATGTTTACTTTTATTTTTAATTCAAAATTTGTTTACGGTTATTTCATATTACTAATGTTATTTTTCATCATTTATTTAAATTAATTGTAGCGAGAAATTAATAGTATTTTGTTCAATGTTTAAACAATGTTTAAACAATACACATTCATCAATAAGAGGATTACTATTCTGTATTAAATGATTGAAAATAGCATTTTACTTCGAGTTTATATAAATTTTGTTTTGTTTTTAAAAATTAAATAAATAAAATTATTCGTCGGACTTGAGCATCTGAAACCCCCCATCTAAAATCTTTTAAAAACTTTTTTCTTTTTCTTCAATGGATTATTATCGATTACACATCAATCTATCAGATTGTAAAAAAAAAATTCAAAAAAGTTATTTATTTTTCGAGTTTTCAGGGGTGCTCAGTTCCCCGTATAAGTTTATTGTAAATCGATCCCCCATATCGGAACTGCTAAAACATTTTTTTTCCTTCAATGGATTGTTATCGATTACACACCATCTATCAGATTGTAAAAAAAAAAGCGCCTGATTCAAAAATAAAGAACTTTTTAGTTCTTTATTTTTTGAGTTTTCAGGGGTGCTCATTTCCCCGTATAAGTTTATAGTAAATCGCTCCCCCTATATTGGAACCGCTCTACCTTAACAGTTGGGCTGAATTTGCACAAAGGTGTCAAAATTAAGGTGACATTGAAAAAAACAGAACCCACAAATTTTGTAATAAAACTGTTAATTGTAACTAGGGGGGTTTATGGTTAGGATTTGAGGTTAGGGTTGGTGTTGGGGTTTAAGGTTAGTTTAATGGGAAAATAAATAAATAATGTGGGTTCTGTTTTTTCTGGGCCACTCTAACTTTGACACGTTTGCGCCAGTTTCCTTTCGAGCGGTTCTGATATGGGGCAGCGATTTACTATAAACTTATATGTCGGCATGAGCACCCCTGAAAACTCAAAAAATAAAGAACATTTAAGAATTTTTTTAAAAACCTGATAGATTGGTGTGTAATCGATAATAATCCATTGAAGGAAAACAATAAAATAAATAAATGAATAAATTTTGTAGCGGTTCTGATATGGGGATCGATTTACGATAAACTTATACGGGGAACTGAGCACCGCGAAAAATAAATAACTTTTTTGAATTTTTTGTTCTTTTACAATCTGATAGATTGGTGTGCAATTGATAATAATCCATTAAAAGAAAGGAAAAAAAATTAAAAACAAAAATTTTAGATGGGGGTTTCCAGATGCTCAGGTCTGCCAATTATTCAATTTAATGCTTACTTTAATGGATATAAAATTTATTAAATCTCTAAGAAAATGAATTAAGAGTGTAACAACATATATTATATTCATTAATTTATTGTACAAACATTTTTACATAAACTAGCAAAAAATGCCATCTGGGCGGTTATAAAAATTAATTTTTGAAAGATATTGTCTGAGTTAAAATTTCCATATAAGAGGGTTTGTATTATCGGTAAAATCATCAAATTTATTAAAGGAGTAAAGAAAAATGAAATCATTTGAAATGGAAACTTACTTCTGTCCCCCTCAAATCAAAATGTTGCATGCATCTATTGATTATTAATCAAATAATATTTTTTATCAATGACAGTGTTTTGATGTAAGCAGTGACGTAGTTTTAGTTACAGACAAATTGATACTGAATCTATTATCAAAAGATTTTATTTATTGAAAAAATTTTTTACAAAATTCATATTTTTACATAAGTGTACCAAACAAAATTTAGTTGAAAATAAATCTATAAATTAGATATTTTTATTTCCTCCGATTAAAAAAAAATAATATTAGGTATTATTTAGCATTTAAAAATTGATTTAAGTATCATTACTCTATTCTATTTTATGTAATATTTATTTACACTAAAACTAAATGTCTGTTAAATGTAAAATAAATAAGGTGAATATTTATTGTTTTATTTCAAAGATTTTAGAAATAATCAAAACAATAAAAAATCATTTCGTATAGTTGATTGTTTTATTCATTGATAAACCAAATTTAATTTTATCATTAAATATTATTTCAGGAAAAACTTTGGTGTAGAAAGTTAACTTTCATAATTTCTATTTCAAATTGTTTATTTTTTACTCCTTTAATGAATTCAATGATTTTAATTACTAAAATCATTAAATGTTGAATGTCTTTTTTAAGTTTTTGGCATATTTTGGCATTGTTGTTTCTTATTACTTTATTTGATTTATTAATTTTGCAGCAACATAGTTTTAGTTACAGACAAATTGATACTGAATCTTTTATCAAAAGATTTTATTTATTGAAGAAAATTTTTAAAGAATTTATCTTTTTACAGAATTTTACCAAATAAAATTTAGTTGAAAATAAATCTATAAATTAGATATTTTTATTTACTCCGATTAAAAAAAAATTAATATTAAATATTATTTAGCATTTAAAAATTGATTTAAGTATCATTACTCTATTTTATTTTAAGTAATATTTATTTACACTAAAACTAAATGTTTATTAAATGTAAAATAAATAAGGTGAATGTTTATTTTTTTTATTTCAAAATTTTTAGAAATAATCAAAACAATAAAAAATCATTTGGTATAGTTGATTGTTTTATTCATTGATAAACCAAATTTAATTTTATCATTAAATATTATTTCAGGAAAAACTTTGGTGTAGAAAGTTAACTTCCCTAATTTCTATTTCAAATTGTTTATTTTTTACTCCTTTAATGAATTCAATGATTTTAATTAATAAAATCATTAAATGTTGAATGTCCTTTTAAAGTTTTTGGCATATTTTGGCATTGTTGTTTTTTATTACTTTATTTGATTTATTAATTTTACAGCAACATAGTTTTAGTTACAGACAAATTGATACTGAATCTCTTATCAAAAGATTTTATTTATTGAAGAAAATTTTTAAAGAATTTATCTTTTTACAGAATTTTACCAAATAAAATTTAGTTGAAAATAAATCTATAAATTAGATATTTTATTTACTCCGATTAAAAAAAAATAATATTAGGTATTATTTAGCATTTAAATATTGATTTAAGTATCATTACTCTATTTTATTTTATGTAATATTTATTTACACTAAAACTAAATGTTTGTTAAATGTAAAATAAATAAGGTGAATATTTATTGTTTTATTTCAAAGATTTTAAAAATAATCAAAACAATAAAAAATCATTTCGTATAGTTGATTGTTTTATTCATTGATAAACCAAATTCAATTTTATTATTGAATATTATTTCAGGATAAACTTTGGTGTAGAAAGTTAACTTTCCTAATTTCTATTTCAAATTGTTTATTTTTTACTCCTTTAATGAATTCAATGATTTTAATTACTAAAATCATTAAATATTGAATGTTCTTTTAAAGTTTTTGGCATATTTTGGCATTGTTGTTTTTTATTACTTCAATTCATTTATTAATTTTACTTGGATACTTACCCCTCTGACATTGAATTTTAAATCCCACTCGGCTCAGGCTATATATTTCAGAATTCTATTTTTACACCGCCCGAAGGGCGGTTTTGTTATGCTGGTATATATAATGTTTTTAGTTAAAATTTAATAGTGTAATTATATTTATATTTTAGTGACCGGCTCAACCTATGTTTACAATCGCCTATTCATTCAATTCCATTCTTCAAAAGACTTTTCTGTGAATCAATATATTGCTAATTCTTCGTGTGGACATAGGAAAATGGATCATTTAGAGTTGTGCACACGTCTGATTTTCTTAAGATAATTCTTCAATAATTGGTGTTATATTTTGATCCTTTAAATCCCAAATATACCTAGATTGAGTTGTTGCATTTCTGAACTTAAGATTAGAAAATGTGGATCGATCAAGCCAGAATTTAAAACTCGAGTTTACAGATCATAAAAACTAAACAAAAAATACGCAAAGCAAAAACATTTGTTTAATCTTTAGAACAGCGTTGAAATGATATTTGAATCGTTGACACTATTAGCTTCTTATAGAAATATATCAATAATATTTTGTTCCTATTATTTTAAAATTAAAATGAGCTGGAAACATTTGGAATAGCTATTTTCTTTGATATAATAACACAATCTGTAGTAAAACTATCTTTAACAATTATAATTTAACTTATATTTTTCTATTTTGAGAAAATCGCTAAGTTTTAATTTACAGAAATAATATTCAAAATGTTGATAAACCTTTGTCACAATTTCCTCAGATATATAAAAGACTGACTTTCACTAAAAGTAACTTCATCATTACAATTTAAAAAATATCTATTGTTCATTAAAAAAAAAACATGATGCAAAATAGTTTTCAGCCATTGGATAATTTCTTCTGATTAACAAAATGTCAGTGTTGCATACCCATACTCCCGGGTATAGCATTCTTAACATATAGACATATCTATATTATGAGAGGGGCACCTGTGGTTATGTCAATCATATGTAATCTTACCTTCGTCTGTACTTACCTCTTCTGTAATTATGAAGTACCTATCTTCATGACTTAGTTTGGTAATTCTTTTTACTTCTGAGTATGACGGTCGATTCTGTCTATCGGCCTGTTTCTCTTATTGGATCCTTCTAAAATGCTCTTAAGGTGCTCTGTGTTATTGGTTAGCTTTTCATTAACAACATTAAACATTTCTTCACATTTATTCACATAAATCACATTTTTATTTCTCAAGATTTGGGACCCAATAACGCGCGTGCGAGTCTAACTAAGTACGTCTTTACATTATGACGACTAGCAGCAGACTGCACTTCGCCTCGCAACAGAAAGTGAATGTCAAAATAAGGTTACTAACTGCCAGTTAAATTTACAATTATTCAAACGGCCATGCTTGAATTCATATAATATTTTCCCGATTTGAATTCAAATCTATCTTCTACACTAACCGCCCAAAACCAATGGTACGCCCACCAATTATATACTATCAGTATCTCAGAGGTGTTCTTGTTAGTATTTCAGCATTGAAGGAAATAACTGATTTTAATAATTTTATTTATATGTAGAATATTTCGTTTTAATTTAAGATACTTATAGAATATTCCAAGCAACGGTAGTTGCCATAAAGAGTTGTCGGGGCGGCCTAATGCCGGTATCAGCCAGACAGCGAGGAAGTCTATCCACTTTTCACTAGCGCTAGACCAAGGAGATTGTTTAAGCATCTGAGGTGGAGCGCCACATCTACCATCAGCTCCTCACTTTACCGCATAGATCCCTGTGCTCTTCATACACTGAGTTGGCGAGGGCCGGTATCGAATCAAGAACCTTATGATTCTTAGCCGAACACTTTACCGACTGAGCTAAACGGGCCCTAATACGAGAAAAATGTTAGGAAATTAAACAAATTACCAAATGGCTACATTTTCCTCTTTGGTAAATTAGGAATTAATGAATTTCTTAACCCTTTACAGAACCTAGTATTTGATACTGAAATAAGAAATGTAGAAAAATAAATATGTTAACAAAAAGTCAGTAAATCATCTAAAAAAATTCCTAGACATAGTTCCACTCAGAATTTATTCTGCTAAATAAAAGAGCAAACCCCTTTAATTACAATGAAATGTTTAACTGTAAGATCGTTCTGGACAGTAGCATAGCTAAGAGTAGCAAGGGGGTACTGCTCCCCTGGATACAACTTTCAAAAGTCACACGTTTTCAACTATTATGTTAACTCATTCTTTTCCCTGTGAAATAAAAATTGAATCCAATTTTTTTTAATCATATTACATAATCCAGAAAAACTGTTTGGATTCAATAATTTATTCAATCAATCTTCCAATGTATAAACTATGTTCAGTCCATTGTGATGCACTGGTAACTGCTGGCATCTGGGAACTAAACAAACTAATTTCCTGTAGAGTTCTTTTGTCACATTACAATCGAGGCGGGATTCACTATTGAGCAAAATAAATAAATGCTTAGGGTACCAAAATATATAAAAAAATGTTTTTTATATTGTTTTCAATTTCAGAATTTTCATTTTCTTTGTCTGCCTCTTCACACAGAGGGCTTAGACTTTTTTCTTCGCTATCGGTTGGACTGCTAAATAGCGATAATTAGGGATAATTTTTGGAAAAATATATGCCTGCTAGGAAGATTTGGATGTGTAAATCTCCTGGTAATAACGTTGTGGGTGCCGTGTCCGAAAATTAGTAAATAGTAGTTCATCGTAATTTCAGTTGAAAGCTCTGTGTGATCCCAAGTGCGAGAGGGGAAGAAACAGAGTTTCATCTACCGTCGAGGATCTACCGATGCAAGCTTCCACCTATCTTATCGTCACCACTCGGGAACATTTAAGATAAGGCCTAAGTGTTGGGGTGGGAGCAAGGATTCATGTACCGCCATGGGTTCTGTGAATGCCAAGCGACCCCTAGCTCGATGCCTCAGCAAGAGTCGGATGAAGAAGAGAGAGGGAGAGGTTTTGAGGTCTTGCTTTTATAAGGGTTCCCAAGTGATCTTCAGAGGGCCACTAATGGCCAGTGAACTCGGGAGCCTGTCCCCTAATAAAATTTCAATAAAGAAAAAGGAACAGCAATTCTTTTCTTTTTCATGAAAATATTTGACTAGATCATATTGCAATAAAACCAGTCTAATGTAAAATTAGGAAAAAATGTATTCCATTTTGTTTACTATTTATTGTAAGATTATGACTACTGCTTTGATACGGTTCGTTTTTCTAGTAGACAAGCTTTACTATGATTACTTTTGTCTTTCTATACAATTCTTGCACTTTGAAGCTATTAGCAAACAGGTACACTTAGAATAAATAGCATTACATTCAATCAGTGCTTGATATTAAAGATTTTGCTTGCTAGCCTTTTCGTTTTTGAGTCCCAGATCTAACTCCCATCTTTATATTAGGTGATTAGAGTGTTATATTAGAGTGATACATTTTAGCAACATTTTCTTAAACAGCTACTACCTTTCAACCATTTACTTATCTCCCTGGCGTTCCTTTTTCAAAATGATCAACGATTTTGGAACAACACAGGCGACAAATTCTTACCTTTATTTTTCTAGCATAATCTAGCCAAAATACATTCAATGTCAAATCAATAAAATCAGAATTTTGTAGAAAATAAACAATAAATTAGCATGGTAGAAAATAAGTTAGTGGAAGGAAAAGCTCTTCGCGATCAAAACTAAAACTGTGAAGAAGATATACATCAGAAATAGAAATACCATTTCAGGAATCGTTTGGGACACCCTCTGGAAATCACAGAAACTAAGTGACCGACTAGACATTAAATCTGAACAGTTCACGGAGGATGACATTCATACGCTTTTGAAAACAACCACCATTTCTTAGATTTGAACAGTTCTCGGTAGGATGATATTCAAACGATTTTGAAAACAACCTCCAGTTCTTAGATTTGAACAGATCCCGAAGGATGACATTCATACAGTTTTGAATATAACCACCAGTTTCTTAGAATTGAACAGATCCCGGTTGATGACATTCATACAGTTTTGAAAACAACCTCCAGTTCTTAGATTTGAACAGATCCCGGTTGATGACATTCATAAAGTTTTGAATATAACCACCAGTTTCTTAGATTTGAACAGATCCCGGTTGATGACATTCATACAGTTTTGAAAACAACCTCCAATTCTAAGATTTGAACAGATCCCGGAGGATGACATTCATACAGTTTAGAATATACCCACCAGTTTCTTATATTTGAACAGATCCCGGAGGATGACATTCATAAAGTTTTGAAAACAACCTCCAGTTCTAAGATTTAAACAGATCCCGGAGGATGACATTCATAAAGTTTTGAATATAACCACCAGTTTCTTAGATTTGAACAGATCCCGGAGGATGACATTCATACAGTTTTGAAAACAACCTCCAGTTCTAAGATTTGAACAGATCCCGGAGGATGACATTCATACAGTTTTGAATATAACTACCAGTTTCTTAGATTTGAACAGATCCCGGAGGATGACATTCATACAGTTTTGAAAACAACCTCCAGTTCTAAGATTTGAACAGATCCCGGAGGATGACATTCATAAAGTTTTGAATATAACCACCAGTTTCTTAGATTTGAACAGATCCCGGTTGATGACATTCATACAGTTTTGAAAACAACCTCCAGTTCTAAGATTTGAACAGATCCCGGTTGATGACATTCATAAAGTTTTGAATATAACCACCAGTTTCTTAGATTTGAACAGATCCCGGTTGATGACATTCATACTGTTTTGAAAACAACCTCCAGTTCTAATATTGGAACAGATCCCGGAGGATGACATTCATACTGTTTTGAAAACAACCTCCAGTTCTAAGATTTGAACAGATCCCGGTTGATGACATTCATAAAGTTTTGAATATAACCACCAGTTTCTTAGATTTGAACAGATCCCGGTTGATGACATTCATACAGTTTTGAAAACAACCTCCAGTTCTAATATTGGAACAAATCCCGGAGGATGACATGCATAAATTTTTTAATATAACCACCAGTTTCTTAGATTTGAACAGATCCCGGAGGATGACATTCATACAGTTTTGAAAACAACCTCCAGTTCTAAGATTTGAACAGATCCCGGAGGATGACATTCATAAAGTTTTGAATATAACCACCAGTTTCTTAGATTTGAACAGATCCCGGTTGATGACATTCATACAGTTTTGAAAACAACCTCCAGTTCTAAGATTTGAACAGATCCCGGTTGATGACATTCATACAGTTTTGAATATAACCACCAGTTTCTTAGATTTGAACAGATCCCGGAGGATGACATTCATACAGTTTTGAAAACAACCTCCAGTTCTAAGATTTGAACAGATCCCGGAGGATGACATTCATAACGTTTTGAATATAACCACCAGTTTCTTAGATTTGAACAGATCCCGGAGGATGACATTCATACAGTTTTGAAAACAACCTCCAGTTCTAATATTGGAACAGATCCCAGAGGATGACATGCATAAAGTTTTGAATATAACCACCAGTTTCTTAGATTTGAACAGATCCCGGAGGATGACATTCATACAGTTTTGAAAACAACCTCCAGTTCTAAGATTTGAACAGATCCCGGTTGATGACATTCATAAAGTTTTGAATATAACCACCAGTTTCTTAGATTTGAACAGATCCCGGTTGATGACATTCATAGAGTTTTGAAAACAACCTCCAGTTCTAAGATTTGAACAGATCCCGGAGGATGACATTCATAAATTTTTGAATATAACCACCAGTTTCTTAGATTTGAACAGATCCCGGAGGATGACATTCATACAGTTTTGAAAACAACCTCCAGTTCTAAGATTTGAACAGATCCCGGAGGATGACATTCATAAAGTTTTGAATATAACCACCAGTTCTTAGATTTGAACAGATCCCGGAGGATGACATTCATACAGTTTTGAAAACAACCTCCAGTTCTAAGATTTGAACAGATCCCGGAGGATGACATGCATAAAGTTTTGAATATAACCACTAGTTCTTAGATTTGAACAGATCCCGGTTGATGACATTCATACAGTTTTGAAAACAACCTCCAGTTCTAAGATTTGAACAGATCCCGGTTGATGACATTCATACAGTTTTGAATATAACCACCAGTTTCTTAGATTTGAACAGATCCCGGTTGATGACATTCATACAGTTTTGAAAACAACCTCCAGTTCTAATATTGGAACAGATCCCGGAGGATGACATGCATAAAGTTTTGAATATAACCACCAGTTTCTTAGATTTGAACAGATCCCGGAGGATGACATTCATAAAGTTTTGAATATAACCACCAGTTTCTTAGATTTGAACAGATCCCGGTTGATGACATTCATACAGTTTTGAAAACAACCTCCAGTTCTAAGATTTGAACAGATCCCGGTTGATGACATTCATAAGTTTTGAATATAACCACCAGTTTCTTAGATTTGAACAGATCCCGGTTGATGACATTCATAGAGTTTTGAAAACAACCTCCAGTTCTAAGATTTGAACAGATCCCGGAGGATGACATTCATAAAGTTTTGAATATAACCACCAGTTTCTTAGATTTGAACAGATCCCGGAGGATGACATTCATACAGTTTTGAAAACAACCTCCAGTTCTAAGATTTGAACAGATCCCGGAGGATGACATTCATAAAGTTTTGAATATAACCACCAGTTTCTTAGATTTGAACAGATCCCGGAGGATGACATTCATACAGTTTTGAAATCAACCTCCAGTTCTAAGATTTGAACAGATCCCGGAGGATGACATTCCCCTTTGTTGCGTTGAAATAGTTGCAAACTACGCTCTGAATCGTCGACGCGTTGTTGTTTTTGATCGACTCTGAGCAAACGCGGCATGCACTTTGAACAGTTTTTCATTGATAAATGTTCATGGAAAATTGTGAATACACTGCCTTCTGATATCTTCAACTCCTCTGCTATCTCATGCAACTTCAATTTACGATCGGCCAAAACGAGTTTATGGAGTTCTTTTGGTGTTTTCCGGGACAACTGCCGAAATTGGGCAACCTGAGCGTTCAGCATCATTTGTGTCTGTACGACGGCGTTTAAAGTCAGAAACCGTTGTTTCCAACGGAGCAGAGTCCGAATAACTCTTATCAAGCAATTTTCTCGCTTGAACAGTATTTTTCCCATCAGAAAGCAAAGCTTTATCAACACACGGAATTCAGATTTTTCCATTGTTTTGAAAATTTGCTTCACTTAAATAACTAATTTGTAAATTAATAATCCGATTTGGCTCAAATCTCGACACGTGTCATTTGAAGATTAGTAACTTATAAGAATCATATGGATTATTTATTAGTGGTGCCATCTATATGTCAGGCCCGGGACTTATATAGAATATATATATATATATATATATATATATATATATATATATATATATATAGTTGTCTGTACATGGCAGTAATTGCCGACAATGTGTTATATTATGTCTGGAGGTGCGTGGTTTAATAATGTTTAAATTCAGTCCACATGGAGAAATGCATAGATAAATAAATAAATGAGCAGGTTAAACCAGTCATGGATAAGGAATCTTAAGTACGGGTCCAAAAGAAATAGACGGAGAAATAAATACATGAATCAGCGGTCAACCCACACAGAGATAAAAATAAATGACAACAATTCCAGACAGATTGGCGTCCATCCTTCAAAGACGATCCTTAAATTAGGTCGTAGAATTTTTAGGAGCAAGGTGATACCCCGATTCAAAGTTTTAAATAATGATATATTTAAGATCTAAAGAAGACGAAAAAAGGCTCAATGTCAAATTAGAACTGGGTTGTTAAAAATGGGATATACGAGAGAAAAGAAGACGGGATACTTAAGAAAAACAAATATGTGATTAATGACTTTTAAAATTTTTGGCTACATGTGCAGAACTTCGCCTTGTCTCGGAGCCGATAAGGGTGTCGACCCTGCGAACGTTTGGAAGAAAAGAATAGATTAACACATACCAGGCAAAGGAGGATAGACATGAAGGTTTAGATATAACAAATACGGAAATGTTTATTGCCGCATAACAGAATGAAGTTGTTGATTCCTTCAATTGTTTGGATTGTCAACATCAGATGCCGGGAAGGAGACGTTAGTCGTTGTCGATGGACGTCTCGTCGGGGATGAAGATCTTCGGACCGAAATAGGATTTCGGAGCTGATAAGAGATTGACTTTGAGGGTGTGTTGTCCTGAAAATGACAGTTTGTTGAGAGAAGGCCCGGATTGTGGTCAGTAGGAGACTGGATCATCGGTATGCTGGAGCGTGTGTGGTTTGTCGGTAGTTTACCACGGGAACGTAGTCAACAAGAAGGGCGGGCCGAGGTCAGGATAAGACCGGGTAATCGGCAGGACAGGAGAAGGAACGAGTCGAAGGTGAGGTTGGATCATGGCCAGTCAGAGACCAGATCTGAAACGAACGGGAACCCGTGCCACAAGCATGTAGAAATGTGCAGCTTACACGCGTGTATACTTGCTTTGGTGCCCGGTGGTAACCTGTGCGGGTTATGGGGATTGCGAACACTGCGCCGTGAGATTGTGCCGTGCCCGGCACCGGGATTGGGGGCATTACTTACAATCACCCCAAATCCTCCTGAAGGCATCAAAATGGCCTACATTATCTGCTGTTGTTGTTTTCAACATAGCGCTTTTGGCATTTCGTGTTGACACGCCGAATTAAATTCCTGCTACTGGTTCGAGTCGTATTTCTCCTCAGATGAGTTGCTAACACTGTTATTAAGTGTTTGTGGACATCGCTACAGGCCGGTATATGTTATAATATTCATAAAAATGCGTATTTGAAAGTCTGTTAGCAAGGTCAGGGTCTCTTGATACTTGTTTAAACGAAGCGCTGCTGAGGCTTGGTCGTCTGACAGCTGATTTGGTACAGGGATGAAACGGAAAATGGCTGAAGGGCGCTATAATTTTGAACAGCGTTGTAGTTTGGCTGCGGTAGCCTCAATGTATTAAAGTCAAAGATCTCCGAAGTCGAAATGACGCCATTTATTTCAGGAACTGTTATAGTACCGCACTAAATCATCCCCCCCACACATATATATATATATATGAAAAATAGATGGAAATTAATCCGACAGTATGAAATTTAATATTTTTAAAAAACATATGATGTTTGTTATGTGATTGCTGACAGATCTGTAATTTTTAAAAATCAGAAGCATTATAGTTTATAGTAAAACTCAAAAGAGTTTATTGTAAAAATATATAAAAAATGTACAGTGGGTATCAAAATAGTATAGTATATATTTCAGCTGTTAAAAATATACAAGTCCACAGTGTAATTTGAAGAAAGATGTTAGGGTTCCAAAATTTACTTGTGGTGTTGAAGTCCGTAGAGTTATAGATGAAAGTCTTCAAGGTGTAAAATTCCAGATATAATGTTTTTTCATTTGACAAATATGAAAAATAGATGGAAATTAATCCGACAGTATGAAATTTAACATTTTAAAAATCAGAAACATTATAGTTTATAGTAAAACTCAAAAGAGTTTATTGTAAAAATATATATAAAATGTAAAGTGGGTATCAAAATAATGCTTCTGATTTTTAAAAATTAAAAATAAAATTTATTTTATTTTTAAAACAGAACATGCATTTTTCAAAATTTCAGCGGTTGAATTCAGCGTTCGTTTTGTAAACAGTCTTTTTAACGGATATCTTTCTTCTCGTCTATGTCGCTCTTTGATGAAGACCAACTTATCGATTTGGTCGAAACAGATCTGTCAGCAATCACATAACAAACATCATATGTTTTTTCAAAATGTTAAATTATATATATATATATATATATATATATATATATATATATATATAAGGCATATACATATATAGTAATTTAAATAGTCACAAGAAAAAATATTATGCCATACAAGTTTGGTTGATTGGTGATGACTGTAACAAAACAGAGAGAGAGAGAGAGAGAGAGAGAGAGAGAGAGAGAGAGAGAGAGAGAGAGAGAGAGAGAGAGAGTCAGTTGGTTAGCATCGAAAGTTTTAAGGATGAATCATCATAAGGCCATATGGCATTTTCCAATAGGACGAGAGGTGAGACGTGGCGAAGTGGGAGGGAGAAAAAGTGAGACGTGAGAATGTTCGGGAAGTTATGCCTCCTTTTGTCTCCCTTCTGTATCAGTTTGCTACATTCCCTTATGTGATTGACAGTTTCATCACAACATACACTTGTTAATCGCCTTTTGCATGATTGTTTTCATGGCATTATTATTTACAGCAATATCCTGCTCATCACAGGTGTAATGTATCTAGAGTATCTTTCTAGAGTATCCATGCAGTTATTATTTATACCATTTCTCGTTTCTTGATTCCTTGTTTGCTCTTCTGTCAGTTTTATTGTTGCTGTTATTAACCGCTGTAATTACTATCTCTTTGCTCTGTATTGTATGTTTCCTGAGCCCCGGAATAGCACATTCACACAACACAATTATCAATGATGGTGAGTCCTCCTTCACTTCTCATAATATAGAATCTGTGCTCATCAGCCTGTAAGGACTTTTGTTAATTTTATCATTCTTTGGTCCAAGTTTGTGAGCCCTTCTCTTGCCCAGTTTAAAAATGATTCAGAGTATCCTACAAGGGAAACTATTCAAGTACTTATTCCTTTGTTTAAATTTCTTTTGCAGAGTTTAGTTTCTCCACTTTTTGTAAGGTGTCATATGGTTTCAGAATCTTCTCATGCATAGTACATTCATTTTTGTTTAACAATGCAGCTGATTTTGCACGTCAATTATCTAAATTGTAATCATTTGAAAAACAAAAGAGGAAAAAAGAATAAATTCTAAAGCATGTGATGGAATTTTCTATGAAAAAATCCAATGATTATTTGATCTTTATTAAGAATTTCAATTTTTTTTTCATTTTACAATGATCTCATGCAGACTAATAGATTTCACTGTTTTACACAATAGAAATAAGCCCCAACCCCTTTTTATCATATGGATGCTAGAAGGCGGTGGCTGCGGGCCTACATGTCCTGGGAATGACGTTAAACTCTATCTGATGGTGAGGTTCCAGTTTTGGAGGTTTGGGGAATGTGGAGCACCCCTTCATCACCATTGCTCCCTGGTCCACTCTGACACGGAGTGGTAGTACCTGTTAGGGTCCCATCTATGGGTTAAATAGAAAAATGTATTTATAAAAAAAATTGTATTATCCATTAAAAATTGATTTATTTCAAAACTTTAACGGCATTAAATTGACCCACTAAGGTTGATATGCCCTAAAACAAAACAAACCAAAACCAAAACAATATAAATACCTCTTCAAACACAAATATGCCCACTTCTGTATTTTACTCAATAGATTTTTTCATCAGAATTTCATCAAATTTTTATTTTTATTTTTACTTTTACTAATGACACAAGAAATTTGACATTAAAATAAAACTTTATATAATGTTTTTATTGGCAAATGTTTGAAATATGCATGATGAAAACGGGATGTAATTTTAAAAATTAGCCTAAATTTACACAAAAATACTTCTATTGTAATGGTTTTGCCATTTGAAAGAAGAATCTTCTTATCTTCGCCGGTGGTCGTTTTGTCTATTTTTACTTCATCGGGTCGTGTCGGGTGTATACTCTGCATCCTTCTTAATACTTAATGATAAACACGGAAACTTTTTGGTGTACATATTTTTATTTCCTAATCCCAACTTTAACACGCATGTGGGGAAGAATAGCAGAACGCAAATACGCCTTTAGCCTCTCTCGCCGATTCTCAATCATTTTCCATGCTTTTTCCGGTCACCAATCAACGAATCGACGAATCTCGTTCCAGGTCAACCTGGGGAGCAGAGTCTGTCAGTAAAACTTATATGAACTTGTTTATATTTTTTCCATGAATAAAAGTTAAATCTAAATCTTACACAACATTACAAAAATGATAGGCTATGCCTAATCATTATGTAACTTGTGAAGTAATTTAGAATTTGTCTCACTTTACAGATAGAACAACTGTATGTTTTCATTGTCATAAGAATTATAATATCTAATTTGTGAACTTAACTTTTCAGTTCAAAACTTAGGAATAAGCAATATTCATTTTTCCATCTGAAGATAGGATGAAGCGATGGACAGAGTCCTCAGCTCTTGAAAAACCGAAAAGAAATAAAGCTGATCTAATGAAAATATATGAATCTTACCTTATAAAAAGACAGGATCTGCCACATTCAGTATAATAATTTTCAGTGATTGCTGGTAAGATTTGTTTGGTTTGGTTTGTTTTGTTTTCGGCATATCAACCTCAGTGGGTCATTTAATGCCGATAAAGTTTTGAAATAAATCAATTCTTAATGGATAATACAATTTTTTTTCTATTTAACCCATAGATGGGACCCTAACAGGTACTACCACTCCGGCTCAGAGTGGACCAGGGAGCAATGGTGATGAAGGGGTGCTCCACATTCCCCAAATCTCCAAAACTGGAACCTCACCATCAGATAGAGTTTAACGTCATTCCCAGGACATGTAGACCCGCAGCCACCGCCTTCTAGCACCCATTTGATAAAAAGGGGTTGGGGCTTGCCATAAGGGCAACAGGGTTGGGAAAATCATATAGGTGCTAGGGCTTGACGTGACCAACCGATTGATCGGAGGGGGCCTCTCCGATCGCCCATGATAGGGCAAAAGTGGAGTATTGCATGTCATGAACTGCTCATCCACCTGGGATCTATCCTTAAGCACGGCAAATAGGTGGCCCCATTGGGGGAGTCTTACCCCTCTGCAGAGGTGCAGTCGGTGCATTCTAACGCCCCAGCCGACAGGGCGGGGTAAGATTTGTCAATGGTCATGGTAAAGTTGAGTCTTACAGGGAACTGGATTAAAAAGATAATTAAATGACAAGTCAGTTGATCTCAGATGTATTCTGGAAGATTAAACAGTTGTATTCATAGAAATTTTCATACACATTGATTCCAGGGCGTGAGGCAGCATACTTTCGATGGCAAGTCTTCTGCTATTGCAAAATTGGGAGAATATGTTATGTAATAACATGACCGGCGCATTTATCTTCAGAAGCAGATTATTTGTAGCAGTTATTTTTTTGGAAAAATATTGAGAAACTTAGTTGAATAATTAAGAATCTGGTTCTGATGGTATCAAGTGACTGAAGAATCTTTTATCTCAAGGGAGCAGAAGTTTTACGTTCATTTCAACTAAAACATTTTTCGGCGATACAATTTCATGATAACATACTATTTAATATCAAAATGTTGAATATGATCGTTGTTCTTAAAATTTTCTAAGCTTTAAAATTTTTTTATCAATTTACATTTATCTTGTTATTTCTTACATTGAGTTATAATTTTTACTTTCCAACTTTTAATTCCATCTTAAAAACGTTTATTTCTATCGTGCTTGAAATGAATGAACAGAATAAATAATGTTAAATAATGTTAAAATGTTTTTAAAAATCAAAAAGATAATGAAAATAACAAAGAAAAAATCAATTTTTAACTTTTTAAAATTGCTTAATTTTTTTGTAAACAAGCTAATTATAGGAGTTTTTTTAAACATTTGTTCCATTTTTACATATCACCATACTATTTTAGGAATTGCTATCAAGACATTTATGTGTCTAACAGGAAATTATAGTTATTTGACTCTATTTTCATGGGAACACAATGTAATTTCTGACATTGCAAATATACTAGGTTCATACCTACCATTTTTACAATAAAATTTTTTTCTCTCTTTAATTGGACTGTATTTTTCTAACCTACGTTTTGCTGTATATTTAATTAATATTAATAAAGAACTAAAAACATTCGAAAATAAATCACGTTTTTATGCAGTGTTGTACAATTCATGAATTGCCAATATCTCCGGTTAAAATTAAAAACAAACGTCATTGACTTATGTTTCAGGCATTTAGTTATTCGGAATTCTACCTGTGTTTTTTTTTTAATTATTTATTGTTTTTTTTTTTTTTATAATTTCATTAAATTAAATAAAGAACAAACATTTTCACCAAGATTTCTTTAAAAATACTGTTCGAAAAAATAAAGTAAAAGATAAAGTAAACATATTTTCATTAATGAATATGTTCTGAAAAATTATCAAAATATAATTATTTGATTGCGTCCTGCAAATTCCTTTAAACTAGTCGTTTAAATGAATTTGTTGTTGTTGTTATTTCTTAACCTAAAATTATCAATGCAAATCCTTTTAGGGATATAAGAAATGGACAAGACTTTTAAAGACAAATTAAAGGGTTCTAATGGGTGAAGAAAATTGTTATTTCCCCATTTTAACCCCTCTCCCCACTTTTTATTTTTTTTTGCTTTACGAAAAAACAGTGATGAAGGCATGCTTTTGAAGGCAAACTGGTGGCTGATGAGACTAATGGAAAATAATCAGGACTAGCCGCAGTGATTGCAAGGGGATATTGCTGTTTTCTTTTCAGCATTACAAATGATGCAGCACTGCCCCTTTCTCTTAACTTTGATTCTATATCTGTTCTCGAAGAATAAAATGGATTTAATTCTGGGCTGCCATCATTGTTTTCTGTTGACATCACAAACACACCATTGCTGGTGGTTGACTTCACAGAAGGTGAGTCCATTTAATGTCGTTCGCAGCTATTCACTAATAGGGGTGTACTTGTTATCATGGTTACATTAGAATGTAGTCTATTAGGCGTCAGTAAAGGTACTTCTAAGTTGTTTTATGGCTATCTATCTGTAGGGGGAGTGTGCTTGTGATGCAGAACTCTTGTTTTATACATATTTCCAAAAGAGGTTGCCCATTGACATTACAACTGTGCTCCCTATTGTCATTGCTATGTCATGCTTCCTCAGCACCCCTTTCCACGAATCTCAAACAAATGGCATTAAAGTCATCAAGGAAACTTAAAGTCACTAGAGACTTTCTTCGGGATTTTGCGTTTAACACGACACCTATCTTTGTCCTCGGAGGGTTAGAGCGTACAGTGATGAGCACAGAGTATCAGTTATCTAAAGTGAAAGGCGTATGGAAATGATTTCGTCAAAATAACCACTTCGTAGATTTGGGGGTTTGGCGGTCACAACGCTTCTCACCGTGAAACCCGTGGTAGAAAAGTGTCAGACCTGTTTAAGTTTCTCATATCGGTACAAAATGTAGCCTACGCCACTCTTTTTCAGACAGCTCTGGTCTGGGATGCGAATCTCTCTCAGTGCCACTATGCTGACGTTTAGCCTTGTCAATTCGCCTGAAATGTGCGGTATGTCTTTAGGGCCTTTCTCTGTCTACAAATTCAGTACATTCGGTACGGACGTTCGAGTATATTACCCCTGAGAGTGTGCCAGTTGATCTTGGCTTCTAGGCGAGTTTTATTGGATCATTTTTATGTCATTTTTTAGATAATGCCGTCCTTAGAGAAAGCGGTCCGGTCACTTTGGGTGCTTCCAGAGAAAGCAATTGTCTCTGGATCTTATGAAGACCAATAGTTCTGAGCTACCTACATGTATGATAGAAACTATGATTACTAGCGACATCTTTCACCAGCTGTTTTCTCGTTATTCTGTCACAACAGATATTCTTTTTGATAACTCCATGAAGATTACGACAATAAAATCATGTATTATATAAATTTCAAGTGTTTTTCATCATAAATCGGAATGTTTTGTTGGCCTAAATAATTATGATACAAAATGTTTGGGTTTTTTCTTTGTTCACCATAAACGACCTTTTTACACTACCATTTTTCACATCTCCAATTGTATAGATCGTACGCGAATAAATGTTATCCAAACCTTAGTAAATCAGTCTATATATGTTGTTATGTAAGAAGTTAGACATAATTTTTATGTCTGTTTTGCATATATCCGAAATTGATTTTAAAAATATTTTAATGCTTTGTACTGCTTGTGTCCGAATTTAACTTTTAGTTTTCATTTCTTTCTTTTCTCTTTTAAATACTATCATTGCTACTCTTTAGTTGCTTTTATCTTTTAAAAATCTGTTTCTACTTCATAATTTTGTATCAATTTTCAACATTCTTCTTTTTATTTCTGATTTCTAATTTGTTTATAGTGACTACTTCCCTTTGCATTAACTTCCTGTCGTATTCTTACTACTGTCTCTTGCTTTCCAAAGTTTGCTTTTCATAGCTGCATTCTTTCTTTCTTCTTTGTCTAATCTACTCAAACTCCTAATATCCCCAATTACAACATTGTGACATCATTTATTAGTGGTGGGCAACTTTTCTCCACATCACTTCATATTTAGATCTTTGAACAGAGTTTTAGACAGTAATACTAATTTCTTTTTTCCTTGGGTTGGTGACCTTTTCTCTGCTGACTTGTCACTTGTAGTTACTATCTTAAATAACTTTGGATACTACCATAAATGACAGCTCCAAACATAACTAAAGTTAAATGAAAATGGAAGTAACTTACGGATGTTTGGTCATTTACCATGAACAAGAAGCTAGGATGAAATTTCCAAATATTTCTCATTTCTCAAAAACATACTGCTCTTTCAAACTCTAAAAGAAATTTATTTACTTGAAAGGCATTACACTCAAAATATTATAATTCTTTATTCCTTAATGTATTTGAAATGATATTATTTTGGGAAATGACACTCTAAATACTCATATATACAAACCTATAGTTAAATTTAAGATTTTAGAACGTCTAGAAAATAAAAAATAAATGATCTGGTTAGTAAGCTGCAATGCAGACCATTATAATATTTTGATTATATTGTTATCATTGTCATCATTTCAATTTTTATGTTATAAAAGCTGTTTGAGCCTGATATTGTCAAACTGGTAGTGGACATTTGGGATTTTGTTTTATCTCCAACTGCTTAAGTTCAGGTGTGCATGTGTGTGTGTGTGTGTGTGTGTGTGTGTGAGAGAGAGAGAGAGAGAGAGAGAGAGAGAGAGAGAGAGAGAGAGAGAGAGAGAGGTGAGGATAACTTGAAAGGGCATTGAAAAGTAATTTGTATTTTGTTATTATTTTAATGTTTATGCACATCAGCCATAGAATATTTTCAATTAAATTTTGCTGTTTATTTACCAGAAAAGCAGATCACTAAATTAGAAAAGTAATAAGAATAATAAAAGAAATAAAGGTTATAGTAAAATAATAATTGATATGTTTTATAAAGTAAATAAAATAAAACCAAATATAAAAGGTTCCAGAGACATGAAAAATTATTGGTCACAGGAATTTTTTAAGAAAATAATAATTTCTGTTATTTTCATGCACCTAAAACTTCAGCTAAATATAGTTAATACTTGAGAGAAAGAAGGAAACATTTATCATGTTAATATTTCATGGACCATTTTGAGGGGTTACCACTTTATAAATCGGATTAGTACATTTAGCCATCTCATAATTGTGTTCTGATACGGATCTACGACTTCCTTCATGGGCTTTCAATTTATTTTCTTCCTATAGGAATTTCCCTTTTTTTTTAAAGAATAACATGACCATCTGGCAGATCATTGAAATTGTCAGTTTTTCTAGTAGGCTTCTTTTCAGGGTGTACCATCATCAGACAAACTCGCTAGATATTATATCTTGTCAAAACGTATTATATGTGTGTTCTAACATATGTTGGTTCCAACTTGAATGCTATGTCATATTATATGGAAGTATTTTTATAGTTTATCTCGTCAAATTTTACTTTTAGTTGTTTAGTCATATTCTTAGAAGTCAGCTCAGCAATTGTGGCCCGGCTATTGCTTGCTAGATTTTTGAAATATTTGCATTCTTTTGATAAACTCTGATGCGCTCTATCTGTATCTTATATTATAAGTTCCACAGTTCCTGTATGTTTCCTCAAATTTATTGATGAAATCAATGACTGTCATATCTAGTTGCCTTTCAAATTGCTAATGAGCCAATGATCCTATTTTTCACTTGGTTTATATAGCGCTCTTAATTTGTTCATTATAACTTTTATACCAGCTTCTGTGTTCCGATTCCAGCACAACATCATCAGGATTCTCCAAACATTAGGTAGTACTGGCCTTTATTTTCCTGGTTTTAAATCTATCTCTCACTGCCAAAGTTCTATGTCATGAAGTCATCATTCAAATTTCTTCCTTTCGTCAGCACTGTGGATGGAGGAATATGTAACTTTTTGAAAGAAATAATGTAAAGACAATATCAACATAAATTCTTTCGCCTAACTGCTACTAAATGTTAGTCCTGGTTTACTTCAGCAACCTCGTATTATGTGTAGGTGATATGAAACTGGTTCCTAGAATATTTCACTGAATTCCTAGCATTTCACCCCTGAGCATGTGTGTTGTATGTTGTCGAACTCACTCAGTTGTCTACTGCCAATACACAACAAATAACTCAGTTATAATGTGCCGAAATAGATATATTCCTGAAGCAATTCCAGTAATTTATAGACACCATGCCACATTGTGTAGCTACTATTATTTAAGCAAAATGAAGAGCTACATATTACAATTTTTGTCACTTCAATAATTAAGACATGAAGTGACAAGAAAGTCATATTGGTGGGATAGGAATCAGCATACGAATTGTTATTCGGAATATCTTACTAGAAATATAACCGATACCAAATTTAATTTACATTAGGCAAGGACATCAGCTCTTTCTTCAGGGTCTTCCCGCTACACCCCAACTCCTCCAAGTTACGAACACCCATCCTTTACACCATATGACCGATAGATGCTCACGCCTCAACTGATTGTATTAGAGTTGTGTTCCATAATTCATGGATAGCTTAAGAATTATGTAAGTAGCATAGTTCGCAGTTCATTGCACTATTTATCCATTTTTTATTTATTAGGATATAGTCTAACTGGGCTTTTGTATTGTTTGGGTATGTGTAGGTCCATAGTTTGCCTTTTCTTTTTTGGTATTTTGTATTTAAGCATACAAGCATGTTCTCAAGAAAGAACTCGGCTAGGAGTTCACCGTTTCTATTTGGGATGTTATGTAGGCAGTATTTATTGTTCTCGTTTTTGCCTATCTGCGCATTCATGTCATCCCCAGCGACCAGGACATTGTGTTTGGGAATCTGTCTGCATAGTGAGGATAACTCATTATAGAACTTTGTAATGTCCTTTTCTTCGCTGACATTAGTGGGGCTATTGCACGAGACTACTGTCATGCAGGGATTCCCATTAACGTATCGCATATGATTCTTTGTTGGATTCTTTCTACACTGTTTAGTGCTCTTATAGCTCGGAGACTGAGGAGCATTCCTACACCTCCCATGGTGGCATTTATGGAGTTTTTTCACGCAGATGCCGACACAAACATCCATCCATTACCTGTTTCGTGATATTTTATTGCTAATTCACTATGATAAAATCTATGCTCTTGTACGCAGATTATATCTATATTTTTATCCGCTGCAGACGCAGTTAGCTTGGGTAGTTGGTTTATTGTTTTTAGCGTTCTGACGTTAAACGTTGCTAAGTTTAAGGTTTGTTTATACCTTAGTAGTTGTGTTTTACTCCTAGGTACTATGGTTATTGTTATAGGTGACACACCCTATAAGACCAATGACATGTGCCAACAGCTTACTATAAATAAACAGGGATAATTGTGGCTTAGAGCAAGCCAATGCGAGTGCCAATAACTCTGTTCGTCGGACGTAATTTCCACATCTCTCTATTGTATTGTCTACTTTCTGTTAATACATTTTACTACTTTTCGTTACCCGTTGTTTTGTTCTTTTTTGACCCCTTAAAACCTCACAACAAACTGGCGACGAAGGATTCGAAGTAACTTACGCAGGTTTATCGTTTACAACAACAACACCAGCGAAGCAGGATTCAAAAGACTTCACACACAATTATCGTTTTGTAACGACACAAAACTTGGAAGAGACGATTAAGGATCTCCCAAAAGACTCTAAAAAGAACGTGTCAGTCCAAATAAGCAAAAAGACGTTTTTGTTCAAGGACCTATTAGCAGAGAAATTAACACTTGCTGAAAAAAAAGTAAGTTGTACAAAAAAAAATCTTTTTTTTCTGGATTCATAACAGATTTTTTATTCGGTTTCTCTCTCTCAAACGTTTTTGGTTTGTTTCACATATTACTAAAATGGAGGATTTTAAGGCACAAATGCTAGAAATAATTAAATACCCGCAACAGCAACATTTCAGGAAAGGCAGTTGGAAATGGAACAGAAATCTGAACAGCAGCAAATTGATCTACAGAAAACATTTCAGGAAAGGCAATTACAAACGGAACAAAAGTTGATTGAAATAATGAAAGCTATAACGGACAAGGGCCAAAACGCAGACAACGAGAACGCGTTTACACAGAATGCTATCTGGACAGCGATAGAAACTTTTACTTACGCACCAGATGAAGATATAAGTTTTGAATCGTATTACAGGCGATACGAGGACTTGTATACTACAGATTGTTCTACTTGGACGGACTCGAAAAAGGTCCGCCTTCTATTACACAAACTGGGTACGACTGAGCACACCAGATTTGTTGACTATATTTTGCCTCGAAAGACCAGCGAATTATCGTTTTCAGAAGCTATCAAACTCTTAACAGAATTGTTTAGCCCTAAGACTTCATTATTCCATAAACGTTGGAAGTGCATGAACTTAATTCGAAAGGAAAGCGAAGATTATACAACCTTTGCGTCAACAGTTAATAAACATTGTGGCGATTTTAAGCTGTCTGAATTAGGCTCTGACAATTTTAAATGTCTAATTTATTGCCAGGGTTTAGTATCAGCGAAAGTCGCTGAAATTAGGCGAAGGGTATTAAATAAGCTGGAAAACGAGCCAACCTTTACCCTGCAACAATTGGCAGAAGACTCGCAAAGATTTGTCAGTCTTAAACAAGACTCTAAAAATATTGAACAGTCAGCTATAGGGCACATTAGAAATTTGCGGGATAGAAACAAATTCAGACCTCCCCCCAAAAAACAAGTTACTCCTTCTTCACCTAAGAAGAGACACGACTATTTGCCCCCTAATCCTTGCTCTGGATGTGGATCCCTTCATTGGTACAGGGACTGCATGTACCGGAACAAGAAATGCCTAAATTGTGACCGTGTCGGTCACAAGGCCTCTTACTGCAGGAAAAAGAAATCCGGAAGAAGCAGCATAAAAACGACAAAGTCAGTCGAGCAAGAAGACCGTAACATAAGAAAATATGTACTGGTACACATTTTAGGCTGAAACATAAAACTCCAATTAGATTCTGGGTCAGGCTTAACGATTATCAACGCTTACACATGGAAAAAGCTTGGTAAACCGACGATGTTAAGAACAAAAAAAATAACCAGATCTGTCACGGGGGAAAGAATCGAATTCGAAGGTGAAATTATCACCAATGTAACTTTAAACAGGCAAACCCAAAAATTAAGAATGTTTGTTCTAAAAAATACAAACAATTTATTCGGCACAGACGCTATGCAAAAATTTGGGTTGCGGAATTCACCTATTAACACTTTTTGTCAGGAAAATTCAACGGCCGAGTCAGAAAAATTCAATAGAAGAATTGAAAAAAAACTTTTCCTGACGTTTTTTCTGATGGTCTTGGTCGTTGTACTAAAATGACTGCTAAACTCGCATTACAGGATAATATCCAGCCAGTATTTAAGAAGAAAAGAAATGTGCCATTTGCCTCGTTAGAACAGATCAACAAACAGCTGGATAGACTTGAGAAGACCGGCATTCGAAAAAATCAAAGAAATATTGACGTCGGACTTGTTTCTCACACACTTCAACCCAGACCTAGAGATTATTGTTGCCAGCGACGCCAGTTCATATGGCATCGGAGCATGCGTTTTGCACAAGGTGCCGGACGGGTTACATAAACCCATAGCCCACAAGCAGCCCCTCAACAACGCCATTCTTCAAGGTAACGAAGAGCGACGGAGTTTATCAACATAAACTCCAAGAGAAAAAGATACTAAGACTCCTGTGGAGTGAAATCTTAGGAGGGTGTGTTATATGTGACACACCCTATAAGACCAATGGAATGCGCCAACAGCTTATAAATAAACAGGGATAATTTTGGCTTAGAGCAAGCCAATGCGAGTGCCAATAACTCTGTTCGTCGGACGTAATTTCCACATCTCTCTATTGTATTGTCTACTTTCTGTTAATACATTTTCCTACTTTTCGTTACCCGTTGTTTTGTTCTTTTTTGACCCCTTAAAACCTCACAACAGTTATCCTTTTAGACATCGTTTTCAGAGCTACGACGTTGGTAGTGGGTGTGTCTTGTTTGTCTGCTCTGGGTGTGATGCGGTTTGTGTGTGTTTGATGTTGTTGGGACGCTGTAGCAGATTTTTCGACACTGGCCAGGGCTCTAACCCGTGGAAGTTGAGGCACTGTAGCAAATTTTCCGACACAGGCCAGCGCTCGAACCCGTGGACGCGCACCTGAATCAGCGAGAGCTGTATTGGTTTTATATTTTTGTGTACTGTCATAGGTTTGGTTGGCTCGATGTCATCGATACCTTTCGGTTGGCTAAGTTGACTCATCAATAGACGGCAGATTTAGAGATGAGTAGCAGTAGTTTCCTAATTGAACTGTTTGATCCTGGCCGTTGGCTCGCTTTTAAGCTCATCCGCCTAGCATCATATGCCCATTTTGGGTTCGTCCGCCGTGTCTCACATCCACCACACTGCTACCCATGGTTTCAGCTGTTAACCCACCGTATGGTATGTAGGTTGCTCTAACTTGAACTGTTGTCCAAGAGGGAGGGATTAAAAAAAGGGGGGAATGATTCCTCAATTTAAGTTTTAACTTAGTTAAAGTCCACATGCTCCCTTCTATTTAGGTTATAGGATAAGACCTCCCTCTATTTCTCTGATGTCTATATCATAGAGGGATGAATGCTATCAAGGAGTTGGTTGGGTTAGACTGTCAATAAGAATATAAAAGTCAAGAGGAGCGCAAACTTGTAGCTAGAAATATTAAATAGTGAAGCATATTCACTTATTTCAGGTTAAATTTTAGTATTACAACCAAGATAAAAAAAACACGGGACTTACCCCTACTGAATTTACGAGATGAAAGAATTTTTAGAATCAGGACGAACGCGAGCTTTTAGCGAGGCATGGGGGTGGAGAGGGAAACGTTTAGGGTAAGTGACTGGATTCAAAATTATTATAATTAGCAATAATTTAAAAATGACCTCCGTTTGAGCAGAAACAGCTTGAACAAGCCATATATGAAGAGTAAAAATGAAATAAGCAAAACACAGAAAATAGTGAGAGAAACTTTCTATATAAATTTTCAATAAATTAATTGAGATGTTTGGGTACAATAAAATAATAGTACCTATCAAATGCAAAATATTATTTGGGGTTAGCTCAAGACAAGTAGAATAAAGTTACTGAGACCATTGTGCTTCATGCTGAAACATCTGAAAGATAAACTACATAATTATATTTACATGGAAGAAAATTTGAACATTCACAGCACCTGAAACACTGTTGCTTTAAAATTAACATTGATCTATATAGTTGATTATTAATCTATCTTAATTTGGTGAGAGTGTTAGCTATTCCTTATTTTTATATAGTTATTTAGTTATTTTTGTTTATCAATTTAAATACCCCCATCTAGTCTTAGAGTACTTTCTTTTTTATCAGGTGATGCTGAACATTAATTGAGGGCTGTCAATAGAATCCTAAGCGGAAATGGGTAAAGTGAGCTTATATACAAATCCTAATTTAGTTTTACGCTTCTGAGGTAGATAGGCAACACGGAGAGAATTTGTATTCATTTCTTTCTTGTCTTTTGTTTCTTTGAAATGTATTAGTGGTTATCTTTTTGTTGAATGTTATTTGGGTCTTCTTTGTACAGTTTCACGGTGATTATTGAAATAATGCGTTAGCATGATGCGTTAGCATTGTTTGTATGCAAACTAGGGGCAGTTAAAATACCTAGACTGGATACTAACAATTTGGGAGCGAAACTTCTGAGAGTTCGTCGAGAGACATTTGTTGACATCCTCGGAATGAAGCTTCCAAGTAGGGTAAAATGTACTCGGGTCGATATAAGTGCTTCTGGTTAGCTTTCTAACTATCTCGACCAAATCATTGTTAGGAGAATCGACCTAGACTCATTCGATGGTCCAAGTTTTGATTTTAAAAAAAAATTATTCTTGACTAGAGATTAGTCTGTGTCACAATAAGATTAGATAAGGCTAAGCTGTTTGCTTACTGGAAATTCAGCACATTTTTGTTAAATGATAATGATTTTTAGAGACAGTGAGAACCAATTTTAAAATGGGAACTGACATATGTTATAATTGGGAATAGTTGGTGGTTAAGCTTAAATACTTTGCTGCTGACTATAGTAAAAGGATAAACTAGTAGCACAAAGAACGTTACAATCTAGATTAGATAGAGCAGTCAATGAGGAACATAGTGATACTTCAAAGTGACATATCATCGGACAACATCGAACTACTAATGAAGGCATTTGCAAGTAGTTTCATGATTGCATTCTGGAGCTCGTCACTAGGGAGCGAGGTCAACACCTATCTTCCTGACTTTCGTCGATTTGAGGTCGGAAGGAGCTGCATGCAATGAACACATTACGGAGGATGAAGTTTGGCAAACGCTGAAGACAGTTGGGACGGAGAAGACTGCTGGATTCAATGGCCTTTTTTACTCTTTCTGTGGACGATCTGCAACAACTGGATGAAGACAGGGGAGTGTAGTAAAGGTACTTTGCAAGAACAAACATGATGTGGATGGGATGAGCAATTTTCTCGCTTTAACGATGCTAAACACTGACTTTATGATTTTAGTGAAGATCTTGGCTGCCCATTCACATAATCTTCTGCCTAGTCTAATCATTCCTGATCAGTCTTGTGTTGTTAAGAGCAGTCTTCATTTGATACACAGGAATATAGAAAAGTGGACAGTAATGCCATGCAGATCGATTTATATCAACCTAATGCCCTCGATGTGGTTTCTTGGGGGCTGTTTTGTATACGGTTGGATTCATGATAGTAAATGTTCTTGAAGAAATAATGTAAAAGAGAAGATTACTTAACCCATGTGGCAAAGCGGGCACGCACATGCCTGGCATGAAAAATGAGTGAATGGGAAAAAGAAATAGATGGCCACTCTAACACCTTAATTTAAGAAAACACGATCCCGGAGCCAGGAGAATTGGCAAGAGTATTTGGAACGTATGAAAACTTTTTCGAGATCAGTTATTCATAAAACACCACACGTTAGAGAAAAACACCAGACGCTTTTGAACATGGTACTGCGTATACTTTGAAGACTGCTGAAACATTCTTGCAAACGGAAAGACTATGTTATTGGGAAAGTGATTACTCGGGTCAGTTTCAAGCTATTTCAGCGAAAATTATTGAGAGGAAGTTTGATCTCAAAATCATCCCTGATCGACGACTCTACCTCTGGACCATCAGTGAAGGGGTGGATTGAGAAGGCTGAGTTGGTCTGTAAGATGTACCAGTGGAAACATTCCGGAAGACATAATCCCTATAAGGCTGGTGATTGGTGTTTGCTGTCTACTAGCAGCTGATTGAAGAAAAAAGGAGGATTTAATCCGGATAAAATCGGCACTGTACACAGCTTTTGCTACGGATGTTTTTTGGCATGAGCAATTTGCTAATCGTCGACTCGGTTCCGGGGAATCGATTAATGTCTACCTGGTGGAGTCGCGAAACTCAGGTTTGTTCTGTGGAATGAGCGACCGTTGCCTGACATGTGCGTTCGTGCGAGGGTTACTAGACACGGTTAAACGTTTCCTTCGCGCTTCGACCCGGATAGACGAGTTATCTATTGACCAGCTGTTGGCTTGAGCGCGAGCAATCATGCAAAACAAAGTAATGGAAGAGTATCTGGCAGTTGCAGCAGTTCGAACAACACGAGATGAGACGAAGAAGCTTCTTACCGGGTATCCACCTGAATTTATAACATGCCATCGATACAACGGAGCCAATAATTTCGCAAAGCCGTACACTGGATGGCGGACGGCCCGGATACGATATTACAAGTGCGATGCGGTGGGCCATATATCCCGCAATTGTCTGGGAAACGAGTCAAGGGAATATTCTTCAGCACTATTCTATTCCCCCAGCCCTAAGTGAAGGAGGCGCTACCCTCAATTGCCGCATGCATCAATTGAATTTTGAGTTTACGCTTACTAGACATGGGCTGTTCGCGGTCGCTCGTAAGCTGACCACGTCACTCTTGAAAGAGAAAAGAAATACTGTTGGTGAAACGACCAGTAGGTGCTCTGGGGTATGATTTGTTGAACTTGACGGGACCAACAGGCGTCCTATCGATGTAGAGCTTCTAGTTGTAGATGATATATTGCATCCTGGATTTGACGCCGTCAAGAAATTGGAAGAAGTATGTGTGACTAGTGATAGGACTGTGAGCTTTCCACAACTTGACCGACTCTTGTGCGCAGCCATCAACATCAACGAACCTGACTTCTACGCGCAGTAAGACCAGAACTTGGAAGTGGTCCAGTGAACAGACTCCACCAGCACTGAAGAGCAATACAGCTGTGCATCCGGTACTAAAGTAGCTCAGGATGGGTATACTCCGTAGGCCTGGATAGATAACGGCTGACTACACTCCCATTGATCTCATGAAGTGGCAGCTTCCATCGAGTGAATTGTTCAACTCCGTTGTTCTCGTTCTCCGTCAGGTTGATGGTTTTTATCCATATCATGGTTTGCTCGGTCCTCTCGTCTCTAATCCAATACAAATGCTCGCTAATCTCTAGTCCACCACATGTGCTTACTAGTCTCAATACCACCGCAAATGATCTCTAGTGCTACGCAAATGCTCACTAGTCCGCCATAACTGTCTCGGGTTTCGGCACCATATACAATGGCAACAGTTAGCAACCTGTACTTTTTAGGGCAATCCTCCAATGAAAGTCTTTTTTTACCGTCCTGAGACTTTCTACCCTGGACCTTTTCCATCTTCTTTCTAACGGCTCCGTTTCCGGCTGTCCCTGTTCCGACTGGGCCGTTCTCGGTTGTAGTTCCAGCACGCTTCCAACTCCAGAAGGGCCAGCTCTCCGACAACACCAACCACTCTCTCCTTCCTGACCCACAACGCTGACTAGCTGCAGGGAAACACCGACGACCTGACTTGTTATTGGTCTGCTTTCGTTGTAACTCGCATGTTCATTTTGCATATTGATAAAACTGGTGTTTTTTAAAAAATCTAACACCTTTGTTTTTGTGCCGAAAAAGCTTATTCCTTACTATTCTTTTAAAAAATGTTCTAGTCTTCTCACACGAGCGTTGTTGTTAATACTGATACGGACAATCGGTTCTCCCAGCTAAAACGGTGATTCGCTCCGGTATTGGATGGATCTTACCACTCCAAAGAACAGAAGGCTTACCACGAGTCACCATTCACAAACTGGAAGTAACCTCTCGCTACAATGGACAGGAAGTCACAGTGTGGGTTGACGCAAGTTCCTTGGCCACTTGCGTTGTTGTGGAAAGCGGCGAATCCCTAGTCGTGGTTGCATGTTGGCTGTGATTAGAACGCGAAGGCAAGCATATCAACCTGCAGATCTCGAAACGATTTTGAGAGTCATCAACATAGCATTGCAATAGAAGGCGACTGTGATTCACTCGAAACCGACTCGGCGTGTGTGCATCAATGGTTTTCTGATACGTTGTCTGGCGTCATAAATGTTAATAAGACGTCGGCTCAACACAATCAAGGAAATGGTGGTAGGATATGAATTAACAATTGACGTAGAGCTCCCCAGATGCCATACAAACCGAGTCACGCAGCTTATCAGTGCCTTAATAATGGCTGGGTGCGCTTCGGAAAGAAACGGAGCCAGTGAGGGATGCATTCATAGAAGAGCAGGAATTTACCCGCATACCGGCCCTCCATCGACGTAGTGGGCATCCCGGTGTGAAGCGCACGTATTTCGTAAGACGGATGAGCCCTTAGGTCTCGAAGACAGCTGGTCGGACGATGGGTACAGAATGCAAAGTGTGCCAATCCATAGACCTGGTGCCAGTGTATTGGAAAACTGGACGGTTGGATGTACATGAATCTGATAGACTGTGGTCACGATGTTATATTATGGATACGTTATATTGGTATAACGTGACGTCAAAAGACGACACAACAGCTAAAACCATATATAGTACACCCAAAGTACGGATTCCCTCTCTCTCTCTCTCTCTCGCCATACGTCCCTACTGGCCTCTCTCTCTCTCGCAATACGTCCCTACTGGCCTCTCTCTCTCTCGCAATACGCCCCAACTTGCCATCGCTTGGTAAGTCCTCTAGAGGACATCAGGTATCAGCACAGTGGTAATGAATATAAGTTTTTGCTGATCGACTAAAATTGAAGTGTCCATGTGTAACAGAAAATCATTTATGAGTTCGTCGCTACTTAAACAGCAGTATCCAACATGCATTTCCTGGGTGGTTTGCGAGTCCGGAATACAAAATAGGGTGCTGCTTTCAGGATTTATTCAAAACAGCATTCAGTATACTTGTGTAGTTTGCACAAGGTACAACTGTACACCATACTGACACAGCAACAGCTTGGAAGAAATCCCAATTTCATTTATCGAAGATAATACATTGACATTAATTTCAGTATATGAGATATTTTTACTGAGGAATCTCAACTTTCCTAGTTTCAGAGGATGGCCATTTAATGAGAAAATCGTGCCATATGGATTAAAACTCATGAATATCTCTTTTTCTGTAAAAAGCCTGTTTCTGCCTGCTTGAGGCAATGCAGTGAGATTTGGTTTGTGCAATACCTGAAGAATTGATATATTTGTGAAGACAACAAAATATGAATAATGGCCATCAATGAAATGATGATTCAAATAATAATATGATGGTGTTAGGCCAGATACTTTGGTGAGCACTTCCTCTTTAGGAATCAATCAAATAACTCCAACATATGTCATCTTACCTCCGTGTTCGCATGAAAATAGTAATATGCAGATAGATGTTATAATAGATAACGCAGGATACCAAAGTAAAATTACACATTTCTATTTAGATCTGTTCAAAATGTATCAAAACTGAATCTGTATTTACCAAGATAGAAACGGATAATGAATGAAACTTTTACTTTTCTTCAAAAGAATCCTTAGATTTGAACATATGTAATCTAGCAGGTTTTCCATTATTCAAAGCATTTCTTTTGATATGGACTGAAGTTGAATAGTTTTACTATGACAGACAAATAAAATGTAAGAGCTACGAATTGGATTATCTAATGTTCTTCGATAGCTACTTATCTGCTAAAATCTAATATTTGTTGAATTTAGGACAAATAAACATCGAAAATCATCTAAATAAATATGACGATTTACTTGTTTTTTTTTTTTAATTCTGTGGTACAATGTGTTACATTCTATTTTCATAAATATAGCAAATATCAGTCATACTGGCGTTTTCTTGATTTTTAAAATAATTTTTCTAAAAAATGTGAAAAGATTTAAACATTAGGTTGATTTCGAGAAGAAGACAAAAAAAAAAAAAAAGAACAAAAAGACATTATAATTATCTGCGCAGACAACAGAATTTGTAAATTCCAATTCTACTTGAAAATCATTATACTCACTTCTTCCTAATGCGCTTTACAAAAGTACAATTACAGATCTGCTTTTTTGTGTTCCATTAGGAGATATTTTTTTTAAATGGGCTTTTTGCAACAGTTAACAAGGGAAGAGAGTAGCTCTTTCAGCTACTGGACAAATTCATCTCACAAAAGTACTTGAATGAGCTGTAATAGCAAAGAGTTGTACCAAAAACAGTCATCATCAATCATTTTTATATAAACATTATTGTCTGTATGTGTGTACCAGCACAAAACGCAGAGACGCAAGTTCATCTGAGAGGTTTCATCTGGTTCGAAGAAAACTGTGAATTTACAATTAAGATGTGTTACTTCAGAGTCAAAGTCAAGAAAACTTGACAGTTCTCAGGAAGGTATATACTGAAGTGTACTCTTAAGTGAGAACCCAGGTAGTTAATGGAACGAAAAACAGAACTGAATAAGAGCGCAATTGCATCTTTAAAATTCTTGAGAAAAGAAAGCCGGAAAATAAGGTTTATGAAGCTATGATATGTCCTGAAAATAGCATGAAAACTAAATAGGGCAAAATTCTATTCTCTACCTATTTGTGTGAAAGCCACTTATATACATAACACATTTGTCTTGTTGTGTTCAGATTTGTCTAACTCATTAAAAGTAGTATATCACCCTATATATGATTTGTATGCATATGTTTGTTTCTTGCTTTAGCTCAAGGAAAATATATGCCACTGTAGCTGACCATATAAAGAATATATATATATATATATATATATATATATATATATATATATGTGTGTGTGTGTGTATATATATATATATATATATATGTGTGTGTGTGTGTGTGTGTGGTGTGTGTGTATATATATATATATATATAGATATATGTTTGAAATACGCCAGACTTAGCGCATCGTCAGTTATGTTATTGGCTGGCTTCATAGGGGGTTTCGGGTTTTCCACATTCCTCAGCCAGCCAGATCCCGTTGGAGACGATCAAACTCCAACACGCCACCCTTGTGCAACGCCAACAGAAAAGTATCTAAATACGTCAACGCGATCCTCGATCTCTTTATATCCGATTGGCCAATTCCACAGCCAATCATCAATAAGGGTAGTTGTTATAAACAGGATCGCGCGACTCAGACGTTTTCTTTTTAATAAATGAATTGGCATAGCTGGGATGATACTATGAAGAAAAACGCGTTGGGTATGTGAGACTGAAAGGAATGTAAGTCGTAACAATTATTTTATTTTTGTTTTCCATAATAGCAATATACAAATTACTCCATATTCAATTTGGTCGAAGTTGAATACGGATTTTAATCTTTTAAACATTTTTTTAAGCGCTGATAATGACTAAAACTATATACATGTAGTTTAGGGGGTTAACAAAATAAAAAAGGTGTAAAATTGCGTAAAATATATGTACATTGTAATTTATTGTCAATAAATATCTATATACGGTTGAAAACTAGTTTTATAAATTTGATCGGTTTAAAATAACTAACGTTGCAAAATATCTATTTATCTAATCGGTAAAGAGGGTAAAAAAAAATAAGCGAAGTTGACAAGAACGAACGAAATAAAAAAAAAAGACAAAAGAAAGAAAACTAAACGCAACCAACTAGAACGAATTCATATGAAATATAAAGCTTCGTTTAGCATTTGTACGGAAAAAAATTCATATTCCTTGAAAAAGACTTACGAAATGCCACTGTAATATATACCCTAGATGATGTAATATAGAAAAAAATTTCTATAACGGAACTTAAATCGGATATTAAGTCTGGCATGAACTGTAATTTCCTAGGATTCCTCTCATATATATATATATATATATATATATATATATATATATATATATATATACTATACTTGGCGACTGACTGTGGATGTGTGGGTAAGAAAGCTTGGCGAGCGTAAGTTCGTTCGGGTTTCGAACCCAGCCAGAGGCAGCTGCTAAAACCGTATAACTATACTGATGAGAGGTGATACCTCGAAACACGTGTCTATAGTTTACCCCTATTATACGCTTCCCGTTCTCGGTTGAGCACTCTATTTAGAAGGTATATAATTGCAGATTCACCGTATTCGGCTCGGCCAAATCTCACTTTGTTTACATAGTTTGAGAACTCTAGGTGAAGGTCATTTCCCCTTAGAAATATAGCAATTAAATAGCCTGCTATACTTGGCGACTGACTGTGGATGTGTGGGTAAGAAAGCTTGGCGAGCGTAAGTTCGTTCGGGTTTCGAACCCAGCCAGAGGCAGCTGCTAAAACCGTATAACTATACTGATGAGAGGTGATACCTCGAAACACGTGTCTATAGTTTACCCCTATTATACGCTTCCCGTTCTCGGTTGAGCACTCTATTTAGAAGGTATATAATTGCAGATTCACCGTATTCGGCTCGGCCAAATCTCACTTTGTTTACATAGTTTGAGAACTCTAGGTGAAGGTCATTTCCCCTTAGAAATATAGCAATTAAATAGCCTGCTATACTTGGTGACTGACTGTGGATGTGTGGGTAAGAAAGCTTGGCGAGCGTAAGTTCGTTCGGGTTTCGAACCCAGCCAGAGGCAGCTGCTAAAACCGTATAACTATACTGATGAGAGGTGATACCTCGAAACACGTGTCTATAGTTTACCCCTATTATACGCTTCCCGTTCTCGTTGAGCACTCTATTTAGAAGGTATAATTGCAGATTCACCGTATTCGGCTCGGCCAAATCTCACTTTGTTTACATAGTTTGAGAACTCTAGGTGAAGGTCATTTCCCCTTAGAAATATAGCAATTAAATAGCCTGCTATACTTGGCGACTGACTGTGGATGTGTGGGTAAGAAAGCTTGGCGAGCGTAAGTTCGTTCGGGTTTCGAACCCAGCCAGAGGCAGCTGCTAAAACCGTATAACTATACTGATGAGAGGTGATACCTCGAAACACGTGTCTATAGTTTACCCCATATATATATATATATATATATATATATATATATACGACTACAAAAAAAATTATAAATATATAATTAATTGACCGGTTTAAAATAAATAACATTGATAGATGTATATTTTTTCTCGTGAGAGGGGGTAAAAAAATAAAAACAAAACTGTCTAGAACGATTAAAATCCAAATAAACGCAACTGACTAGAACGAATGAAAATGAATTAAAGTTGTATTTAATACTTTTACGAAATAGTTTATTATCTATTCATTAAAATATTCCATATTTCGAAAATAAATACGAAATTCGAATGACATAATATTATGTATCCTTGCTGATATCCTACTCGAAAAGGTAAATATTTTGAATAAACTTAATTCGGATGTTAAAAAAAAAACGAATGCATGACATGTATTTTCTAAAAATTCCTTATTTACAAAAGTACGACTAAAAATATGACTATATAATTATTTGACCGGTTTAATATAACTACCGTTTAAATTACGTTTAACTTTTATATGATAATACTTCTCTCTTAATAACTGTATAATAATTTGACTCGTTTGATATAACTAGCTTTAAAATATTAGTAAATATGTTTATTTCCTACTCGAGATCAGGGTTAAAAAATTGATTTGAAGGTATACAATCGGGATAAAATAATGCATTTACATGTAAGTTGGAAACTAAAAGGCTCCAGTACTTTGTGTTTCATTCCCCTCTTTTCCATTTTTTACTTTCCCTCTAGTTGGGAAGGAACGAAATAATGAATTAAATTAAGATAAAAAACGATAAGTGACGGGGAGGTGCTAAAAGTTGTAACTAATATATATATATATATATATATATATATATATATATATATATATATATATATATATATACATCAAACGGTTCTTTAAAAAATAAAGAATAAAAGGGCATATACACCATTATTTAAAAGAAAACAGGAAAAATTACTGACTTGAAGAGTTGTCTAGAAAACCGCTCAAAGGTCATTCCTCCAAGTTACCTTTTAGATTACTTGAGGAATGAAACAAATTGTAATTTACTTGAGATTTTCTCGGGCATGCTTTTTCCCTGAACAATTTCTTTTCAGGAAGAGACATTTGGCACTTCTTTCAGCTGTGTCAATGATAGATTTAAGTGCCGATCTTTTTTGGCCCCGACCAGACCGATATCTTCCAACCACTAGTGTAACATTGTGCCACTAATTCGTCGTATTTTTAATTTTTTAATTTCGCGTGCTTCTAATACATTTTCTTCCCAAGGAACGGTCAGCTCCCACATTACGATTGTTTTCATCCTATTTGAGAAGAATATTAGGTCTGGGCGCAACGTTGTTTTTCGAATGTGGTCAGGAAAAAAACAATCTCGGCTTTAAGTGGACCCTTAACTCCCAGTCTGTTGCGGGCGACAAAATATTTGGTCTGAGCTTCCTTGTCTTACTGGGCTTTGTACCAGCTTTAATAAATTTTATAGCGGTCTTCTCTGGGATTAGTTTATTAGACTGGATGGCATTACAGACTATATCGGCGAACACTTTAAGAATTTGGTCGTGTCGCAATCTATACCGTCCTTCCGCAAGGGCTGTTGGGCAGCTGCTTAATATATGTTTTAGGGACCCCACTCGTTTGCATAATGGGCATAGAGCCGACTCAGTTCTGTTCCATATACTTAGGTTTGCCGGGCTCGGGAGGATATCGTATACGGACCTGATTAAGAAGGTGATGTTTGCATGGTCGTACCATATATCTGACCATTTGATCTTACGTTGTATTATGGAATAGTGCAAGCTCCTTGCTGTTTTAGTCATACCATTCTAGCTAGCCTTTGTTCCTCCATGCCTTTACGTACCTCATCTTGAATCAGATGACGTCTTTCTTTTGGTGTGGCTTTGTGTTTTGGAATAGTTGTAGTAAATCCTAGGCCAGCACGCCCTTCTGCGACGGTACCTAAAATCTCTCTTGTTCTGAGGTGTTCTTCTGCCATATTTAACTCGTATATATATATATATATATATATATATATATATATATATATATATATATATATATATATATATGAGAGAATGGGAAATGAATCCGACAATATGAGGAAAAAATGAGTAAAGAAAAGAAATGTAGATGGATAAAAATGAATTTTATCGATATTACTTTTAATCGATATCACTTACACCTGTGTTTCGGTCTGTTTATCAAAATGTATACGGATTTACGTTATTATTATTATTAAAATAATCAGATGGAGTTGAAATGATGATGATAATAACAATAGGAAAAATGCATAAAATGTTCCGTACACAGATTTTGCCGACCTTCATCAGAGTATTATTTATATTTTTCAAATTTTTCAAATATTTTTATTATAAAAAAAAATTGTGCTTTGGCTTCGAAATCATGAAATCATCGAAATCATCTGATTAAGACATTGCGAAACAACACTTTATTTCCTTTTTTTGTAGCGTGTGCATAAAATTACAAAACTATCCAAAAAAGCAAAATCTCAAACAACCTATAAAGTGTCTACAAATGGTGTGAAAAGACCTGACTTCACGAAATAAGAAATCTATTATTTGCTGGAAAGGCACCAACTCTAGAAAAGAAACGATACCGAAAAGGAACGTGTGACAGAAAACACGAGGTGAGTGGCCCGCCGTATTTTCGAAGGAAGCGGGCTAGGCTTTGCCTGGCATGTGGAATCGAACCCGCGTCCTTCGGAATGCGAACGGGCGACACATTGGCACTGAATTCAAAATACTACTGTCCCGGATGTAAGCGCCAGGTGCCCGGATGATGGCTACGAGGATTCCGGCAGCTAGGATTGGCTCGGGAATCTCGCGCGTGGGGTGCAGACACCCGGATGTTGAAGGAAAATCTTGTATAAGTAGAGGTGGGGTGACGACAGCAAGTAGTTGCGATTTTTCAGCTGCTGATGATAATAGAGTTGGTGATTGTACGACGACGACGGATTTTTTTCTTGTGCTGTAGATTTTGTGACGGCGACGACATTGTTGACCCCCCTCTCTTCAACAAGTCGAATTTATTTTCCCCCTCTATTTTCTTTTCTTTTTCGTACCAGAAGCTATTTCGGCTTTGAAGTTGTGTTATATCCTTACATAATGGCAGACGCCAAGTTCGACCTCAAACTCATTCCTGAATTCAAGGGCTCCACGTCTGTGGTGGACTGGGTCGAGAGAGTGGAGCTAACGTGTCGCTTATGTGGGGTCAAGCAGGTCGATCTAGTCATCCCCCTGCGACTGACGGGAGGCGCTCTGGACGTTTACCAGCAACTAAAAGACGACGAAAAAGATGTTGTGCTGATTAAGGCTGCGCTATACAAAGCCTTTGTACCCCTGCACTGCGTACGAACATTTCACAACCCGGACGTTGATGGCAGGCGAGACGGTGGATGTCTTCTTTGCGGCACTGAAGAAGCTGGCGGTCCTGTTTGGGGGATTGCCTGAACGGACTTTGGTATACGCATTTGTGGCAGGACTCCCGGCTCGAGTAAAACAAATATTGAGGGCGTCCACAAGTATAGAGGCAACACCGGTGGAGCATTTGCTCGAGCGCGCACGGGCTGTCGTCAGGGATGAGGCAGAGCTGGGGCAGCCAATTGCACTGGCTGCGCAGACGGCCCAATGTGGCCATACAACTCCCCCCAGGCTAGACATTCGAACCAGGGTGAATTGCTTCCGTTGTGGAAGGCTTGGTCACATGCTAAAGGAGTGCAGAAGCAGCATGGACGAAAGACGTGGGCGCATACACTGCTTCAAATGTGGCGGGGTCGGACACATCGTCTCAAGCTGTCCGGGAAACGAGCCAGGGGACAAGATGTGAGCGCTGCTCTGCTCCTCCGACAAGAAGTGAACAAGGCGCAACCAACCATCCGAGTCCTCGTCGACCAAAGGCCTAGCTCAGCGCTTCTCGATTCAGGCTGCTCTCGCACCATAGTGAGCGCAAGACTATGCCGCACCTGGAGGAAGAGAAGCATTAAAGTAACGACCATAAATGGTGACACCCGGGTGTGCTGTGGAGTAGCGTCAGTGAGGATTCGTACTGACTCTGGTGCATCTGCTAAGGTCGATGTGTTGGTGACGAGAAAAGATTTACTGGCCTTTGAACTACTGCTCGGATATGACGCCACCAAGGCACTGGGCGGTGTCCTCATCACACAAGGTGGAGCTGTGCAATTCCCGGAGGCCCCGGTGTGTGCCGCGCCTCACATCGATCGGCCCGACTTCAGGGTAGAGTTTGATCGACGCCAGAAGATCTGGACTGCCTCGTGGAAATGGACGGATAAGGAGGCGCCAACTAAGCTACGGAATAGCGTCGCAGAGTACCCCGTATCCGCGAACGTTAGGATCGCATACGAACAGGAGCTTGACGCCTGGATCAAAGATGGCTGGTTTATCCCGTACCCCGACCAAAGGCTAAAGGTCTGATCCCTTTAATGGCAATAGTACATCAGAACAAGTCAAAGGTGCGACCAGTTCTGGATTACCGCGAGCTCAACAAATACATAGAGGCTTACACAGCTGATGCCGATGTGTGAGCAAGCAAATTGCGAGAGTGGCGTCAGAAAGGATCGAACGTATCGTTGCTGGATCTGAGAAAGGCCTATCTGCAGGTGCGGGTCGATGAGACTTTGTGGCCATTTCAGACGGTGGTGTTTCGTGGCAAACGGTACTGCCTGACCAGGCTGGGCTTCGGCTTGAATGTGGCGCCACAAATCATGAAGACCATCATTGGTGCTGTGCTGTCCCAAGATAAAACTGTCAAAAAGGCGACGTCGGCGTACCTCGATGACATTTACATCAACGAAGATGTGAAGCAAGCGTCACACGTCCGAGCGAAATTGGCACAATTTGGCCTGGTTTGCAAGGATCCAGAGCGGCTTGAAGACGGAGCGCGCGTACTAGGTGGAGGGCATTGTGTTGTTGGTGTGGCCACCTTTGTGGGTTTTGCTGGTGTTGGGGCGGCTTCGTGCGGTTGGTTCTCCTTTGCGGGAGCACGGGCTGTGAGTTGCGTCAACTGGGTGTGCTGTTATGTTGGGACCAACCATCCTTACTGAGTTGCGAGATGTCATGGCACCTGAGCTGATTGTGTCTACCTAGGTGTACACGCTGAAAGGAGCCTAGCTGTAAGGCGAAGGGCCTAGTATGCCCTGACAGTCAGCATAACACTGCAATCTTGCGACCAGTTGACACGAGTGCCGCACAAGTGGTACGTTACTGTAATGACGAGTGCCGAGCCCTGCGCTGCCATAGAGAGCTCTATAGACCAGATTAAAGACATCCACGTGCAGAGCGGGCAGGCATCAAGCGGACGCTGTATGAGACTCGTCGACCCAGCAGTGGCCAAGGTAGAGATTAAGCGAATCGTAAAAGACTGCGAGGTGTGCCAGTCGATTGACCCAGCACCAGTACGATGGCGAAAAGGACGACTGGACACAAATGATGTTTGGCAAAGGGTGGGAATGGATATCACCCATTATGGTGGCAACCACTTTCTTACCCTCATCGACTGTGGTCCCACCCGTTTTGCGATTTGGAGACTGCTGGTACGGCAAGACTCAGCGAGAGTTCTTAGACAGTTATCGTCCGTCTTTTGCGAACGAGGTGCGCCAGAGGAAATATTGGCTGATAATGATACAGCCTTTTGCAGCCAGCAAGTAAGGCAGTTTCTGAGTGAATGGGGGCCCAACTACGGCTGCGATGCGCGTATGTGCCATCAGGCAACGGTATCACAGAAAGAAGTCACCGCAGTATCAAAAGAATTGCCGCTAGGAAGCAGTGCACCGTTGAGGAGGCAACATACTGGTACAATGTGACGGCGAAGGACGGGGTGTCCCCGGTAACCGCACCCGCGAATGCGATCCACACGTACCGGGTACGGGTAAAAGGAATAGACGTTGCGCAGTCACATGTCGACGAAGTGGTTTGCGAGCCTTATGCTGTGGGGGATTCCGTTTGGGTAAAACCCCCAGGCACTCGATGCACCACCCGATTCAAGCGGGGGCGAGTGACTGGTGTGATCAGTGAGCAATCTGTCCTGGTCAACGGAGTCCCGCGTCACGTACGCGATCTCCGCCCTGCTGTAGATGTGGATTATTCATCTACCGATGAAGATGATGAGCTATCCGGAGTCCCGCGTCACGTACGCGATCTCCGCCCTGCTGTAGACGTGGATTATTCATCTACCGATGAAGATGGGCCATCCGGCGACGAGTTATTGAATGTCGCCAATGATCCCTCCGAAGATACAACCGCTAGCCCGTCGGACGATTCAGAGGCAGAAACTGTGGTGCACGTAACGCTTCGAAGGAGCGCGAGAATAAAAGGGCCGCCCCCACCCTGCACAGTGTGTGATCATGAGATCAGGGGGGAGTGTGACAGAGAACACGAGGTGAGTGGCCCGCCGTATTCTCGAAGGAAGCGGGCTAGGCTTTGACTGGCATGTGGAATCGAACCCGCGTCCTTCGGAATGCGAACGGGCGACACATTGGCACTGAATTCAAAATACTACTGTCCCGGATGTAAGCGCCAGGTGCCCGGATGATGGCTACGAGGATTCCGGCAGCTAGGATTGGCTCGGGAATCTCGCGCGTGGGGTGCAGACACCCGGATGTTGAAGGAAAATCTTGTATAAGTAGAGGTGGGGTGACGACAGCAAGTAGTTGCGATTTTTCAGCTGCTGATGATAATAGAGTTGGTGATTGTACGACGACGACGGATTTTTTTCTTGTGCTGTAGATTTTGTGACGGCGACGACATTGTTGACCCCCCTCTCTTCAACAAGTCGAATTTATTTTCCCCCTCTATTTTCTTTTCTTTTTCGTACCAGAGAACTAAAGGCACGAATGGCCTGTACATCGATCAACAAACGCTGAAGAAAGTAAAAATAAGAAGTAAATAGTGAATATCGTGTGGGTAGATAACAGAAAGACATAACATAATCCCGAAATGGAGGTGCGCTTAGCTTAATGATTATTGTCGTAGGAAATGGAATCGGTGATCCTAGTTCAAATTGTGCATTTCACTTTACGCCAATGTTCTTGAGAAAGGCATGAGTACATCTCTTTTCTCTTCTGTTATGGATACATTCTCTGGAAGAATGGTTAGGTAACCAGTGCAGGAGAAGGAAAACTGAATTCAAACCAGCAGTACTCCACTTAATAATTGGCCTTGTGTTACATCTTATCGGTGATATTGGGACATATTCCTGAAGAATTGGATATTAGAGTGCTTACATATGTTCAAAATGCCCACAAAAGTAACCGATTTCATCATTAAAACTCGAAAGCTTAGCAGAAATCAACATGCAATAACTTATTATCCAAGAAGACTCATTGCCTCAAATGATATTCTTTATGGCGAAGATAGCTTTGCATTACATCCTAAGAAAATGCAATGAATGATAGAGGTTTACAAAATCGCAATGAATAAATAAAATAAACCACCTTATGTATACTGATGACATAAAAAGTTTTACCAGAAGTAAAAACGAGCTGGGAAGACTAATACAAACAGAATCTCCGGCCAGGATATAGGGACTGAATTTGGAATTGAAAAATGTGCAATGATTGAAATGAGAGAAAAAACTACGCAATCAAAGAAGCATCAAAATGCTTGGAGGAAAAGAAAACTATAAATACCTGGAAATATTAAAAGCAGTATCCATTTGCTAGAATCCGCTAAGCTAACATAAACGAAAGAAAAAATAGGAAGAAAGGACTAAAAACCAGACTTTACAGCAGTACATTTATACAAGGGATAAATACCTGGGCAATATCTCAGGTAAGATAATCGAAGCCCTTTCTGAACCGAGCAAGAGAGAAGCTCAGAAACATGAAACACGGACGGAGGAAATTGCATCCGAAAGATGATGTAGGCAGTCTAAATGTGACACGAAAAGAGGGGAGAAAAGGACTCGCTAACATTGAAGAATGCGTGAGTTCAACAACCCAGGTATTCGATGAATATATAAACAAGAGTAAAGAATGATTAACCACTGCAGGCAATAACAGTAAACAAAACATGGATAATTCCTAGATCTGTATATGATTGATTTCTTTAAAATATCCCATCTAATAATCGGTTTTAATATTTGTTTTATTTTTTTTAATTAACATGTCTAAAATTGTTGCGTTTCTCAGCTTTACATTAGAGAACGAGTACTTATGATTTGCAAGTCTCGTTTTAAATTCTTATTTTGGGTTTTTAGGTAGATGCCACAGATGTTTGATAAACAACACCTTTAGTCAAACATCTACCTTGCGTGGGACACAATGTAGAGTTTCGACAGTAAAATTATCTCTATATATTTTTATCGTTATCTATATCATATGTGTGGTTGTTTATTATTTTGTTATTGTGTTTCTTTTGAAGATTATTTCTTGTGCATCCGCTAGCATATAACAACGAGCGCAAAACAATATGCTATATATATATATATATATATATATATATATATATATATATATATATATATATATATATATCATACAACATGTGATATCTCGTGTGATAACTTCTTCTCCTCAGCCGCCAACCAGGATTAATAATTTGGCCAGAGGACGAAATTATTTAAAGAAATTTAAAAAAAGAAAGAAAGGTATGCTCTCATTTGCAGCTTCATTTTAATAGTTTATGACATTACGTACTCGTATAAGTTTCAGTTATTAACGTTCCTTGATATTACACAATCACTTGAGTTGTACATTGGAACTGGTAATTTCGAGCATATTTTTTTTTTTAATATCTACTTACGTTTTTTAACTTCGAATTCTTAGCTTGCTGAGAATTTCTCCGGTCCTCATCAATAGAATTCTAAACACTATTTGTGTAATCCTGATTTATAATCCCATCATTTCATTTATATTCTTCCATAGGGGAATTAGGTTGTTTGTGCCAGCGTGCCTTATAATCCTCGTTAAAATTTATGTCGCAATCACACGTCTATACGGGTACATGTCCAGATGGTTTTCTTTTGAGTGATACATTATTCCTCCCCTAGAGTTTTGTTGGTTTGTTGTACTATTCATAATTATTTTAGAATCCCGTCTTTCCAAGATGTCACTTCAAATTTCCTAAGCGTCATCTTTCCGAATAGTCATCTTACTTTCCAGAGTGTCTTAGTGTTCAATTATTATTATACAACGTGTGATACCCCGTATGATACTCTGTCCTCATCAGCTGCTAACCAGGGGTGGTAACAAAGTTACGGTGTCTTAAAACGGCACTGTCGTTCCTGGCACCACCAATAGCTTTGGCCACTGGTCAGGGTATTTAAAATGAATAAATAACGCCCGTTCATCTTTTCAGTTTCATTTTAGTGTAGTTTGTGACTTTTTTTTAGCAAAACACGTTTACTTTCGTCCGTTAATGCCATTACGGAGTATTAACCGTTATTAACGGTCCTTGATAATATACAATCACTTGATTTGCAAACAATTGGCAATTTTTTATGATATCTTATATCTGCTTAATTTTATTTCTTAGCTTCTATTTATTGTTATATTCTTAAAGTGTAAAAAAAGAAACAAATTAAACGAATACATCTTTATCTCAATAGACAACGAACTAGCCTTTAGAAAAATAATATTGTTTCAAACCACACGTGAGTTTAGGTTTACATTCTCTAGAATATCTTAAATATAAACAAAAATAAAAACAAACGATTCCTAAAATCAACGAATTCTGAGCTTCTTTTATCATTAAAATTAATTTTAATCAGTGTAACTAAAAACATAAAAAAGAAGGAATAATCTATTATAGAATAAAAGAATACTGGATTTTCCACTATTTTCCAATAGTTCCTTGTTTGTAATGAGGACATATTTTTAATTCTTAGCTTCTTTGTAAAACATAATATTTTTTCACTGTAACTCAACAGACAATTAAGAACTGAATTTAACTTTGTGTCATATAAGGAATTATTTCTTAAAATATAATCAATGTAATTCAAAAAGGTTTTTGTTAAAACGAAATAAACTATGCTTACAATAAACGAATACTTTTGATTTGAAATGACACCTGAAATATTCTATCTACAAAAAAGAACACGTTTTTAATGTTTTTAATTCTTAGTTCCTTTTTATTGTTAATTTTTTAAGAGCAGAAAAGACAGTAAATTAAACGAATACATTTTTATCTCTTTAACACAACAAGCAATTAAGAACAGAATTAAAACATTTGTAATATCTACGAAAATATTTTTTTTTAGAAAATGAAATTATGTTTCAAAATATTCATGAGTTATAAAAAATATTTTAAATAAAGAAAAAACAATTCCTAAAATAAACAAACATCGCAATTTCTTCGCAATTTTTAAAGATTTGATAAGGATAGTGCTAAACTATTTTTCTCTTAAACCCTTTCTTACTCACCTCTTACCCCTTTCTCTCTGCACTCCTGGTGTTCCTAAAATGAAATGTTCGTCTTGAGTTACATGGTACTAGTAGCAATATGTAACAAACCTAGATTTGTATATATATATATATATATATATATATATATATATATATATATATATATATATACGACATATTACCAACACCAGTCAATCTTCACGTCTGGGGGTTAGCTACGTCAGACCTATGCAAAGCATGTGGGAAAACTGCTAGCCTGGAACATATTCTCACGGGATGCGAGTATGTGCTAAGATGATACACGTGGAGTCACAATGAAGTCCTCGAGATTGTTGCAGAGGCGACGAAGATAAGTTGTGAGACTGCAAATAAAGCTGTAAATAACATCAATAAAGCAGTACGTTTTGTTAAAAAGGAAACATTTCGAAATTTTCGCGTAAGAATGGGCACGTGTCGTCAATATTTGATGGCTCCACGGCTGTTAATCAAAATAATTTTTTTATCGTTGAATTGACAGTTCCATTTGAAGAAAATCTTGATTGGGCCCATCAGCGTAAGTTGGAAAAATATGAAGACCTACGTGAACAATGCGTCAGAAACGGATGGATAACAAATGTATTTCCCATCGAAGTCCGATGCCGATACCAACTCAACCTTGGCATTTTTGTCTAAACTTGGACTTTCTTCACCAGACAAGAAGAAATACATAAAAAAGATCCAGGAGAAAGCTCTAACCGCATCAGCATGGATATGGCAGTCCTACATTGTGACATCAAACCGACAAAATCTGGTGGTATCGTGAGATATTGCTGGGGCGCTCTGGGTTAGTGGTAATGATGCTTCGGCCCCGAAACCATGCCTGAACCCTAAGTCATCATCTGATGAAGGCTTTGTTGGTTGCAATGCTACTGTGTAAATAGCAGTCATTGTATGAAGATTATATGCATAGTGCTACCAGTACCCTGTAACTCAAAATAATCTTTCATATGGTCAAGTGGTCGTTAACTAAAGTAGAGTGGCAAAACTGCAGGAAAAAAAGAAAACTTGTTAAAATAAAGATGAACCTCATCTTCTGGGTTCAATGGCTACCTACCATACGTGTACTGTAATGCACGATAAGGTCACACATAGTTTTGTATGTGCCATTCAATATATATATATATATATATATATATATATATATATATATATATATATATATATATATATATATATATATATATATATCTTAGCAAGACTATAAAAGCTATATTTATCAAAATCACTTGAATCTGTTATGGGGATTTATACAACTAGCCATATCAAAATAATCATATATACGAATATCACGGTAAAATCACATTCGTTTGATATACTTTCATTTTTATAAAAATGCATGAGCTATGTTCGTACCATGTAGAAATTTTTATATAAACCGAAATTAATTCGTATAGGGATTTTATGCCATATAGTTTTGTACCTCAAATTAGAATCAGTAATATTAGATAGTTTCATATCTCATAGGTAAACTAATAAAAAATTGATATAAAAAAACAGAAAATTTTGTAGGAATAAAGACCATGTGCTCAGTGTATAAATCACAAAAAATATATTAATTTTCTACACTACCATAAATCAAAATAAGGGGGTTAAAAGTTGTTTCTTTTGCGTTTAAGTAGGTATTATTGTTCTTTAAGGAGGATTTTGAAATTTTCACAAAATGTTCCCTGTACAAGGCTTGGTCGGTAAAAAAGGTGTGTTGGGTAGGTGATATCTTGGAAGTTTACCAGAAATATTTTCTGAAGAAAGTTGAATTATTCTGTTGTAATTAAAAGGCGCTGCTCCCAGAAGAGTATTTTCTTTAAAGTTATTTGAACAGTGGAGATGAAAGAAACCACCTCTTAACAACAAAAGAAGACAAGCAAAAATATTCATCAGTTATTCAATTATGTGTGTATCGAGTGATCTAACTGATTTCCACAGGAAAATGCGTTATCTTCGTTTCTCTCTTACTGCTGAAGAACCTTGATCAAGATGCTTATTTATGTACGAAGGGTAGAATCAAGATGAATTTGCTCCAATTCTGTCAGAATTCTTTTTTTCTTTGTGAAAGATTTTCAAGGTTGAAGGTTACAAAGTAAATAGTTTTTTTAGAATGTTTAATTGTGATTTTTTATCCTCATTTTGCAGTTTTGAGAAAACGGAAATTATGAGCAAGAAGGTTGAATCTTTATCTTTAGCGCAAATATTTATTATCCAACCCTTTATGAGAAATATGAATTCACTTTCAAGTAAAACTCTTAGAACAGAGCATTTAATAATATTTATGTGTTAATTTAGAACTTTCAAATTCATATATATATTCATAAAATTCTACTTTTTCAACACTTTTTCAAATTCTTATAATAAATAATGAGTAACATCTAAATTCAAAGACTTCCAAATGTAATCAGCACCTCCTATATAATATAACAGTTAAAGTTGTATTAAATTAAGAATGTTATTAATGGAAAGAAGTCCATAATTGGTAAAGGTTTTAGTAAAATTATATCCACACAAACATGTTTGTTGAATAGACAATAGATACAAATAATTTAAATGATATTCCATCAGTAGAAATGCGTGTTTAGATTGAAAGTTGCTTTTTAAAGAAATGACAGAAAAGGAAAAAACAACTGGTTTAGGCCTGTCTATAAGAAACAGTAAACGTTGAAAGTTATGCATAGGATATGTACTACACGCAGTACTACTGATGCTATTTGCACATATTTCAGAACTGTAACTTTCTTCCTTCTTTTTTTTTCTACATTCAGTAACCTCTTGGACGAATCAGAGACGTTTTTCTTTTACATGGTTAGAACAAACCACTGCATATGTTTGGTATGTGACTGAACACAAACACCCGACTCTTCATTTATGCTCGTTCAAATCTTGACAGCATTTTCTCTAGTATTAAAATATAAGAAGTGTTTTAAAGATATTTAAAGGATTACAATTGATCAGGAATGTCTAATTTCTTCGGAAAGAAAATAAAGCTGAGATTTACAGGAGCTTTTCAATGAGAAGGAGGGGAGAAAGGGGTGTTTTCTTTGTGCCGCATCTTTTTTGGAGTAAAACTAATCACTAGTTTTCATTTGTACCGAAAGTAAATAAAATTGGCATTCGCAAGAGCACCCTTTCTCTTTTAGCATACTGGCTACTCCGGAAATTTAAGGGGATAAAAAGTATTAGAAATGACTAATTTGGATAAAAGTAAATAGCAGTCTATGTGGTTTCTAGTTTTATATCTAGTTTATATATGAAAACGTGCAGTGTATGCACACGTGAATAAATCAGTAATTATATGCCAATCGTGATTATGTTCACCAACGATCACTGTAGATAGGAAGGTAGACCAGGGAAAATTGTAACCATGCTAAATTTGATATTTTTGAAATAAACTTTCAAAAATATCAAATTTTGCTTCGTTACAATTTTGAAATTTGAAAACTCCTCTTTTCGACTCCCTGGCCAAAATATTTTATTGGGTGGGGGAGTATGCAAAATAGATCTAAAATGAGGAATGTGGGGTAAAAACAAGTCATATTTCACCTTTGTGTGTTGGTATTACAATTATATTAAAAAAATACAGATATGAAATAGGACATTACACGAAAATAAACAACCAGGAGTAGGATTTCAGTTCATTCTGCCTCTTTTGTGCATAAAATATCGACCAAAATGGTAATTCACAAACCATTTTCTGTCCTCAAAACAAGCGTAAGTAAGGTAACTTTATTTTCGCATTCCTCTCCTAATTATTGTGCAGCCTGACTGAGGTTGCTGCAATCTCTACCTCAACAATCACTACAGGATGTAATGCACGTAAGCCCATGTTTCTTGCATATGGACGGTTTTAGGCTGAAAAGACTCTTTGTGGAACTCCTTGCACTTGCACCGTAAAAACTTTAGTAGTTCTTAAAGAGCTGGATCAAGATCTGTTATAAGAGTGATGTAACTTCTTTTTATTTATTTATGTAAATTTGAAATATTTTACCATTCAAACTTGGCTTATTGAAGGTAGGAGGTGTTCGTTGTGTTTGCGTCGGGGGAAATGGACACGTTAACCTAAGTTCAAATCCTAGACGAGGCTGTTTGCACTTCACATAGTGCTAATACCCCTTGGGAAAAGTTATGAATTCAATCATTCTCCCCCAGCTATGGATAAAATCGTAGGACAGACTTTAAACTTTAAACCTGATATGGCAACCAGTCTAGGAGAATAAAAAATCCGCACTCAAACCAGTTAAGCTCCACTGAAAGATTGACCTGGTGTTACATCCTGTTTGTTCAGGAGTGTTTCGTAAATATATACATTGAAAGTAGCAAAATCAAAATCAACGTTTATAACGAGGGGCAAATTAAACCTCTAGGGAATTATGATAATATTTTAAGAAAAATACATACAATTTAGATATTCCCCATCTATGTGGCATATACATTAACAAAAATACACGACATTTCATAGTAATTGTTTCAGCAAATATTTCAAATTTGGACCACATGATGATTATCAGTTTTCAAAGACTTGCATAATATTTTGACAAACTGATCCTTGTTCTTCTTAGAGGAAAAGCTCTTGATTAATATTATCTTGCAAGCTGTCTTTGATTGAATGTTAGCGGAATTTAGAGCTGCTCTTCGTTGATCCTCGTAGTTCTTTTTTATAGATGACGCACCAGAGTAGCCATCAAGAATTATTCTTGATGTACCATGATTGGCCTTTATATATCTCGGGTACTGTTCAAATATATCTTGGTTTGTCACTTTTGGCAACACTTCCACTGTAGAGGAGAACACCTCCATACCAGAAAACTTCATCGTAGCAGCTGTCTGAGGTTCAGGTATGTCAGTAGTCAGGTGGTCTTTCTCATTCGAAGACCCTTGAAAATTGAAGTTGGAAACGGAGTGAGCTCGAACGTGAATAAAGGAGTCGCGGCTTCTTGTTTTTCTAGTAGGTTAGGCCAATCTTGAAAAAAGAACACAAACATTTTGTTCATCGGATTTCACACATTTTTGCAGCTGAGCAAGTGTATGCACTTCTGAATTTTTTTTCAATGTGTTCTCCAAAAGTTAATATTGTCAAGCTTCTTCTGTGTAGATAAACCAAAAACATAATCAACAGTATTACAATTTATACCATCTCCATCAGAAGCTGTCAATCCATATGATGCTGATAATAGTTCTAGCTGACTTGGGACAAGGGGATTGTGCTGAGAGATCCATTTTTAGATTTCAGGTTATATCATTAAAGTCCTTCTTCTGGCATGCACTGATTAGCTCTACATTCTGCTTGTTGGCTCTGTGAGCACAGGTGTCCATGCTATATACGTACATCAGTCTTACTGATTCTGTAAACCCTTGGCCTCTTGTCAGCTCCCCTCGGCTCTTTATGGACCTCATTATCACTTGTTCAATGATGCGGCCAGTTGACAAGCTAGCCCAGTACTGATTGCTGCGTTACACAGAATGAAACCCGTGTTTCGAGAACTGCTGACACAGCTAAGGATGTTTTTCCGGCAATTCCAGTATCCATTGTACGTAGAACCGAGTACTCCTAGGATATCTGAAATTTCCAATTGCTGCAAATAAATTTAGCATTCATTCTATAGGCACAAGATGCAAATACCAGTTTCCAGTCTTCTCACCACAAATATACAACTTCAATGTTTCAATATACTCAATATAAGCTAGCATTATCGCTGCTATTATGGATATGTCCCTGAGTTCTTGCATCTTTGTAGATTAGGGAGAACTATAGACTTGGCTATCTCACCACTGCTGATCTCATGTATTTGTACATTTTCATTTATTTTATCGACGTCTGACTGTTCTAAACACAATCAAACAGCTTTGTACCACTTCATGGACATTATCCTGGAAGAGACCACATCTACTGCTATCATCATATCCTTCACTAACATGATCACCATCAACTGGTGGAAGTACAGAATCAATAAACTTGTTCATCTAGGCTGTATGTACCAGGAAGTGTGCTGGCAAAGCTTGACAAACGACCTTTCTGGAAATAATGTGTGCAACAGATTTGTCTACATAGATAGTAGCCAGCTACACAGACAACCCAACACCTTTCATAAGACTACCAAAACTTCACAAGAAACTCATGATAGCATCAAAGCCCCCAATCTACAAACTATTCCTATAGATCTGGTATCAATAATTTTCTTTCAGAGCATAAACTTACGCTTCCAATGATACCAAACATTTTTTGGTAATCCCCACCTGTGTACACCGATTTTTGAGACTAAATCAACCAGCATAATTGGTTGAGTCTCTAACCATCTTACAATTTATTAAGAATCTGCGAGGTCCTGTACCTTCTATTCACTTGGCCCGTCTAAATTGGGGTATTTAACTCAGGCCAGTTTTGAATATTTATTATACCCCTAATTACAGCCGGCCAATAAGTAAAATATGCCTTGATCTTCTAGACTTAAATCGCCCTGTTGGTTGTGGCATAAGAATACACTGACTGCACCTCTGGAGAGAGGTAAAGACCCCCAATGGGGCCCTAATAGTCGCGGGTGGCAATCTGTGATGAGGAAGAAATCTTGGTGATTGAGAAGTCCATGACATGCAACACTCCACTTTGGTCTTTACTTAGGTTAGACGAACGATCAATCGGCTAGTTATGCCAAGCTCTAACACCTATATGATTGTCCCAACCCTATTGCCCTTATGGCAAGCTCCAAACCTTTTTATCATATATGTGCTAGAAAGTGGTGGTTGAAGTTCCGTCCGGGGTTAAATTGTATCTGATGGTGAAGTTCCAATTTTGGAGCACTGGGGGGTGTGTGTGGAGTATCCCTTCATCACCATTATTTCCAGGTCCACCGGGGCCCGGAGTGGTAGTACCTGTTAGGGTGCCATATATGGTTTAAACAGAAAAAATGAGTTTACAAAATGTTTTAAAAAATGAGTTGATGAACAATTTGAATACCCATCAAGAACGTTTTGGTATGAAATAACCCAAAACGTTTTTGGCATGAAATAACCCAACAAGGATTGACATACCCTAAAATCTAATCAACCAACCAATCAACCGACTAGACAAAATCAGTTCAGCGGAGTTTACTTTCTTTTCTTCTCTGGCTTCCACTACTTTTTATTTAAAAAAAATCATAATCCAACTCATCCTGGCACATGTTCAGAAGAATGGATATGAAAACATCTTCCTAAAGATGAGTTTTCATTTTCGTTTAGAGCATAACGTTCTGCTTCCAATGATACCAAATATGGTTTGGTAACTTCTTTTCCCGGTACACCCCTTTTTGAGGCTAAATCGACCAGACTATTAGTGTTATTGTCCAAACGAAAACAAATGTGTTTCTTGACGTGAAAAATAAACAAATACAATTTTCAATAATTAGTTGACTATTGTCGATGAAGTGAGAGGATCTAAATCCTTCTATTGCTTTGTTCAAATCTTACCACTCTTTTACTTGTAGTTACAAAGAGGGTGTACCTGCCCGAAGAAAATTCCAGCGTGTCCCGTGCGTGGGTGTCGATGACTTGATTTAGCGGAGGGAATTCAAATTCTACCAGCCGTTGTATGCAAAATACCCGATGCAGCCAATCATTAGTGGCCACAGCTCTTCCGATACACAGGCACTTAATCTCGAAAAGACCTCGCTGTTGTCTGCTCTGTTACTTGTCGGTTACTGTGTCTGTCACACTGCCCGTCAGTTGTTCGTTTCCAGTTACTGTGTCCGTGGTGCTTGCCCGTCGGTTGATATTCGTCTGTCGCTTTAATACAAACTATTTCGGTAATATACATGTAATTTCAGATGGGAAATTTCTTTCCAAACTCATCCCTGAGTTCCACTGATTAGCATACTGACCGCTTATAGTCAAATGGGTGGAGAAAGCGGAGCAAGTATGCTAAGGGTCTGATGTGTAGTATGCAGCGTGAAACGGCTGGAACACATAATCTCATTGAGACTGTCTGACGAGGTGCTTGTTTTGTACGAGCAATCAGCCGTTGAGGAAAATGCGGACGTCGGCCGCATAAACTTTGCATTGTAGATTAGACCAGGTTGATATGTGACTTTTCTTTTTAGAAAATCAATGTAACTTTGATGGCGAAAGCTGGGGTTTGGTGTGACAAGAACTGACATCAAAAATTAGATTCTTAACTTTAAAAATCAATTGAGCATTCAGTTTAAAGATAATCTGTAAAAATATACAGAAATATCTCATTTCCACAGGATTTTGTTTACAAACCGATCTCAGAATTTCATTATTTCAATAATAAATCCAGATGATTGATATTTTATTAGATGCAATGAATACAAAATATATTCAATGATTTAAATTTGCATTGTTCATTGTAACCCATTTCACTTTATAAAATTATGTCACAATAGAACTAAACTGTTGTGTCATTTTCTTTTGAAGTAAAGTTAGGTATTATTTGGTGGCACAATGATTTGATTATAATGTGATTGTGTCTTGCTTCCTGAAAATACACAATCTGTGAAGCTTCAGTTATCAATTTGACGGCTCTTTTCACGCCTTGTCAGTTGGCTGGGAAATTTGGAAATTCCATTCATTAGAGATTATAGTCAATTCCTTTGAGAGAGGTCAATCAAGGTTGACCAGTGTATGACTACAAAATTGATGGAAGTAGTTTTTACTACTTTTGAAACAATTATTGGAAAATTTACCCATACTTGATTAGATTTTTGTGATGTAATATGAATGAAACTTTTTATTTTTGTAAATTGACATGACTAATTAAGTATTAATAGATGTTTAATAGATGTTTAATAGATGTTTAATACGCTAATAGACAGAATATTTTAATGGCTTTTTCCCTCACATCCAATTCATCTGTCATTAATACTGACAACAAAATATTTTCCGGAAGCAAAGCAATATTTCAGCCTCTACCACGAAGCTTTCACTCAATGAAGACCTTCGCAACTACTGATACAAGCGTCGCAGAGGTCAACTGCTCCAAGAAAACTCTCTTGAAAATCGTTTGACTGAGCCGAAGAAACTTCTGAAACATCCTGCTGAACCACAAACAATCTGGTTCTTTTCCGACGAGTAAAACTTTTGCCAATATCAAAAGCAGAACACATAGAATAACAGATAGCTTTCATACAGTACAAAGGATACTCCTCGTGTCATGCAGACTCAATTTCCCCAAACCGTGATGGTTTTCGGATGTGTGTCCTCTGAGGGTGATGTGATGCCTCCGCATTTTTTCAGAGGGGGTCTCAGGTTGAATTTAGATGCCTACGTGGAGTTGCTAAACACTGTAGTCAAGCTATGGATAACAAGGGTAGGCCAATGGTAGGCCATATGTATGGCAGCAGGATTCGGCCCCCTGCCACACCTCTGGGAAAAGTAAAAAATGGTTGTCGGCGAATTTTTACAATTACACCAGTCCCAATATTTGGCCTCCGAACTCCCCAGATCTTAACCCCATGGGTTATTATGTTTGTGGCGCTGTTGAAAAAGACACTATTCGCCGTGCCAGTACCACAAAAGCCCAGTTAATCGACATAATTAAGGTAGTTTTTTGACAGTAGTGTAATTTCCGTGCCTGTTGAATTAAATTTTCTAGTTACCAAACACTTCTTTTTTCTCCTTATGAAACTATCAAATTGATCCCGAACTGCCTGTATATATATATATATATATATATATATATATATATATATATATATATATATATATATATATACCCATATCCTTAGACAAGTGTGCGCACACAAATAAACACGCACATACATATACACTAACGCAGACAAACATATGTCCAGAAAAAAAAAGAAATAACGAACAAAAACAATGCAGAAATAGCTGGAAAATTATTTTGTTTAAATCTCGATAATTTCACTTATTTCGTAACCTATCACAGTACTTTTTCCTTCCTTGACCATCTTCTTTCATAATTTATCAATTATGGGCTTTTCAAATTTAGTAGCAAGAGATGAAAAGGTTGCAATTTTGGCTTACCCATGGGTGATGTGTTTTTTAGTGATGTCCTTGCTTGTATTTTCCTCGTGTTTCTTGGATTAGGTACTTTTAAATCCATTAAATTTGAAGACTCTAGATATTTGCGTTACATAGGCGATATATTATTCATATATCCACAAAATATTGACTTAACAAAAATTGCGGATAAATCGAACAAAAGATGATCTTCCAGAGATCTTGCCTACGAACTAGAAAAACACACACACTCTATCTTTATTAGATATATTATTAATAAATAATCTTATTATAATGGAGATTGTGTGTTTTTCTGTCTGTAACCGAAACTAAATCACTACTCAAGTCACAATTCCATTAGTTATTGACGCCACATTCACCATGAATTTATTTTAATTTTAATCTCAATTATTAATAAAATTGTTTTACATTATTAATACTGTTAACCATATCTACATATTAATAACATGCTATTATATTTATATATACAACAAAATAGCGGTTTACAGTGTGAACGGAAAGGCTAATTTGCATATTGATATTTAAAATGTGATTTTAATAAATATGTGCTTAGTATTATTGATTTCTAACTGTTTGGTTTTATTTTAATAAATATAAACAAATATCTCTTCAATTAATCTTAAAAGAAATCCATTAACAAGAAAACATAACTGTCATATTATTCTTTATTTCCTATTTTAACTAAATACTTAAATTAGAAAAAATAACAATGAAAGACAGGAGTGATGGAAGAGTAAGTTTCAGTTGTTCTTTTTTTCGATTATACTCCCTCTGTTACAAATCGTTTTTATCTGCATTCTTATTTAGTTTCATTAGCCTTTCTAATTTAATACGATATTCTATTACATTAAAACTTAAATACTTGCACCCGGAGGGTGCATATATTTGCTAGTATCAATAAAGTAGAATTGAAAGTTCATTGTAATTTCCCTAATGAACTGACCACATACAGTTTTATAATAACAAAATAGTAATTTGGAGACTTTATAGTTCATAGCTCTCAATTCTTAAATGATAACTTGATTATATAGAAAATACCTCCACACAAGTTTAACCAAATAACCTTTTAGATAACGTGTAATAAAGATCGTTTATAAAAAAAATCCATCCAAACTGTTACTATCTCTTCTAAAACAATACGGAACATTATTGATAATAAGAATAACAAGAATCATGTAAGATCTTAAACTGGTGTATATATATATATATATATATATATATATATATATATATATTTTCATACATACATACATACATATATATATATATATATATATATATATATATATATATATATATATATATATTGGTAAGTTTGTGATTAGAAAATTATTGGTGAGACTTCAAAATCGATCAAAAACGTATTTATGAACACACCGGAGATTTCAAAATTGGTGATGACAGGAATGCGTGAGTGAGATCAACATTACTTTTAATTCTAAAGATTTTGAAATGTTAGTTAATATACATGATAAACAACACAGAAAGATTGTTAAATCTAGCATTATTTCTAATCGTATTACTATGAAATGCTCGATCTCTTCAAATCATCCCCTTGTTTGGTTTCCGCCATCTCAGCGCATGAGTAGATTGGGTGCAGTAAAGTGGGGAGCTCACGGTAGGTGTGGTGCTCCACCCCATCAAAAACAATTTCCCTTGTCTAACGCAAACGAAAAGGAGATAGACCCCCTCGCTGTCCGTCTGATACCAACAATAGGCCACTCCACAACGAAATAGTTACAATATTGCTTATCCAAATTAGTTTTTATCAATTAATAAGAAATTATATTTATATTCAGTAGTTTTGATATGATTTCTAATCAAAATATATTCTAAACTAGATTTTAGAAGGCAAAATTGTCATGCATTATGGGGTTATTGGAAAAGAATAAAAAATAAACGAAATTGTCTGATACTCTCAGTTAGAGAAGACAGCAGAACCATCGATTGAAGTAAACTAGGGAGACTAATTTAGGGTTATAACAAATTCGAGGCACTGCTATCACCATTGTCGAAGGAATTAATATGTGAAGTTGCCAAGAAGAAAATGTAAACAACTTTGTCTATTTTTATTCGTTGCTGCAAGCCAGAAAGTGTTACACCAACATCAGTTAAACCCGTGCTCTGACATAGTCGGAGAGACCTTTCTTCAAATATAGATAAACACAAGGTGGGTGGATTTTTGGTGAGCGGGTAGACTGATATATATATTTTTATTCCAAACAGTGCACAGAAGTTATTCAGATTAATATATTTTGTTCCAATTGATTTGATTGGTTATTTGTCAAGATTGATAATGACGGTAACAGCCCCTTGCTTATGTTTGGGCAAGTACATAGTGTGGCAACTTCACATATTTGCTTAGAGGGTAAACCATTTGTAACCTCAGTCACCGGTGTTAACCGAAGTAAACTCCTGTTAACTTTTTAAATTTCTAAAGGGGAGACAACACACAGCAGCTTACAACATTCTGTAGTTTAAAGTATTTAGAACCACACATACTTTAGTATAGTAATAAACAACACTAGAACAATTATTTTTAATACGCATGTCCCAAATGGATAGATGTAATATTTAACACATTTTTGTTCACAATAAACTAGTTACACTGTTGTTCACACAGAGTGAATACTTATTTATTGACTATGATATTTTTTAAAAGATATAGTTTTGTTGGAGCTTTCTTCACATGTGTAGATCCTCGGAAAACAGGAACCGGAGAACTAATTGGCACAACAACACCCGGGCTCCCTGGAATTTTAAGGATTCTTGATGTTGAAAGTGAGATTTGCAGGGGAACAAACTTCATATGTAACATCTTTCTCGGACACTGCTAAATTTGTGTTCTTGCGCTGTGGTAGATATTCTCTATCCCTTACCAAAGGCGGGTCATACATCATATAAACCAACCATATTACAGGGTCCACTTTCGCTTTTACTACACCCAGCAACCAGTGAGAATTTTTGCCGTGTGATAATGTCATATGATGAAGTCTCGCTGACAAGCGTGTTGATCATGGTCTTGTTTCTGTTGTAGTTGTTTTTCTGTAATCTAAGAAGTCAGGAAAGATCTTATTTACACGAGTGCATCACATGATTCCTCAGCATCCCAGTCAAGGAATTTGACGTTTGAAGCGTCTTGTGATATAATATCAATGATGTAGCTATTTGGGTTTCAATGTTGTCCTTTGAAAAAACTATGATGACATTTTTTAAAACTTGAACAGTCCTTTCTACTAGACAATTACTTTAAAGGTGGTATGAATACACGCACTTTATTTGATAAGATTCTTCTCCACTAATGTATTGAACACGTCGTTGATGAAATGCAAACGGCGTAGCTTTCAGGTAACATGATTAAAAAATACATATTTGGCCACAGTTTGCATTCCGTCGGCAGAGGTTACTGAGTATACGTCTATTTGAAATAGATGCCCAGTAATGACCCAGCATAATCAAAATGTAGCATTGACTATGGTTTACCAGAATTCGCCCAATGTTGCACTGGTGCAACAGCAGACATTTTTCAGTTTGTTTGGCATGCTGTACATAAATCAGCAGCTTTAATATCCTAATAGACGTGTAGGTCTTTCAGTAATTCTTTATATCCGGTGGAGGTAATATTACCAATTTATCTAACAAAATGCACTCACCGTGAACATTCTTCGTAGAGCCAATATTGATAAAACCAAATGGTATTAGACATTGTTGGTTTGGTCAGCCGCATAACACAATACCGGGTCATGGAAGGTCCGCATTTTAATATTTACAGTTGACACAAATGTGTCGTCTCAGGTTTTTAAATTCCAGTTAAGTGTAGCCGGCTTAAATATCAGCATTACTATTTTAACTAGCTGGTCTTTACTTGACGTTGTACTCATATGCAAACAGAATCGGGGACTACCTTTCTAGTTGAGCAGATATAATTCCAAAATAGATGTATCAACAGTTGGTGGTCAGTGTATAAGGTGAATTGGTGACCGTATATATATTTTTTCAACTATACGGTCACTGTTTCTCGACCGAGCAAAACAATAAAATGTTAACAAAAAATAGATTATCCCAAGTCAAGGTGGAGTAAATATGTATTTTTTCAGTGAAGAATTCTTTTGTAAATATTTAGTTACTTTTAAAAGGATAGACAACCTGTATTAATTTACTTGAAGTACTTAGGATAGGTTGTTTATCTACGTGTTTACTAACAAACTCTATTTAACCACCGTGGCTTACCAATAGCATGACATTAGGCAAGTTATTTGACGAAGAGAGAAATGGGCTAATGCATTTTTTAGAGATAAACGTAAACAATTAAACTGGCTTACTTAGTTAAAAGTAAACATATTCTTATGCCTGATTAAAAATCATAGCTGTCTGATCAATACAATACATATGATATATTGTAAACGAATGGTTAAATAGTATGGATAAAACATCCTTATCTAGACTTTACAGCAATTAAATTGATTCTGGATGAGTAGAGTCAAACACTGGAAATATCAAAAAGATAACCATGAATCAAATTGCTTAGAAGAAGTAACTGGAGGTTTACAAAAGATTTCACCTCCGAGCAATACATTTTTGTAACCGAAAATGAAATCGACAAAAAATAAACACCAAAATATCTAACTTACACATTGAACCGGGATTGTAAGTAGGTTTATTTACATGCTTAAAGGAAAATTTACAATGCAAATGATATAAAGATCTACAGATTTTGCACGATCAACATGTTCACATGTTCTATTACTTAATGATTTACTCTTGTAGCATATTGCCGTAACTAATATAAGAGAATTAAAAATATATAATATGAAAATAACTCCCTGGTTAGTTTTCAAACTTCACAACGTTTAAGTAGAAAATAATAGTACCTACGATCATCAATACAGAAAACAAGAATGAAAAATTAATACAACTATGTCTCTGAATTGATAGCGGTGTTAATCAGCTGCAATTTCTAAATCATTTCATGTGCCTACGTTAGTCACTTACACATGGACAAAAGACAACCACACACACACGCGCACATACGCACACAAATACACATAAACATATACACAATCTTTCTATCTTTCTATTTCTCTATCTCCTTCTCTCTCACAGAGTAGCCCTCACCTGTCTGTTTGCATGCATATAAACTGCCCAGTTCACATCGAATAAACCGACTGCGACGCAATTTTCGTTCAAAATCTATTTGAATTTATGAACTACAATTAAGGTCTTTGTTTAATCGACTACAGTTATTTCTTTTTTGTCATTGTATGGCGCCATCCAAAATTACATATTCAGAGTTTGTATAAAGAAATCAACTGGTTAGGATCTTGGAATTATTCATGCACTGAAGCTAGTTCCCAGCTGCATAGTATTAACTCAGCTACGACGATAGGGAAAAATGAAAGAAAATATAATAACAATGGAATACAAGTATATATAGATACTCGTTCTGTAAAAAATCGCACACACTTTTATAAATACACGCACGTTAAGCACAAGAATATAAACACTGTATCTATCTATATTTATCTAACTATCTACTTTTAAGTTTGACTTCAGAACTAAACTTTACTTCAGATATTTTAACATTGAATTTAAAATTTCACAAAGTACTGAATATTAATAATGTTACTATACTTTCCTTTTAACTACTTACCATGGCTTGAACTAATTTTAGTACACAATATTTCATTATTAGTATAATAAACTGGAAAACCCTCAACAATTTTTAAAAACCATTTCAATTGCTAAACAAATATCAGGGGTATTTTAGAAGCTAGTTTATGCATGTTTTATGAGTTGTATGTCAATTATAACTAAAATATGTTTAAATCTGAAGTAAAATGTTCTGTACTATTTCGTTGACCATGTTTACAGTTACAGAGAAATGTAAAACAAACAGAAGTTCCCAATTTGTTGGGACTTTGCGATAAATTAATTCAGATATATCTAAACTAACTAATTTTATGAAAAAAACACGTTCGGTATTTTCGAAATTTAATATTAGCCAACGGGAAGTGTGAATCAGTCTTATGCAAATTCCAATATTAAATTACATTTTCAGGGTATAGGATATGGATATGAAAATGAAAGGCTACACTTAGAACACTCTTGACGAAATGATATCGATGAGTCAAATTAGTATAAGACCTTCAGCATTTTAATTTTTGCTTCAGTTTCTTTCCGTTTTTTTTTCTGTGTAAGGGTAAGAATGCTATCACAAATACACAATAATGAATAAGAATCGTGCGTAAGAATTTTTAGAAACACACACACACACACACACATACACACACACACCAGCGCATTCAGTTCAGCGGAGATCCCGGTTTCCTCATGGATCTTCACCAATCCAACTCAGCAACATGCTTGCCTTTCACCGTTTATGGTGGTCATTCGCCCGTTACTTCACTCTTACGTATGACACAGCCTTATCGTTCGAGTGCAACCCGAATCGAGCAATGCAGAACACGTGGGACGTTTAGACTTGAATGACTGGTAACGTCTCAGTTAAAGGTCGCCTGGTGATGAGACCCGGCATTGAAGTCTTGTCTCCTATCTTGTTTTCCGGATAATCCCTAGCCCATTATCCAACTTCATTACATCAGTAGCACCGTAGTTGATTTTCTCGACTTCTGCTAAATCGTTTGTCACTTGGTCCATGTAGCAGGTAATTCTGGTACGGGGCCTTGTCTGATGAGGAATTCCAATGTTACTTGGTGTTGGCTTCATAATCACGACTACATCTTGCGACACCCTTGCTCTCGTGAGTAATTCCTTCATTCTATATTCGGCACCTTTAGGCCAGTCGAAATATCATCGGGGAACCCTGTCACGAATGCCATTTTAAAGCTTCTTTCTGGAATTACATAGCTCGCGGGAAAATGAATCGAAAGAAGCTTTAACATGGCAGTATTTTCTGTGATACAAAAAATTCAATGGGAGGATTGGCTCATATAGCCTCATGGTCATAAATACAATTGGCACATATAACAAACATGTAAAAAAGTACTGCAATACACATGTCCCAACAGATAAAATGTAATTATTGCTCCACGACCCAGCATTGTATAAAAGGACGGTACAAAAATTGGTGAAAGTAAAAATTTTACTTACCTATGTTTGTTAATAGTACAGTAGAGGTCATTAAAGAAGTCTGTATCGCAATCCATGTTCGCAAATCAAAGGAAAAGAATGAAGCCACAAATGAAGTCTAACGTCAAGAGTACAAGAGGGGTTAAAATTCCAACTTTCTAATATACACAGAGCTACCACATGCTCATCAAATTTTTTAGATTAGTCTCGATAGTCAAAGAGTATACAAAAATGACCATAGTTAAAGCTATTGGTAAGTAGCAAACAATTATCTTTTACTTCGAGAGATCACACCCTGGGGACGAAGTCTTTTTTTAGGTAAGTAGTTTTCTCTTTTTGCCAGAATTTCTCCGATGATTTTCATGGCGAGATAAGATAAAATATCTCACTGGAGCTGGAGACATTCTATTCAACGAAAAAATATGAATTAGCGTGTCCACTTTGTTCAAGGGGCAGGGACAAAAATTAGGTCTTTATTCGTTCGAAGAACGGTGACAAAAAGAAAATAAATTAGCGGTCTCAATTCTTACGTTACCAATGGACACTTGATGTGGGAAGCCACGCTCACAATCCAAGGGAAATATCATTTTTGCCGGTTAAGCTCATTCAGTAGTGCATCCACCTAGGAATCACAAGGTTTCGGGTTTCATACCCGCCATCGTTGACTTAGCGCATCAGTATCATAGCTTGGGTAATCCGATCTGGGCCATTAAGTGGGTAGCTGATGGTAGGTGTGGCATTTAACTCCAGCAAAAACAATCTCTCTGGTCTAGTTCTAGAGAAAAATTGGTAGACTTGCCCACTGTCTGATGCCAACAATAGGCCATTCCGCCAACAACTTTACAACGGTATTGATTACTATCTTTATTAAAATTGTGATTTGTTTGTTCTATAAGAGTGTTTGTTCATTCCCATTTCTTTGGGGTTTTGTCAGAAATTATTTGTTATTTAGTTGTTGTTTGGTTTTTTGGTTGAAAGATATTTTATTTATTCTTTTCAAGATTTCACTGTTTTAATTCAGGGATAAATGGATAAGGTCATACATAAGAATCATGGATCTTTTTCTTATGATCAGCATGTCGTTGTAGCACGTAATTCCAATTTTTTGAACCCCCCCCCCAAAAAAAAAACTCCCCCCCCAAAAAAAAATATAAAAAACAAAACAAAAAAACAAAAAACAAAATAAGAATAATATATAGAACAATTTCTTTAGGGGAATAGAACATAAATATGCCAGCCGTTTACTCTCTACTCATGCTTATTACACTTTAATCGTTTTCCTTGCTTTTTCTTCAGCCGTTTCTTATCTTTCCCGAATTTCTCGGATCTCACTCATCAAACCGTTACCTAGTTGGCCTCCAAAACACACCGCTGCCGTGAATGCAACCAGCAAGGGCACAAAGAAGGACTCTGTAATCCACCGGTACACAAAACAACACACAAGCAACCACAAAACAAACACAGACTGAAAAGAAAAACACACACCAACAGTCTGGTAGCAACTTTCCTCCCCAACCCAAAGTCAAACCAGAAATACGTGTCAGTAGAACTGAACGGTCATCCTGTTCGTTTCCAAACTGACACTGCATCGGACATAACTCTCATCTCACAGAGACTACGGAAAACCATAGGCAGTGTCTATTAACACGTCCAAGACATGTGGCGATGAGCGCTTCCGGGGATTGTGTTCACATAACAGGTGAATTCCAAACAACAATCAGGATTGAGGACAAAACAGTATCTGGCAAAATATACATAGCGGATTCAAAACACGACCTTTTGGGATTTTATTTTATCGAGTGACTGGGTTTCTCGACATCCCACTCAATTGTTAGCCGAGGTACCACCAAAATACGTCACGTAATCAGTTTAGGCCATATTGAAGGAATGAACGTAAATATTTTTTAAATCAAAAAAATCTTGGAAAAAGAAATAACGAACATAAAGATTTGTTACAAAGAAATACAGTTAATTCAAATATCAAATTATCCGATTGGGGATAATTACTCACCATTATCTTGAAAAATAAGTAAGACAGTCCGTTTTTATTATTACAGTGTCAGTTTCTTTATTGATATTTTTTAGCAGAATTCTGTATTCATGGTTCTTTTACTAAAAACTCTCGCATAGAAACTCATAAAAATCTTCTGATATAATTATTCAGACACTTATCTTTATGGAAAAAAAAGTAAAATTCGTTTTTTGTCGGTTCATTTTTTTATATTTCATAAAATAAAATAGTAGACCTCGTAAAAAATATTTACCCTAATATAATATAGGAAAAAAAGTATTTCGGCTATATGTTCATCAAATGTTAAGTAATTATGGATATTTTCGTGGCATTCGGGCCATTAACTGATTTTTCATAGGATTTTTTTAAAAAGCCGCTAGTCATAACTTGCTTTTGGCTACGTTAAATTTCAATTGATTTAACGGAGCAAAAATTTAAACATTGTTTTTCGTTCACAATTTTCATTATTTCCGTAAGCCAAAATTTAAAAAAAAAAATCATACAGTAGCCAAACCAGAGTTGGCCAAACCAGAGTGCCATTACGGACCAGACTGAAGGTATTATTAAACGGTTTTCCCCAGTTTTTCCGAGTAACCTGAGATACCGAAGCCACACTGACTCTTAAACCCTCCGCTAAACCTGTTTTCCGACCCAAACGACCGGTACCATACTCAGAGTTACCACTGGTGGACAGGGAACTGAAACGCCTGGAAGATATGAAGGTTATCACACCTTTAACATACTCAAGTGGGCAGTACTCATAGTAGTAGTTTAAAAAGCCGATGGTTCAATTCGGTTGTGTGCTGATTTCTCAACTTGTCTCAACACAGCACTAGAGGATTCCAGACGATATCTTCCCCATACTCAACTGCGGCATCTCTTTTGCCAAATTAGACCTCACAGAGGCCTATTTACAAGTTGAAGTCTCTGCAGCCTCACGGGAGCTGCTGACAATAAACACACACCGTGGTTTATTCCAATATACACGGTTACCTTTTGGAATAAAAACAGCTCCTGCTATATTCCAGCAGATCATGGACACTATGCTAACTGGAGCAGAAGGTGCAGCTGCATACCTAGATGACATCATTGTTTCCGGCCAATCAAAACAAGAGTTGTTAGAACGTATCCACAAATTTCTGACACGCATTCAGGACTTTAGTTTCCAGTTTCGAACTGAAAATTTTAATTCTTATTTATATTCCATCAAATATCTGGGATTCATTTTTGACCGTCAAGGTCATCGACCAGATATGGTTAATGTGGCAGCTATTCAACGCATGACACCCCCATCAGAGTCACTATGGAAGATTTATACCTTCACTACACCAAAAGTTAAGTCTCCACTCAACAAACTGTTAGCAAGGGACACCAAATGTTCATGGCCCTTAGATTGTCAACAATCTTTTGAAAAGATGAAATCATTAATCAATTCAGACCTAATACTCACATATTTTGACTCAACTCAAAAGATAGTAGTATCGGCGGATGCCTCAAGCCATGGTGATTTCGCATATTTTAGCGGATAAAACAATAAAATCCATAATGAATGCCAGCCAGATCCTTGACGCACGCTGAGTGCAACTACAGCCAAGTAGAAAAGGAAGTACTGGCACTGATCTTTGCGGTAAAGAAATTCCACAAGATGCTATTTGGGTGCCGCTTCAGACTTCTAACTGACCACAAGCCTTTATTATCAACATTTGGTGCAAAAAAGGGAATTCCAGTATATTCAGGTAATCGACTACAACGTTGGGCAATCATTCTATTAGAGTATGATTTTGATATACAGTACTGCAGGCACTACAGAATTTGGACAGGATGATGCTTTATCGCGCCTTATCAGTTCACAATCAGTCCTAGATGATGACAGTCATCGCTGCCATCAACATTGAGGATAATTTTCAACCCACACTCACCGATTGCATCCGAACAATCCCTGTAACAAGAGTGAATATTAAACGAGAACCACAACGGGATCCAATGCTACAAAAAATGTTAAACTTTCTCAGACAGTCATGGCCTCCTGATCTCACAGTAAACCTTCAAAAATTTCAACTGGCAGGTATTCTCTGTCCGTCAGTGATGAGCGTCTGATGTTTGCAGATCGTGTTGAAGTTCCCACATAGCTCAGGAAAGCAGTTCTCAAACAGCTACATTCAGAACATACTGATATCAATCGGATGAACTCAGTCAAAAGTATTTAGGGAAAAGCGAGATAACATACAAGTACATCCCAATGTAATAAAAAATGATAAACAAACGCAAACGTACAGCAAATAAAGAAAGCTCAGATATAAATAACTAAATCATGCAAAAAAGAACAATTTGAATGCATTCAAATCCAATTTTTGTAGAAGATCAGCAATCTCAGAATAGCTGACAGAAAAAAGGGTTAGTAAAACTAAAAGCAGCCAGCCAAGCAGACAGACTTCTTAATTGGACATTTCAAGTATATCTTGGAAATCCTCCTAAAATCATAGATGAATATAATTAAAAATCCTTAATAGCAAATATCAAGTTAAGACACATTACAGAGAATAAACGACAACCTTCTATAAACAATCAAAAGCAGAAACGCTTTATGTCTAGATGAAATACCTACTGAAGAATGGAAGACAAGGAAATTTGATGACATACTTCTCCGATTATGAAATACAGTGTATAAACAAAACCTAATAAAAATATAGACAAAAAGCTGTGTCCTCATTCCTTAAGGTGAACTCGGAATCATTGATAACTATTGCTATAGCTGCTAAGGTTGATAATGTCCTACTTTTGAATCACATCAGACCTGAAGTCGAGATATTTCTTAAGAAACATCAAAACGGATTTCGAAGAAATCGATTCACTACTTCTCAGATTGTGGCTATTCGTCGAATCGTCGAACATTACCAAACAAAAAATCTCTCGACAACTTTTTTATTTGTAGATTCCTGACATTTCATTTGACTCCAAACACAGAGTAAATCTCGAGCAAATACTACGAGCATATGATATGCCAAAGAAACTGTTACCACTACAAAGACAAGAAAACACTGGTTCGTTCGCCTGATGGTGACTGATTTCTACAGGAAGATACAATAGTTCATTTTTATTTATAATCCGCATAGACTACGACTACGAACGTCATTAGATCTAATCAAATAAAATTGTTTCACACTAAAGAAGGCGAGAAACAGACGATATCCCCCGGCGACTATTACCGATGCAGACTACGCAGATGTTCTACCACTTCTCTCAAATACACCTGTCCAAGTCGAATTTCCACTGCAAAACATTGAGAAGTCAGCAAGAAGCATGTGGACTCAGTTAAAAGAGAGATCATTACGTACCGCCAATTTTCCCTGTGAAATTTACCCCCCCCTCCATATCTAACACAATGAAGCTTGCATAAAGGTTAATATTATCTTGAAAATTTTTTGTCCATTCGAAAGAAGAAACATTAAACATGATTTTTTCTTTTTTCTTTTTCAGCTTACAGAAATAATGAAAATTATGATTGAAAAACAATGTTTTCATTTTTGCACCGTTAAATCAACTGAAATTTAACGTAGCCAAAAACAAGTTACGGCATTGGGATTAAAAAAAATTCTATGAAAAATCAATTGATGGTCCAATTTTCACGAAAATTTCCAGAATTGCTTTTCTTTTGATAAAAATATGTCTGAAATAGTTTTTTTCCTAAAATATATTAGGGTAAATATCTTTTTACGAGGTCTACCCCCTATTTCATTTTATGAGATATGAAAAAAATTAACCGGAAAAAAAACAATTTTAAATTTTTTTCTATAAAGATAAGAGTCTGAATAACTATATCAATAGATTTGTATAAAATTCGAGACGGTAGGTTTTGTCGAAAAAATTCTGAATTCTGAAATAAAAAGTGCTAAAAATGTCATAATATTATTATTTGAAAACTTTTTTTTTCTTTTTTAATTGATATGTACTATATTCTATTAAAATGTCAAGAAAATATTTTTTTAAGAAATTAATTTTTAAGAGATTTTAAATCTTTTGTGTGCTTAAATAATTTTGTCTTTTTAAAGATCTTTTTTTTTTGTGTGTACAAATCGAATTTTTCACTAATATTTAAGTATAATATAACACTAAATTTTAGAATTCAGTTGAACTAAAAATTTGTCCGATTCACGATATATTCATATTTTTAAGAGAATTTGTAATGTTTATTGTTGAATAGTAATGTTTGATTCTTATAATACAGAAGAGCAAAACTGACAATAGGTGTTTTTCCTTGGCAGTACAAACGAGACTATATGCGTTCCAGTCTACTAAATATTATTTGTTTTTTTAAGCGTAAAATATTCAGTTTAAACCACCTCGACATCTTTGCAATAAAATTAAGTACTTCTTTATTATTTTATCAGTTTTTCCCTTAGAAAAAATATTCAAATTTTCATTCATTTAATTTCGTTTTCGATAATAAATTTACCCAAACCACCGGCATAATTGGAAAAAATCCTTTCACTGTGAAATTTTAATAATAAACTTCAATAGTAAATTTTAATAGTAAATTTTACTAGTAATTAAAATTTTCCTACATTTCATTTCTTTTTCAATTTAGAATTTGAACGGGCGCAAATTCTACTAGCATAATTTTTTTTAAAGTCAATTTCACTGTGAAATTTTAATATTAATATTTTTCAAATTTTTATTCATTTCATTTCTTTTTCGATTTTAATTTTGAAAGGGCGCAAATTCTACCGGCATAATTTGAAAAAAATTAACTTAACTTTAAACATAACTTGTTTCTGGCTACGTTAAATTTCAATTGATTTAACGGTGCAAAAATGAAAACATTGTTTTTCGTTCATAATTTTCATTATTTTCCTAAGCTGAAATTTAAAAAAATCATTAGGATTTTTTTTTTTTTTTAATGTTTCTTCTTTCGAATGCACAAAACTTTTCAAGATAATATGAACTTTTATGCAAGTTTCATTGGGTTAAATATAGGGGGGTAAATTTCACAGGGAAAATTGGTGGTACCTATAAATTACAATTAGTAAAATACTTATCGTCTTTTTTTTGCTTCAATTACACTATAAGTTTAACTAAAATAAATATTCAGAAGTTACTCTGAAACTACCACACACAAAAAAAAAAAAATTCAAAAATCTTTGAAAACCAATGATCGGTTATTGAATATGCACAAGAAAACAATTGTCGAATACCGCCACCCATACATTTAAATGTATAATTGTCAAAGAGAGATAATATGTAAATTTGCGGTCCCAGTTTTTAAAGAAAAATCACCGTTGCAAATAAAACGGACTGTTTTATTTATTTTTCAAGATAACGGTGAGTAATTTTTCCCAATCGGATAATTTGATCTTTGAATTAACTGTTTTTCTTTTTGTAATAACTCTTTATGATCATTACTTTTTTTGCGAGATTTTTTTTTAAAGTTCAAAAATATTTACTTTCGTTTATTCAATATGGCCTAAACTGATCACGTGACCCGATATTGGTGAAACCTAGACATCATGTGTTTTAAACAATATGGATACATCTCCACACTGGAAGGCAGACCATTGAAATTAGAAGACCAATTCACATACCTAGATAGCAATATCTCATTTACAGAATGTAGTGTAAATATAGGCATAGGCAAGGACTAATATTGACAGATTATCGATCATATTTATATCTTATCTCTGCGGTAAGATAAAGCGATAATTCTTCCAAGCTGTAGCTGGAACACTTGGTCTTTAATAAAACGCTTGGAGAAAAGGTTAAATGAGAACTATACAAGAACAAACAAATTCTGGAAGAGGCACCACACAAAAAACAGCTCTTGCCATCTATCATACAAACCATCCAAGTAAGACGAACAATACATTCTGGACACTTCTGGGGAAGTAACGAAATCATAATGACGTCCATCTGTGAACACACCTACACATTGATATAGCAGTGTCGACCAACCAACAAAACATTGATCAGCTCTGTATGGACACTGGATACTATGTGGATGACTTGGCAGGACCTATGCTCGACAGGAAAAGGCGGCGATAGATAGAGAGTCGTGGAAATTATTGCTGTCAGCCGCTGCTGTTTATGAATTGGCATATATATCTAGTTAATCATATATGTATTATATACATATAGTTGAAAGTACTGTGTATTTGTTGACATTGTTGGAACATCTCACAAAAGGTTCGTTTTGCATTGTTTCTTGTTTTTCAATTAGAATATTTTCTTCCGTAGAGTCTTTATAAAGGTTTCCGGGCACGCGACTCATACTGCACAGATACTATCTGTGTATCTTATGTAGAGTCGCATTTAGTATATCCTGTTCGTGAAGATGACAGAAGTTGCGTGAGAGTGAGATTAACTAGTCACCGAACGTATCATTAGAGACTAAAGTGCTAACACACGTCACTCCTTTTTCTCCTTCTCAAGAGTCAGGAAAAGGGTACCTCGAAACACTTAAGCACTCAAGTTTGAACGCACAAACTGTCCTTACACACATGTGTACAGACGCAAATCAGTATAGTTAATGTATAGAAATAAAGAAAAGTTTCGAATAATCAGATGGCAAGTATAGAGAATTTACTATGAAGATAATTATTTTTCTTAATGTGCATATGTGATACTTTTCTATCACAGTCTATGAAGGTTCATTAATGTATTAATTTATTTAATTCTTGAAATGCCAATAAACATAAATCATATTTAAACAATTCAGTTAAGAAATAATAAAACCATTTTTTGACGCAATGAAAAATCATTGGAAAGTCTATTTTATTTTTTCCTTATGAAACTGTCAAATTTGGAATCTATTTAATTTTATACTTTCCGCCATATTAATCTTAATTTTATTTTTTTAATGCAATAAGATTTTTCCTTAAACAAAGTGTACATGCTTTTCAGCCATTCTCATTTTGCATTAAAGAATAAAATCGTTAAATATTTGCAACCATCGAAATATTTTGTTCCTTTCAAATACGGCAACTTTTAAATTATTCTTAATTCTACAAAAATTGTTGGGAGCCTTTCTTTTGCGTTCACATATTCCTCAATTAAGTTTTTTTTTTTCAAATCTTGACGCTAGAATATAAATGTTTTTTCTCATTTAAATATTCCTCATTTATATATTCTTGTAACATTGAACACGAGACAATCTCAACCTGCCACGCATTAATACACACATACACAAATACTATAATAATCACACAAAACCTAATACGACAACACAGATATTAAACACAAATAATTCATACTCGTAGATGTGATCATGGCGTCACGCTTCTTACGTCCGTTTATGTGTACGTGCATCCCAGTATACGCACACCTACGAACAGAACAGGCGCATTCGTCCTTTTACATAACGCACGCAAACACGTAAACAAACAAATGACACGCGAATACAGTTAATCAAACGTACATATTTGACTATATTTTTATCATTTGTAAAACTTTTTCGCTGCCCGATGATTGCTCCGCTTAAACAATTAAGCTGACATAGCATGAAAGAAATGGTAGCAGATGTGTTCCCATGCAAATAAATATATACTAAAACATTTATTTATTTATCAATGCTCCATCACAGATATTGAACACTCTTCTAACAATACTGTAGGCTGGATCACTACTGCTTCTTCAAATGTAATAGTGCCAACACATTGATATATATATATATATATATAATATATATATATATATATATATATATATATATATATATATATATCACTGGGGAACACGATTTTGGTTGAGTTTGATCTGACACTTGTTTTTTACTGTTTTTTTGTTGTTTTTTTCTCTTTTTTTACCTCTGAATCCAAAAATGACTCCATTTCTTTTTATATCACATCAACTTTTTGAGTTATAGGATACTCTCGATTTTTCTCAAATAGGAATACAGCATCTAACAAATTTTTGCTTATTTTAGGGAATGTTCTAAATATCTATTTATAATGGAAAATAAGAAAACATTACACTGGGCATCACGAATTTTGTTAAGTTAGATCTGACACTTGTTTTTGACTAACCTTTGGACTTTGTATCCTAGAATTACCCCAGTTTTTCGCTATCACATCAACATTTTAAGTAACAGGATACTCTTGCTTGGAGTAAAAAAACAATTAAAACACTGCGTGTAACAAATTTGAGCTTATTTTATAGAATGTTTTAAAAATTCTCAATGGAAAATGATAAAGAGTTGCTTAAATATGATGTATTGTACAAATTCATATTGTTCATACATAGGATATTGATACTGTAAGTCAAATTGATTGCAAGTAGTTAAGGTAAAAATTTACACACATAGTATTTTCTAGAATGTTTAATCTGAAAATTACATTTTATGCTCCATATCAACTATCTCATATATACTTTGATACAATTCCTCCAAGAATTTCAAATCTTGGTGGAATCTTTCATCTTGCTCATTGCTGACCATACAGAGGTTTTCCAAGAAGTTAGCAAGATGGCTATACAGAAAATGGAACTCATGTTGTAATCGTGTGTTTTGTGGCTATCTAATTTCAGTGTAATTATTTGCTCATGAATTTCCAAGAAGGTTCTTGGCAAAGTAAAGACCTTGTCAAGAACCAAGGATTCTTTTTGAGTTCTGACATAATCCCGATGTAATATTCATCTTTGATAACTATCCCAATCTGTAGATCATAATTTTTTCAATTGAAAGGCCAGGAAATGCCAAAATGCGATACTTGAAACAATTGCATTCAGTTAGCAATGGTTTAATGAATTGCTTCAAGCTACCTAGTTTCATATGCGAGGTGAGAACATAATTTCCTTTATGCCAACGAATGCCTCATGTAGAATGTTGGGATTAACAGGTTCGAGATCAGATTTTGGATGCCAATTCCTCTCCAGCCAATGCTTCTCTCAAGCTCTACTGCCCCACACTGGGATTTCAGCTGAATGAGACACTGGACGTATAGCTGAAGGTAGACTAGGATCTTCAATTTTACATTTGTTTTTCTTGTTATATGGTGAAGTTTTCATTAAAAAAAAGTCTCTCTTCAAATCATAGGTACACTAAATGCCAACTTATCACATGTTCCCTTGATCCACACCCGTAACCTTTTAACACACTGCTTCCACATCTTGTGAGGGGCTCAAGACTTGTTCTAATCGCCAAGTTTTAATTTAAAATATGCAAAATGCGCTGATGTTTGTTCTTTGACTGGGAATCAACCTAGTCACCAGATCTGAAAAATCTCCACCCTTTCCAATAAAATAATCAACGCAATCAATTAACCAGTCCTATTATTTACAGACAAACGATACAATTGAGCTTATTTCGGGAGGAAACTGCAGATAAAAAATAACATGATAGAAGAAAACGGAATATAGTTTTGAAATCAGCATGTCAATATTAGTCTAAATCAAATGAAAAATCAAACTCAACAGAAATTATGTTCAAAATTTTTCCCCAGTGTTATGTGTTTTGGCGGCAAGTTATTATTCAAGCAAGTGTTGTTAACAACTACGGAATATTTGTTCTTTATAATTTTCTAGTAGACGTTCAAATCTTCATCGGGATCTTGAAGGTAGAGAACATTTTCCATATTTTCTTTTTACCAAAGTGCTTTCATCCATTTCGCTGGTAGTCCTTAGGGCGATTGTTTGTAGTGGTTGTTTGTTTGCTGCGCATTTTATTCGTTTGGATTTTTCAAAGTGTATTGTAGGAGGGTTGCTAACATGCGTTAGTTATTAAAAATGTTTAGCATATTGTTGCCGGTGTTAAATGTTATTTTATTCATATTAGGTTCTTTATCTTTTAGGCAAATTGTCTCAAAGATTTTTACGCATTTTTTATTGTTAATTTTATAAAGAATTTTAGTGTTTTCGGTGAGAGTTTTCCGTATATTGGAAAATGTGATTTTTTATTCGGTTTTATTATTATGTTCTGTAATTAGATGTTGTTTTATGGTGTTAGTGTCTGAAATATATTATGTAAAGCGACGGAAGTGTGTCATTGTAGTGTTGTAAAAAGCCCCAAAAGAAACAAAACAACAACAACAACAACAGCAGCAACCCCTCTGATGACGACCACCGAAATGGTTGAAAGTGCTTGGGTAAAATATATTAGGTATTTTCTCTACCATCTAGATACCAATGTATGGAAAACGAAAAGAAGACATGAACATCTGCACCAGAAATTTATGAATAAGAAATATTCCGTGGTCTTTAACAGCACCTGATTAGATAACACACACACACACACACACACACACACACACACACACACACACACATATATATATATATATATATATATATATATATATATATATACAGTATAACACAGGCATTAAAACCATCTACTGTAAATAATAGTTTCACGCTTTTGCGGACATTAGGCAGTACTCTATTATGGAAAAGTACGAGTAAAAGGAGTAAATGGAAGCATGGAATATAAAACAAGAAAAAAAACTTATACTGAAACGATGGTGTCATAGTTCTAAAGTAAATGCTGCTAAATCAAAATCACAAATGGGGAAAAGGTAAAGATAAAAACAAAACAACCACTACGTTTATAGATACTAGAAACTTTGCACAAGTTGTATTATATTGCAATTCTAATAATAATGAAACGAATTGTCCCCTAAATGATAAATGCCAGAGCGATTGTATCGAATACAAAGCTAGTATACGAATTAATGAGCAAAGTAATAATAAAAAGATCTATTTAAGCTTTACAGAAAATATTCTGTAGAGCTTAAATAGATCTTTAAAAAAAGATTTTACAACCATAAAACTAGCGACACGAATATAAAATATATGCACTTTTTAAATATATCTGGGACATTAAAATTAAATACGACATATACCTAATATAAAGTGGGAAATTGTTAAAAGAACACACAATTATAGATCGGGTCATAAATTCTGTCTTATGTTTAGAAGAGAAATTAGCTATCTAATACCAAAGAATTGTTAAACCAAAGTTCGGAAATTTCAAACGGATGTCGACAAAAGTATAGATGTCATCTCGACAGTTAATAACCAAAATGGACGAAGCGATAATTTAAAACAAAAACAAATACAATTATACGCAGTGGAAATACTGTAATGTTTTTGTTTTTTGTTTTTATCCTTTTTTTTTTAATTCATTTGATTATTTCCACACAGAAAAGTCGACGATTCTTACGGTGAGACTCGAATAGACGTTTTCTGACTATATCGCTTTTCTAAACCAGCTATACAAACGTATTGATCACTTGTATATTCATTCATAACTCTGACTTATTCGGTTAATTATTTTTATCGACAGTCAAAAATTACTGGCTAACCAATCAGCACCATGTACACCCACACAAAGATGCCAACTACACTACCACAAGAAGAAAAAAACCAGCAGCCAGCAACATCACTGTCCTTACCCATGTTACGTTATGGGCTTTTTCACCGGTACTAAATCGTATATGTAACGTAGCGGCTTTTTCACGATGCTAATTCGTATATGTTACGTAGTGCCTTTTTCACGGCACTAAATAATCTACGTAACGTTGTGGTGTCTTTCTCCGCAATGCGCTTTACACTTGCGTCTTTACACCGTGCACTCCGTGTGTGCACTATTAAAAGTTATTCACTGGTCGCTGGACGCTTACAAGGCATGTAAACTTCTGGGGTTTGTTTAAAAACATCCACATAGGACTAGTAGTCGTCGTTTCTATGGAGCAAATTCTTCCACACTTCTTCGTGTGGTCAGGGAAAGGTATCACCTTACGCACGCCGCGGGCTCTTAGTGACGGTCAATTGACTATCTCCAAGGGGGTCTAGTGGTAAGGGGGATATAATATCATTCACAATACCATTCGTAGTATCTTTTCGTAGTAATGATGACTATAATGCCGAGTCTATTTTTCATAAGTTTTTTTTAGTAATTTCAATTTCAGCTTCTTAACTTCCAGAGAGAGAGAGAGAGAGAGAGAGAGAGAGAGAGAGAGAGAGAGAGAGAGAGAGAGAGAGAGAGAGAGAGAGTCAGCTTAATTAATATCTCCATATGGTCTTTAGATTTTCGGTCCTTCGAGTAAATTTCTGGGTGACAAACTTTTCTTCAGTTGGTAAATATTAGGCCAGCCCTTTTTTCCCTTCTCAGCGACAACAGATCATTCACCGATCTCAGCTTCCAGCACCAACTCGACTACTCGACTCCGCCCGGCCAACTTGACTAACTCTCACTGCCTCACTGATCTCTTAGTCGGGTCCTTATATATATCATCTCAAAGGAACAATCTAGAAGAATCTTTCCCTCTAGAATAATCCATTCCTTTCCAGAAGGAAAAGAATATTCGATTCGTTTCAATGATCCGCTTAAAAAGAGTTCACGGCCCTCTAGATCAAAGGACACTTAGTCGTCAAGAAGACTGGATTTTCTTTAAAACCCGCCTTCACGTCACCAACATCTCATTAAAGTTTTTTATTTCTTTTCGGGCCGATTCTTCTAAGAGACCACCCGGTAATTTCTGAAAATCATCATTTAAGGTTTCTGAGAGTCTGGCACAAGGCCACAAAAATGGTGTTCCTGGGTAAGGCCTGACCATTATGCTACACCCAGTCTGAAGAAGAGAGCTATAAAAATCCTGAAAATTTACTAAATAAACGAAACTCAACTAAAAAACAATCGAGTTTCTGATATTTAATACTTTAATGCTTCATACAAATGCCCAAACCTGATATATGTACCTCTCACAAACGGATACATATACCAAAATAATCTCAAATATATATATGTATATATATATATATATATATATATATATATAATATATATATATATATTACATTTAGGTACTTATTTTCTACCAGAATCGCTCCCTTATTTTTTTCTTTTATTCACACCTTCGGTCTGTAATTAGTTTCAACTTTTTATAACCCCACCGACATTTTGCGCCCCCAAAATAAGGTGGGGGCAGGAAGAATTAAGTGACCTGAAAAAATCAGAAAGTTTTGAATTAAAATAACTAATGCATTGTAAAATTCCTTCATAGATAAATCAACACTGATGATTTCATTAAAATCGGATAGTTCTCTGATTTTTCATAATTTTTTTCAATCGGTAAATTTATTTTGTAAAATACAGATTTGACGTCAACTTTGTCAATACCTACCTAATCACAATTATCTACCGAGAGCTCAATGGGTGACCCGACGGGTCATGATTTTTCTAGTATATATATATATATATATATATATATATATTATTGAAGGAAGTCAGTCAGTCAGTCTACTATTAGTTTGAACAATGTGACTGATCAAGCACAACTCAACCAGTGTCAAGACAACTGGTACTTATGGGAATTCAGAGCAGTCTACTCATGCATTTGGGTGATTCCATTCCCTGAGTCCTGATTTGGCTGCTTGGTTTGTATGATCCTCTGAGGCTTCATAAATCCTGCCATTTTGCAATTAGTCTAGCAGCAAACCAGAATCGTATTGGGTTACGACTGATTGCTGTCTTGTCTTGCCAATTCGACGGTAATTTGACTGATTATTCTACATACCCCTTCCCCCCTCTCCCATTGCGCGAGTGTATTGGCCTTTGAGGAGAAATTAGTTCCTTTCGGCCAGGCTGATTACAGGGGAGCAATCTTGGTAATGCCCGGGGTATTTTCGTCGGCCTTGGTTTAGGGGGCGGAGTGACATTGGGTAAGGCCAGGTCCATAGTGTTGAAGTGTGGGGTGTTAGAGTTGGATCCAATGGGATCAAGCATAGCACTAGGCATTGGTGTGTGTTTGGGCTTTGTGATCAGCTTTTTCAGGAAGCGTCGGTTTCTGAGTGTGATCCTACCTGATCCGTCTACTCGGAGCCGGTATTGCCGATGTGGAAGAACTTCAATGACGGTGCCTGTAGTGGTCCACCGGCGATTTGATGGGTTCTGGATGGCTACTTTATCACCATTCGGTAGCAGGTCAAGACTGTGTGTGTGCCTATTGCATCTTTCTGACAGTAGGACGTTCCGTTGACGAAAGCTCTTCTCTCGACGTTGTGCTGCGGCTATCCATTCAGAATGTAGTTTGTAGAGGATAGGTCTCAATGGGATCGAATCCCGGAGCCGGCGGTGGAGCAGCAACTGTGCTGGGGATAAGCCTATGCCTTGAATGGGGGTATTGCTGTATTGGAGGATTGTTTGGGTAACACTATCGTTGTCTAGTGAACCCTGGAGGCCTGTGATGCCATGGATTATCCTTTTGGCAGTTTTGACAGCGAGTTCCGCTCGGCTATTGGATTGGGGGTATGCTACTGATGATTTTCTATGTTTTACACACCATGACTTGAGAAACTGCAGAAACTGCTACAAATTGAAAGGTGGGCCACCATCACTACTCAGCCCTTCAGGGGCACTATAAGGGTGGAAGAGTTTCCTACAAATGGATACTAATTTTTGAGTGGTGGCATGACCAGGTTTTAGGTGATATAAGATGATCCAGCCCGTGAGTCGGTCTGCGCAAACAACGTATGCAATATGCAACGTAAAATATGTCCATTGCTATTTGTTGGAAGGGCCAATCTGGAGTTGGTGTTAATGTGATTGGCTCGCGGGGTTGGGATGGGGCGATGCTGGTGCACACCAGGCAATTATTCCTGAAATTGTGTATGGATGCGTTCATACCAGGCCAATACATTGAATCATTTGCGCGAGCTTTCATGCCCTCTACACCCTGGTTAGCTGAATGTGGGCAACGTAGCACTCTCCTTTGTAGGGTCCTAGGTACGACAATACTTCCGACCATCAGTGCTAAGCCTCTGTCCGTGGTGAGTCTGTGACGTACCTCCCAGAAATGTCGGATTCCTACTTCGACCTGAAAACGTGTAGAAGGAAATTCTTGTTTAATTGCCCTTAAAAATGATGTGTAATGCTGATCATTCTTGCCCGATGCACGGATATGGTGAGGTGATATGACGGTGTTGCTATCCCTATAATTCGTCATTGCCTGACGGATTAACGATTCCATCAAGTCATCTACGTTGTCAGAGAGGTGTGTGTCCTGGTTAGAAGGTTGTGTTGAGAATAAGGTAGTGAGGGCTTCTACTGTGGCAACTGGGTTGCGGGAAATGGCATCAGAACCCTTGTGCCACTTGCCGGGGCAGTGCTGGATGGTAAAGAAATATCTCAGGGACCTCTCCTTCAGTTTAAAAAGGCGTGGGTTGGGAATCTTACTAAGGTCCCTATCACCAAATACCCGTGTTAAATGCTGGTGGTCTGTGACTAATATTACATTAGGGCATCCTATGATAAACATGCGGCATTTGTCTAATGACCAGGTGATTGCAGCTGCTTCGCCCTCAATGGGTGCATATCGGCGCTCTGCTTCAGTGCAGAATCTGCTACCTGCAAATATGAAACACCAGCCCTCTGTGCAACAAACTGGAGCCTTCTCTGTCGTGCAGTGTTTTTGGAGCAATAAAAATCCCATACCTTCTTTGCTCCAGTCTGGGGCAAGGCAGGTTGCGCGATTGGTGTCAAAGGTTGTAACTCCCTTCTTTACCAAGCCAACGATAACCTCCTTAGATTTGTGGAATGCGTTTTCGAGATCTCGGTTCTACGTAAAGTGTGAATTCTGTTTGACCAGGTCTCGAAAAGGAACTATTATGGGGCTTAGGGAGTCTGCCCATGCCACTTGATTAACCAACCCAAACCAGGACCTTGCGTCGGTTATGTTCTTTGGGACAGGGAAGTTTTTTTTTATTGCATTGAGCAGTTCTTTGGAAGGGGCAACTCCTGTTGGTGTTACTTGGAGACCACCAAATTGAACCACATCCTGACACAATTGGAATTTTTCCTTGTTGAGCGTGATCCCATTTTCTGCACACAGTGACACATAATCAAAGATGTGATAAAAAGCACCTTCTATACTTTCGTCATAGAGTAGGTTATCATCAACTACCTTAACTTTGTGGGGAACATCTCTGATTATTTCATCATATCTACGTGTATAGGCATCGCCGGAGGCTAAATACCCCTGAGGCATTCGCAGATGCGACCCCACTCAGTGATGAAGGTAGTGAGTGGTTGTGATTCCTCATCTAGAAGGATTGAATGATAGCCATCCATTGCATCTAAGACAGTTTTCTTAATGTTTTAAGGTACCTGTAATGCCAATTGGAATGGCGAGCTGGTGTGGTGTGTCTCCCGCTTGCATTGGGAGTTCAAATACTGGTAGTCTACCGTTCTTCTAGGCCTCCCGTCTTTCTTTGCAGTTATTACCATTGTGCTGCACCAGTTAGTGGGGGTGCCAATGGGTACTGGGGTGAGTATATCTCCTTTGACATCATCCCAAAGGGCCTGTCGTACCTTCTTAAAATGATATGGTACTGGGATAGGGTTATGTCTTGCTCTGGGGGTTGATCCTTCCTTGAAGTGTATGTGGGCTGGAGGGCCAGAAATAGCAGGAAATTTTCCATTTTCGTATTGTGGCGAATCGGTCTAACAACCATTGCTTAATTTTTTCTACGTTTTCAATGGTTGGTGGAAATGGAGGGGTTTTAGGATATTTTTGGGGATTCAGATCTGTCCACTCATGCATCTGGGTAATTCCATTCCCTGGGTCCTGATTGGCTGCTTGGTTTGTATGATCCGCTGAGGCTACATAAATCCTGCCATTTTGCAGTAGTCTAGCAGCAAACCAGAATCGTATTGGGTTACGACTGTTTGCTGTCTTGTCTTTCCAATTCGACGGTAATTGGACTTAGTATGATTATTCTACATATATATTAATCCTATTAGTAAACCTTTGCAGTAAGAAAGAATATACTACCAAGCTTCACATGGGAAAAAAAGAAAACACTCAGAGGATCGCGCCAACCGAAAATAATCGATTAACACTATAACACTTGTCCAAAAAAATTATATATATAAAGATATTTATGTATATACACTGCTAGGATTGTCTAAAGCTAAAATGTAAAAAGTACTCGATACCTAAGTAGAGCAAATAATAAAGTTAATCCTAATGAGTCAGGTATACCTACTTATAGTTTCGCTTAGTAGCTCATCAGAGCAAGAATCTGCCTAAAAAGACTTGGAGCAACCGTACTTTTATTACAAAAACTAGTCCCACCGTGGTCCAAACAAATTAGCATAAAAAACTTTTTACATTTTTTATTTTTCATTTATTTCATTTTCCTATTTCTATCTTTTTTTATTCTACGTCCTAAATCCACTATACGAATCAGCAATCATAGCACACACTGAAACGATAAACCTAAGACCCGGATTTTTTTAACCTGGACTTATCTGTCGCAAAAACTATCACAGATGAACACAAAATTAAGATTAAAATTGAAAATGGGTAAATCAAAATTAAAAAAAAAATTCATCTAAGAATTTAACTTTCTCCTCCCTTACTGACCCAACCCCACCGCCTCTACCTTCCTCTTTCTCCCCCCTTTTTCCTATGTATCAAAACTCTCCCAATAAGATTGTCAACTCATTTCCTCACATGGCATGCTTTCTCTTTCCCCTTCATCTAACCACTTCCCCCTACCCCCTACACTAACCAAACATCCTCTTCTGACCCCTTTTCCTCACGCCTAGTGACCAATTTCACCAAAACCCACCCTGCCTACCCACTCCCCTTTTATTACTCCCTTTCTGCTTCTTTGGATCAAATTTCTCTCCAAGAAGGCTGACTCACTTTCTCTTCGAACTTGTTTCTTTCACAATGTATTTTTCCACTTTACTCTGCATATCCTCTCTAACTCTCTTCTCTTTTGATATTCTTTCCCTCCCTTTCCAATGATTTCCTACTGACTACTTAAAATCTTTCCTCACAAACGCTATCCCATCCACTTGACCTCTTCCCCTAATCCACCCCTCTCCCTATCTACTTTCCCTTCTATAAAACACTTGTATGATGCCTTAATAATCAATAAATGACTGATGATACTGAGAGCTTAATGCTTAGCGAAATATATCGAAATATATGGAGATTTTGCAAAGGTCAACGGGGAAACACCTAATATACACAGTTAAACACGTTAAAACGCATAGATGTAAATTTAACGGTAGTTTTATTGACCGGACAATCCAGCTTGCTGATTAGATGAATTCTCCCGTAATGGGAATCCACTGGTGGTGAAATATGGACGATTTCCCGTTTCTCGACGGATTTCCCATCCTTTTTCTCTGACTTTATGGTATGCAGTATAAATGACTTCATTCCTCGATAGAAATTAGATCTTAACACTGTCGCCTATGTGAGATCTCCGGTGGTCGACTTGGCTTCTCTTCTTATTTCTCGTTCTTTCAGGATACCAGAAACTCCCTTGGTCCCTGATATGCTTATCGCTCTTTTCCAACACATTAACTCGACTGGTATATGGGCTGAGATCCGTTTTGGAAATTGTAGGTACTCTTAATCTCCTAACATTCCTATTCCTGGGCCATATACGAAGTCAGCTCCCATTATTTCAGAATTCTGCCATTTCGCCTCATGCCTGCTTGTTTACAGAAATATGAGCAATAGCCTTCATTTTCAGTTACAACGAGCCCATGTGCTAAAAAAAGACTTATTTTCTTTTTCTTTCTCCCATTGCCGCTCGTTTTGGTCATGCGCATATTGTACCCGGAAGTGGGTGTTGTCTTCCCTTTTCCTTTTTTCTTTTTCCTTTCCTTTCTCTTTCTTTACTTCTTCCTTTCCTCAAGATAACACTTTTCCTTCTCGCGCGCGGAGGTGAGGGAGAGGTTAACCTGTCCCCTCTTAGGTGCATTCATAGTAATATATGCCTGACCCAAATTCGGCCTTTAGTCGTAAATTGCCCTTTTTAATGAACTGTATCAATTAACCTAGTAATCTCTCTTCCCTCTGCGGTTGTCAAAGATGGCAACGAAATTCCCTTACATATTATGAAATGTATTTGGTAATTCACTTTCCTACCGGCGTCCCACATGACAATATATATATATATATATATATATATATATATATATATTCATTCTTTCTGGATTTTAATCGTCGACTATGCTATATATAGCATAGTTGCCGATTAAAATCCAGAAAGAATAAATAAATATCCAAATTTAAATACCCCGGGATTCATAGCTCAACAAACGCCTGAATGTGTACGACAAAAAGAGCTAAATATACGATTAAAAACCTAATGGTAAAATGTGTTCCTTGATTATTGTTCTTTAAAGAGGTGGGTTATTCCCACTTTCAGTACGGTGTGGTATTTCTACCCTCCCATTCTGACTCACATGTGTAATTCCCCTATTTACAAGTCAGAAGGTGTGTTTATTTGTGTACCTTAACCTATTTGTTAAGTAAGATCGAATGCTCTAAAGCTACTCTGGGTAATTGAATTTAATTTAATCATTAGGTAAATAAGTACTACGTCATCTCTTTCTTTCCTTTTTTCCTACAATTTCTTTGTACTTTTTTTATTTAGCAAGAAACTGATATTATAGAAATTACGAACAGACAGAATAAAATAGAACATACCATACAATTTACGCACGAATTAGAATCCGATGACTCCCTACCTTTTCTAGACATTCTACTCACTAAAAATAATGACAAGTTAGAATTCAAAGTCTACCACATACACATCTCCAAAAATGACCATATACATTTTTATTCACATCACAACCTTAACACGAAAAGAGGAATTATAATAGGATTTCACCTTACTTAAATGATGAGTTCAACCACATAGAAAACGCTTTCCTCGACCTTCTATATTCCAAATCCTTCATACAATATGCTAAGTCTAAAGCCCTTAAAATCTACACAAGGAACCAATCTCAAACTTCCAACCACACAACTTCATACACATTTAAACTCCCCCAAAGATACATAATTTTACCGAACAACGCTACCTACAACGTCTTGGATAACACATGGTCTACATTCTCCCACTACCTCACGGTTTTACCAACCCCATCAACATAGCTCCTCCCACGTCCCTTCATCGCAGCTTCAAGATCTATCAATGCGTCCAGAAATCTACACTAGCTGAGGAAGGTTGCAAAAACCGAATGAATAAATTCATCTTTTGAAACGCTTCATGTTTCTCTTTCTCCCTCTCCCCCTCTCTCTCTTTCTCTATCTCTCTCTGTATATAATAATAATAATAATAATAATAATAATAATAATAATAATAATAATATTGTTGTTGAAATGTACAGAGGGATACAAATTTAATAAATAACAGGTAAAAATAAATCATCTTATGTCCAAGATGTTTGCCAAAAATGAACAAGAATTAGAAAGCCTTATACAAAGTATAAGAATATAACATCGAGCTATAAGGATGGAGTTCGGTATCGACAAGTGCGCCATGTTAATGATGAAGAATGGGAAAAAAATGAAACAGCGAAGGGAATAGAATCAAGAAGAAATCAGAACATTTAAAGAAAATGAGAACTATAAATATTTAGGAATATTAGAAGCAGACGCCATCAAACAAACAGTAATGAAAGAAAAAATAAGAAATTAATACTTCAGAAGAAGAAAGCTCCTAGAAACCAAGCTATGTAGCAAAAACCTTATCAAGGGAATAAACACATGGACTGTCCATCTCGTAAGATACTCGGCACAATTCCTAAAATGGACAAAAGAGGAGCTCCAGCAGATGGATCAAAGGACAAGGAAACTCATGACCATGCACAAAGCATTACACTCGAGAGAGCACAGAGATCTTTGCTGTAAAGTCAAGAGCTGATGGTAGGTGTGGTGCTCCATCTCAGACGCAAAAACAATTTCCTTGATCTGGCGCTAATAAAAAGATAGACTCCCCCGCTGTCTGGCTGATACCGACTTTAGGCCATCCCAACAACTTTACTTAAATTATTTTTGAATATGTAACCCTTAACTTGTGAGTGTTTTGAAAAATATATTTTTATTTTTCTAAAAGTTTTTGTGCATAAGACAAAAATGTAAATCCAGTTTTTAAGTGCTTGTTGAGTTAAATTAAGATAAATGCATTCGTTTAATTTATTTTTTACCTCTAAAATATAACAGTAAAAGGAAGATATGAATTAAGCACGTATCTTTATTTTTAGGCGAAATTTTTTTTCCTATCAATGCAAATGAAAATTATTCGTTTATTCTATGAATAGTTTCTTTCTTTTTTTTTTTAGTTGAACTTATTAAAGATTAGTGTATTTTATTCTACGAAATAAAACCTTATGTGAAAAAAAATTAATTCAGTAATTAAAATAAATTAATTCAGTTCCTAAAATGTTTAGTTACAGTGAAAAATGTTCTTTACAAAGAAACTGACAAATGTTATAGATTAAACGAATATTATAATAGTATTCGTTTATTCTATTACGTCTGTCAGTAAGAGCTAAAAAATAAAAAGTTTTTCTTACAATAATATATATATGTATATATATATATATATATATATATATATATATATATATAGTGTTCAATGTCATTGAGAGTATATGCATATCTTAATAATTTCGCTTACTAGCTCATCAGGGCAAGAATCTGGTTCTTGTCCTGATGAGCAAGTAAGCGAAACTATTAGTTGTTATATGTGACTCATTAGTGTGTGTCTGTGTGTGTGTGTGTGTGTGTGTGTGTGTGTGTGGACCCCAAGAAGAGAATATTGACAATAAAAAAATAAACATTCATTTTACAGAAGCCTTAGAGAAAGGGTGGAGGCTCCCTTATATATTAGGTGGAATAGAGAAGATTAAAATTAGCACAATATTCATCACATTGAATTCTGGTGTTTAATCCTTACCTTATATTTCAAATGCCCCAAATACAACCCCAAAAGTTTCCAAACATTCATCCCATATATCTGTAAAGACGCATATATATATATATATATATATATATATATATATATATATATATATATATATATGTGCGTGTGTGTGTGTGTGTGTGTGTGTAAATGTAAACATATAGCAAATACATAATATACTAATCCTATCAGTAAGCCCTTGCGGTAAGAAAAAAATCGGCAAATAATTTATTAGTAAAAATACACTACAAATATTCACCTGGAAAAAGAATGAAAAAAAAGACCAAAAGATATATATATATATATATATATATATATATATATATATATATATATATTATATATATGTGTGTGTGTGTGTGTGTGTGTGTGTGTGTAAGCTGCTAGATTGTTTAAAACTAAAATGTAAAGAGTGTTCGATACCTAAGTCGGGCATATAGTAACGGGTCAGATATACCTTCTAATAGTTTCGCTTAGTAACTCATCAGGGCAAGAATGAGATAATAAGCGAAACTATTAGTAGATATATATTACTAATTACGATTAACATAACAGACACACACACACACACACACACACACACACACACACGCGTATATATATATATATATATATATATATATATATATATATGATTTTGGGATGTTTATTTATTTTTTAGAAGCATTGGTGAATAAATATTTATATTTTTGCTTGAAGGCAATTACAATGCGGTATATCGCATAAAATTCGATAATTATAGAAGATAAATAACATTTGACAAGTGAATCTCGCAAAGAATTACCCGGCGTGTAGAACATCGTACAGCAGCTGTTTCGACTTTATTAAGTCTCATCAGCGATGTATACTAACGATCTCCCTCCGACAGAAATCGAAATCGGGATTTCAGCAGGATAGTCAGAAACTATACTGCCTCAGATATATATATATATATATATATATATATATATATATATATATATAAGGGTTTTGTAATTTGCTTGGAGCATTGTGTTTATATTGGTATGTTGGTTGCTTTTGAAGGCTGTCACAATGCAAGTGTAAAGAAAAAAAAAGGTAACTATGATGTTGTTTGTTAACCTGTTACTTTATTCTTAATATTTCAGGATGAAAAATCCTATCATCAGAAGAATACTCGAACTGAAGTGGTCCTAGCAGTTGCTCAAATTGTATTGTCTGGATCTTCCAAATTTTCTGTGTGTGTGTGTGGTTGGGGGTGCTTGTTTATGTGTGTGCTTGTGTGTGTAAGTGTATGTGTGTGCGTGTGCGTGTGTGCTTATGTCTGTGTGTCTGATCATTTCTTTTTATTTTATTTTAATTATTATTCCAGATTTGATTTGCCTCTAAGTAAGGTTTTTTTTTGTTTATTAACAGGATCATCTTATCTCTTTTTTTTATTGATATGTGTCTGAGAATGACATTCCAGATATTGCTTGATTGTTTATGGGTGCGGGTGTGTAAGTTTACTGTCTATCAGGTGGTCTGTTATCCTGTTGTATGTGGTGTATTTGCTAAGTCCAAACATCATGTGTGTGTGTGTGTGTGTGTGTTATTTGTAGTGTGTGTGTGTGTTATTTATAGGGTGTGTGTTCTGTTTGCGTGGTTGCCTTGTCTATGTACGTTAATATATGTATGTGTGTGTGTATTAAATATAGGGTGTGTGTTCTGCTTGTGTCTATGCCCTGTTCATGTATATTAATATATGCGTGTGTGTGTGTTGGTTAGAATGAATTTAATTTTAAGAATGAACTTATGTGTGTGTGTGTGTGTGTGTGTGTGTGTGTGTGTGTGTGTGTGTGTGTGTGCTTAGAATGAACTTAATTCTATTAAAAAAATGTTGATTATAGAGTCTGCGAGATTCTATTTTGTTTTGTTTTTTAGCACGACATTTATCTTATTTTATTTTAATTTATTTTGTTTATTTACTTTTAATTTTATTTATTTTATCATCCTTTTATATATATATATATATATATATATATATATATATATATATATATATATATATATTATTATTTTTATTTTATTTATTTATTCATTTTTTATTTTTTTATTTATTCATTTTTTAATTATTTAAAAAAAAATTATTTTTTATATTCTATTTATTTATTTATTTTTATAATAATATATATTTAATCTCTTATTAGTTTTGTTCATGTCAATGTGTTTCTAGTGCGTGTGTTGGGCTTTAAAGGTTCGAATAAAACTAATATCTATCAAGAACTATGATTATAGATTCCACTGGTTTCTTTTAGGGATTAAGGTTAAAGGCGTTTAAAACTGTTTGTGTGCGTTCCTTCTTCAAATACGTTAATATGTGTGTATGTGTGTGTTGGATTTAGGAGATTAGAATGAAGTTAATTTTATCAAAATTGTGATTATAGAGCCTGTCGGATTCTACTTTGTTTTGTTTCTTAATATTAAATTTGTCTTATTTATCTTATTTACTTATTTATCTATTTTTTTAATATATATATATATTTTTAAAATATTTATTTGTTTATTTTTATTTTTATTCTATTTATTTATTCTTTTTTTTAAATAATTTTTTTATTTAAAAAAAATAATATTTGCCTTGATCATGTCAATGTATATCCAGTGCGTGTGTGTTGTGTTTTAGAAGGTTAGAATGAAAATAACATCTATCAAGAATTATGATTATCGATTCTGTTGATTTGTTTTTAGGGGCTAGGTAAGAGGTAGTTTAATATTGTGAGTTTTTTTAAATTTTATTTTTTATAATTATATATATATATATATATATATATATATATTTCTCTCTGTCTCTGTAAATATATATATATATATATATATATATATATATATATATATATATATATATATATATATATATTTCTCTGTCTGTCTCTGTCTGTCTCTGTCTCTGTCTCTGTCTGTCTGTCTCTCTCTCTCTCTCTCTCTCTATATATATATATATATTTGTAAGGTCCAAAACACTGCGCGTATTTTTTACTTTAAATTTTAAAATGGTTTAAAAATATCTAAATAGATTCTTTCATGAAAAAATTCATCACAATTTAAAAAATGCATATTTTCCATTCAAACCAGTTAAAAAAGTTTTTAAAATATTTTTTTCAATAAAAAACAATGCATATTCTGAAAAAATCAGCGATTTTAAATCATTAGTCTAAAAAAACTCAATCTTCGACTTTAAAATATTTCCAGATAGAGTTTAACGTCATTCCCAGGACATGTAGTCCCGCAGCCACCACCTTCTAGCATCCATATGATAAAAAGGGATGGGGCTTTCCATAAGGGCAATAGGGTTGGGAAAATCATATAGGTGCTAGGGCTTGACGTGACCAGCCGATTGATCGGAGGGGGCCTCTCCGACCGCCCGTCTAGCCCAAGATAGGGCCAAAGTGGAGTATTGCATGTCATGAACTGCTCATCCACCTGGGCTCTATCCTTAAGCATCACGGGTCGCCACCCACGGCCAACAGGTGCAGAAGTGCAGTCGGTGCATTCTAACGCCCCAGACGACAGGGCGGAAGGAATGTTGGAAAAAGGTATTCAGGTAAGAAACTTTGAAAGGTTCTATATTTCTTCGTATTAATATGCATATATGTGTATATGTATATTTATATGACTGTGCTAATTCATCAAAGTAAATGTAGTTTATGAAAAAACCTGGTTTGTAATAAGAATAATAAAATTCTTTTTTAAGGATCCAATAGAAAGAAAGTTAAGTAGCACAAATTATGCAGAATGGTTAACTCACACACCCAGATTAAAATAAAAAGGAACTTGTGTACTTATACTAAGTTGAAATTTGTCACTTTTAAAAACGTAAGTAATATATATATATATATATATATATATATATATATATATATATATATATATATATATATATAATAGCAAAACACGAAGTATTGCAAAAGATGATCTTATTTTTATGGTGAACACCTGGTTGACACTCTCCCACTATTGTTCAGTTTTACCAACCCACTTAGTACCTCCCACGCTCCTGCACCATATCTTGAATATCTTCATGCGTTCTAGAATCTGCGCCAGGCTGGCACTGGTTACTTCCCCTTCTTCATATATAATCAGCATTTCCCATATTTCGCAAGTCAACCATAATCTCCACACAACATTTCACCACATGTCCTGATGAAGGTTGCGTAAACCGAAACATTATAACATCGACTTCATCAATAAAGAACTCATCTTTTGGAATACTTGTTTTTTTCTACATGCTGTCGAATTTCATTCCTTATTTTACTCCAATATATACATACTACAAAACAAAGATAGGAAGAAAACAACTATATGTTACTTGAAGCAACAATTTGGAGAGATTTCACATGAGAAGACAGGAATAAGGCTAATAAACTTTAAGAAAGAATTTGAATCGATCATAATTGCAGGTCAATAAAATGTTATTAGAACAAACTATATAATGGCGAAAATAGATAAGACACTACGGTATAGCAAATGTAGAACGTGTGGTGAAAGAGACGAAATGGTTAATCGTGTAATACAGCAAACTAGAACAAAGGGAGTACACGACAAGGCACGACTGGGTGAGAAAGCTGTGAATTGTGCAAGAAATTATATTTTGACCATGCCAGCAAATAGTATATGCGGCGGAATCCATCATAGCCGCATAAAATTATCAGGGAATTTGGATTATATCTCTGATCTGCAATTCCCCCAAATAACAGCATTATTAAGATCGACTAGAATAGTCAGAGGAGTCTTGGAGATCTGACGAGAATTGCTGCCACTCAGGCTCGAAGTAAAAGACCACCGACTGGCGCTGGTGTGAAAAGCTCAATAATAATAATAATAATAATAATAATAATAATAATAATAGTAATAAGAACAAGAACAAGAACAAGAACAAGAAAAAAAAGAAGAAAAGAAGAAGAAATTAGATTTGGTAGTATGAGTATTTAAATATCGAATGTCTAGTTTGTTTTAACTTGTTAACTGTGTTATGAAAATATTGCGTTTGTTGTTAACTATCGGAATTTCGAAAGTGAATCAAAGAACCAGTTTCATCACTTCCTGCTTTGTCCTTATCTCAAACTAGATCCACGCCATCATTGCATTTTTAATCGACCTGACAGGAAATATTGTTTCAACTACTAGCAGCCGTCTTGCTTCGTTTTATATACTTCTATATGTTCTTTAATTACCACACTCACTCCATATTGCTCTCTCTCTCTCCCTTCTCTCTCTCTCTCTCTCTCTCTCTCTCTCTCCCAGTTTTTTTTCCACTTCCTTTGGCGCTAAATGAGACAATTTACTTTTTTTACAGCTTTTAAGTGATGTCCGGATGGACTACTTTTTGCTGTAAGTTTTTTTAAAATTTCTAATATATATATATATATATATATATTATATATATATATATATATATATATAAAACACACACACACACACACACACACACACACACACACACACACACATATATATATATATATATATATATATGCGTGTGTTTGTGTGTGTGTGATGTTTGTGGATGTGTTTTGGGTAACGCCCGCGGAAGCACTCAAAATGTTTGACCTTTTCTCCTGCCATGACATTTTATTCGAAAAATGATCATGCTACGTCACAATTGAGAAGCATTACTTCCAAAACGCCGTGCACTTATTTAAAAGCTAATGGTAATACAAGAATCTTATACAAAAGAAAATCAAATGTTCCCCTTAGATATGCATGTACCAAAAAAAAATGAAAAATAGAAAAAAAAGAAAATTAAAATGGTTCAATTTTTAACGGATACGAAATCATTATTTGTTATTTTTCTAGACAATCCTATATTTTTCTTCTGATGCCTCAATTTTATTGGACAGGATAGGAGAAAACAAACTGGTTAAATCGAAGTTAATGGAGCTAAATTCCACCATCTTATGTCACCCCGCCGAAAGAAAAAATACCAAAAAAAAATACAAAAAAAAAACCTGGGAACTAATCAAATTTAATGAAATTTTCAGTGTTGAAATTAATGCATAACAGATATAATGCACCATTTATTTTATTTAAAAACTTTTACATCATTTCAGGTCAGTTAACTTTATACCACTTATCTTTGAGAATTTGTGTTACGCCTCAAAGATACGTGGTTCAAAGTTAACTGACCTGAAAAAATGTAAAAGTTCTTAAATAAAATAAATAGTGAATTATATCTTTTATTCATTAATACATCAACATTTAAAATTTAATTAAATTCGGTTAATTCCCTGATGTTTGGTATTCTTTTCTTTCGGCGGGGTGATATACTATGGTGGAATTTAGGTCCATTAAGTTCGATTCAACCAACGAATCTGTTCAAATATTCGAAGAAATATTTGTTGGGGGGCAAATCTAAAATTCCATCTCAAGTTCCAAATATTTTGATTGTATTTTATAAACTTGCCCCCCCCCAAAAAAAAAAGAAGAAAAAAAAGAAGAAAGGCCATTGTAAACAATACAGAAGTAATAATCATTTCAGTGCTTGCAAAAATTGAAACCTCTACATTCATAACACCCAGAAATGATATTCTTATAATAAATCAAGTTTAAAAGCACAACCATTTCTAATGCAAAACCAAGATAAAAAAAAACACTTATTGGAAAAAGTATTTTTGTTTAATTTCCATCTAGTTAAATCAATCATGACTATCATTTAAGCGAAGATAAAATTTTAGATGAATCAATCCCTGCTGATTCTATTCAGGGGAGGTTCTTATTTCGTGTGACACAACAGTAAAAAAAAAAGTCAAATTGAACAATTGGGATAAATTCAAGGAATCATATGAGCAAAACGCAGCATATCAACAACATGTATAAAGTTAAAACTATTTAAACTGTTTGGACATAAAACTGTACATGGATTAAAGGCAATTTCCCTCTATAGTACTCGGCTAATATTGTAAAGTATTTGACACATTTATAATTAATTTTGCACTTTTGAAAAACCTTTTATCTTTAATTCTTTCTTTATGTTTCTGTTTCCTCGTGTAGTCTTTCATTTATTTACCATTTTCATTATTTTCATTTTTATCATTTTTTTTTTATCTTTCATTACTTGCTTATTGTCTCATGACATTTTCTGTATTTTCAAGCTTTTCAATCATTATTTCACTCCTTACTAGTTTTTCACACTAGCGTTAACTGGTAGTCATTCATTGAAGTCCGAGTGAGAGCAAATCTTCTCAGGTATCTATAACTGACTAGTTTTGCTCTTGCATACATTAGATCGTTTAGTTCGGTGATCGTATTTGTTAGGATATATGTAATAATTTATTTCACTTTTCAGTTTCTCCCTACATTTTTCCTGTCCAGATTTTAACAGTTGGTTTCACTTTCACTCTTATATTCCAGAGTCTTTTCAATTCTCTAGCAAGGTCCAGGTAGTTGTTTATCTTTTAAATTTTTATTCTTCGCCCTGTGATATGCTGGAACTGCAAAATCTATCAGTTGACAAGTTCTCTTTTTCTTGTTAATCAACACTAGGTCTGATTTTCTAGCTGGGGTAAGGTGATCCGTATTCATCTCAAAGTCCCAGAGAATTTTATGCGTTTTATTCTCAAGAGCATGCATAAACCATTTTGTTGTAAGGTCAAAACTTAGTTTTTTGTACAGCTGCTGTTATTGGCTGCCATAATTAATCTTTCCTTATCTTTTTTGTGTATTCTACGAGTTTTTGAATTGGAGCATCTACGCATTCCTTCTTTTCTTGAAACATATAGCCTGTCTATCATCTCTCGGGTGTAATGCCTTGTGCATAGTCATTCATTTTCTTGTCTTTTGGTCAATCTGTCTTAGTTCCTCTTTCTTTCCATTTTAAGAATGGTCCAGAGTATATTAAAATGAGGACAGCCCAGGTATTCCTTCCCTTGGTGAGATTCCTGCTGAAGAGCTTGTTTTCCAGGAGTTTTCTTGTTCTTCTGGGGAATTGTTGTTTTTTAAAAACTTTTTCTTTCATCTCTGTTTGTTTGATGGTATCCGCTTCTAAAATTCGTAAGTATTTGTAATTTTCCCTCTCACCAGGTGTTCTCATATTTTCCTTATTTGGTAGTTGTATTCCGTCCATTGTTTCTCTTTCTCTCTTTTTCAACACAAGCATGGCACATTTTTCAATTCCGAATTCCATTCATATATTCTGGCTGTATATTCTTATGGTTTGTAAAAGAGTTTCCCAGTTCTTTTTCATCTATTGCAAAAAATATTGATATCATCCATGTACATAAGTTGGTTTATTTTTTCCTGGGAATTATTGAATTAGTAGCCCCCGTACATTTTCGAAGTATATAATTGAGTGGCTTCAATTTTACAAATAGTGATGGCGATAGTGATGGAAAATGCCTCTTTGGATTTTTACTTTCAACAGAGATTGCCTAACCCTGCTTTAATGTTAATTGAACTTTCCAGTAATTCCATGACTTTTTAGATTAAATTTACGCTCATTTCAGATATTTTATACATTTTTAAGCATTCTATAATCCAAATATGTGGGACTATGTTATAGGCCTTTTGTAGTCAATCTATGCCATTGCGATATTTTTGTGCCCATTTTTAACTTATTTGAGGATGTGTTTATCAATACCAAGTAAGCCATGTGTCCCTCTTTTTCTCCTGTAGCATGCTTTCTATTCTGGAAATAGTCTGCGCCTATTAAGTGAGAAATATATTTCATCTTTGAAAAGCGCAGTCAGTATTTTCCATATCATGGGTAGAAAAGATATCGTTCTATAGTTTCTAGGAATGGTTCGTTTTTGTGGGTATTTCTGTATTAGGGTAGTTATTCCTTTTGTCATCCATTCGGGTACGTTTGCTTCTTGTAGGCATCTATTTAGTTGTTGGTCCAAATCATTACTATTATTATCGAGTTTTTCACACCTACCGTAGCCATTGGTTCACTGAAAGTTATGTGACAGCAAGTCTCCTTAGGTTTCCAGGACTCTTCTGAGTATTCTAGCCGATCCAAACAATGCTGTAGTTTGGATAGTCTCAAGTCTTCCTCTGGTTTCAAATTCACCCAAATTATTTTCCTGACCTTCATGGACCGTTCAAAGGGTACCAATTACAATAGGCACGACTGTTCCACAGTTTTCTCAATTCTCTGGCAAGGTCTAAGTATTTGTCTATATATTCGATTTCATTCGGTGGTCGGTCGGGACGGCAAAATTCATGAGATGACAGGTTCTCTACTTCTTGTCGATCAATACTACGTCCGTTTGAAGTACCCATGTAGTTGTTTTTCTTCCCATTTCTGTTTTTTAGTTTTTGATGTATTTCTGCGTGTCAATATATTGCAATTGCTATTCCTGGTTGCTTCAATTAACCGTTCCTTACTTTTAATAATGTATTCGTCAAGTCCTCGGATAATCGTATCTACACTATCTTCAATATTGACGAGAACCCTTCCCACGTTCTTTCATGGCACATATAGTCTGTTTATGTTGTCTCTTGGGTGTAATTCTTTGTGTGTGGTCATTAGTTTCCTTGTCTTTTGGTCCCTCTGCCGGGGTTCCTCTTTTGTCCATTCTATGAATGATCTCGAGTATCTTACAAGAGGGGACAGCCCATGTATTTATTCCTTTGATAAAGTTTCCGCTACGTACCCTGGTTTCTATGAGCTTTCTTCTTCTTTCGTGTCTGTTTGTTTGATTGCGTCTGCTTCTAATATTCCCAGATATTTATAGTTCTCATTTTCGCCAAGAAAACTCTTCTTCGTTTTTCCCTTTCTTCATCACTAACATGGCGCAATCGCTGATGCCGAACTCCATCCCTATATCTTGGCTGTATATTCTTATAGTTTATAGTTACAGTTTGGGTTTCTTATTGTTCATTTTTGGCAAAAATTCTGATGTTGTCCATGTACATAAGATGATTTATCCCGTGATTTAGTAGATTTGTATCCCGCTGTACATTTCTTAAGTATGTGGTTGGGTGGCATCATTGCTATGAAAAACAGCAATAGTGATAGGGAGTCTCCCTGGAAGATGCCTCTTTGTATTTTTACTTTTGCTAAGGTCTGTCTTCCCGCTGTCACATCTACTTTCAAATTTTCCATGGTTTTATTGATGAATTTTATTATTTTATAATAATGCGAATTACCTCCTCTTCTGTCATGCCATTGGTTGGCGAGTATTGGAAAAGAAATGTGTGTCACGTTCGGAACGAATTTTGCAATTGGATTTCGAACAGCTAATGTATCAAATCTTCTCGTTTGACAGCAGATAAAGCAGTTAAAGTGTGTCTGAAGTTGGGGAAATATTAGTTTTAATAAATTTAAACTAATTGAATCTTTGATAAAAACAAAAATACCATCGCTTTTTAGAAGTTCTATCATTTGCCAGAATTCTGTATTTGAATCTGACTCCTGTGTACTTCAACAAGTATAGAACGAGATGACGATAAAATCTCTCCGACAGTTCTCGATTAATACATTTTTTTCTCACCCTTCTTCATATCCTTACATTCCATTCTGAGAAAGTTGAGTGTCGAAATGACAAAACCCTTATGTCTTATTGTTTACACAGTGACTTTGTGACAAATTCGGTGTTTGTAAATTTATAATGATATTGAAATATCTCGTATTATCAAGCGATAAGACGAGGGAAATATTTCAAAAATAAATTTAAATATGAGTAACGATTTTTCTTTTTCAATTTAGATATTTAATTCAGACCAAGAATATATATATATATATATATATATATATATATATATATATATGGTATATAAATACACGTAATAATAAAAGAGTAGAATTATGGATTCATTAAATTTTCATCAGAGAAGTATGGTACATTCATATATCCCACAGGGAGAAATTGCAAGGAAGACACAAGGCATGAATAAATGTGGTTATAAAAATGTTATAACTCAGTTTTTTATCAAAAAGATATAATGAGACGGTAGTGGTGAGGGGCGAAAATGTCTTTTTCTCCCTTCTATTCCTTCACGCTCAGATGATATTAGATTCATAGTTGATTTGGGATAAAATGGAGGAGGCAAATGTATGAGGGTTTGAATGAAAAAGTTCAGATATATCAAAATTACCTTGAGTTAGAGTCCGTTGCCAATTCTAGATTAATTCACCTTGATTTTACTGTTATTATGAGCATTACACATTTAGGGTTTAGATATAATGGAAACAAGAGCACTTGCCGTAGATTATCGATTTCTTTCTTTAACTTGTACTTTTTGATGTTTTATTCTTTTCTTTATCTGGTTTTCCGAGGATTTCTACTTTTATTATCCTCTTCCTAGGTCCACATTATTGAAGTTATATTGGGGGGGATTCTTCTTCATGTAATTTTCTCTTTTTCTCTTCAACTCCGTAGCAGGTACTTTGAAAGAGTTGACACTCTTCGCTTTGAGGAAGCTCATCGAATTCCCTCTCGTTCCTCATAGAATTTATAAGTGAAATATATCCCCTTTATTCGACAAGGCAGAATTTTGTTACCACTTTCTCCTTGGTAAAACTTTTAGACTGATATGATGGGGAATATTTCTAAGCTTATATTTTATTGTCGGATCAAAGTTCAACATAAACAATACAAAACAAGCTAGGAAAAAAGTCAAAATATTGATAAAGGTTAGGTAATATGCATTAAAAGTTTGTCACTTACTCACTACAGCAGACAAAAGAAATAGTGAAAGTTCCATTCGTGGGTTGCCTTTAAATAGCTAAGTTGCAACACCCTGTAATTCTGGTGAGCTCCAACCTCTATGAAAATATTTGCCACAGTATTTGTGTGCATCTCTCCAATCCAAATTCCTAATTGAAATCTTTTTTTCGCGCTTCCTTTCCCTCATTTTTACCCCTCCCATCACGTGACTGGACCCCGATGGGTACCCCCACTTTACCCTCTATGATAGTAGCAGTAGTAAAGAGAGAGAGAGAGAGAGAGAGAGAGAGAGAGAGAGAGAGAGAGAGAGAGAGAGAGAGAGAGAGTTTGTGTTAAAGTGTAGTCTTTAATTCCTTTCCTTCTCCATTCCAACTTACGTGCCAGTACAAAACTTGGCCTAAATTCAAGGCAAGCTATACGTCGACCAACTTTCTGACTCCAGTCAACAGGTATATATATATATATATATATATATATATATATATATAACTCGGGCGGCCTAAAGTCAGTATCAGCCAATCAGCGAGGGAGTCTATCCCCTTTTCACTTGCGCTAGACCAAGGAGATTATTTTAGCGTCTGAGGTGGAGCGTGCGTACATCATAAGATGCTGGGCGGAGGAACTCAAAACGGGTCAACGGCCAGGATCAACCAGTTCAGTCAGGCAACTACTGCTCCTCATCTCTAATACCAGCGCCTATTGATGAGTCAAACACCTACCGATAGATACCGATAACCTCGACCCAACCGAAACTATTCATAACATTACACAGAGCTGAGGAAACATGTAGCAACGTACTTCCTGCTATCAAACACAGTACGCATTCTGCTGAGGTTCGAGCAACGGCCCAGTGTTCGATAAATAACTTACGGGGCTCCAAATACACTACACACTTAAATCACATCACTCTTACCACAGACAAACAATACACACACTCTACTGAAGACATAACCCTAACCGCAGTATCTAATAAGACAGACATAGAACCCAAATTCAATACAAACCTACTTAGATGTAAAAAATCGCTCAAGCTAGCAACATTTAACGTTAGAACACTAAAAACGATAGGCCAACTCCCCGAACTTACGGCGTCCGCAACCGAAAAGTATATAGACATCATATGTGTGCAAGAACACAGATTTGACCACGGTGATATAGAATTAAAATACCATGAATCTGGAAATGGCTGGACATTTGTGTCAGCATCTGCATGGAAAAACTCCACCAATGCAACTATAGGAGGTGCAGGAATGCTTCTCAGCCCTCGAGCACTAAAATCACTTAACAGCATAGAAACAATTCAACCTAGAATCATGAGTGCTACGTTTAATGGCAATCACTGCATGACTATAGTCTCATGTTACAGCCCCACAAATGTCAGCGACGAAACAGACATTGAAACATTTTACAATGGGCTATCCTCCCTATGCAGACACCCCAAACATAACGTACTGATAATTGGGGGAGACATGAATGCACAGATAGGAAGAAACGAAAACAATAGATTCAGCCTACACAACACCCCAAACAGGACCGGTGATCTCCTAGCCGAGTTCTCCCTTGAGAACAGGCTTGTTTGCCTGAACACCAAATTCCAAAAACGGAAGGGCAAACTATGGACATACACGTACCCAAATAGCACAAAGCGCAACTAGACTGCATCCTAATAAACAAAAAATGGATAAATAGTGCAATGAACTGCGAAGCGTATTCTTCCTTTGAAGGAGTATCCTCCGATCACAGAATAGTCACAGCAAAATTACGACTAAGCCTAAGTAGAAACAAAAAAAAAAAACTCCCAGTACATCTGAACGATACGACTGGTCGACACTTGCCAACAGCGATATTTGCAATCACCCCGCTGTTACAGTAAGAAATAAATTCGATATGCTCCATGAGACACCCGAAAGCTCCACACCAAACGAGGAATACGAAAACTTTGTAGAAGCAGTAGCCGAGTGCGTACCAACCAAATTAAAAGCCGAACACTCTGTTCCCTGGGAGACAGAAGCAGTTAGAGAAAAAAAGAAACGATATAAAAAAAAGCAGCCCAACTTAATAAAACAAACCCAACTAACACCAATTTACACAACCTTAGGAAAGCCCAGATAGAACTAACCAAAACATACAAAAAAGAACAAACAGAATATATACAAGCACAAATAGATAATATCAGATTATCGGTAGAAGACAGACAGTCGCGATTAGCATGGCAAACAGTAAATGAAATTAGTGGTAGGAAAAGTACCTCTAGATCAAAACTAAAGGCAAACAGCCAAAAAGAAAGACTTCAAAAATGGAAAGACCACTTCCAGAAACTTATGGGGAACACATCTAAAATCATGGTAAATAACACCCAAAAGATCATAGATAGACAACTAGACATAAAACTGGGGGATTTTACAACAGAAGAACTCCACGTAATCTAAACTAAAAGGTAAATACCCCCGGAGGTATGGAAAACGGGCAAGTTTAGCGACATACTGCTTAGGCTATGCAATGCAGTATATAGACAAAATAGAATAGATAAATGGACAAAAGGATGCATCCTCCCGTTCCCCAAAAAGGGAGACCTCGGAATAGCTAAAAACTACAGAGGCATAACTCTTACGGCTATCGCAGCCAAGATCTATAATGCCCTTCTTCTTAATCGCATCCGACCCGAAATAGAGAACATTCTTAGGAAAAACCCAAACGGATTCCGTAGAAACCGATCCACAACCTCTCAGATCCTGACTATACGACGAATCATAGAAGGGATTCGAGCAAAGAATCTAGAGGCAACGCTACTATTCGTAGATTTTTTCAAGGCATTTGATTCCATACACAGAGGAAAAATAGAAGAAATACTACTAGCATACGGGCTCCCAGAAGAAACTGTTGCTGCTATAATGATGCTCTACAAAGACACACAAGCAATGGTACGCTCACCCGATGGCGACACAGATTTCTTCGACATCGTAACTGGAGTCCTACACTAGCACCATATATATTTATCATATGCTTAGACTATGTACTCCGAACATCATTAGATACCATAAAAGAAGAAGGCTCCCATTTTGTCTATGGAACCTATGTAATATTTAGGTTTTAAGAATAACTTTTTTATTTACTTACTAACTCTTCCATAGGCCTTGAATTCACAATCTTTTCTAATCGGGCAGCCAGTCTAGCCTTCAAAACTAGCATTTTTGAAATGTCAAATCTAAACATAATGTCATAAGCATCAGTTATGTCAAGACAACAAATAGTAATACACAGAAGAATAGTAAGTATAGGTGAAAAATATAAAACAATTAACCACATAATAAGCAAACACCTAAAACTGGCACAATAGGAAAAGGGCGTGGATCCCCTGAAAATTGTGCAAAGGACTAAAATTTGGAAATGCTGACAGATGCTATATGCATAGAGCAGAATCTGTTGGTTATATAAAATTCTCAAGGATCTTGCGATACAAACGGATCACTCAATCCTAGCCGGCAGATCAGAGCTAGTGTTAACTAATAATAAGAAAAAATTGTCATCTAGTAGATTTTTCTATTTAAACAGACTATAGATTGAAAGCAAAAGAAAGCGAAGAGATAGATAAAAACCTTGCAGGAAAGATTCTGGAACATAAATGTGGCGTTGTAATTGGTGCTCTTGGAATGGTCCTCAAATGTCAGGAAAAGAGTGCGGGAATTGGACTTCAGAGGAAGATTCAAGACTATCAATGTTATAGCACTATTATAATCAGCTAGAATACTTAGAAGATTCCTTGAGGAGATTTACTGTCAGTCAGATTACAGTGAAAAACCCACCAGACTGGCGTGAAAAACTCGCAAGGAATATAATAATGATAATTTTTATTAGTATTCCTTTATTTCTATTACAACTACTCACAGCAAATAAAAAGGTGATTCAACTAGTACAGCAGAATATTGTTGGTGAGTTCGATTTTAAATGAGGACACTTTACTCCCAGCTGTGTGAAACTAACCTAAGCTTACTAAATGACAACTCCAAATGAGAAAAAAGCACGTAAATTCGAGTCTAACTGAAAGTTTATTTCTGATCCGCTCGAATGTTAACGAGTGTAACATACTGATCTGAGTAATGCAATAAAATAATTCAAGGTAAAATATATATTATTCTAAAATTAACCTTATTATAATTGATCAAATGTCCATTCCTACAGTTAAGGTTCTGCCATTTTGGCCTAATTTCAATCAAACTTTCATTACGGGGTGTGATTACAAAATGTCGTATGAAACAGAATCAGCAACCCAATTTCAAATTCTCTACGCGATAACGATTGTGTGGTGTTGCAATCCTGTGAGAATTCTCGTTCTGGTTTCACCTTGTGCTAATGCCTTTGGGTAAGGCTTGAGTTCACATTTTCTCACCTCTGGTTATGGCTAAGTAGTACGGCAGGCTAGACTGTTTAGCCTTGGTACGACAACCGTTCCAGGCGAAGGAAAAAATCTGAATTCAAATAGGATTTACTCAGCTTAAGGAAATTACTTTGCCCGAGTCGGAAGGGTTGGGTAAACACAAACCTTTAAAAATTATCAGTAATGTCCATAAAGGTTTTGAACAATACCAGAAAACTTGCTTCAAACCAGTTTTTAAGAGGGATTTAGCTTTCACTTTTTATGTTTTACTGTAAAAAGGTGTCTGTTGTAGAATGATTATCCAATCACTTGATAATCGTTACAAGAGGCAGGCGGCTCTTTCTACCTCATATGTCGAGACCAGGTATCGAGCCACTAAGAGATAATACATTTAATCTCAACAGTGGCTCGGTCTAAAAAAATTTGGGAACCCAATTTTAAAAAATAGCCTTCCAAGTCTGCAAAACAATAAAGCGAAATATTCATTCCAAAAATGTATTAATTTTCGAAGATTTTTAAGGTTATCGGAGATCTTCAAACGTACGCCACGGTCAGTAACCTGTTGTAAATGAAAATAAAAACAAAGTGCCCTTCTCATACGAATAATTATCATAAGCTTACTCTAATCAAATACGGTTAATACAAAAGAGTAATAAGAATTAAGAATGTATCATCTAATCATAAAGTCCAAGACAATATTAATAATGTTTTAACTTTTCCATGTGTAAATAACATCCTTTCCTTGACGTTTGAAATCCGTTGCAAAGATAACTAAAACTTCGAGAAAATTACGGACAAATAATTCAAAATCCTACATAAGATACTAACTAAAAACCACATTAAGCGACTTTAATATATGTATATATTATGCTTTTTAATTTACCTCAGTTTAATTTACCAGATGAAAATGATTAGACACTTATATAAAAAAATTGAAACCTATTTGACACGTTGATCTCAGTTATCCTTGGTTTTCCATTCACTTTCAACTCGGTCTCGCTTTGTATTGTATTACCTATTTTCTGTTTAAATTTGATGAGTATGATCGCACACGCATACAGGGAGTTATCACATTGTTTAGACAAAGAAAGTCACTCCGTTATCTAGGCTTATTTGATAATTTTTAATTTCTAATATATGTTTTATATAAGTAACAGTATTGCTGTCAGTTTATAAATGTTTAACTATTTTTGTTTTCGGAATTTGGTTCTACATAGTATGTTTCCTTCTAAATTTGATTTGATTAATATACTGCAAGTAAAAATATGGTTCAAATTATTATCCTTCCTTAACCAATAATCAATACAATTTATATAAAATCTTTCTTTATCAATTCAAAAATGTCCTCAACTGTTTTCCATTTTTCTTCTTGTCTCCTCTTTTCACTACATCTCTTCCCTCCCTCTGCTTCCTCATTCTATTTGGTTTACTCTGAGTAAAGAAATAGAGCTAAATATCGTGTCATCTGCTTCAGTCAGGTGGAGTCTTTTGTTCTCTTAGCCGTTGAAGGGTCAGATTGTGTTGAAGATAGCTCTAGACCTGATATGCGAGAAGGGCACAGTCCCTGATCATTTCAGGTGCGAATTAAAAAAAAAAGAAATTTGGGAGGGGGAATCTTCACACCCTGGCGAACCAGTTTGGGCTGCAAGTTGCCGCAAGCCCGCATTAAATATCCCTCAAAATAACCTTTACTTTACAAATAAAATAAGATAATGAGTAAAACGATTAAACACGAAAAAGCCCTAAAGGAAATAGCTGATTTAAAGCAGGAGAAGAATAACGAGAGGAAAAGTGAGTAGAAAAGATGAAACAGGGAAAACGAGAGAAAAGTAGTAAAAGGAGGCACAGGTTATCGACTGGAAGAGAAAAATGAGAAAGTGTTATAAAAAGGAGTTTGCAGCTGATGAAAAAAGGAAACGACATGCTAAAAGATTGCAAAACAGAGGTTTAGAATAGCATTCTTCAGAGAAATCTTCAAACAAAAAACAGGATTTAAAAAGGGAAACAAAGATTAAATCAGTCTACCTTTAAAGTTACATTAGAAGAATGCTGATTTGAAAGATTCCACTGATATTTTAAAATTGCCTTGATACCGTAATATTATGATCCAATTTTGTTCCATAATATTTTAGGTAATATATGAAAATAAAATCATATAGTTCTTTGCCTTTTTCGCAATTTTTACTCTTTCTATAGTGGTACAAAAGCAAACGCATTTATCTAATCTTTCACACAGTTAATCATATATCTAAGGAGAAAGTTATTAATGAAAAGTATATATGGGATCTGCCTTGAAACTATCCAGATGTTCTTGGTATCATTTGACACATAACTTGAAACTCAATCAAAATGAATTTATTGTGTTCGCATGAATATACACTTGGAGTAACACGGTGAGATATAGGTGAGTAAGATACAGATGGGTGATATGTTGCCATCGTATCTATAGCAAACCTACATTAAAATTATGCGTCTGACATTCGTCCACAAAACTATTAGAATGATGAAAGCTTTTAAAGATAAGTCTATCATCGAATCCCAGATAAAAATGGTACCGACGTGTCAGATTTAGCTGAAAATCTGTTGAAAGCGATTTATTTTCTGGATAGCCTTTAGAGAGCAGTACACTCGAAATATTTTACGCTAATCTAGTACAGATTTGTTTGCGTACGACATTTGCCAAGTAAAATCATCGTTGAAATGATGGAAATTTCACACTAAATGATATTAAGGACAACGCTATAAAGTATCCGATAGTATTCCCACATAAGGACTTTGCTGTTTTGAAAATAGTGTGATATCTCATAAGAAGTACTTTGATTGGAATAATAATGTTGCCCATAATTAGCTACATTTCGTCAATGATAAATGGCTGTATCATTTCCAGGCATACTTTTTAGATTTTAAAGAAAAAGAAATTGTTAAAATTCAATTCGCCATATTCTGCTAAAAAAGATAGCATTATTTAAAAAAAAATCCATTTGAATTGGAAGAGGTAAACCGATTTCCTCGACATTACAAAGACCTAATAATTTGATCTGATTACATTTACTTTAAGGGACCGGGTTAGCTCAGTCGGTAGAGCGTTCGGCTAGAAACCACAAGGTTCCTAGTTCGTTACCGGTCCTCGCCAACTCAGGGTATGATCTGTGCGGTAAAGTAAGGAGTTGATGGTAGGTGTGGCGCTCCACCTCAGACGCTAAAATAATCTCCTTGGTCTAGCGCAATTGAAAAGGGGATAGACTCCCTCGCTGATTGGCTGATACCGACATTAGGTCGCCCCAACGACTTTACTTAATGAGGGCATGTGAAGAATATTTCATATTCAACAAAGCCTTACACTTTAAATGACTTTCAGGCAAGGATAACTAAAAGTGTAAAATATAATGAATTTTATCAATTACTCTTTTTACTATGGATTTTATTATGTTTAGAACTTGGGTTTTTATTATGTTTAGAACTTGGGATTTTATTATGTTTAGAACTTGGATTTTTAAGTATACAAGAACTTTTACGAAGGAATGCTGATAGGTTCTCGATCTGACTTAGAACGTAACGCTAAGAGTTGGAAACGTATACGTTTTCCTACTTTATTCGTCCCAAAATTTAACAGTTGGTATTTCTTTTCTCCATTTTTTAAAATCCTTTCAGAATTCAATAAAACATTTTTCAAATTTGGTTCTATTTTGTGGTAAAGCTGATAATTTATCAGTACATGTGCAAAAGCAATGTGAATTTGCTACGTGCCTTATAGGAGAGAGAGAGAGAGAGAGAGAGAGAGAGAGAGAGAGAGAGAGAGAGAGAGAGAGAGAGAGAGAGAGAGAGAGAGGGGGGGGTGATCATGTGATGTTTATAAAATTTTTAAACCTCATTCAATTCTCCTCTGCTTTCTTTTCTCCTACTTTGTCTCACCTTTCCCTTTCCACGTAAAACCATTTGTAGTAGACTACTGCTTTTCCCTTGATTCTATTTTCAGTTTCTATTCCCTTTCCCAACCCTCTTTTCTCTTAATTTTATTTATTCTTCCCTTTCCCCCAATTTGCCTTTCTTCTTTGACACATCTTTCTCCTTTATTTTTTCTTAACCTTTTTAATATCTTATTTCCTAACGGTTTTTCTTCTTTACTTCGTCAAATTTCCACCACATTACACTTCTTTTTTTGCTCAGTTTCTCTTGTGTCTTCCACTTATTTCATCTTTAATATTTCCCAATTTTCCTTTATACAAAATTTACTATTAAAACTCATTTATCTAATTTTTTTCTTTTATTATTAGCTCGGTCGCTACTCGACAGATATATTCCTGCTATCACCTTTTTTCATACCCCATTTTAATTTTTTGAACCAACTCCTCTCCGGGCACCTTACGGCAGACCAGTATTACTTGTTTGTGGTTTTTACCAGCATTTTTTCTTGTTATTAGACGACTACCATCTGATAAACGGATTGTCCACATAATTTGATTATAATGCCGAGGCGTGTCTTGACTGCAAGCGTGAGCGAATGTAGTGAAGGGAGATTTGCACCAGAGTGGAAGTATAGAACATAAAAGATGAACCTTCTGCTCTACCATTGGTAGTAAACGACAATCGTTCAGGTTAAAAAAGACTAATTTAGTTAGAGGCAATTTCAGAACCCAACCCTTACCGATCATCATTTTTGATGCCATAATCATACCGCTGACGCCTTAAAAATCTGTAGGTTTGTTTTATTGTTTTTTTTAAGATTCGGTCTGCGAATTCTGAAATTTTTGTAAAAGATTTTTTGAAAAACCCAAATAGTATAATGCTGGAGTAAGAGAAAAAGTTTTAAGGGAAAAATTGCCAGCTAAAAAAGTTTGTTTTGTGTTTGAAGTGAGATACCATTTAAGAAAATGTGTGTTTTAAAACATGTCAAAAATAGCGTATTTTGTTTGTTGATTTTAACCGGGAAAAAAGTAAAATGAAATGTAAACGAATTTTTATTTGTCGTAGTTAGGCGTTAAAAAATCTATTTCATCTTGTGTTGCAAGTCACTGTCTTAATGAGAGTCATCCTAACAACTTTAAAGTTTTGTATTTCTTCATTTTTCTGTGCATCTAGTACTTTCTGTGGCACTTCTCTCTCCAATAGTGGCACGACACATTCTTCACGTATTCTACAATTCCTATCAATTAATTTGGGTGCCTGGTCGTCATCTGAGTCACTTTTACACATAGATGCCGCTAAGGTAGCCCGCCACATCGGTATATTTCTGCCTTCTGGAATATTCCATTCCTTAAACTTATTCTCTGCATATTCTGATTGTTCCTCTTAACTTTAGCTACGTTCTTTCTCCTTCTGAAGAAAACTTTGTTGTTCATGGAAAGCTATTGGGTGATATTCATCTGCATAGTAAATTCGTCTAGGCTGCAAGTTAAAGTTTGATGCATATTCTAGGATGGTGCATTATCAGCTTCTCTTTTCGCTAATATGTCGTGCACCATGCAATAAAATCCCTCTATCCTGTCATTACCAAGGGAGTGATAAAACGAAGCAGTAATGTGATCGATCCTTAGTTTTTCCAGTAGTACTTTCAGGTACCGTTATCTGAAATTATTTGTAATTTCACTCCAAAACAATGGAAAATTTAATCTATCATTAGACTTACTTTTGTATTTGAAATCGCAAATGCCCCTGGCCATCCACTGGACGGACCATATTACCGTTAGGCACCCCTTTTTGATCTCGATTAAGAAAGGACATGTTTTTCATTTACACCGTCAATATCCGGTTGTTTGTTAGGGGTTAGTGTTAGGGGCTAGGGTTAGGAGTCTATAATTTTTTTTAAATCTAAAAATCGTCCGGATATTGACGGTGTAAATGAAAAACATGTCCTTTCTTAATCGAGATCAAAAAGGAGTGCCTAAAGGTCATATGGTCCCACTGGACAATCTAATAAAACTAACTATATACTGACTTCCTGATAACGAGTAGGGGTAATGTCCCAAAACATCATCTGTTATCTTAGCAAAAGTGTATGGGTCTGGCCAGTTTCCTGCATCTTAGAATTGACTTTTTAAAGATTTCTAGACTGACAAGGAACACGCTACTGATATGATTAGCAGTAGTATACACACAAGACCAAAATATTTATTCCTAAAAGCTCTCGGACTCTTTTCCCGGCTTACATGCCAACTTTCATAATTTACAATTTATTACGAAGATGGTTCGAGATATATAATCGCAGAGTAGGTTCATCCTCAGGATGAGATGAATAGTAAAGTACGTCATCTAACAGAACATACTTATTTCCCTCCTTAACAGTAGATTTACCTGTTTTAATATGATGTTTAATGCTCTTAACTTCCTTATGTGCATATTGTTCTAAACCAATATTTCATTTATCCTTTCGGTCATCTATATCTGATGGCTTAATATCCTAATCCACAGGTAGATTCGAAGATCTTGATAAAAGATCTGTGAAACATTATTTTTCTTGCTAAGTATTCTACCTTACAATACTAGCCTTCACTACTAAGAGCTCATAATTGATTCTTTTAAAATTTTGTAATGGGAATTGTAGAATGTATTGAAAATGTTTATGGTCCGTAAATATGGAAGAATTTGATTTATGTTGGTAGTGATCAAGTTATGCATAATCTATAGCAAACGCTTCCTTCTATATATCAGACAGGCGTGTCTGAGTATCACTTAATCTATGAGACAGGAATTTCAAACTTTGCCCCATCAAAATATGTTTGTATGAGGCATGCTCCGACTGATGAATTATGTGATTAGTGCATAATTATTGTGCTTTTATTTCAACAAATTTCTTGTAAAAAGCCGTAGTAATTATGCACTTTTTGTGGATTTTTTCAACAAATTTGTTGAAAAATGCTGCAATAATTAAGCACCAACCAAATAGATGCGTCTGTATATGTTATATGACTTATTCGGGTAAGTGAGCATAGACCTTGAAGTCAGTTTATGTTTTAAGAGATTAAAGGTTCGCTGACAACTATTCGTTCTCTCGAATGTGGCATACTTTCGGTATAGTGGAAAACTTTGGAACAAAATGTCTATAATATGAGGCCACGCCGATAAAGCTAAACACTTTCTCGGTTTTGTTTGCAACCGCTAATGACCTTATTAGTTTTATCGAGATTAATGCCTAGTGAAACCTAAATAAAATATTTTGCAATAGATTTTACTAATTTTAGTTTGAGTTTATGCCTATGTAGTTGGTTGGATATGCCTTAATTAATCCCATTTTTTTCCGGACAGATATCATCTAAACAAGCTGCTGCATTACTATTCCATTCCATCACATATAATTTACATCAATTCTTGGAAAATACTAGGCCCATTAATCAGTCCAAAAGGCATACAGTTAAAAGGAAGATGTCCCCCATGGCAACAAAAAGCTGTTTTTCCTAATATCTTTCATCTAATTCCACCTGCAATTAACCAGGTTTTAGATCCAATTTTAAAAGATACTTAGCGCTATCCCAATTTGTTAATATATCGTTGATAGGGACTGGCTATGCGTTACTCTTTGTTACGTTAATTAAAGAACGATAGTCACCGCAAAACAATTTTGACCCATTCTTTTTCTAGGCTAAAACGATGGAGAAAAAAACAAGAGCTCCTTGATTTTTTAATTACCTTAGCATCCAGCATTTCTTCGATGGTCCTATCTATTTCATTGCGTTTCTTCAAAGGAGATCGATATAGGTTTTTCCTAATTGGACGGTGATTATTGGTACCTATTATAATTTCACTGTATTTCTTCTAATAAAATCTTTGTCTAGCCGCAAATAAATCTCTATTTCCTTCTGTTTTAACCTAAAATATTAGAAATAACAAATGATAATGCAAAACAGTTGAATTCATTTTTGACTCAACAATATTTGTTTTTTTTTTCTTACCGACCATGGTACTGGGGGATTGATAGCATCGACATTAACTGTCTACACGTGCGTGTTTATGAAGCCAAATTGTTTACTTGATTGATGATCATTCTCTGCCAGTGATACTGCTTTTAAACTAGTCTTTTACCCAGTAATGCTATTGTTAGTTAGTGAACCATCTCCCCTTTTAGCCTTTTCCTTATATGACTTGTTTCGAGAATTTAATTGCAGTTGGTAAGATTTTCTTGGAAGTCTTTACGATTTCCTAAGTACACTATTTGGTGAAGTCCTTTATGGAAGCAATTTAAAAGTGTTTAATATGATATCTAGCATCAAGGTAAAGTATTATGAGGTCTCTGAAATGTGAGAATCGTAATTGGTTTGCATGTCGAACCCAAATTGAAGACTTTATATCTACATCATATATGACATTTCTAGAGCAGCGTCGAATGCGTTTTTGAAACCATTTTATCTTACCATTTCCGTAGTCTTTTGAAAACTCAGATTGTTTAGATACATTATTGCGTTACATTGCTCCATGATGCTGTTTAAATTTTTTCCCGATCACCATATTCATTTTTGAGGAATTTTTTGGGGTTGAGTGGATGACATCCATATGAAAACTAACTTGACGATTCGTCAGTGCTTCTGCTACTGAGTTACCATTAAGTGTGTTTGGATTGGTTGTAGCCTTTTAACTTCTGAGGAATATTTATAAGATTTCTTGTTTGGTTCCCTCTCTTTTGTTTTTGATGAGTGCCCTCTTAAAAGTATCTACAATCACTCCTCCTATCCATTTGATTGTCGATTAAAAGATGCACAGAAATTTGAAAATGCAGCTGAAGTGAAAGCAGTACCATTATTAGAAACTAATATATATGGGATTCTAAAACAACTGAAAATCTGTTTCAACTTTAGAATTGTTAGAATTGTAGTAATGTGACTTTTGAAAAATTTGACCATTTGCTGTAAGTATCAACAAATATAAAATAACACTGTCTATTGATAGGTCCAGTGGAATCAGAGTGAAAGCGAGAACAGGATGATTCAGGGATAAACCAGGAATCCAGCGCTCAGTAAAAAAAAAAGACATTCATCGACTTCTGACGATTAAGCAATTAAGCTCGACGCTGAAAGAAATGTTGAATGGATATTTTTGAACATTTTGTACGATGGAAACGTATCACTTTTTGTTGTACTGGATCGGAAGATGTGGATTTACGGAAAAAAGTAAAAGTTACTGGCAATGCTCTTACAGTGGATGCAAACACTGAATGGATTTCTGGCTCTAGAGATACTGCTGCAATGACAGGGTCATATGGTACTTTATTTTGTATGGACATGGGCCTAGATAGTGCATCGGCGTGACAAATTGTAGTAGGTGAGTCATACTTTATAGAGACGTCATAGTCCAATAGTGTAGTAGTTCATCTTTGCAGACGGTTTGCTGTATATACAGGGATGTCGATTTTATCCGAAGTCGATGAAGGAACATAACGATTTTACAATTGTTGGTGTTGGAGCATTGTTTAAATTTTTATTGATTATGCATTTTCTAGGTCTACCATGTTTGTCAAATATAAAACAAAGGCATTTGATTTGTTTCCAGGAAAGAAATGATACTTTTCAATTTTGGATTTGGCTGAAAACAGAAAATAAATTCTGCAAAAGATGCAACTGAAACGATCATGTCATCAATAAATGCTGCAACTCCTCTCAATCCGCTCAACATGGCATCCATTGTTTGCTGGAATATGACTGCTGCTTGTTTGTCTCCGAAGCTAAGATGGTTAAATCTAAATAAACCACTGTGGTTGTTCATAGTAAGGAGCTTCTTAGATTCCTTTTCAACTTCTAGTTGGAGAAAAGCATCAGAAAGATCAATTTTTGTGATGAAAATTCCGCCAGTTAGTGTTAGGAAAAGATACCCTGGAACTAGAAGTGGAAACAGATGATTATTTAATCCTTTTTAGTAATCAGCATTTTCATTTGCATTTTAACAACTACAATTGGAGCTGCCAATACAGAGTAAATTGTAGGTTCTATTACACCTTTTCGCTGAAGATGATGAAGTTCTTTTTCAACCATATTAAGTACGGCATAAGGTACATGTTGTTTTGTCTATAAATTGGTTTAAAGTCTGGACTTAATTGCAAATACCTTGATAAACGTCACTGAACTTACTTTTACGTTCGGCCATGAAATATTTTTCAATGTCAGAACAGAGGTTGAATATGTTGAAAATAGACTTGAAAGGTACTTAAGAAAAGATTGAGCTCCAATCGAGATCCTACACCTGAAAAAGTAGTGGCTTCAAAAGTAACATGCCAAATCAACACACCAGTTAACTCTGTCTTTTATTGCAGTTTCTCAAGTAGTTCCCAGGTTGATTGTGATGTTAACGTTATATCTAATCCCGTATCAAACTGAAAACAAACTGGTTTGTTGTCTACTGAAATAACAATGTATTTTCTACTGGATTTATAGTCCGCTTTCAATGTTACAAACACCTTGTTCGGGGGAGTCGGATTCATTTTTTAACGAATCTCTTCTAGATTGAACTTTCAGCATTCAATAAAAAATTGAATTGCAGAATGTTCTTTATGGGGGCAAACATTGGACTAAAGTCGCAGCTATACCAATAAGTTGAGGCTCCCGCTCGGATGTTACTGTTGGTTGCAAATATCGCTATGTGAAGCAGACACCAGTCCCGCGAGAGAAATCTAACATTCAAACTGCTCCTCTGTGAGGGAATTTAATTTACATTTTTTGCATTCCCGATTCACGATAGCAGCGAACATTACATCAACTTGAAGGATGATCTTTTTAACTGGTTAAAGTCCTTCATTCTCAACCGGAGGGAGGTAGTTACAGTTCTTGGGCAACACTCCTCACCATATGAGATGTCATCTGGGGTACCACAGGGATTTGTTCTTGGCCTCCGTTTGTTGCGTATATCAATGATATAGATGCTAACTTAAGGAATACCATAGTACTGAAGTATGCCGATGACACCAAGCTTTACCTTGAGATAAAAAGAGAGATCCTGAACGCTGCAGATCTTTATTGCAATCAGATCTTGACACAGTGCAACAATGGATCACTGACTGGCAACTGAACACCATGCATTTTGGGAGGAAAAACCCATCATACATATACTCCCTTCACAACACTAATATCAAGGAATTTTCTTGTGAACGTGATCTGGGTATTACTGTCAGCAGTGATTTACGTTGGACGAAACACATCTCTAAAATTTTTAAAAAGGCCGAGGGTGTCCTGGCGTCACTCAGCAAGACCTTTGTCAGCCGCCCACCGGCTATCTATTTAAAGCTGTACAAAGCTATGGTGCGGCAACACTTGGAATGTGCATCACCAGTCTGGAACCGCTATCTTGCTCAGAATATTAACCTCCTAGAAACTGCACAGAGACGTGCAACCAAACGAATACCCTCCATCAGACATCTACCATACTCTGAACGTCTCACGCCCTGGGAATGGATTCGTTGAAACTTCGGCGTCTGGAAACTGACCTGGTAAACGCTCATAAGGTTATTAATCATCTTAACAACAGCAACCTTGAGCACCTTTTTGATCTCCATCTTTCTAACACACGTGGGCATGCCTACAAAGTCAGAAAACAGCACTGCTCACGTGACTTTCGGAAACATTTCTTCACGCTCAGAATTGTGGAGGCATGCCCGCGTCTGTTGTAGGCTGCCAAAACACTGAATCTTTTAAAGCTTCCATGCTTCCTGTAGTCCGCCGACACTATACCTGATACCCCTCTCCGCACACATATGCACACGCACGCACACATACATGCATATTACTACTGTAAACTGTTCATGTTCCTGACACTAATACATTATTCTGTGTACTTGACATGAGACTTTGATGAGTTGTGGTGCACCTGAGCACTGTACATAATAAATTTCATTATTATAATCGTCTTGTCATTTTTATTAATTTTGAACAATCAAAACGGGTATTGAAAAGTGATTTTTCCCAAAGATTTTCTTTTTAGCAGTTCTACTGATTCAGGAACGTAAAAACAGTTGGCTGCTATATAATTTCTATTGCGTTTATGAATGCTAATTTTACGAATTAGTATGCAGACTTCCCATCGTCTTTAAAAATTGGTGTAGGAAAATATCTAACCATTTTTTGAGCTAGGAAGCAAAAGTGTGTTTCCGTTTTCAGTGTCATAATGCAATTCCGTTATGTTATTTGTGATGATATTCACAGAATCTGTATTCAAATCCTTTACTCTCTGTAAAAATCCCTGTTGATTATTGAACTGTTGAGTCATCTCAGTCAAAAATTGTTTTTGAGACTTATGAAACTGGTGATATTGTTGTCTTGATGTTTTTTTTCTGATCTTCGCTACCAAATTAATCATAACTGAAAATAAAAAAAAATATACAAAACAGCTGAATGCCTTTTTAACTCAACAAAACTTGTTTTTATTTCTCACCGACCATGGAACAGGAGGATTGATTAATTTTCACACGTGCATGTTTACTTGATTGATGATCGTGCTCTGTCATTAATGCTGCTTTTGTACTAGTCTTTTACTCAAGTGTCTTATCGTTCATTGGGAAAGAGTTTACTCCCCTAACTCCAAATAAAAATCGAATGGGGGCCCTGAATTTACTGGGTATAACTATATCCTTGAATATGTGTATCACTGTTACTACTACTACTACTACTACTACTACTACTTGATACCGTATCTATGTTGACAGCTAGAAGGAATTTACGTACGATACATCGTCATCGGAGTCTAACAATTTGATTAGTATTGTTAAAAATAACTACAGGTATATTCTTGTGGTTATTCATCTTTACCAACGCATTCGTTAATGAAATCCTTGGAAAATCACTTACATACCCCGAATCCATTTTTTCTATATGATGTAGTTGTTCTTTATTTCTTCTTCTAATTCAAACTACGCATACCATGGCTGACTGGGGTTTTAATATTGTATTGAAGGTCTTTCGCGTAATATGTACAATGAGAAAATGTTCTTATAATAACACGTTTTTCATGAGTAATTCTCGTAGTAAATACATCCACCGTTTTCCTGCAACCAATCTCGTCTTAAAATAATTTTTCTATTCAAATTATATACTACATAAAATCTGTGTTTGCTTGCTAGTCGACCTATTTGAAAAATTATAGTCGTGTACCCGTCATCTATTAAATATCAAGTTTGTATATTTATCTTCCTATCCTCAAGAGCGAGTTTAGACTTCATCATTATCCTAATTCCTTCTCGCCAACTGTACCTATCGGCCATTGTTCTCGGTAGGTCTTCCGGGAGACATCTATAATCCGCACTGAGTGGGTTGACATAGGTTTTTGCTGGTCAGCTCACACTGATGTGCCCCTGTCTAGGTGTTCATGGGAGAACATCATATATGAGTTCATCCTTGCTTCTCCAAATGTGTCCAGTATGCCTTATTCGTCTCACCTGGGTTGGTTTGTGTGATAGAAGGTAGGGGGCTGTACAGCTTCTGGGATGCTGCTTCCAAGATTTTTAGGACAGCGCACAGAATTCTTGTGTATCGTCCATCTAGCTTTTTTTTCTCTAAGCGCTTTCTTAAGGCCCAGCTGTTGCTGCTGTACAATGGCACTGAAACGGCTTCGGTTTGGAAAACATCTCGCTTTATCATATTAGTGAGGTCTATATAATAGATGATCTGTCGATAGCAGTTCATAACTTCCCTATGCATACATATATATTGCTTTCAATAGATGAGATATTACTACTTATGTATGTGAATTGGTTTACAAATTTTCGAGGCTTACTATCCAGTGTGGAGATGTCCATCTTGTTTAAAACATATGAACTCAGTTTTATCTGAGTTCATACATGTCAATATATCTTGCTCCCCTCTTTAGGCTATACAGCAGTGATTCTAATTGTAAAAATATATCTGCGAGAAGCACTACAACATCTGCGTAGTCCACGTCTGTAATAGTCTGAGCCGAATATAGCCGACTTTTTGCCTTTTTGGGGTGAAATCTTTTTCTTTTATGGGATCTATTGACGTTCTGAGTACGAAGTCTCGACAGATTATAAATATGTATGGTTCTAGGGTATCTCCTTTTAGGACTCCCGCGGCAATGTCAAAGAAATCTCTCACCACCATATGAACGGAACATTTCTTTTGTGTCTTTGTAGAGCAGTATTATAGAGATAACAGCTTCTTTGGGGTTTCTAATAGTATTTGTGCTCTATTTTTGCTTTTGTATGGACTCAAATGCCTTGGGGAAATCCGCAAACAGTTGTATTGCCTCGAGATTTTTTGTTCGGACACCTACAATTCGACGGAGTGTCATGATGTGCGAAGTTGTAGATCAATAATGTTTGTCAATATTTAGCGGTTCATGATCTTTTTTTAGAAAAATCAACAAAACTTCAAGATTCTTTTAAAATTCTTTTTACCCAATGTTTGTCTCCGAGTTACGGTCGTTGGATTCCTGAAACTTCCTTTTTACGGTGGTCGTCTTCTAGTTTTGGGTCGTTGAATCGATGGTTGGACGTCAGTCGCGGCATCAAAATAACCCTTTGTATCTACTTAGGCGTGCATATATAAAAACTCATTTGGGGACGGATACCATAGATATGCATAGATATATGCTCATAGAGATATGCACACACAAATACAAAGTATGAAGATATCCAAGCTCAATCCTCACAAAAGCTAGTTAGCGCTTTTTTAGATTCTGTTTTTAATCAGGTTAAATCAACAAAAGCGTACTAGCAATACCAACAAAATCAAACGGCTACATCACAGCCAAGATTAATTGATAACGATTTAACTAAAGAAGCAATGTTCTTTAAACAATCATCCTCATCACGTCACGCCAGTAGTAGTGCGGATATCCATGACAAGCTCTCACCAACCGTCCCTATCATTTATCGTTCTAGGGAGGTCCTCTGTGCAGCATTCCGTATCTGCATAGAGATGGCGTCCCCATGTGTTGGTTTCTACAGGAGAATGTCATTTATGAGCTGGTCCACGCTTCCCCAGCAGTGCCCAGCATGTCTTGTTTGCCTCACTCGGACGGTCCGCGTGATACGTGACAAGTGGCTGTACAACTGCTTTCTTGTAGAGTGTTGTTTTCACGACTTGTTTAATATTGCGCGCGCAACATTCTTATGTAGCTCTCATCTAGCTTATTTTTTTTGTGCTTTGTTAGGGTCCAAGTGTTGCAGCCATGCAGTAGCACCGATACAACTATGGCTTGGAAGAATTGTTGCTTTAACTTCTTGATGAGATCGGATAATCTGTCTATTGCAGACCATGCCTTCACTCTACGTACATTAATATCGCTATCTGTGGATGTAATAGGTACGTGAATTGTCTACCAATTTTTGAGGCTTACCGTCGAGTGTTGAGATGCCTCTGTAGTTCTTAGCGATACCGAGTCGCCTTTTTGGGGGAGTGATATAAACAAAATTTGATGGAAAAATGTTTTTTTCATCTTTCCATCGAATTTTGTTTATATACTGCATTGCATAGTCTAAGTAATATTTTTCCATACTTCTGGAGGTATTCCGTTGAGACATGCAGTTTTTCCATTTCTTAAAACTTCGTTAAGTTCTTCTATCGTAAAGTTTCCTAGTTTAATGTCTAGTTGGTTATTCACTATTTTTGGGTATCATTTTCAATGATTTAAGAGGAAGTTCTTAACAGTTTCTGGAAGTGGTCTTTCCACATCTGAAGTCTACCTTTTTGGCTGGTTGCCTTTAATTTTGCTGTCGCGGTACTTTTTCTACCACTAATTCGATTTACAGTTTGTCATGCTAATCGCAACTGTCCATCTTCTACTGAATGTCTAATTTTATTTATTTGTTCTTGGGTGTATCTTATTTGTTCCTTTTTGTATGTTTTACTCAGTACTACATGGGCTTTCTTAAGATTTTCTATGTTGGTACTGGTTGGGCACGTTTTATTGGGTTTGGATGCTTTTTAATATCATTTCTCTTTTCTGTAACTGCTTCTGCCTCCCAGGGATCAATATGTTTAACTCTTAGTTTGGTCGGTATGCACTCAGCTGCTGCTTTTAGGTGGTAACTGACAAAGATTTCGTATTCCTCATTTGGAGTGTACGTTGCTGATGTTTTCTGGAGGATGTCGAACTTATTCCTTACTGTGATCACTTATATCACTGTTGGCAAGTGAAGATCAGTCGTATCGCCGCACAGATTCTGGTTTGACCTTTCTTTCTACATAATTTTGCTGTGAATATTCTGTGATCGGAAAATATTCCTTCAAAAGAAGAGTAGGTTTCGCAGTTCATGGCACTGTTTATCCATTTTCAATTCACTAGAATGTAGTCTAGTTGGGATAGCTGTGTTATTTGGGTGTCGGTACATAGTTTGCCATTTCGTTTTTGAAATCAAGTGTTTAAGCATACAAGCATACAAAAGAGAATTCGGTTTGGAGTTCACCGTTCATATTTGGAGTGTTGTGTAAGCAGAAGCACGAGACTATAGTCATGCAGGTATTGACATTGAACGTCGTTGTTATGGTTCTAGGCTGTTTTCTTTCTGTGCTGATAAGTAATTTTAGTGAACGAAGACTGAGAAGCATCCCTATACCGCCTATAGTGACATTTATGGAGTTTTTCCAGGCCGATGTCGACACAAGCTTCCAGCCATTACCAGATTTGTAGTATTTTAATTCTAATTCGGTATGGTCAAATCTGTGTTTTTGTACGCATATAATGCCTATATATTCATCAGCTGTCTTGTCGTTTTTAGCGTTCTGGTGTTAAATGTAGCTAAGTTAAAAGTTTTCTTGCATCTAAGTAGGTTCTTTTTTGTTTAGGTTCTGTGCTTGTCTTTTTAGATACTGTAGTCAGAGCTATGATTTCAGTAGTATGTATGTCTTATTTGTCTGTACTGAGAGTGGTGTGGTTTGAGGGTTTGATGTTGTTGGGGCTCTGTAGTATATTATTTGAAAAATGGGCCAGAGCTATAACCACAGGATGCGTCTTTTTGTTATGTCAGCTAGAAGAGCGATGCTGAATTTTTTTCCGTTTTGCGTACTGTTATAGGGGGTTTGGATTGAGTCGATATCATCGATACCTCTTCATGGCTGTTTTATTAACTCATCAATAGGAGCTAGACCGAGAGATGAGGAGAAGTAGTTTCCTTACTGAACTGTTTGATCCTGGCCGTTGACACTCTTTGAGTTCATCTTTCCAGCATCTTGTAAGCTACACCGTTGGCCCATCTTGAGTTCATCCGCCGCGTCTCATATCTACCCATGGTTTCCTGTGTTACACGTTGTTATGGTATATAAAAATACGGGCTTGAACTGATGATGAAATTTTATTCACCAGATTCAATTCCCATAGAATTTGATTGGATAAGGCAAATCACGAGCGGTGCACATACGTCCGTACTTTTGAAGGTTCGTAAATTATTACCGGCAAAAAGAAAAATACCGAAATCGGAGCCGATCAGCACGTATATAAACGGGAGTACAAATAGACAATTCATTCGATATATTCCCCGCTACGAAAGAATGCTTACGGCGTACGCAGCAGACGACTTTTGAAGAACAACAGCTTTCGCGGCAAACCAGCCTGTCACTTCGAACGGACAACCAAGGCTGACCACGACGGACAGACACCAAGACGCTGATAAAATCTAGCGACACAACAACTCGTCCAACAATTCAGCCAGGCTACTGAATACTACTTGAATCTGATACCTACTCTGCCTTTTCAACCAACAAACTAGACATTCGTTTTTCTTGATTTATCCAGTTTTCTACTGACGAACAGTGTCTGAATCTTATAACCACCTTGCTATTTCAACCAAACCTACCTTGTGAATACTCAAAACTTTCTTGATTTATCGATTTTGTTACCGACCAACAATCTCGGAATAAATTTCTTTGTTGCTTTTAAACATATACCTCTGTGTTTGTTATTCCTCCATATTTTCTGCCTAAACTGTGTTTTGTCATTCATCGTCATTTAAAAAAAAAAATTTTGTAAGGTCGGAACACGTTTTTACCGGCCTCTACACATCTAACGGGAAAGCAGGGGAAATTACAACTAAAAACCGGGAACTTAAAAGAAAGTGGACGAATGCATTTACAATTTAAAATTGTTTTTTGCCAAAATAAAATATTCTATTCCAACATACCTGGATCTGCACTGGCAATACCAACGAAATTAGCTTGTATTTTCAGCAACCCGATATCCTTGTCTTAGATTCTTTTAATCGACACAAGCGCGCAGCACTCACATACTTTTTGCAAAAATCCCACAAAGAGAACTTTTTTCTTCTCGACATCAGTCTTTACTTTAGGTTTCAATTTTTCTTCATCTTTTCTTATGATCCTTGTTTTGTCCTAATTTGGTCGACAAGATCCACAGATTCATTTCCATTACTCAGTATTATCGCAGTATGATTACAATTCTGCATTACAAAATTAGTTAATTCTGAAGAATAGTCTTAATCTTTCTATGCGACAACAGTTAATTTGTTGATAACGATGTCGTCAAAGGTTTGCAGATTTTTTGTTTCATTAAATAGAAGAACCTTTCAATCTACCCGACAGACAGAGTAATACGAGAACTCTGTCCTATCACGGTGAGGAGAGAATGTCGTAAAGAATAAGAACAGCGAGTCTTATCCTAACAAGCAGTAGGAAATATTTTAGGAGACGACATAAAAATATGATACTATATCAATATGATATATGCACGGATGCTATTACTGAAGAATTGAATCTGAAAAACAGTCTTATTTTTATTTTATTTCGGGAGACAACATTTCGCCAGATCAATTTTTATCCATTTAACTATCAATCAACTACCATTAGTTAAAAAAAGAATTGTAATTAGTAAATTTTACGCTAAGTATTTGCCGAAATATCTTATTTTTATTTTTGTGTAATATTACTATCTCATGATTAAATCATATACATTGCTCCATTAGACTGCATCCCTTTCGTATTATTGATTTGATTAATTCATACATCGCTCAAAGTATATATTTTGTAAGGTCTATGCCATGTCTGGGCTTTTAGTCTGGTTTTATTATTTTTAAACACTTTGTTCTTTACACTTTTCTTTTTGGAATGGAATTGTTAATCAAACGAATATCGATTAAATCATATGTGCTAAAATCAAATATATTTAATTCTGTGTAGTTTCGTCAAATCCTACGTAGAGAATCAATTAATCTCAATTGTAGCATATATCGGCAAAAAGCCGAGCGAACGTACTAAAAGCAACAGATTTCCTGGACTTGATCTGCAATCGAAGCTTATGTTTCATTGATATATGTATGTTTAAATATGTTTAAATAACCCTTTAAAATACATTGAACAGATATAAAGTTTATATTTTTCTCTTGTAGCACCAATAATACGTACGTAGATATTCGTTTTGTATTGGGCTGATAAATTGCAGTTTAAACTTATAAACCTGAAAATAAAAAACGGTGTTTCCGCAATAAGCCTTTTAACACACACACACACACACACACACACACACACACACACACACACACACACACACACACACACACACGGGTAAAATGAATATTATGCAAATATTCATATTTTTATTGGGTCACCAGTACAATTTCAGTTGGGTGAGTTTTTAAAATCAAGTATTGCCAAAATCATATAAGCGAGACGAGAAGAAAACATCCATAAAATCGTGTCAGGAAACAGAAGTCAGATGGCCGGGAGAAAGATATGATGGGGGTTGAAAAATACGAGCAAAAGTCGACAGAAATTGAAACAATCAAAAGAAATCTATAGAATTGGATGAAATTTGTAAAGATCTATGATGATGATAGTAAAGATTTTGAATAAAGAAAAATTCTAGTTGAGAACCCTGATCAACTTTTTCATCATCAGTGATAGCTTTATCTCGGTTTTTCTTAATCCAATCAAATCATTAAGCCTGCGGACTGGATTTTCAAACCGGTATGACATTTCTTTTAATTTTTCCAGGATGTACGTTCAAAGTTAAGAACTAAAGTTAAAAGTTTGTTAGAAGCATTATTCTAAAATACCAAATAAGAGAGGACTAAGGAATATGAATAAAGTATTTAAAGCATTTTCATTTTTACACTTATGGGAATCTACGTATTAAATGCTACTTTAGTTTTTACCTATATATGAAATAGCTTACTGTATCAGTTGATCTAAACAAAAAATATAGTTATGGAATTATATTTAATAATATTTTGGGAACTGGCATTGGAGCAAAGGCAGGAAGTTGGCATCTACAAACATTAATATCCGAAAATTAAATATGAATTGTATTATAAATCCATCTAATATGTAAATATTAGCTGTTAAATGTTTCGCATGGGATATTAAAAAAACATCTTCAAATACCAAAATAGAAAATACAAATATGTGAACATTAGACTTTAAAACGTTGGAAAAGAACAGGTGCATGCACCTGTTTTCAGTAGAAAGGGTTCAAACGTTGTAATAAAATGAAAGTATACAATAAAGAGAAGCGCCATAGTATCAGGAATGGTGGAGGAGATATGAATGTAGGATAAGATACAAAATAGACACTTGCTGGTTCAGAAGAAGATGATCTCAAATGAAATATAGATACAAGACCTGCATATAAATACGATGAAGAGAAGAAAATAAAATATACAGAAATAATATGAGTGTGAAAAGGAAAAGATAGATGATAGATTTAAAGAGAAAACGTAAGAAATATTCAAATAATTAAATGGTTTAGAAAGTGCAAAGTTTAGTAAAAAAATGACAATGGTCATAAACGATAAATTGTATAAAATTGTTGGGATAGGTCTGTCTGGTGTTTCTAGCAGATTTTATTAGAGGTTGAAAGCCACCGCTGAATGTGACTTAATCCATAAATCAAGATCAATCAAACAAGGTGACTGTAGTAAATATGTTTTGTATCTCTTCTTTAACAGAAATATCAGAATGAAGACATCAGTAGAAATTGATGCGGTGATGGGAAACATCACTTTGAATTTGAACAAAAGTTTGCAGAAAAGTTAATGTGGAGAACCGACATTTAATCTGATCAAACAGAGATCAGTGGTTAAAAACAAAATAAGATGTGTAGAAGAGCGAAAGCGAAAAGCCAGTACATAAAATAAGGAAGATAGATAGTTCTGGTGCGGTGAGGGACTTGAAGAGTATTAGATTGAAAAGTTTCTAATTTCCTTGAGGAACGAAAGGGAGCGAACGAGAGTTAGAGAAAACGAGTAAGACAGTCGGAGGGGTAAAATGCGAGGTAAAAAAAGCTCCAATAAACTTTAGAAAATGCCGAAAGGGGTGCAAGGGAAAAATGAAAAAAAAATAATAGAGGGAAAGTGGTTTACACACACAGAGAGAAGAGAGAGAGAGAGAGAGAGAGAGAGAGAGAGAGAGAGAGAAAAGAGAGAGAGAGAGAGAGAGAGAGAGAGAGAGAGAATTGTAAAAATATTTGAAAAGAGGGAAAACGAAAGCGTATAGCCAATAAAAATATATTGAGAAGTTTTTCCTTCAAATACCAGTTTACATTACTTTCATTTTCTGCAGCTAATAATTGCGAGTTTGAAGATGTGAATTAAACAGGAATGGCTGAGTCATATGTGCTATGCTTAAAAGCAAAATAGTAGATCGCATACTTTAAAACACCATTTAATTAAATCCCCCCAGTACAAGGTTTTATTGTTATTATGAAAAATAAGCATATAAGAAAAAAATTAAAAGGTTTTTATTTCATCGAAGAAAAATCCTCTTTTGATCTATCTTTTTCTTTGAAAATCAGTGGGATGTTCTAAATGATAGCTATATTTTAAATGTTTCAACATAAAAAACTTGTAATCTGTGAGGCCCTTAAGTTTATGCCAGTGCAAAGCTCCAATCAGTTTGCTAACTGTCATATCTATACAAATAAGAATCCAGACTTGAGATTGCTTATAGGTGTTCAGCTAGTATACTTTTCTGGCGGGGGTGGGTGTTAAATCGCCATTGTCCTAATCTCCACACTTGGTTGGTTTAAAGACAACTGATCAATCGACCGACGGTTGAGGCTGAATTTTTTTTGTCGTTCTTGTTTTCATCATCCTTGCTAATTTTGTCTGTTGCTCCTTATCTTGAATGTCGCTCAAATAAAGATTCTCTATAAAATCTTAATGTCAAACTATTTTGTAGCGGGATTCGTCCGTGACGCTAATCACTTTCGACGAGTGTTCTTGAGCCGACTTCTAATCAAGCCTTGCACCCTAAAAATATAAAGGAAACAAATGATGCAATTATTAGGAAGAATAAAGACAGGGGAAAACAGGAACACACACACACACACACACACACACACACACACACATGTATACATATATACATACATACATATAATAATATATTAATAAATATAATAATATATACATATACATATATATATAATATAATATAAATAATATATATATATATATAAGAGAGAGAGAGAGAGAGAGAGAGAAGGGGGGAGAGAGAAAGAGAGAGAGAGAAAGAGAGAGAGAGGGGGGAGTAAGAAAAGTAGATGGAAATAACACTACTTTTGTGGTTTCTTTTATGCGACATCTGGTATATATGAGCAATAAAATATTTTAAGAATTCTTTATGGCAAAAAAGGAAGAATAGAGAAAACAAACTTTTGCAAATGAACTGTTTTGTAATGAAAATATAACTTTTTAATATTCCATTGAGTATTGGTGACAGAAAACTCATTAGAATTAACTGTGCCACAGTTGAATATGACACTCATGGTCAATGTGATCAAAAAAGTGTTGTCGACAGAGAGCGAAAGAGTTCTAAAACAAAAAAAGTTGATGAAAAATTAAGATATCACGTGTGTGCGCCTCGCACGTGTGAGTGAGATCTTAATTTTTCATGGTGACATTCTCAATTGATCTAACACAGTATGACCCTGTGTTCCAGTTATTGAAAGAATGCATTGGAAATGTCCAGTCAGGAGCAAAAGAAAACTTTCCACAAGAGTTACTTAAGGATGTTACCTTAGAAGCGCTGACAAACAACGTAAACAGGAAATTTAATGAAAGTTACAATAGAACGCGAGCAAGTGTTACTGAAATACGAAGTTTATAGGTCTATGACCCATTGAACGAAACGTTCTGGGTTGCCATCTGTTGGAAAAGCTCTTAGCTATATTTTTGGATTTGCATCGGATCATGTGATTAAGAAAGCATTGGGTAAATTAGCAAATACATAGGAGCGGAAATTGAATTTGATAGAGGATAGTATCTCTGTTGTGAATGTTACGAGACGTCTGGTATCCGATAATAGGGACAAAATAAACGATCTTATTTCTAGCATTAAAAGTATTGTGGTTCCCTGGTGAACCCAAATTGATTGGAAAAACGAGTACCCAGATTAGAAATTCTTACACATATATATTGGTTATATAAAATTATGGTTGATCCATTAAGGAAATATTTCTAGGCTTTGAGTTAATTGGAACTACAGTTCAACTTGTTAATTTGTCTCCTACCACAATCGCTTCGTGTGACTTGAGGGAGCTATTGTATTGTATAACTCAGGCGCTCCCGGATAACCTCAGATTGGCAAGTGATCCAGATAAGGATATGGCATTACTATAGAATATTAAGTCGTAGAACACTTTTTGACTTAAAATATATCGGCATTGTGGTGGAAGTTCCATTGTTGGATGGAGAACACTCTTACGTGGTATTTATTATTTTGAATTTTCATCTTCCGTTGCCCACGCTTTCAGGTTCAGTAGACGGTTCTAAGTTGTCGGTCAGGTTCGAACTGGAGTCATAAATGATTGCAGCGAATAGGAATGGATTCCTATACATTCTATTGAGTCACGCATAAGCAGTGCCGTGCTCAGCAAGTACCAGCAAATCCCGGACCCCGTTTACTTTACCAATTCGGGAGAGTATTGTGAGATGTCGCTTTTTTGGCATAATCAGATAGGAGTAAGTAGGAACTGACGAGTCACAATTTAAACAAACATTTGACTGATAATTGTAATTAAGGTGAATAGGGGATTTTGGATGGTAGCAACAACCAGTGATTTGCGCTTTATGGTACTCTGTGGTGACAACTGCTCTTACACACCTTACATACATACTTATTGGAACTGATACATATATCTTACACAGAGATAATTATAAACGGTAACAACGAGATTACTGTTTATGATTGCATTGGTGCTAATTTCTGGGATTTAGAGGAAAATGGAACAAACACTACTAGCATATGGTCTCCCCAATTACAGCTATACTGATGCTATATAAAGACACTAAAGCAATGGTACGCTCACCTGATGGCGACACAGATTTCTTTGACATCGCCGCTGGAGTCCTACAAGGAGATACATTGGCACCATATATATTTATAATATGCCTAGACTACGTACTCCGAACATCATTAGATGCCATAAAAGAAAAAGGTTTCATATTAAAAAAGGCAAGAAGCAGGCGATATCCCGCACAGTCACAGATAGAGACTACGCTGATGACCTTGCACTTCTTGCAGATACACCGACAAAGGCTGTCACTGCTATATAGCTTGGAGGAGGCAGCAAATAATATCGGCCTCTATGTGAACTCCGGTAAAACAGAGTTCATGAGTTTTAAAAAGAAAGGTAACATCTCCACCCTCAACGGCAAGCCTCTTAAGCCAGTAGAACAATTTACGTACTTAGGTAGTAATATCTCATCCACAGAGAGCGATGTTAATAGACGAATAGCAAAGGCATGGGCGGCCACAAACAAATTATCAGTCATATGGATGTCCGATCTCCCTGACAAGCTGAAGAAACAGTTCTTTCAGGCTGTGGTTGTATCAGTGCTGCTATATGGTTGCACCACTAAGACCCTATCGAAACGTCTTGAGAAGAAGCTAGATGGGAGCTGCACAAGAATGCTGCATGCAGTCTTGAACAAGTCGTGGAAACAGCACACTACAAGGAAGCAGCTGTGCGGTCACTTGCGCCCCCCATCTCACAAACCATCCGAGTGAGACGGACAAAGCATGCAGGACACTGCTGGAGAAGCAATGATGAGCTCATAAGCGACGGTCTCCCGTGGAAGCCAACACATGGACATGCAAGTGTGGGGCGCCAAGCAATGACCTACATTGACCAACTATGCAAAGATGCTGGTTGCTCTTCAGAGGACCTCCCAGGTGCAATGAATGATAGGGAAGGTTGGCGAGAGATTGTCATGGATATCCGTGCTGCATGCGCGACATGATGATGATGTACGAATATATTTGCTATATCTGTTCGTTGTTGTATACAACAAAGCACGGTATATAGATTTATATTAATTTGTACTAATACATAGACAGCTAAGTCATGTGTACGTTTGAAAAAATGCATACAGATATATTGTAGTAGTGTTATATTGTTCGTATCTACCCACCTGAAATATATCATTAATTCAGATACGTTATGAGACAGTAATGAATCATCTTCTAGAATTTGCGTTTATCTAATAGGTCATGGTAATTTTTGGAACAGAACGATGGTTCATCCAAGTAATTAATGTTAATGTCTTCGCACTTTAGTATTTTGGATAAAAAATTCAGGTTAAATCGAAACTCTTATGTTCTTGTCAACCTCCAATCGTGCATAGTCATTTGTTTTTACTTATTGGCAAATGTTCTTTGGAGAGTAGAATCTTTTTGGTTGTTTTTGTTAATCTCTTCAATCCATCGTATTTAGCTTAACCTGTTGAATAAAAATGTATACGAATAAAAGTTATGTAAATGACCAAAGTCATATCTTTTTGAATCGATTCTAAAAACAAAGAGTATATTTGATCTAGGTTATCAAGATTTTTGGTTATTAATTTTTGTAACAGATTATATGATTATGTATTGCAGAACCGAGTCATTTATCGTAATCATAAATTTTTAAATGCCCATAGTATTAGTAAAGCGTAACAGTTTTTCTGGGATAGAATTCTTCACCTCATTTTATCTTCATCATAAGTTCTAATTTATCATCTGAATTTCTTACATGTAGTATTATTGCTATTAGTTTCTGGAAGGGATTTTCGTTCAACATATGTATTTTACTTTTTATCAAAAGGCTCTGATTTTTCCGAAAAGAAAGTATAAGAACAGTATGGATCTAAAAATAAATATACTTTTCAGATAAGACATCAACGTGTCGATATAGCATCATCAAAGTGCCGACTCATCGGATAATAATGGCAGTTTTTCTTAAGTCCTAAATTAATCGATTATCTCTCTTCGTACCCAGAACTCTTTTTGAATCTAAACAAAACTTTCAAAATAACCAGAGCCCATGCGATTTTGACTTTCCCACGGGTGCCTTACCTGGGACTAAACCCTGAACACCGGCTGTCAATCTGGCTTACTCACTTCTATTGAATTGTATAGGGGCTTTTAAAATAAGTATTGATACATTTCCAAGCATCCATTCTATTTTTCAAAACAGTCTTCAATGAACTCTTTCTGGATCACCATAGACTGCCTCGTCATGTTATAGTTGATATCATCCACAGTATGATTTTTTTCCTTTTCAACAGCTATAGACATCAGAAATCGTAACGAGTTAAATCTATCTTGTTGCAACATGTTATAACAAAAGAAAAAAGACTTACATAAAACATAAAGAACAGACACTAGGAATATCTTAAAAGGTTGCATATCTTTCGTATAGTCATTTGAACACACAGGTCTTCGAATTCTCGAACTATCAATCTTTTTATAAGTATTTGTTAGAGTTATGATTCGTGTAGGGGTGTAGTTGAAAAAAGTTTTACAGTGGAGATTTCTTATGGCATAAAGTTAAATCCTTCCTTGAAGTAGTATCAGTTTTAATTCTTGTCCGCTGATCCGTGCTTAGAGAGTTGTATAATCCTCGTTTGTTTTTCTGTCCTTCTGTCGCGAGTAATTGACGGAAAATTTATCAACGCCTTTAAATAGTAAATTAAATACATGTTTGGGCGTTTTTGATTGGCCGATTCACCCAACGCTCTTTTGGGACAGTTTATAAATACAAGTTGTGATCTTCAGCACACCTTATACCCTAAAAATACGCAAAAAAATTAGCAAACTCTTTAATGCAAATTTGAATAGAATCTCTGACATTGTAACTAAATAAATGCATCTTTGTGTTTGAAGGCATTCTAAAACATTACGATAGCTCTCGTGCACCGTTAGTTAAACCTAGGATGTAATCCTTCTAAAAACCAGATTACCAATATCGAATGATAATGTCCAACATATAAATAATTGAAATTTTTCATAGCTGCTAATTAAAGATGTTTTCTTCCGATAAAGACATTTTCTTTCAAATCAATGTCAAGTATATTCAATCTTCCCTTATTTCTATATAATATTTGTATAGAATAATTTAAAAAGATGAGAAAAAATCCTTCTGTTATTAACATTTGCGTTATCTGTCAAATCATTTAGTTAATCAATTCTTTAACGCAGATCAGTCGTCTACTCTCAGTGGAACAGAAACTATATTATTCCACCACTATTTGCGACTCTCTTTCAATAGCCTCTTTGTTCCCAATTCGACTGTCTCAATGAAATTAAGCACCTGCTCGACCACCCAACCTCGTGTGATAATTAGGATGATCTTAAATAGATTAAACCTGTGTGCCTTATTAATAGAACTTGATAATGAAGCTATGTGTAACAAAAGCAACATCTATAATTTGCTTTATCCTCATGTATTTATTGCTTATTTCACTAGATTATCGCGCTTGTTGTTTGCTGAAACGTTGCTAACTACAGGGAATTTTTATGCCAATAATGTGCAACAAATCACTGTTTATTTCTCAGAAATTAAGCAATTTATGAGCTGGAATAAATAGTATATATTGCGAGTTTCTCTGTCTCAATGGACAACAATGAGTTTAAAGAATAAGAATAACATAACTCATGTTTCTGAGAGAGAGAGAGAGAGAGAGAGAGAGAGAGAGAGAGAGAGAGAGAGAGAGAGAGAGAGAGAGAGAGAGAGATACATACATACATACATACATACATACATACATACATACATATTATGTTCGCTCACTTTTCATCGCTCCAAATATTCCCCTTAGTTATTCTGAAGCGTTTTTATTCATAAAACAGGTAAAATTTGTAAGAAAAAAGCCCACTCAAATAAGACTAAATATAATCGTTAACTGACATTAAATCATATGTATTTTACCTAACTTATGGTTCTTCATTTTTCCGAGTGTCATATATATTTTACAAATACTTTTGTCTTTTTATGTATCTGGTTATTTATTACCAAATCTATTAATAATGTAGATTCGCTTCCTGTTTTTGTCTGTAACAAAAACTACGTCACTGCTTATGTCACATTACCTAAAATCGTTATAACATAGAATAACATTTGAGCATGCAATGTTAGACAGTCCTCATGGTTTTTTTTAAACAAGTTTTAATAAATACATACCTGGTATTATCTATCTATATATAGTTTGTTTTATTTTAATATATATTGAAAGTTATCAGAACTAAGTTTCCATTTCAATTTTTTATTTTTTAGTCCTTTAATACATTTATTTTATTTTTTACTCCTTTAATTAATTTGATGATTTTACTTTACTTATGATACAAACTCTCTGATATTAAATTTTCAACTCCCATCCCCCAGGCAATATTTATTTTACGTCGCCCAGAGGGCATTTTTTTATTGTGCTAGTATAACTATAATAATTTTTTTCCATTTTGCCTAATCATTCGAACAGAAGATAGATTTATAGATATATTGTATTCGATCATGTTGCATTAATATACATAGAGATTAATTAATTTCTGACATTTTTTAGATGATGTATTTTAATTTTCGTTATGTTATTACTAATTTTATTTAATCTTATATATAACACTTTGTGTCGATATAGTAAAAAGCGAGAAATGGAAAATCGGAAAGAAGTAGATCTGAATTGTCATTCAGGGACCAATGGCGGGGAGATTCAGTAAGGAAAAGTGTCGAAATGCTTAATTTTCATAATTTCGTTATTAAAGTGGTTAAGGAGGAATCAATTTTCATAATTTCGTGATTCAAATGAAAGACTAGTTCTTGGTGGTTGGCAATGTGAGTTTATTCTGGTCAAAAGTTATTTATTTTGGATCTCGCTCTATTTTCTTTTGTAATCGAAATTTTATTTACCCAAGGAGTTATAATAAAAAACAGCATAGTAGTAGCATAATAATAATAATAATAATAATAATAATAATAATAATAATAATAAAACGACTTGAATCCCGACTTGAAGAAAAAAGAGTAAAATTATCTTTTTTCTTCTTTTTTTGCTCCTACCTGTTGAATGTTTCTCTATAAATTCCACCAGTCCTTGTCCCAATTCCTAATGAGCCGATATAAAAAGCATTAATAAGTCGACGTCTCTAGAAAACAAAAGTTTGAATTTAACGGGAGTCTCTGGACTTGAATAAGAAAGGGGAAAATTATCTTTATTTTGTTTTAATTATTGCTTAAAACAATAAGAATATTGATTTAAAAAAAATTCAATGAAGAATTCTGTTGTTTTTTTAAATGATATTTATAATAGTTTGTAGGAATAGGTCTGTGACCGTCCACCACCTGTAAAATGTTTCTCTATAATCTTCCCCCATTCCTTGGTCCCACTTTTAATTCGTAATGAGCAAATATAATTATATAAATTATAAAGGTGGCAGCCCTATTATCAAAAAAACAGAATAAAGGTGGGAACCCTATTATCAAATAGTAGAATAAAGGTGGCAATCCTATTATCAAATAGTAGAATAAAGATAGCAACCCTAGTATCAAATCGCCGAATAAAGGTGGCAACCCTATTATTAAGAAGGAGAATAAAGGTGGCAACCCTATTACCAAATATTAGAATCAAGGGGGGAACCCTATTATCAAAAAGTAGAATAAAGGTGGCAACAGCGTTATCAAATAGTAGAATAAAGTTAGCAATCCTATTATCAAATAGTAGAATTAAGGTAGGAATCCTATTATCAAAAATCTGATTAAAGCTGGGATCCCTATTATCAAATAGCATTATCGAATAGTAAAATAAAGGTAGCAACTTTATTATCAAGTAATAGAATAAAGCTCTAATCCCTATTATTAAATAGTAGAATAAAGATAGCAAACCTAGAGTCACATCATATAAAATAGTAGAATAAAGGTAGCAACCCTATTATCAAATAGTAGAATAAATGTGGCAAACCTATTATCAAAAAATAGAATAAAGGTAAAAATCCTATTATTAAAAAGTTGAAAAAAGATGGCACCCCTATTATCAAATAGTAGAATAAAGGTAGCAACCCTATTATCAAATAGTAGAATAAATGTGGCAAACCTATTATCAAAAAATAGAATAAAGGTAACAAACCTATTATTAAAAAGTTGAAAAAAGATGGCACCCCTATTATCAAATAGTAGAATAAAGGTGGCAACCCTATTATCAAAATATCAGAATAAAGGTGGGAACCTTATAAGCAAAAAAAATGATTAAAGGTGGGAACCCTATTAACAAATAGTAGAATAAAGGTGTCAACAGCATTATCAAATAGTAGAATAAAGGTGGAAAACCTATTATAAAAAAAAGAATAAGGGTAGCAATTCTATTATTAAAACATGGAAAAACGATGGGAACCTTATTAACAAATAGTAGAATAAAGGTGGCAACCCTATTATCAAAGAACAGAATAAAGGTGGTAACCCTATTATCAAAAATAGAATAAAGGTCCGGACCCTATTATCCAATAGTAGAATAAAGGTGGCAACAGCAATATCAAATAGTAGATTAAAGGTAACAATCCTATTATCAAATAGTAGAATAAACATGGCAACAATATTATCAGAAAATAGAATAAAGGTGGTAACCCTATTATAAAAAAAAAGAATTAAGGTGGCAACACTATCATCAAAAAATAGAATAAAGGTAGCAATCCTATTATTAAAAAGTAGAAAAAATATGGCACCCCTATTATCTAATAGTAGAATAAAGGTGGCGACCCTATTATCAAAAAACAGAATAAAGCTAGCAACCCTATCATCAAATAGTAGAATAAAGTTAGCAACCCTATGATCAAATATTAGAATCAAATGTGGGACCCCTGTAATCAAAAAGTAGAATGAAGGTGGCAACCCTATTATCAAAAAAGAAAGAATAAAGGTAGCAATCCAATTATTAAAAAGTTGAAAAAAGATGGCACCCCTAATATCAAATAGTAGAATAAAGGTGGAAACCCTATTATCAAAAAACAGAATAAATGTGGGAACCCTAATATTAAAAAAAAGAAATTATCAAAGATGGCACCCCTATTATCAAATAGTAGAATAGAGGTGGCAACACTATAATCAAAAATAGAATAAAGGTGGCAACCCTATTATCAACAAATAGAATAAAGGTGGGAACCCTATTATTAAATAGTAGAATAAAGTTAGCAACCCTATTATCAAATATTAGAATCAAATGTGGGACCCATATTATAAAAAAAAATAGAATGAAGGTGGCGACCCTATTATCAAATAGTAGAATAAAGTTGGAAACCCTATTATCCAAAAATAGAAAAAAGGTAGCAATCTTATTATCAACAAGTAGAAAAAAGATGGCACACCTATTATCAAATCGTAGAATAAAGGTGGCGACCCTATTATCAAATAGTAGAATAAAGTTGGAAACCCTATTATCCAAAAATAGAAAAAAGGTAGCAATCTTATTATCAAAAAGTAGAAAAAAGATGGCACACCTATTATCAAATCGTAGAATAAAGGTGGAAATCCTATTATAAAATAGTAGAATAAAGTTGGAAACCCTATTATCCAAAAATAGAAAAAAGGTAGCAATCTTATTATCAAAAAGTAGAATAAAAGATGGCACACCTATTATCAAATCGTAGAATAAAGGTGGAAATCTTATTATCAAATAGTAGAATAAAGTTGGAAACCCTATTATCCAAAAATAGAAAAAAGGTAGCAATCTTATTATCAACAAGTAGAAAAAAGATGGCACACCTATTATCAAATCGTAGAATAAAGGTGGCGACCCTATTATCAAATAGTAGAATAAAGTTGGAAACCCTATTATCCAAAAATAGAAAAAAGGTAGCAATCTTATTATCAAAAAGTAGAAAAAAGATGGCACACCTATTATCAAATCGTAGAATAAAGGTGGAAATCCTATTATAAAATACTAGAATAAAGTTGGAAACCCTATTATCCAAAAATAGAAAAAAGGTAGCAATCTTATTATCAAAAAGTAGAATAAAAGATGGCACACCTATTATCAAATCGTAGAATAAAGGTGGAAATCTTATTATCAAATAGTAGAATAAAGTTGGAAACCCTATTATCCAAAAATAGAAAAAAGGTAGCAATCTTATTATCAAAAAGTAGAAAAAAGATGGCACACCTATTATCAAATCGTAGAATAAAGGTGGAAATCCTATTATCAAATGATAGAATAAAGTTGGAAACCCTATTATCCAAAAATAGAAAAAAGGTAGCAATCTTATTATCAAAAAGTAGAATAATGCTGCGAACCTTATTATCAAATAGTACAATAAAGATGACAACCCTTTTATCAAATAATAGAATAAAGGTAGCAACCCTATTATCAAATAGTAGAATAAAGATGACAACCCTCTTATTGAAAAGTACAATAAAGGTAACAACCCTATTATCAAATATTAGAATCAAGGGGGGAACCCTATTATCAAAATACAGAATAAAGGTGGCAAGCCTATTATCAAATAGTAGAATAAAAGTGGCAACCCTATTATCAAAAAATAGAATAAAGGTAGCAATCCTATTATTAAAATGTAGAAAAAAGATGGCACCCCTATTATCAAATAGTAAAATAAAGTTGGCAACCCTATTATCAAAAACAGAATAAATGTGGCCACCCTATTATCAAAAACAGAATAAAGGTGGCAACTACATTATCAAATAGTAGAATAAAGGTAGCAACCCTATTATAAAAAAATAGAATCAAGGTGGGAACCCTATTATCAAATATTAGAATCAAGATGGGAACCCTATTATCAAAAAGTATAATAAAGGTGGATACCCTTTTATATAATTAGTAGTCGACATGTCTATAAAACACAAGTTTTGAATTTAAACGGGAGGCTCACGACTTGTAAAAAGGAAAGGAAAGGAAAGGAAAAAAATAAAAGGAAGTAAAAAAGAAGAAAAATACGTTTGGATTTATAATAAGGTAAATAAAATTTAAAGGCGTTTTCCCTTTCAGCTACATAAGCGAAGATGAAAATTATTCATACGAGAGACGTCAGAGAAAGAACTGCATGTGCTCACTTAATAATCAACGCGGGGAACCCTGTCGACACCCTGAGGATGTAGGCTACATAAATCTATCTTCCAGCTATACAAACGAAGATGAAAACAATTAATCTGAGAGACATCAGAGAAAGAACAGCAAGTACTACTCTCTTAGCCAACATGGGGACCCAGTCGATATCCTGCGACTGTTGACTTCTCAAATCTTTCTTTCAGCTACCCAAGCAATGAAGAGACACCGGAAAAAATAGACAACATAAATGTACTCCATGTGTTATTTCAAAGGCAATTTTAGAGCAAGATATAGGAAAAGAAAGACCATAACACAAAAGCAGAATTGATAAATAAAATGAAAAATGAACTGCAAGCATTAAAAGAAACACCCGAGACAAAAATAAATTGCTAAGAGCAACATTAAAGAAAATATCAAACTGGAAACACATGGCAATCATGGTATACGTGGATACTGGTTTAAAAATCCATATCCATACATGATAGATTAGGTGACAGAGGAACAAATAAAGAATCAAGCATACCCGAATGGATGACAAAAGAGAAAACAACCTGGATCCTGAAAGAACCCCAAAAAGGAACTATCCCCAGCAACTATAGGCCGATAACATGTCTACTTATGATGTGGAAAATCTTAATTGCACATATAAAAGAAAAAAATTATAAATAGCTTCATTTCTATTTAGACTATTTCTGGAAGGACAGAAAGTATGTCACAAGAGACAAGCGGAACGAATGACTTACTCAATATAGATCAGCACATTTTTAAACAAGTAAAAACAAGGCAAGAAAATCAAGCCATGGCTTGGATACAGAAAGGTTTATGGCATGGTTCCAAAGACTTGGATTCTTGAATTTTTGAAGATGTACAAAATATCACCATAAAGAATTGGAAAGTAGAACTAACAGCAGTAGGACAGACAGGGACAGCAGGAGTAAAAATTAAAAGAGGAATCTTCCAGGGAGTCTCCCTATTACCATTGCTATTTGTTATAGCAATAATGCCACTCAACTATATACTTAAGAAATGTACAAATTCACTAAATCAGAAAAAAAAATCACCTCATATACATGGATGGTATAAAGATCTTTGTCAAAAATAAAAGAGAACTGAAAACACTTGTAGAAACCATAAGTATATACAGTCAGGATATAGGAATAGAATTCAGCATCGAAAAGTGTACCATGCTCGTTTTAAAAAGGGGAAGAAGGAACAGTGGAGGGAATAGAACTACTGAATTAGGGAGAAGTATGGACACTTCGGGTAGAGGAGAATTACAAATACTCGAGAATGATGGAAGTAGACATTATCAAACAGAGTTGAGAGTAAAAGTGAAAAAGGAATACCTCATAAGAAGAAAACTTCAAGAAACTAAACTCTGCAGAAGAAATCTTATCAAGGGAATAAACGTCTGGACTGTCCCCCTTGCACGATACTCTGGACACCATTATTAGAATTGACAAGAGACGAACACTGACAGATAAACCAAAGGGCAAAAACAATACACAGGGCACCCGAGAGACGATACAGACAGACTATATGTGTCAAGAAAAGAAGGAAGAAGTCTCGTCAGCATGGAAGACTGTGTAGATGTGACAATTCAAGCACTCAAAGAATTCACTAAAAAGAGCAAAGAAAAGCGACCAGAAAAAACAATTGCAACATATAGACGAGTACAAACATAACAAAAATAAGAAAAAAGAAATGGGAAGAAAAACAACTATATGGGTATTTCAAAAGACAAATTCAAGAGATCGCACATGAGAAGACATGTACATGGCTAAGAAAGGGAAACCTCAATAGAGAAACTGCATCTTTTATAATCGCAGCTCTAAACAATGCCATAAAAACAAATTATATAAAAGCAAAAATAAATAAGACGCAACAGAAAAGCAAGTGTAGAATGTGTGGAGAAAAAGACGAAACTGTTAATCATATAACAAGTGAATACAGCAAACAAGCACGAAAAGAGTACAAGACGAGGCACGATTGGAAAAGTGATCTACAGGGATTTGTGCAAGAAATTCAGTTTTTACTCTGCAACTAAATGGTATATGCACAAACCTGAATCTGTCCTGGAGAATGAGACAGATATAATTCTCGGGGCCTTTGGTATACAGACGGATGACCAAATTCCGGCAGCAAAGGTAATCTCATAAACAAGATGATCATGGAGAATTGACGATCCAAACAGCAATATATAAGTATTGCTTGTATTATCTACAAAAAAAAAACTTCCGATAGCGTACTCCACGAATTGATACAAAAAGTGTTAAACCTTTTAAAGATATTCCGAGTTCTAACAACATTCTTAAAACATAACATAGAGAGATAACTTACTAATTTGAGAATAACCCATGAAAAAAGTATCAAAACTAATAATCTGATTAGTAACAATGGAATCTTCCAAGAAGACTCAGTTTCCCATCTTGTTTTTTATATTGCTCTAATACCTCTCTCCATATAACTTAAAACATATTATGGATATAAAACTACTGCTAAAGATGAAACACTTATTCTATATGTACAATTCAAATTCATATTCATAAAATGATGGCGATTTAGAAGGACTACTAAGCACTGCAAGGATTTAATGATGACATAGGGATGCAATTTGGTCTGAAAAATGTGCGAAAGTCACAGTTAGGAAAGACAAGCTCATAAAGTCTAAAATATCACTTGAGATATAAACACGGAAATTGCTGAGAAGACAATAAGCACAGAATTGAATTGAAAAATGAAGTTATTTATTAACACACAGGAAATACTAATAGTGACATACGGATTTAATATTATGAACTGGATGTTAGCTTAAATAAAAATGATGGATAGTAAAGTTAGGAAACTAGCTATCATTTTCAACTCTAGTATCCACAATATGCATCACCCAGCATCAGATATAGAACGTCTCAATAGGAAGAGAGAATATGGTAGAAGAGGATTAATCCTGCCACAACTGAACAAGAAAACAACAACTATAGGATTGAATAAATACTTAGACAACTTAACTTAGTTCCTAAGTTAGTTAACAAACATGAGAATCAAAGGTAAAAATATTCAATTAATAAAAAAAACAATAAATTTGCTAAACAAATTATTGTCATACCCACAGAAATACACCCGAAAATATAGACAAAACATAGAATACATATAATCATTATCCGACCTACACAGAGCATGTGGGAAAACTGCTAGCCTGAAACATATTCTCACTGGATGCGAGTAATGAAGTCCCCGAAATTTTTGCGGGGGTGTCGAAGAGATGTTGTAATACTGCAAATAACGCTGTTAATAACATATTTCGTTAAAGAAGGAAACATTTCGAAACTTTCGCGTAAAAAAGGCACATTTTGTCACCGTTTGATGGCTGCACGGTCTGGCGCATTGTATGTGATTTAGTACATCAACTCGTATTTCCAACTGAAATTACGTTAACGGCACACCGACCTGATATTGTCAGTTCTTCGAAATATTGATGAATAAATGTAATTTAGAACACAATATTAAACTCAGTTCTTCAATTATTTCGTTAATTTTTTCATGCTTCTAAAACAACCAAAATTATTTTCCGATTCGAGTGAGACGAATAAGATATGCTAGATACTGCTGAAGAAGCAAGAGTGACCTCATAAGCGATGTTCTCCTGTTGAAACCAGTACATGAACATGCCAGTGCGGGACGAGCAGCAAAGATTAACATTGACTAAATATGTGCGGATACTGGATGCTCTGCAGAGGACCTTACGAGGACAATGAATGATAGGGACTGTTGGCAATAGATTGTCATGGATATCCATACAACTAGTGCGCCATGATGATGATGATGATATTTGAGATGTTACAACTTGGTGAATAACACAATATTCACTTGCAATTGAATAATAATTTTGCTATGCGGAGGAAAACTACACCTAGCCTAACTTTGGATTAAGTTGGATTAAGTTGAATAACTTATTTGAAAATTGCTTTCTCATTTGTCCGAAATAGATACGTTTAGGTTGATATACATTTATTTTTCTGAAAATGATCTAAACTTGAGAAAAAATAAGAATCTATTATATGAGTGAAATACACAATACATATAGAAATTCTTTACTTTTGTGCCGTGGTTTGGTAAAACATATTTTCTTTTTGCGAGTAAACAAATATAGTTGTTAAAACTTGACAACATAAAAGAATACTCGTTGCTACACAATGTAAATTTTGAATCTGGACATTTTTGTTTTATCTTAATTTTAATACTGTTTTAAATTGCATTTAGAAAAACCTAAATCATCAAATTCATTGAAGGAGTAAAAAATAAACAATTTGAAATAGAAATTAGGAAAGTTAACTTTTCTACACCAAAATCTTTCCTGAAATAATATTTCATAATAAAATTAAATTCAGGTTATCAATGAATAAAACAATTAACTATACAAAATGATTTTTTATTGTTTTGATTATTTCTAAAAAAATTGAAAAAAAAAATTTCACCTTATTTATTTTACATTTAACAAACATTTAGTTTTAGTGTAAATAAATATTATATCAAATAAAATAGAGTAATGATACTTAAACCAATTTTTAAATGCTAAATAATACCTAATAATAATCTTTTTTAATCGGAGGAAATAAAAATATCTAATTTATAGATTTATTTTCAACTAAATTTTATTTGGTACAATTATGTAAAAATATAAATTTTATGAAAATTTTCTTCAATAAATAAAATCTTTTGCTAATAGATTCAGTATCAATGTGTCTGTAACTAAAACTATGTCACTGCTTACATCACAATACTGTCATTGATAAAACATTATTTAATTAATAATCAATAGATGCATGAAATATTTTGATTTGAGAGGGAAAGAAGTAAGTTTCCATTCCAAATGGTTTCATTTTTTCTTTACTCCTTTAATAAATTTGATGATTTTACCGATAATATAAACCCTCTTATATGGAAATTTTAACTCAGACAATATCTTACAAAAATTAATTTTTATAACCACCCAGATGGCGTTTTTTGCTAGTTTATGTAAAAATGTCTGTACAATAAATTAATGAATATAATATATGTTGTTACACTCTTAATTCATTTTCTTAGAGATTTAATAAATTTGATAAATTTTATATCCATTAAATTGAATAATTTTATTTATTCAATTTTTAAAAACAAAACAAAATTTATATAAACTCGAAGTAAAATGCTATTTTCAATCATCTAATACAGAATAGTATTCCTCTTATTGATGAATGTGTATTGTTTAAACATTGAACAAAATACTATTAATTTCTAGCTACAATATATTTGAATAAACTAACATAACAAAACTGCCCCTCGGGCGGTGTAAAAATAAACTTTTGAAAAATATAGCCTGAGGGGAGTGGGAGTTTTTTCAATAAATAAAATCTTTTGTTATAGATTCAGTATCAATTTGTCTGTGACTAAAACTATGCCATTGCTTACATCACAATACTGCCATTGATAAAATGTTATTTAATTAATAATCAATAGATGCATGCAACATTTTGATTTGAGGGGGACAGAAGTAAGTTTCCATTCCAAATAGATGCATTTTTTTTTACTCCTTTAATAAATTTAATGATTTTACCGATAATACAAACCCTCTTATATGGAAATTTTAACTCAGACAATATCTTTCAAAAATTAATTTTTATAACCGCCCAGATGGCGTTTTTTGCTAGTTTATGTAAAAATGTTTGTACAATAAATTAATGAATATAATATATGTTGTTGCACTCTTAATTCATTTTCTTAGAGATTTGATAAATTTTATATCCATTAAAGTAAGCATTAAATTGAATAATTGGCGGATCTGAGCATCTGGACCCCCCGCCCCATCTAAAATATTTGTTTTTAATTTTTTTCTTTCTTTCAATGGATTATAATCGATTGCACACCAATCTATCAGATTGTAAAAAAAATTCAAATAAGTTATTTATTTTTCGAGTTTTCAGGGGTGCTCAAGTCCCCGTATAAGTTTATCGTAAATCAATCCCCCATATCGGAACTGCTAAAAAAAATGTTATTTCTTTATTTTTTGTTTTTTCCTTCAATCGATTATTATCGATTACACACCAATCTATCAAATTTCTTTTTTAAATCTTAAAAGTTCTTTATTTTTTAAATTTTCAGGGGTGCTCATTCGACGTATAAGTTTATAGTAGATCACCCCCCATATCGGAACTGCTCGAACTGAACTTGCGCAAAGGTGTCCAAGTTAGGGTGGCCCCAAAAAAACAGAACCCAAATTATTTATTTATTTTCCCATTAAACTAACCTTAAAGCCCAACACCAACCCCAACCCTAACTCAAACCCTAACTCAAACACCCCCCTAGTTAAAATTAACAGTTTTATTACAAAATGTGTGGGTTCTGTTTTTTCTGTGTCACCTTAATTTTGACACCTTTGTGCAAATTCAGCCCAACTGTTAAGATAGATCGGTTCCGATATGGGGGATCGGTTTACTATAAACTTATACAGGGAAATGAGCACCCATGAAAACTAAAAAAATAAATAACTTTTTAGAATTTTTTTTTACAATTTGATAGATTGGTGTGTAATCGATAATAAATCATTGAAGAAAAAAGAAAAAATAATTACAAAGAAAAACATTTTTTAAGCGGTTCCGATATGGGGGATCGATTTACGATAAACTTATACCGGGAACTGAGCACCCCTGAAAACTCGAAAAATAAATAACTTTTTTGAATTTTTTTTTACAATCTGATAGATTAGTGTGTAATCGATAATAATCCATTGAAGAAAAAGAGAAAAAAAAAATTAAAAACAAAAATTTTAGATGGCGTGTTCCAGATGCTCAGGTCCGCCGAATAATTTTATTCATTTAATTTTTAAAAACAAAACAAAATTTATATAAAATCGAAGTAAAATGCTATTTTCAATCATCTAATACAGAATAGTATTCCTCTTATTGATGAACGTGTATTGTTTAAACATTGAACAAAATACTATTAATTTCTCGCTACAATTTAAATAAATATATTGAAAAATAACATTAGTAATATGAAATAACCGTAAACAAATTTTGAATTAAAAATAAATGTAAACATTTTTTTAAATTCCTAATAGGATTTATAAAATTTGAAATAAAAAATACCTGTTATATTTGTGAATGTGCAGCGAAAAGTAAAAATGTTTATTTTATCTATAAATTTTTTCATGCAGTCTATTTGGTAAAGCCAATCATTTGTTTACAATTTTGTTTAAACAAACCGATGTGAAGAAAAAAGATTTTAAAATAAATATTTTTACACAATTCTACAAATTGTATTTTAATTGAATGAATGGATAAAAAATTACTTTTTATCATCTGTATAATTTAATAACTCTATTTAAAAAATTAAAAAAATATTTTCCTTACCGGAAGCACGAAGTGGCACGGAGAAAATAAGACACAATAATTTAACGTAAGTTATGAATCTTATAGGCTTTATCTTATCTATAAATAAATTTCTCGCAAAACTTTATATATCATATAATTATAAATACAAATTAAAATTAAAATCACTATGTAAAAATGTATATAACTAAACATGCAATTATTGAAAGATTCGTTAAAAATCGTCTAGACCGCCGGATGTTACAAACAGAACTTCATACTGTATATAAAGCAATTTGTTTACTTAATATTAAGTATAGTTCAAATTGATTATAAATTAGTTTCTCATTGATAAATGCTTTAAATTAATGAGGAATCTGTGACGTAATTAGTGACGTAGTTTCGGCTTCAGACAGAAATGCAAACAATCTTCATTATATAGAGAATATTGCACGAAGAAATGGTTAAAATGACCTATTATCTATTGGGAGACGTGATCATTATTGCTTATAATTGAATCAGTATCGATATCCCGATCGCTTTTTTAAACATAAAATAATGACTAGTTAACTACTGGTATCAGAATTCTGAGAAATACTTACTGGATATTGAGTTGGAGAAAAAGAACGAATGTATGTACTTTTGGGATAGATGAACTGAAACATAGATGATATGAATGTCATTAGCATAAACGATCACATAACTGAAACTCTCTTTAGTAATGGGGTAATTCCATGTTACCCATCCAGGCCATGTCACCCATCCCCTTCAATTTTTCTGAAATTTTGTCCAAGTGGAGATTATGATAAAGTTAGCCAATCCCCAAAATTTGAGCTTCCAATTTTCGGAGTTATGTCGATTTTTAGCTCTCTAAATATGAGCGGGTCGCTAAAAATGGCGACCTTTTGTAATCTATTTTTGTCTGTAAAATTAGTTATAGAGCTTCTGGTCTAACAAGTGGTTTATAAAAGCATTTTCCCCATGAAATATACAAATGCTATCAAAAAACTCTTAGAGTCAACCAATTTTAAGTTATTGATGATTTCTGATTTTTTCATAGCAAGATCAATATCCCGATGGGGCATCTACGTCAACAATTTTTTCTATTATTATTTAACATATATTGAACATTATTTGTACCAAAAAGATAATCTATTATTGTCTGTAAAATGAGTTCTAGAGCTTCCCTACACCTAAAATTTGGTTTATAAATTCATCTGAGTCTAAGGAATCTAAAATTGCCTAGAAAAGTTTTAAAGTTAACCAATTTTAAATTATTAATGATTATTGATGTGCAAAATTTTCGGTTCTGAGCAAATATCAAACTATCTTTTTAGTACAAATAATGTTCAATATATGTGAAATAATAATAGAAAAAAATTGTCATAAATGCAGTGTCACATTGGGATATTGATCTTGCTAGTAAAAATTCAGAAATCATCAATAACTTAGAATTGATTGACTCTAAAGGTTTTTTTGACAGGAGTTTTGGATTTCATGGGCAAAAATGCTTTTAAAAAACAATTTTCGGCAGTAGGGAAGCTCTAAAACTCATTTTACAGACAAAAATAGATTACAAAAAGTCGCCATTTTTTGCCAAACCCACCAAATTTAGAGAGCTAAAAATGAACACGACTCAATTTTTTGGGATTGTCTAATGTTAACATAGTCCACACATGGAAACATTTTAGAAAAATTGAAGGGGTGGGTGACAATCTAACTTTTTATTAGATGATTTGACATGGAATTACCCAATGCTCACTTTAGAGAGCTACCAGAACTAAATCTATTTTTGAACATATGAATAAGTCTTTGACCGCTGGATGTGTGCAAAGTGCGTATATGTAAACCGTTTCTCAAATGAAGTAGGGGAAGAGGTAAGAGAATAAAGTTTAATGTATTCATACACATGCAATGCTTAATAAAATTAGCAGAATTCTAACTCTGCTTGTCAAAAGACAAGCCGGCAGATCAATACTATTTTCATTCGGAAGAGAAAAATCATTTCCAGTCAGTAATCGGTATTCATAGTATTAAGATTCTGCTGGGCGAATATCTTAACTGTTAACTTTTTCTTGAATATACAAATTCGAATCCTAGCTACACTGCACGTGTCACAATTGAGAGAACATTAGTGCAAATCTTTGTTACTCCAAAAATATAAACATTATGCGATTACCCACCAAAATAATTTCGGAGTAAAATTTTCAGTAAAACCAAATTTTGAACAAATAAGTTTTCTGTTTCAATTTACCGAGATATATTAGTAAATACTTTTAATTACCGATAGTTTTGTGCAGTACAATACAATCATTTTATGGGAACATATTATATTTAATCTCCCGATCAAATTCATATTTCTTCTATTTTCTCATTGTAAAGTTCACAGATCTGCCATAATTAAATATTATCTAGTTATTCTATTAATGCTTTACAATTACTTTTTTTTACTGCTTATCGAGCTATGTTAACATACCGTTATTAGTGATTTTGATTACCAAACTGTTACGATTCGTGTGGCCATTTTAGGGCTCTGGGTGAAAGCAGTTTTACAGTGGGGATCCCTTGTGGCATAAAATTTGATTCTTTCTTGAAGCAGAAAGATTCAGTATCAGTTTTAATCATTGTACGCTGATCCGGGCTTAGTTGAAGTAGAGAGTTGCACAATCTTCGTCTGCTAGTCCGTGCCTCGCTGGAGGCACGGACTAGCAGATTGTAGGACAATTTATTAACGCCTTTGAATAATAAATTAAATGTTTGGGCATTTTGATTGGTTGATTCAGCCAACGCTATTTTGGGACAGTTTATAAATACAGGTTGTGATGTTCAGCACACTTTATACTAGAAAATAATCCAACACATCCCCTATTTTGATAGGAGGTGGAATAGTCCAGTGTGTGTCCATTTAAGACTAGCACTGGTCAGAGTTTTGTCGCTTTTTTTGTTTGATATTCATTTTTGTCTATTTTCTACTTTACACGGTGAAAATGCTAGGTTGAATTTACAGATACCAACCAGTTAAACCAGGTCTTAGTGAAACCAAGGAATTCCATGCCAGGACCCCTGAAGTAATTGATTTTTTGTTCTGATCCAACCTTTAAAAAAATAACACTACAAGAACAACTACAAAACTAAGGTTTTTTTTCCCTTTTTACTGCATTATGGCCGACCGTAAAGGCCCTCTTCAAGATCCTGAACCTGAAGATTTGGGTGAAGATCTTGTTATATTGTTTTGAAACTGCCCTGCCTAGCCCCTGGACTGTGTTGAGCTGTGTAGGACACGACTATCCAGGACAGTATTCATATAATTCGTACGATCGTACAAAAAGTCACCGATGAAGTTGCGCTGATCAATGTAGATCAGTCCAAGGCCTTCGATAGGGTTGACCATCGTTTTCTGGAGGCTGATCTGTCTGCGGTAGTTTCGGGGTAGATATTTGCAGCTGGATTCACCTTCTGCATGCGTCCTCCGGAGTCATGGTGAAAGTGAATGATGTAAGATCAAAGCCATTCGCCTTATCTCTATCGATTCGTCATGGTGTCCGCTCTCGTCCTTGCTTGGGCTCATTTCCCTTTAAAGTTAAGTGCGAACCCGGTCCTTCGCAGGATTAATTTGTCTTGTGCATCACGGCATCGTGGAAGGGCTGTGATCTTCCCGGTCCCTTCAGTTGGACGGACAAAATACCCGGCGTCTGGTTCAGTCCTGATTTTCAGCTAGAGAAAAACTGGTCGGAAGTTCTGGAGAAGGTCATGGACACTATCAGCTTGTGATCACGGAAGTCTCTCCTTCAATGGAAGAGCAAAGGCGTGCAGCTCACACATCTATGCCTTTGTCCTTTACCGGCTTTCAGTTCTTCCTTTCCGTTCACCGTTCTAATTCAACTAAAAGGAGCCATGTTTTGACTTTATCTAGAACAATCTCGACTAGTGCGTCGCGAGATCAGTTACCTTCATCTTTCTGAAGGCGGTCTATGGGTACCGAGCGTCTCAGTTTCCTAGGCCGGATGGTTTCAGAACACGAGGAATCCGGTGAATTCTAGAAAGAGCGCCAAGAAACATGAGGAGGTCTTTCGTTTACTCAGGAATGAATGCTCCTTCTATCGCAAGTGTCGACATGCCCTAAAAGTTATCTCCGGTTACACCTCACTGATACCCGTGCACTGTCGCGTAGGGCATTATATCAAAGGTTAGTGAGGGGAACAGTTGGAGACTGTGTCTGACCATTCGATCAACAACAATTCAAATGGTTCTGTTCACACCGTGTTTATATACTACTACTACTACTACTACTACTACTACTACAGGGAGAAACAGAAACCGTAAGAAGAAGCGATCTTTTAACTAAGGCTAGGTACTAGCTAGATGTACCGTTCAAGTCTTTTTTTTGATATCTTTAAACCACTAGTAGACCACTATGTCCTCATGACCTAGGCATTCATCGTTCAGACTACCCTTCTGCCCAATAGGGATTATTCTGCCCTTTCACTCTGGACTCACTTTATTTGGTGTAGTCCCTCAATTTTCACCGTAGTCTTGACTATCCTTCCGGATCGAGTTTTCCTCCCTGAATCCTCCGCTGTACTCTCTGTCTCCGGATTTGATTCTGTTGGGCTTGATGCCAGACTCACAGGGTTGCTGATGCCTCACTATTTATGATAGGACTGGTGACCAAATGATGTTGCTTCTGCTGTTTTTTTAAAAAGTCTATTCTATTCCGTCAACACAGCTGCCCCTCAACATTGATGTGGTATGACCTTGTATCCAGTCTTTGCACCACAATTGCCTTTTTTCCATTCTTTCTGTCCTTTCACATGCGGTTTCACACGCACAACATCTCCAGGAAATAAAGGTTGAAGTGATTTCACCTTGTGGTTGAAGTACTGCTCTTGTTTCTTGCTGTTGTACTTCATAATGTTTTTCAGGTTCCTGGATATTTCTGGTCTCAGCAGATCTTCTTTGGTTGGAAGAAGCGTTTTCGTTCTCTTTGACATCAGCTTCTGTGCAGGTGACAGGAGACCTTTAGCGGGTACATTCCTGTGATCCAACATCGCTAGGTATGGATCAGCATTATCGTCCATTGCTTTCTGGAAAAGGTTTTTTGCCATTTTTACTGCAGATTCCACTTTGCCATTGGCTTTGCTGTTGTAAGGACTGACAGGTGTATGCGTAAAACACCATTTTTGAGCAAAAGTAGCAAATTCATGTCCACTAAACTGTCTTCCGTTGTCTGTGACAACCTGATCTGGAATCCCGTATCATGCAAAATGGTGTTTCAGCTTGGTGATCACAGTCTTTGCTTGTGTATTTGGGAGATGATCAATCTCCCAGAAATTACTCATATAATCTACTGTGCATAGATAATCCCTATCTGCAAACACGAACAGATCCACTCCAATTTTTGCCCAAGGTCTCTCCGGAATTTCATGGACCATTAAAGGTTCTTCATATTTTCTACATGTTGGACACTTTGCCACATAGTCCCTGATATCACTGTTCATATTTGGCCAGTACAAGCATTCTCTATCTCTCCTGCAACATCCTTCTACTCCCAAGTGTGTGGAATGCAATTTTTCTTTCAAGACAGCCTGCTGGCTTGTCGGAACTATCACACGGTTTCCTCTAAAAAGTAATCCATCCTGTACGGTCATTTCATCTCGAATGTTGAAATATGGTCTCACCTCTGGGTCCAGATGTAATCTGTCATCTGGCCATCCTTCTAGTATGACCTTCTGTAACTGCTGCATACTTCTGTCTTATTTCATGGCTGATCGAAACTCCTCCCTGTAACAGGAATGTATTTGATTTCCCTGACATCCTCATTATCATCATCAGCGCTTACTACATGGATATATGATCTTGGTAGTGTATCTGTGAGGTACATCTTCTTGCCTGGGTGGTACATAACCGTAGTGTTATATACCTGAAGCCTCATTAACATGTTCTGCAAGCGTTTTGGGCACTTCCCCAATTCCTTTTTGATTATTGCTTCCAAAGGCCTATGATCACTCAGTACTGTGATGTGTTGACCAAATGTATAGTGGTGAAACCGTTCACATGCATATACTACAGCAAGCAACTCTTTTTCAATCTAGGCATACCGGGTTTACGTGTCTGTAAGGGTCCGACTGATATAGGCCAGTGGTTGACCTTCTTGCAGCAGTGCTGCTCCCAATCCCTTCTCACTTGCATCACATCGGATGACCAGAGGTTTCCTGTGATCATAGTACATCAGCACAGGTGCTTCACTCACCATTTTTTTATTTTCTCAAATGCTTCTACATGGATTTGGGACCATGTCCAGAGCATATCTGTTTTGGTGAGATTGCGAATAGGAGCCATCACGTTCGAAATGTGTGGTAGTAATTTTGCCAGATAGTTCAAAAACCCACCCAAGCGTTGTACTCCCTTAACATCCGTTGGCGATGGCTCCGGATCAGGACTCAAACCCTCACTGGTCACCACATGGCACATGAATGATAGAGAAGTTTGTCTTAAATCCATTTTCTCGGCATTCAGTCGCATTCCACGCCCACGACATCTTTGTAACAGCTTCCTAAGATTTCTGTCATGATCCACTATAGCTTCCTCCATGATTTTACCTTTGCCCACCACCAGAAGATCATCTGCTTTGTTGACCACCCCCACCAAGTCAGAAACATTGTTATGAAGAACCTTCTGAAATATCTCTGGGGCTGGAGCAATTCCAAATATTAACACCTTCCATCGAAACCGGCCAAATGGTGTGGCAAATGTTGTTAGCCGACTGCTTGTTTCATCCATTTTTAGATGCCAAAATCCATCACGTAGATCTAGGGTCGAGAATACTTTACTGTCAGTCAGCTCTGGGAGCAGATCTTCCAGTACAAGCAAGTGAGAATGTTCCCGTTTCAGAGCTTTATTTAGTGGTCTTGGGTCAATACATACCCGCAAATTCCCATTTTTCTTGACCACCAATGCTAGTGCACTCACCCATGGTGTTGGTTCACTTACTGGTTCGATTACCCTATTTTCCTAGTTCAGCTTTCAGTTTCCCTTTGAGAGCCACAGGAATTCTACGCGCCGCTGCCACATGGGGTCGTGTGTTAGGATCAACCTCCAAGTGTACCTCCCCTGGTAGTTGTCCCAACTCATTCTTAAATACATCCTTGAACTCCTCTAAGATGTTGCCTGGACGCTGGTTGCTGAGCTTTTCCAGTTGCGATACTTTGGCCACTATCTGGAAATTGTCCTTATTGACTGTTATCAGGTCCATCTTCTGGATTGCCGACGCACCAAGTAGGGGGGGGTGGAAGTCCTCCTGTACAATTACAAACTTCACTGCATATTTTTGCCCCGTTTTGTACGCCTTCTTTCACTGACCGGTCAGAAAACCGCTTTTGAAGCTTCTTGAAGGATTCATGGTTCGCATGTTATACGGAATGCCCTTTACCCTGGAAGTCCGGACTACATTAAGCAATGTGGTGACGTCGCTTGATAGAAATAATCTTTATGTTTTATTTTGCTTCCTCGGCGTGATGAGAGTTGTGATTTTGACGACACGAAAGAAGGAACATTATGGAGGCAAATCTTTCTCATCTCATGCTCTGGTTGCTTTGTACAAGCACCAGAAAGTTTAAATCCGCTCTGAGAGGTAACATTGGTGTTTGGTAAAAGGTGGGTGAAACTAACACGGCTGTATCGAGTGAAAGACCCTAACTTTGAGTTCATGTTTGAAATTGCAGGTACCTAAGAATATTGGGTATTTGGAAGAACAATGTCGACGATCCCCAGGTAAGTTAGACTAGATCTTTTTAACTTTCTGTTTAATAATTGTTTAACTTAGCTAGTATGTAAGTTCATTGGCCTTTTTGTTTTATTTAGTTCCCATGATTTTTCGTCTTCTTTCCCTCTTTACCACACTATTAGATAACAGAAAATTGGGTTCGCCGGACGCTTGAGGAGGAAGTTATTTTTATTCTTTTTATCCTCTTCCAAGCATTTTTCGACCGGCGAACTAGCTTTTCTGCCCTATTATTAAATAGGGTGGGTGGTATTGATAATTTTATCAAATTCTATTTATTGCATTTTTTCATTGAGACATTTTTCGTTTTAAAACTGTATATAAAATGCAAATAATTCCCCCCTCCCTCACGAATATGAAAATATGGGTTTAGATGTAGGATTGCATAGTGAGACTGGGAGGTTTTGGTGATTGTAGTATGAATAGGATTTATGGTGAATGGAAAATTGTAGTATGAATTTGGTCACGAATGGAAATAGTTAAGTTAAAAGTTAGGATAGAGAAGACCAGCCTCCCCGCTACCCTTTCCCGGCAAAATTTAATTCAATTTTTGTACCATATGTTTGGCTTTTCACTTATTCTGTATTAGCTTGTCAAAGACCGATTCTATTTTCCGCGGAAACATAAATAGAGTCATGTCCAAAGACGCATTTCTATTTGGTGTAAGCCGATATACTTGTAAAAACTGTTGCAATGCTGCAGCTGTGGACCCACCGTTGGATCTTTAAAGCCCTTTTGAAGGTATCCACGAAATACTCTGCTTGGTTATTGCTTCTAGAATGGTAAAACGCAATTGTTCTACCACAAACGTTTTACAAAATTCCCTAAATTCTTTTGATGTAAATTGGCTGACGTTATCCGAAACAATAGTATCTGCGGGACCAAACCTCGTAATCAGTTCGTGTAGAATCCCAATTACTACTCCCGTAGTTCTTTCTTACATCTCAATATCTCCTGGTCACTCGGAACAACTGTCTACAACGATCAAATAATATGAACCATTTAGTCGACCTGCAAAGTCAATATGTAGACGTAACAATGGGCGGTCAGGTTCTGGCCATGGATTGAAGTTTATTAGTGATGCTTTAGCTGCCAAACTGCAGCCTTTGCATGACTTTACCAAACTTTCGATGTCTCTATACATACTACGCTAGTACACATAACTTATCATTAAGCTTTTAATTCTGGATATACCAGAATGTCCAATGTGAAATTCCTTAAGAATTTGTTTCTGTAGTGATAGAGGTACCAACACCCTTTCTTTGTACATAAGAATGTTATTGCAAATTGAATATACCTCGGATTCTGTTAGTCTTTATTTCTACAATAAAATTCTCATCCAACGCTTTCATTTTTATTTCTTCCAAAAGTATTGAGTAGCATTTAAAAACATCTTTACTTCCGCTTGTAGAGAAGCAATAACTTCAGGGGGTTCACTATTTTTGGGGATAATTATGAACAATCCGTTGCGCGACGCAATTTAATTGATGGCATGAATTCCATGTTGAAATCGTAATTTAGTAAGATCGTTCCCCATCGCTGCAACCTAGCTCTATGGGTTGGTAGGCTTTTTTGGACCCATAAATAGCTAGCAATGGTCTGTGATCCGTTTGTAAGGTAAAATTTCTTCCATGGATAAATTTATGAAACACAATTCCTAAACTCTACTTTCCTATCAAGGAATTATTTCGGCTGTAAGCAGCGTCCTAGATGCGTGTGCAATAGGTTTAATCCAGCCGTCTTCGAGTTTATGCATAATGCAGGCCCCTATACCGTGTGAACTAGCGTCGCTTGCTAAGATTATTTCTTTCCCCGGATCGTAATGTGTGAAAAGCAAGTTCGAAATTAGCATTCGTTTAGTTTTTTCAAATGTTTCCTGGCACTTCATCGACCAATCCCATTTAGAATTTTTTTAAATAGTTCGTTTAACGGAACTCACAAAAAATGCATGTTCGGCATAAATACGTTGTAATAACTTGCTAAACCTAAGAAACTGTGTAAGGAGCTGACATTTTCAGTAGCAGGCATGCCTTTTATAGCACTGGTTCCTGCTGGATCTGGGCTCCTGACATTTTTATCAATCATTTATTCCAAATATTTGATTTTATTCATAAAAAATTCACATTTTCCGTCTTTGAGTTTGAATCCATTGTCCTGAATCCTTCATAAAAACCTGGAAAACAGTTTTCTTGTGTTCTTTTGTGTTTTCATCTTTCAGCAAAATATCGTCTAAATAAGCGACTGCAAATTCAAGTCCACTGAGCATCATATCCATTACTTGCTGAAACATAGCTGGGGTGACTTTTATCGCGAAAGCCAAACGATTGATAGTATACATTCCTCGATGTGTGTTTATCGTAACTTGAAACATCCGTCGTCTACTTCAATCTGCAGATATGCATCGCTTAGGTCGATTTTCGAAAACATTCAATATATATATATATATATATATATATATATATATTGTGGAAGATCGGTTACAGTTTTAATAGTTTCGTGAATTTAACCATAATGTAAACTTCTACTTTTTGTGACAAGAAGTAGCACGGTTCATCATTTTGAATACGAACACTAGGCATATGATCTGTAGATCAATTTCTCACATGATACAGGTAAACAGGTAAGTAATTTAAAATAATTTTTGTGTTTTCATTCAATTATGTTTTCATGCTTTAAGTAGGTATACTTAGGCAAACATAGAGTAAGAATGACAACCTACCAAGAATTGAAAAAAGTAGAAATTTGATTTCTTATTTTTTTATTATTTGAATAATGTAAATAAATAAAAGTTCCTTGAGTAGAAAAATAGTTACATTTCAAAAAGTATTTTATTCTAATGAATTACCTACGGTTTGAAGTGATTTTATGGAAAGTAAAGCCTGATTGAACGTTACTGATAGCGACGAACTTCATTGAATATCTCATTTCATATGATATTTTCAACTCATAGCTGTGTTCTGGTTGGATATTTGTATATGTGAAAGATTGAGGAATCAATCGATCCGAAAAAAGCATAAGACACAATCATATTATAATTTAGAAGTTATAAGTAAAAGAAGTCGCTGTCGCAATTTCGGCGCAACAAATAGAAATGGAAAAATGTTTTTAATCTTTTTTATGTTTTTTATTTACAAGTAACACTAAATCCGAATCTATGCTTTAAAAAGAAGAAACAATCATACATTTCCTTAATTCATATCCCAGCCAAGAAAAAGAGTGATAATCACGAAATATGTTGTCTTATATTGGGGTTCACAGAATAAAAACAAAAATATAACAGTAGTTTTGTGCCTGGATCACCTTACATAATATTCTTTTAAATTTGGACTAAAACTTATACTAATACAGGCATTATAAATTTCATATTTCATGCAAGGTGGATGACATACTCTGTTTACAGTAATCTTGAGAATAGGCGGTAATATAACTATGCTTATATATGGGTTAAATGATAATATCCAAAATTGTCAGGAAATCAATGAAGTAAATGTCAGCATTTAACTATTTTTTTTTACTTATCTAATAAGTATTTAATATTCTGAGTTCAAGTCATCCATTAATCATTCAGTAATCCTTCATTAACAAAATCTTATTTATTCAAAGAAAGATAATTTTTCGTTGACACTTTGTACATCTGAGAAATTATATGACATATATATAGATATTCACACTAGTACACGTGCTTTTGTGCTAATGTAAGATAAAAATTGAGAATGTAAAAAAGTTAGCAAGATTGGAACAAACAAAATGTATATATTTTATTGATGATTGCACGTTAGTCGAAGGAAACCCATTAAATATTTGATATTCTTATTTTAGCTGTCGTTTGAAATTTCGTAACAAAAGCCAATCTCACTTTGTTCATTACAACTGGGAACACTATATGAGCTTATTTTTTGTGTTCTAATTTTTTCAAATTAGATTTGTTTTCCTCAATTTTACCTTCATTTTTTCTTATATCATTATCTTTTGAAAATTTTCTGATTCCAGTTAATTGTAATAAATAAGAGAAGACCAAAGAATCAATCAGACTTTTGGGACCACATCGCATACTACCTCATTAATATTCATGATCAAGCAAATCAAAGTATATTCAGAATAAAATGTGCCTTGTATCTGTCCAATGTATAGAGGAAAAGAAATATTTTCTCTCCAATGTCAAGTTTATACACAAGAATAAGGTATTGAAACAATTGTTATTTCGATAAGAAAGAATCTTTGATAAGGAAGTACGTTTAGAAATCTCTTATCATCTAAATTATAGAATCTAACAACAAGTACAAATTTGTATATTTTCCCAATTCTCATCGTAAATTATTATTTAGAAAGTATGTCATAAATTTTTGCAAGGAAAAGGTATCAATATCCCTCACTTTCTTTCCAAGGTGAATTTTATTTCGTTGTTTTATGAATATTTTCAGAATATGAAAGTTATTCAGATATTTCTTCCATGATCTGATGAAATTTATTTTAATATTGTTACCGTGTTTTTGTCCTATTTTCTCATAGAGGTGTTTTTCTAAATATGTTAGGGTCAGGGTGGCGTTGGTCGGCGCAGTCTTCGTTCACACAGCAGTTCCTAGTGTTTGGGTGTAGTTTTTGTTGTTCAATTGGAAAGAGTTATTTATTAGGAAAATTCTATGCCATCAGCCATGAATTCTTTGCTAAACCTAGAGTGTAGAATTACCATAATATCTGAAACATGTGTTGGTAAAGCAAAATATAAAAGTCTTTTTAAAAACAAAATTCATTTTGTGGACATCCGTTTTTATAAAATATTTAATTTTCTCCTGTTGAACCCATAACAACAATATATATATATATATATATATATATATATATATATATATATATATATATATATATATATATATATATATATATACGTGTGTGAATGTGTGTAAAAAATGTAAATAGAAAGGTAGATAAACCACAACAAAATTTTGATTCAATTAGTCTTTATCTATTAAAAGATCTCATCAATATGATTAGTAGAAAATGAGGAAAAGATAAAAACGGAGATTGAGAAAAGAAAAATAGAAAGAAAAAGGGAATAAAAGGACATTGAAAGAAAGGGGGGAAAGGGAAGAAATAGAGAAAATGAGAAAACCCCTGGCTTTCAAAGCAGATTTGGTCCAACCTACCAAAAGAGGAAAACAATGTATACAAATTGATACATGATAGATAAAAAGGGATGGAGAAAGAAATAGCATATAAGTGAATCGAAATGCCTATAAATAAGAAGAATATTAAGAAGTATGGATGTATGGTAAAGAAATAAAATGAATTAATCCTTATAATTAGTATTTATATTACCCATTGTCTATCTCAATATTATTCTCACGGGTTATAATTTTTACAATATAAAAAAAAGTAAAAATATTCGTCTTTCCGAATCAGCAAATATTTCACATTCTAACCACATAATTAACTGTTTATTTTCTTGTTGGTCTTTTTTCATGTACCCAGTTTAGCAAGAATTATAATCCATAAGAATTTAGATATTTAGATGAACAGTAGATAAGAATAATAATTATAAAAATTAGTCTTTCACTATGTCTTTTTTTCTACTTTTTCTTTCATTTCCCCTCTTTTTATTGGCTACGTTCTAAAAAGTTGTAGATTATTAAATTCATTCTGACGAAAGATTAATTACACTGGTTAAAAAAAAAAAATATTAAAAAATAAAAAAAATAAATAAATGATGTGAAGACACCATACAACTTTTTAAAAGCTAATTTGAGGGTGCTGAGTCTGAAAATAACTTTAGTTTTTTCTTGGTTTGCAACCGTTTTTGCTGTATAGAAATGCCTTATTTTTAAGTGGAAAACAAAGCATATTTTCATTTGTTTGCTGTACATTTGACATTGACAATATTTCTCAATGTATAAACCTCTCAATTCGTATTTAAACCAACACATATTGGTCTGCTTATTGAGAAATAATACTTTTGCAACTATTCAGACCCTAAGTCTTGAAAATAACACATCTGAATATATCAAGACCAATAAGTATTTTCATCAAATCATTTAATAAACTAACATATGAAATAAAACCTGAGTGAACATAAGAACTATAGTAAAACTTTTCTATTTCTTGATTCTGTATCATTTTCAATGTTATTTAAGTCCCTCTTAATTACACCAAAATACAAAAAGTAATGAGGAAACCATATATGCCATAATATCATTAACACATGTGTCAATAGCAAAACATTCACTGAGTGATTTTGTTGCCAGCACCGGTCAGCAGAGCAGGGAGGTCTTATCCCTGAGCAAAGCAGCCCTTGCACACATATTTACATAGATATCTGCTTCAGCAAAACTCAAACTGGAAAGTTCACCAGATTCGAACGCATTCAAATAGTAGCTTCAAAACAGTGGGAGATTTCAAAACAGGGGGGTATTTCAGATTAATTACAAGAACAGTGCTTTGGTGATTTCAGATTAGGGTTGGATTAGATGTTCTTAATCCTGCATTGAGGGCAGATGTTATGGTGAAACGATTTTCATGATGTTCATCATGTACAATGAAAAAAAATTGGGATGTCTTTAGTTTGAGTTTGTTTCCAACTGTGAAAACAAAAGCTCTCAATATGCTTGGTTTCCTTCTGTATTGAAGGGATAAAAGTGATGGAACTAAACAGAATATTTTAAGATTGACGAAAATGTATTACTGATAAAGTTTATTAGTTAATTTGAATTTTGGCGATAAATTGAAAAAATTCGGTACTTCTATTTTAAAATCTTTGACTCAAAAACACTTTTTTCTTATAAACATAATTTATATCATATAACTGACGTTAATTGCTCGAAGAAAATTGATGGGTTTCTACGATATTTATTAACTAAATTTGTGATCAATCAAGATCGTACATTGATTTTCAAAAATTAGCACTTTCAGTACAGCAAAAACTTTAGCAAACCATGAAAAACTAAGATAATTTCGTAATCAGAACCATAAAATTAGCTACAAACGTATTTTGTTTATTGGCATTCAAATCTTGTTGACCAGTGTTTTATATATATATATATATATATATATATATATATATATATATATATATATATATATAAGTAATCCACAGACACGTGTTTCGAAGTATCTCTTCTCATCAGTGTGGTTATACATTAACAGCTACCCCTGGCCGGGTTTGAGACCCGAATGAACTTTCGTTCGCCAATCCTCTTACCCGTACGGCCAGAGGCAGCTGTCAAATATAGGAGAATATTTAATCACTACATTTCTAAGCGGATATGAATGCACTAGAGGCCTCAAACATTTGTAAACAAAGTGAGGTTTAGCTACACGCCAGAACGCTGAATCCGCAATTAAATCCCTATTTAAAGTGCTCGACCAAAGTGGGAGCATATATATAATAAATATTTATATATAAGTGTATAATAAATGGAAATGTATCTGACAGTGTGATAGAAAATAGATAGAAAAAACAAATGATAATATTGGTATGCTGACAGATATCTGTTTCGACCTTTTAATAAAGCGGTCATCATCATATTTTTTATACTTACTTTTATCTTATATTATATATTTTTACTTCAAACCTTATTGAAATTTTCTCATGGATGTTGATACTTCTAGTTTTTAGAAATAAAATTTATTCTATTTTTAACACAAAATACGCATTTTATAAAAATTCTAAAAGACATTCCGGTCCAGAACGAGCGTTGTTTGTGCCTCTCGTGCCAAACGGTTAACTATTCCCTCATTTCATAAATATAGTTGCTCTTGAGGATCATATATATATATATATATATATATATATATATATATATATATATATATATATATATATATATATATATATATATATACACTAGAAAAACGTGGGTCACCAATTGAGCTCGGTTGAAAAAAATCACAATAACGTATTTTTAAAAAATATATTTAAAACTATTTTTTGGTCAATTTTGCTCAACTTTATTGTAAACATGGCCGTAAACGCTGTCTAAGATGACGTAAAATCTGTATTTTACAATATAAATTTACCCCCCACCCGACCCCATTGAAAAAAATTAGCAAAAATCAGGGAATTTTCCAATTTTAATGAAATTTTCACTGTTGATTTATCAATAAATGAATTTTATTATGCATCAGTTATTTTATTTCAAAATTTTCTGACCCAATTAGGCATTTCAGCTATGGTGAATTAATATACAAAATTCATTTAAAATATGAATCGCCCAATTTTAAGTTTCAAATTTCATATTTTTAGATTCTAAAAACAATTATTTATTTGATAACAATTTTAGTTTATTATTGTTATCTAATAATTTTTGTAGAAACACTCTATTGAAAATGTAGGCCTCCCTTCTTTTAAACTGAACAAATATCGAAGTATATTTTTCTCTTATAAGATGATAGCCAATTAAATCGAAAAGAGTAAAAAAAAACAGATCTACAAAAATTATTTTTTGGGTTTTATTTTACATTTTACTTTCCGATTTTCGGTACTTATTTTCTACCAGGATAGCTCCCTTTAATTTTGTTCTTCTGTTTACACCTTCAGTCTTTTGTCTTTTTATTTATACTGTAATTAGTTTCAACTTTATATAACCCCAATCGGTAGTTTGCGCCCCCCCCCAAAAAAAAAAGATAACAGGGGAGGGTCAATGTTAAGTGACCTGAAAAAAATCAGAAAGTTTTGAAATAAAATAACTGATGCATTATAACATTCATCCATTGATAAATCAACACTAAAAATTTCATTAAAATCGGATAATTCTCTGATTTTATTAATATTTCTTTCAATGGGAGTGGGGGGGTAAATTTATTTTGTAGGATATGGATTTTAGGGTAACTTTGCCAGTGCCTAATATTTTTTATTTAGAAGAATTTTTGTATTTTTATCCTTCATAAAATATAAATATAAATGTATATAGATAAACTCTTGTGTTAAATCTGCGTTGTTATTTTAACATTATAATAAAAATATTTACAGTGCCGGTAAAATAAGCATAAAAGTAGGTTTGTTTATTTTACCTAAGTAGCCTCTTCCTAATTTTTTACAAACAATTATTTTATGTGTTTCCTCCTTTGACCCAATAATTTTTTTTAATTAATAATTAAACTAATTTAAAAAAGTCTATTTTAAAACATGACATCAATTTTATTCATTTTTTTTTTTTTGCAACCAAGAAAACAATTTTAAGTCACATTGTGTACGAATCTTATTTACATTTTTTTAGAAATCAAAGAATTATTTTGAGCTTTGTAAATTGAAAGTTTATAAAAAAAAAACTTCCGAAATATAATTTATATAAATAAACACGAAGGTTTATAAAAAAAACTTCCGAAATATAATTATTTATATTTCGGAACACACGTAATTCTTAAAAACTTGTCAACTAATCATCCAATTTTAGTAAAATTTTCTGTATATGGAGTTATAGATAAAAAGGCTAACTATGTTTAGATAATTGTGATCCGGAAGAAAGTTGGTTTGCAAAGCGAATAAAAAATTTTTAAAAAATCAATACAACCGGAGGATAAAAAAACAACATTAGTTTTCTCCCTGGGTGGAAAGAGAGAGAGAGAGAGAGAGAGAGAGAGAGAGAGAGAGAGAGAGAGAGAGAGAGAGAGAGAGAGGAGGGGGAGTCAGCAGTCAGTAAGTCAGTCAGTCGCATTGTCTGCTGAAAAGGGAACTTGAATTTCTCTCTCTCTCTCTCTCACACACTTGACACGAGTAGAGAAAGTAACACATATAATGAGTAGGTATTCTAAATATATTGAGAGGGGGCGAAAGAAATAGGCAGGAAGTAAAGAGAGAGGATGGTGGAGTTTTGACTTAATTGCAAGTTACAACTAATTAGAACCAAATGAAATGGAATTTTTTTCAAACATAATTTGATCATAAATGTAATTAATATTTTGGGATGTGTTTTATGTTATTAATCTACATAGCAAAAAGCCTTTAGGTGCAAAAGTTGATTGGCTCAGCTTTAGTATGATAATAATAATAATAATAATTGGTGGTTGGCATCCTTCTGTCTACTAAAGACGATGGCGTAGAGTTCAGTTTTTGGTATTTTTTTTATATTTTAATATCTGCAACTGCGTGAGTGGTTGAGCAGCACAATTTCTGAATGGCAATCTCTGGTGCAGTGACTGCGAACACTTCGGGTGGCCAGGTCGGATGCCTTCGTTAGGCCCATCAATGCGGTGCAGAGTGGTATCCGCTCTCCCGGCACCCCTCCTGCAGCTGGCATAGTGAGATCATGTCCACGGTTGCTCGGAAGCCACACTATGTTCCTGGATAGGTGCAAGATGCAAAGCCTGCAGACGCGCCAGTGTAACACGCGCAAGACTTCTCAAACTACGCTGAAGTCGCTCCGATTTCCTTTCTTCCTGTGTAAGGGGACGATGATAGCGTCCCGCTTGTCCCGAGGGATGTGTCCATGCTCCCAGCAACTGCAGAGTCGCTAATGTAGTGGTTGAAGTAGTGCTGTCCCATGCCTTCAAGATATTTGCTGGTATTCCGTAACTCCCGGTTGCTTTCTTATCAGCGAAGCGGTCCTCTCCATTTTGTAGTGGAAAACTACGTAGCTTGGGCTGGTTGCTATGGAGGATGAGCTGTCGCCCAAGCAGCCGGTGTGGTCCAAAGGAAAGGTAGGAACCAATGCGGTTTGGCAACGACGGTGCCACAGGAGTTACTAGGAAGTACTGAGATTCAGCACCACCCACCTTAGGGACTACAGCTCCGGATCTATTTTCGGGATTTACTCCCTGAGCCTTTCCTTGAAATAATGTAAAGCCGCAAAGCAACAGTGGTTTTATATGACTTTTCCTTGTTCTAGAGAAGCTGTTGACTAAGGCTAAAGGGTCGCTTCTAGCCGGTTTTGTGATTTTGAGAGTTTAAAACCTTAATTTGCATGTGCAAAGTTACCGGTGCCTTTTAATTCCTAAGTTGTGACTTAGTACAAGTCCACATTTCTTCCATTTCCAAAACCATGCTTCTTCTAACAATCCTAGCTAGCCTCTAAATATATAACATGTCAGGGTGGTGAGGGGGTGAACACATGGTCAGTGTAAAAAGCAGTTTGGGTAAAAAAGAAAAAAAAATGGAATTAAAATCAGAAATAAAGGCAGAAATTACAGCTAGGCTAAACATAATGAGGAATAGAATAAAGTCATCTACTTGGCCATTTAAAACTTACAAATTCTACAAACAAGTCTTCCATTTCTAAAACCATGTTTCTTCAAACAATCCTACCTAGCCTCTAAATATATAACATGTCAGGACGGTGTGTGTGTGTGTGTGTGGGAGGGGAAGCACATGGTCAGTGGAAAAGGCAGTTTGGGTAAAAAAATAATAATGATATATATATATATTATTTGGGATTTGGTATGAAGCAATAGGTGTGAAATATAAGAAAGTCGGTTTTTGAATGTTAAGTTTCGTTTTATTTCGTAAATATTTTGGGGATCTTATACCCTTTCTTCAGAACGAATAAAATTGCTTATCTGTTCTTTTTGGCATCTCTTTTATCTACTCTTTCGTTGATGTTGGTGGTATTATCCGTGACCTCCTTGGAAGGACCTCTTAGCTTCTTTTTTGCTGTTACTAGTTTGATGTGTTTATTTGCGGCTGCTTTTTTGTGTTTTCTTGTGTTGGTATGATTATTGATGTCTCGTGGCTGTCATCGGCCTACGTGTTAATGTTGTCTTCTTGTGATCGTGGGAGATTGTATGTTCAGATTCCGTACCCTTTTGCTATGCTGCTAGTGTTAGTGATAGAGCAATATTTATATGGATTGAGAAATCCCAAATCTGTGTTTAATCCGTGTGTATGTGTGCATAAGCATGTGACCCATTTGATTTCAGAGCGTTTGAGTGTTTGTGTGGATGGTAAACTGTGATCGATTAAAATGCACTTAAGGTTTTCGAGGTTGTGTTGTGGTTTGTTGAAGTGTTGTGCGATGATACTCTGTTTTGATTTTTGTTTTATTGTAGATTTATGGTTGTTTAATCTGAAACTAAAAGGTGTTTGTGTTTCACCTACATATCCACTGTTTTTGCATTTCGTGCAGTAGATAATGTTTGCGCTGTTGCAAGTGAGTTGTGGGGGTTGGATGTTGGTGTGGGGGATTAGGATTGAGGAATCTGTGATTATGTGTGCGCATAATTGCCTTGTTACACCTTCAGTTACCTTTTTGTGTGTTGTTATGTAGGTGTTTTTTTATGCGGTGAGGATGCCGCGTAGGTTGGGTGGTTGTCGTTTGGCATTGATGGGAGGTTTTTGGAAGATGGGTTTTATTTTGAGGTCGGATTGTAGGATTTTGAACTCATTTGTTAATGTTTTTGTGAGGTTGTGCATGTGTTGGCCATGGTTGAATACCACAGGGATTCGATCGTTAGGTTGTTTTTGTTTGTATTTGAGGAGCTCTTGCCTGTTTAGGGATGATGCTTTGTTAATGGCTGTTCTGATTAGTTTTATGGGTTAGTCGCTTTTTAAGAATCTTTGTATTAGGTTGGCTGTGTGGTGCGTGTATTCTTGGTGGTCTGAGCAGATGCGTCTTATCCGTATACATGCGCTGTATATTATCGATTTTCTTTTAGTTTATGCGGGTGGTTGTGTGTTGTAGTTAAGGAATGTGTGGTTATCAGTGGGGTTGGTATATAGGTTATAGTGCTTATTGTGTTGTTTTTGAATTTGATTATTACATCTACGAATGGGATGGAGGTGGACGGGTGTTCTATGGTGAACTTTATAGAATTGTGGTATTTGTTGCAGTGTTTGTGGAATTCTATTAGGCTATTTAGGCCGTATGTCCATATGAGGAGGATGTCATCTATGTACATTCAGTAGTACATGGGGGCTAGGGAGTAGTCCCTAAGTAGTTTGTTTTCTAGTGTGTGCATAAATATGTCTGCATAGCTAGGCGCCATCTTCGTGCCCATCGTAGTACCTTTGGTTTGTAGGTAATGCTGGAAGTTGCTGTGTGTTACACCTTTGGTTATGAAGTGGGTGACTTAGCATACATCGTTTATTAGGTCAGTGGGGAGCTTGTTGTTCGTGGGGAACTCTCTACAGGCATGGATGCCCTCATTGTGCGGGATATTGGTGTACATTAGATTGTTGCCAGTACGGCTCCCTCGGAGAGTGTTCCAATTTTTTGAATTTCATTTTTAGGAAGTGCGTGGTGTCCTTAATGTATCCAGCGATTGTGTGTAGTGGGGGGGTTGAGGATGCATACGGGTTATTATTTTATGTATTTTGGGTGTCGTGTAGAATGTTGCTGTTTTGGGGTTAGCTGGGATAAGGGCGTTAATGGCGTTTTTTGTATAGGGACTGAGTTTTTTTGCTATTTGTTTTAGTTCATGTTTGTATTCATTTGTGGGGTCTGTTGGGAGTGGTTTGTAGTAGTTTTTGTTTTGTAGGACACAACACCCAAATACACAAACTTTCAAAACTTATAGCAGAAATATTACCCAACCACACTACCAACAACAACACACACGACATCGAACAATGAGAAAAATCCCTCCACATCCCCCTCCCAGGAGACCTATAATAGCAGTAAACGGCTCCCTCACAGAACCCATGTCGGGATACGTAAGACAAAAACCTCAACACACAATCAAAATATTTATGAAATAAAACGAAACTTAACATTCAAAAAGTTTCTTATATTTCAAACCTAATGCTTCATACCAAATCTCATATATATATATATATATATATATATATATATATATATATATATATATATAGTTTTTGCTGGATATCGGTTTGTAATATATGTATTTACAAAATGTTTTGTATTATCTGCGTTATTCAGACTATTGTCCTCATCTTCATCGTTATCTGTACAACGTTTCGCCCGATGTGCCCTCCGACCTTCTTTAGGTGTTTCTTGTCGGACTCAGGAACCTTCTTGGAATACTCCAACAAATTGGCTGACCTAATCGAAAACGGTGGCTACTGCAGGGTTAAGAAGAACCCAACCCTGAAGACCGAAAGGAAGCTGTCACAGATTCTTAGCAAAAACAATGACCTTATACCACAGAAGAAATACATACAGCTAGTTCAACGCTACAGCAAGCTACCACACATATTGGACCTTCCTAAGATTCATAAGGATGGTATTCCATTAAGACCCATTGTCAGCTGCCGAGGTTCAGCATGTCACCCATTGAACCGTAGTAGTTCTTTGCGAGGAACTGCTTTTGAAGAACATATCAGCAATATACATGTACAGTAAGTGCGTATAATAGAATAACTGTCAACCCTGAAATTACAGAATAAGGAAAATAAATGTAAATTTAAATCAAGTTTATATTTAATTCGTTGAATTAAACAAGGATTGATTTTGAATTATTATTTTTTTCTGTTTACCTGTGTTAATTGTTTAGACACAATCAATTCAAAGCTTTTAAATCAAATATGCTATTTAAACAAATATCTTTTTTTTTCAAACAATATACGTTGGTGGGATCTTGTATTTTTTTTTAAAGTATCTCTTGTAGATAAGTACATTATACCTCCGTATCTATTAACATTATTTGCAAACATACAACGGGAAGACAATGAAACAACAGATATTAGTTAATTATCTAAAAAAAAAAAAAAAAAAAAAAAAAAAAAACTGTTCAGAAATGGAAAATAATTTTAAATCTGATCATACATGAAAGAGTGTATGGTAACATCTTGGTATTTTGTAAGAGGAATAATAAAAAAGAACTAGTATTATCTGCGTTATTCGGACTATTGTCCTCATCTTCATTGTTATCTGTACAACGTTTCGGCTGATATGCCCTCTGGCCTTCTTCGGGTATTTCTTGTCGGACTCAGAAAACTTCTTTTCGGACTCATGAACTTTCTTGTCGTAATCGGGAACCTTCTCGTCGCAATCGGGAGCCATCACGGAACTTTGAACCTAACCCTTTATTCAATCCACGGAGGTATCCTGTTCTCATTCCGCTAACCATAGCTGGGGTAGAGGTGTTAAGCTGTGTTAATTATTATTCTATGTTACTGCTGCCTTAATCAGGATTGAATCTGCAATCTAGAGATAACTGTGACTTAGAACTGACTTAACCTAACTACCTTATCCACAAGGTCATGTGTCAAATTGGACAATCCAGTGTGAATTTTGGGAACTTATAAACCTAATGTCTTGTTTTTTGGCTAGAATATCTACCTATTCACTTATGTATGTTTTTTTTTTTACCTCGACTCATATTGTTTTTGTTTTAAAAAAAATTTTTTTTAGCCATTTTAATTATGGGTGCCAATATTGTATTCATTTCTGTGCTCGGTCTACTTAACAACCCACTACAGCCTATTATATGAGCTGATTCTTTGAGGCGTCTTCTCTTCCAATGTTCTTCTCGATCTATTATTCTAACTTCATCCCATAAGGGCAGATGGTTTCCCTTTTCATTCCATATATGGTCAGCCATACCCGACTTTTCTATTTCTCCTCGGACCTCTGCTTTACGATGTTCTTCTAGTCTTACTTTCAGTGGGCGACATGTTTCACCTTTGTATTCTTTGCCACAGCTGCATGGAATGGAATACATACAATTTTTGGTCATGTTATATTCAACGGCACACCTCTCAAGCCAGTAGAACAATTCACGTACCTAGGTAGTAATATCTCATCTACAGAGAGTGATGTTAATACACGAATAGCAAAGGCATGGGCGGCCACAAACAAATTATCAGTCGTATGGAGGTCCGATCTCCCTGACAAACTAAAGAGACGGTTCTTTCAGGCTGTGGTTGTATCAGTGCTGCTATATGGATGCACCACATGGACCCTAACGAAGCGTCTTGAAAATAAGCTAGATGGAAGCTGCACAAGAATGCTACGTGCAGTCTTGAACAAATCGTGGAAGCAGCACCCCACGAGGAGACAACTGTACGGTCACTTGCCCCCCATCTCACAAACTATCCGAGTGAGACGGACAAGGCATGCAGGACACTGTTGGAGAAGCAAGGACGAGCTCATAAGCGACGTTCTCCTGTGGAAGCCAACACATGGACATGCAAGTGTGGGGCGCCCAGCAAGGACCTACATTGACCAAATATGCGAGGATACTGGATGCTCCGCAGAGGACCTCCCAGGTGCAATGAGTGATAGGGAAGGTTGGCAAGAGATTGTCATGGATATCCGTGCTAATTGCGCGACATGATGATGATGATGATATTCTGTTGAGGGCTTGACTCGGATGAGATGTTTACGAAGAGTTGAGTCACTCCTGAATGTTGTCCTGATGTCATAAGGATTACATATCTTTTGAATCTTTTCAGCCAAGCCATTTACATATGGCAGACAGACTGTGGTAAGTTTTCGGTTATCATCCTCTGTCTTGCGATCCAGATTTCTCATAGCCGATGTTATGCTCTCAGGATAATTATTACGACGGAGGGTTCCTGAGTCCGAGAATGTTCCAGAGTCCGACAAGAAATACCTGAAGAAGGCCGGAGGGCATATCGGCCGAAACCTTGTACAGATAACAATGAAGATGAGGACAATAGTCCGAATAACGCAGATAATACTAATCATCAAGCCTCATCTCAAACATTCAGAGAAATAAAAAAGAACTAATTAAAACCTATGAACCAGGCGTAGTACATATCTATAGTTGTCAAGGCTCTTAACTAGCCAGTACGTAAAATAGGTAAGCTATGTTCTTAATGAACTGTCAGAGTGAACGTATGTACACATTACAAAATCTCATAAGCGATTTAGAATCACATCAGTGCCGATTTTTAAAGGAAATATATAGTTGTAACGTCATAGTAAATTTGATTAGTCAGAGAAACTAAGTTTTTAAATTGATAGATGTAATTGTCCCTGTTCAATA